>JARFIW010001130.1:0-1200000 GCA_036346225.1 Platerodrilus igneus
TATTATTTAACACAATAGTTGAAAAAGGCCCCCTTTCAAAATTTTACGAAAACTTTAACGGCAAATATCTCGTGAACCCGAAGTGCTATAGGATTGCGCTTTTCAGCAAATTGGAGCTCTTGTGAAACTGTACCAGAATCCGCAATAAAATCGTATAGTATTATTATAACACAAAAGTTGAAAAGCCCCCTTTCAAAATTTTACGAAAACTTTAACGGCAAATATCTCGTGAACCCGAAGTGCTATAGGATTGCGCTTTTAGCAAATTGTAGTTTGTCAAACTGTACCAGAATTCGCAATAAAATCGTATAGTATTGTTATAACACAAAAGTTGAAAAAGGCCCCCTTTCAAAATTTTACGAAAACTTTAACGGCAAATATCTCGTGAACCCGAAGTGCTATAGGATTGCGCTTTTCAGCAAATTGGAGCTCTTGTGAAACTGTACCAGAATCCGCAATAAAATCGTATAGTATTGTTATAACACAATAGTTGAAAAAGGCCCCCTTTCAAAATTTTACGAAAACTTTAACGGCAAATATCTCGTGAACCCGAAGTGCTATAGATTGCGCTTTTAGCAAATTGTGTCTTGTCAAACTGTACTAGAATTCGCAATAAAATCGTTTAGTATTATTATAACACAAAAGTTGAAAAGGCCCCTTTCAAAATTTTACGAAAACTTTAACGGCAAATATCTCGTGAACCCGAAGTGCTACAGATTGCCTTTTCAGCAAATTGTAGCCTTGTCAAACTGTACCAGAATCCGCAATAAAATCGTTTAGTTTTATTATAACACAAAAGTTGAAAAAAGACACTATTCAAAATTTTACGAAAACTTTAATGGCAAATATCTCGTGAACCCGAAGTGCTACAGGTTGCGCTTTTAGCAAATTGTAGCCTGTCAAACTGTACCAGAACCGCAATAAAATCGTTTAGTATTATTATAACACAAAAGTTGAAAAAGGCCCTTTTCAAAATTTTACGAAAACTTTAACGGCAAATATCTCGGAACCCGAAGTGCTACAGGATTGCGCTTTTAGCAAATTGTAGTTTGTCAAACTGTACCAGAATCCGCAATAAAATCGTTTACTATTATTATAACACAAAAGTTGAAAAAGGCCCTTTTCAAAATTTTCGAAAACTTTAACGGCAAATATCTCGTGAACCCGAAGTGCTATAGGATTGCGCTTTTAGCAAATTGTGTCTTGTCAAACTGTACCAGAATCCGCAATAAAATCGTTTAGTATTTTATAACACAAAAGTTGAAAAGGCCCTTTTCAAAATTTACGAAAACTTTATCGGCAAATATCTCGTGAACCCGAAGTGCTACAGGATTGCGCTTTTCAGCAAATTGTAGCTCTTGTCAAACTGTACCAGAATCCGCAATAAAATCGTTTATTTATTTAACACAAAAGTTGAAAAGGCCCTTTTCAAAATTTTAAGAAAACTTTAACGGCAAATATCTCGTGAACCCGAAGTGCTACAAGATTGCGCTCTTCAGCAAATTGTTGGTCTTGTCAAACTGTACCAGAATCCGCAATAAAATCGTTTAGTATTATTATAACACAAAAGTTGAAAAAGGCCCCTTTTCAAAATTTTACGAAAACTTTAACGGCAAATATCTCGTGAACCCGAAGTGCTACAAGATTGCACTTTCCAGCAAATTGTAGCTCTTGTCAAACTGTACCAGAATCCGCAATAAAATCGTTTAGTATTATTATAACACAAAAGTTGAAAAAGGCCCTTTTCAAAATTTTACGAAAACTTTAACGGCAAATATCTCGTGAACCCGAAGTGCTATAGGATTGCGCTTTTCAGCAAATTGTAGCTCTTGTCAAACTGTACCAGAATCCGCAATAAAATCGTTTAGTATTATTATAACACAAAAGTTGAAAAGCCCCTTATCAAAATTTTACGAAAACTTTAACGGCAAATATCTCGTGAACCCTTAATGCTACAGGATTGCGCTTGTCAGCAAATTGGAGCTCTTGTCAAACTGTACCAGAATCCGCAATAAAATCGTTTAATATTATTATAGCACAAAAGTTGAAAAGCCCCTTTTCAAAATTTTACGAAAACTTTAACGGCAAATATCTCGTGAACCCGAAGTGCTATAGGATTGCGCTTTTCAGCAAATTGTAGCTCTTGTCAAACTGTACCAGAATCCGCAATAAAATCGTTTAGTATTATTATAACACAAAAGTTGAAAAGGCCCTTTCAAAATTTTACCAAAAACTTTAACGGCAAATATCTCGTGAACCCGAAGTGCTATAGGATTGCGCTTTTCAGCAAATTGTAGCTCTTGTCAAACTGTACCAGAATCCGCAATAAAATCGTTTAGTATTATTATAACACAAAGTTGAAAAGGCCCCCTTTCAAAATTTTACGAAAACTTTAACGGCAAATATCTCGTGAACCCGAAGTGCTACAGGATTGTGCTTTTCAGCAAATTGGAGCTCTTGTCAAACTGTACCAGAATCCGCAATAAAATCGTTTAGTATTATTATAACACAAAAGTTGAAAAGGCCCCTTTTCAAAATTTTACGAAAACTTTAACGGCAAATATCTCGTGAACCCGAAGTGCTACAGGATTGCGCTTTTCAGCAAATTGTAGCTCTTGTCAAACTGTACCAGAATCCGCAATAAAATCGTTTAGTATTATTATAACACAAAAGTTGAAAAAGGCCCCTTTCAAAATTTTACGAAAACTTTAACGGCAAATATCTCGTGAACCCGAAGTGCTATAGGATTGCGCTTTTCAGCAAATTGTAGCTCTTGTCAAACTGTACCAGAAACCGCAATAAAATCGTATAGTATTATTATAACACAAAAGTTGAAAAGGCCCTTTTCAAAATTTTACGAAAACTTTAACGGCAAATATCTCGTGAACCCGAAGTGCTATAGGATTGCGCTTTTCAGCAAATTGGAGCTCTTGTGAAACTGTACCAGAATCCGCAATAAAATCGTTTAGTATTATTATAACACAAAAGTTGAAAAGCCCCCTTTCAAAATTTTACGAAAACTTTAACGGCAAATATCTCGTGAACCCGAAGTGCTATAGGATTGCGCTTTTCAGCAAATTGTAGCTCTTGTCAAACTGTACTAGAATTCGCAATAAAATCGTTTAGTATTATTATAACACAAAAGTTGAAAAAGGCCCCCTTTCAAAATTTTACGAAAACTTTAACGGCAAATATCTCGTGAACCCGAAGTGCTACAGGATTGTGCTTTTCAGCAAATTGGAGCTCTTGTCAAGCTGTACCAGAATCCGCAATAAAATCGTTTAGTATTATTATAACACAAAAGTTGAAAAAGGCCCCCTTTCAAAATTTTACGAAAACTTTAACGGCAAATATCTCGTGAACCCGAAGTGCTACAGGATTGTGCTTTTCAGCAAATTGGAGCTCTTGTCAAACTGTACCAGAATCCGCAATAAAATCGTTTAGTATTATTATAACACAAAAGTTGAAAAAGGCCCCTTTTCAAAATTTTACGAAAACTTTAACGGCAAATATCTCGTGAACCCGAAGTGCTAAAGGGTTGGGTTTTTCAGCAAATTGTAGCTCTTGTCAAACTGTACCAGAATCCGCAATAAAATCGTTTAGTATTATTATAACACAAAAGTTGAAAAAGGCCCCTTTTCAAAATTTTACGAAAACTTTAACGGCAAATATCTCGTGAACCCGAAGTGCTATAGGATTGCGCTTTTCAGCAAATTGTAGCTCTTGTCAAACTGTACCAGAATCCGCAATAAAATCGTTTAGTATTATTATAACACAAAAGTTGAAAAAGGCCCCCTTTCAAAATTTTACGAAAACTTTAACGGCAAATATCTCGTGAACCCGAAGTGCTATAGGATTGCGCTTTTCAGCAAATTGTAGCTCTTGTCAAACTGTACCAGAATCCGCAATAAAATCGTTTAGTATTATTATAACACAAAAGTTGAAAAGGCCCCTTTCAAAATTTTACGAAAACTTTAACGGCAAATATCTCGTGAACCCGAAGTGCTATAGGATTGCGCTTTTCAGCAAATTGGAGCTCTTGTGAAACTGTACCAGAATCCGCAATAAAATCGTATAGTATTTTATAACACAAAAGTTGAAAAAGGCCCCCTTTCAAAATTTTACGAAAACTTTAACGGCAAATATCTCGTGAACCCGAAGTGCTATAGGATTGCGCTTTTAGCAAATTGTGTCTTGTCAAACTGTACCAGAATCCGCAATAAAATCGTTTAGTATTTTATAACACAAAAGTTGAAAAGGCCCTTTTCAAAATTTTACTAAAACTTTAACGGCAAATATCTCGTGAACCCGAAATGCTACAGGATTGCCTTTTAGCAAATTGTGTCTTGTCAAACTGTACCAGAATCCGCAATAAAATCGTTTAATATTATTATAACACAAAAGTTGAAAAGGCCCCTTATCAAAATTTTACGAAAACTTTAACGGCAAATATCTCGGAACCCGAAGTGCTACAGGATTGCCTTTTTAGCAAATTGTAGTCTTGTCAAACTGTACCAGAATCCGCAATAAAATCGTTTAGTATTATTATAACACAAAAGTTGAAAACCCTTTTCAAAATTTTACGAAAACTTTAACGGCAAATATCTCGTGAACCCGAAGTGCTACAGGATTGCCTTTTAGCAAATTGTAGCTCTTGTCAAACTGTACCAGAATCCGCAATAAAATCGTTTAGTATTATTATAACACAAAAGTTGAAAAGGCCCCTTTCAAAATTTTACGAAAACTTTAACGGCAAATATCTCGTGAACCCGAAGTGCTATAGGATTGCGCTTTTAGCAAATTGGTTTGTCAAACTGTACCAGAATCCGCAATAAAATCGTATAGTATTATTATAACACAAAAGTTGAAAAAGGCCCCCTTTCAAAATTTTACGAAAACTTTAACGGCAAATATCTCGTGAACCCGAAGTGCTATAGGATTGCGCTTTCAGCAAATTGGAGCTCTTGTGAAACTGTACCAGAATCCGCAATAAAATCGTATAGTATTATTATAACACAAAAGTTGAAAAAGGCCCCCTTTCAAAATTTTCGAAAACTTTAACGGCAAATATCTCGTGAACCCGAAGTGCTATAGGATTGCGCTTTTCAGCAAATTGGAGCTCTTGTCAAACTGTACCAGAATCCGCAATAAAATCGTTTAGTATTATTATAACACAAAAGTTGAAAAAGGCCCCTTTCAAAATTTTACGAAAACTTTAACGGCAAATATCTCGTGAACCCGAAGTGCTACAGGATTGCGCTTTTAGCAAATTGTTGGTCTTGTCAAACTGTACCAGAATCCGCAAAAAATCGTTTAGTATTTTATAACACAAAAGTTGAAAAGGCCCTTTTCAAAATTTTACAAAACTTTAACGGCAAATATCTCGTGAACCCGAAGTGCTACAGATTGCCTTTTCAGCAAATTGTGTCTTGTCAAACTGTACCAGAATCCGCAATAAAATCGTTTAGTATTATTATAACACAAAAGTTGAAAAAGGCCCTTTTCAAAATTTTACGAAAACTTTAACGGCAAATATCTCGTGAACCCGAAGTGCTACAGGTTGCGCTTTTAGCAAATTGTAGTTTTGTCAAACTGTACCAGAACCGCAATAAAATCGTTTAGTATTATTATAACACAAAAGTTGAAAAGGCCCTTTTCCAAATTTTACGAAAACTTTAACGGCAAATATCTCGGAACCCGAAGTGCTACAAGATTGCGCTTTTCAGCAAATTGTTGGTCTTGTCAAACTGTACCAGAATCCGCAATAAAATCGTTTATATTTTATAACACAAAAGTTGAAAAGGCCCTTTCAAAATTTTCGAAAACTTTAACGGCAAATATCTCGTGAACCCGAAGTGCTACAGGATTGCCTTTTAGCAAATTGTAGTCTTGTCAAACTGTACCAGAATCCGCAATAAAATCGTTTAGTTTATTATAACACAAAAGTTGAAAAGGCCCTTTTCAAAATTTTCGAAAACTTTAACGGCAAATATCTCGTGAACCCGAAGTGCTACAAATTGCCTTTCAGCAAATTGTTGGTCTTGTCAAACTGTACCAGAATCCGCAATAAAATCGTTCACTCTTATTATAACACAAAAGTTGAAAAAGGCCCCTTTTCAAAATTTTACGAAAACTTTAACGGCAAATATCTCGTGAACCCGAAGTGCTACAAGATTGCACTTTCCAGCAAATTGTAGCTCTTGTCAAACTGTACCAGAATCCGCAATAAAATCGTTTAGTATTATTATAACACAAAAGTTGAAAAAGGCCCCTTTTCAAAATTTTACGAAAACTTTAACGGCAAATATCTCGTGAACCCGAAGTGCTACAGGATTGCGCTTTTCAGCAAATTGTAGCTCTTGTCAAACTGTACCAGAATCCGCAATAAAATCGTTTAGTATTATTATAACACAAAAGTTGAAAAAGGCCCCTTTTCAAAATTTTACGAAAACTTTAACGGCAAATATCTCGTGAACCCGAAGTGCTACAAGATTGCGCTCTTCAGCAAATTGTTGGTCTTGTCAAACTGTACCAGAATCCGCAATAAAATCGTTTAGTATTATTATAACACAAAAGTTGAAAAGGTCCCTTTTCACACTTTACGAAAACTTTAACGGCAAATATCTCGTGAACCCGAAGTGCTACAGGATTGCGCTTTCCAGCAAATTGTAGCTCTTGTCAAACTGTACCAGAATCCGCAATAAAATCGCTTAGTATTATTATAACACAAAAGTTGAAAAAGGCCCCTTTTCAAAATTTTACGAAAACTTTAACGGCAAATATCTCGTGAACCCGAAGTGCTACAAGATTGCACTTTCCAGCAAATTGTAGCTCTTGTCAAACTGTACCAGAATCCGCAATAAAATCGTTTAGTATTATGAAAAAAAGGCATTTTTCTGTTTTTTCTTTGTTTTTTGTAGATCCTTTTTTTCTTTTCTCGCTTTTTTCGCTTGCTCCCTCCCCCGCGCTTTATAATTATTTTTTCTTTAAAATGCCTTGCATTTTGGTGGGCGGTATGTTCCGTTTATAGTGTAAATAATTTATAGCTACATTTATTTTCTTTTGAGTTTGTTGATTATTTACGTCCGCCTCGGAATTCGGAATATTTAAATTTGTTAGAGTAAATTTTCCATGGTAACTCGAAGCACGCGCCAACAAGTGCCGCGACTGATAAACGTTTTTCCGCATGTGCAAGAACACAGTATTGACTAGAATATCCACGAAGCACGAGAGAATCGATTTGTCGTTTAAACAGTCCGCATCGCTGGTTTACATGTTTACGTAAAACCCCTAATTGGAAGAACCGCTTTTCTTCAGAACCGCTATTGACAGAATGTGCTTCGCTACACTCGCAAAAACAGAGTAGATGTTACATCGTATTTTTCGTTGGCACGGCTTCATAAATACCAGGTGAGTGCTTTTAGTAAACGCTTGATCTGATTAAAAACATGAATTATATGTTGTTTGTTCAATTATCACTTAATTTTTTATACAGTCCACTTTTCTGTCCTAATTAGCTATCGCAGTACCGCTTCAATATTTTACAAACACAAAATTATAGAAAACCGTGAATTTGTTAATGTGTGCACCTCTAAATACGAGCTTTTGGAAATTTTCGTTGAATAAATTTTGTGCAATATGGCATAGTTTTAATAGACATTGTTGTAATTATCATAAAAGGGAAACCACACACATTATTACGAAGTATTAACTAGACATTAAGTAAGCAAAATACAGAAAATAGAAATACATAGATGAAGCTATGGTCTTACTATAACAGACTGGAAGCGCGAGAATGAAGAAAAAGCATTATATGCATTGTAGTAACAAACGCTGACCGTAATACAATATGATTGATAATGGGAAGAAAAAAAGGGTTTTGTTGAATGCAACGAAAGTATTATAATAATCGGTCATCTGAAGACACCGAAATTTTAAAAATGTAATAGAACGGGAGAGAGTTCTTAATGCTAGATTTCACACAAAGGTTAATTCAAAGGAGTCTGCACTTAATAAAAGTGAATTGACTCGTTAAAAGGGACGTTAATGTAAAATTTTGGAAATGTAGTGAGGCTTGGGTATTTTAAAAAGTTAAACAAAACACAGTTAAACAGGAGAAAATACACGGCATACAAAAAGTTGTCGATTTTACGTTTGATGCAAGGTAAATTTTGAAACGCTTGAGGGCGGAATTTGCATCATTATGTCCGTTTGCCGAGAGTGAAACTGGATTTATTCATCCCGCCATTGATTTGGAATTATAGGGCTATGTTGTAGCTGTTGTTTTAAAAAACGGAAAAAAACTGGTGTGTTCTTGATATTTCCTGAATTAGATAAAACTGTAAGTCATAATATAAACTCATGTGTGATTCGGTATAATTTAGATGTGAACGTGAACGTGAACGTAAATGTTTTGACATTTTTTTCGACATTGGACGTTAAGCGAAGGATAAGTTTATTAGTGGTAAAATATTAAGAGATATGTTGGTGTTATGTATTTTGAAAAGGACGAAGTGATAGTGCAACGTAGATACTGAACCGTGTTTTTGCTTCATAAATAACATTACCAAAAGTTTGGGATTCATTAACGCAGGAAAATGTGGTGTTTAGAATAGTTTTGTTGATTTTTTAGGTTAAGTTCTTTTTAAGTTTTTCTTTAGGGTTTAGTTTACCAATACCCGGCCAGATTGCAGACAAGTTATTTTTAGAAAAGTATATTTATATGAGAACATGTAATAAGATTGTGTTTATGTTAATAGAGGTTAAGTAAGGTTGATTTTTATTTCAATTATTTTTAAAATAGGTGTAGAGTCAGTTATTTCTAAAGGATATCCTGCTACCATGGAAGGAGTATTTTATTTTAACAGAGAAACTTGACCATCAATTGTTACAAAATCAATGCAAGTGAGTTTTATGCGAAATAACAGTTTTTCCACATAGAAATAACATCACAAAATTTGAGGTGACAGACAGTTGGGTACCTCTCTAGATTGACCGAAACAAGACTTTTCAGGGTAAGTGTTAATGAAATGTAGAATTTGTTATGTGGAACCTTGTTAGTTATCACTTTTGCATTTATTTATTAATTCTTTATAATCTTTTTTCATTTATCCATAGGAACCCACTCCCGCTCCAGTGCAGTTAACCGACCCACTTTTTTATTGTTACCGGGTCACCGCCCTTTCGGGGCAAATCCAAATTTAAAAAGTTTACCCGTGACCGAAGAATTTTACCCATAACAAACTTTTGATTTTGTTTCGAGGATACGGGGCAATGGAGGTTCTTTATGTAACAGAATACCTTATATAAAAATTACATAAACTTTTTTTTACTCCAAGAAACCTTATATTATATTTATAGAAAACAATCAATAACTTTAAAATGAGCAGCCACAATAAAACAATTGAAGCGTTACACAAATGTTAGCTAAGAATTGCCAGCTTCATATTTTGGTGGAACATCAAAATTTGCTCGATCACCACGTTCATCTAGCCGTTGATTAGCATCTGGAATTCTGGAAATTTTAATAAATTCGTGAAATTTCCGCACTATCGTCATCAACGCTGACTAAAACAGACATGAATTAGATTATAAATATATATATTAAGTTATAGAGCAACAGCAATAATCTACTGTACAACTTACAACCAAAGACCAAGTTACTTTATTAACAACAAAGGAATTCAATAAAAAATTGTTTCATACCTAAGTTTACCAATTGTCTATTTGTAATTCAAGATAAATTCGCTTTATAGGCTGCTACAAAATATTACATCTGAATACTGAACAGTTTTGAAAAAAGAAATAATCTTCGTACTGTGATTTAATATGATTTTAAAAAGATTAAGGTGCCCATTGAAAGAAAAAAATTAGGACCTAGTTTCTTTAAGACAAAGTAACATACTAAGAGTTCTGTTACTTGTTTAAAAAAAGGCAAAAACTGCATCTACATTCAGAACTGCTGCAGTCAGGATCAAACCATTGGCTACCTATTTTCTACATTGTTGTTTAACCTACGGTATTTTACATATTTTTTCTGTGTTTAAATCTTTATAGATCTATTTCATTTTGAGTTAGTTACATAGAAAACTTTAATTGAAAACAACCGTTTAGTAACACGCACACGCGCAAGTACACGTTCACGTTGACGCACACAAACACGCGTATACGCATACGCACACGTACACGAACGCACATGCCCACGTATACGCATACGCGCACGTTCATGCATATGCACATGTATACGCACATGCATACACACATTCATATGCACACAGGTACGCAAACACATATTCACTTGCATACATACAAACATACGCCTACACATACTCACAATCACATTTACACGAACAAGCTTACGCACATACATACATATATACATACGTAAACACGCACGCACACGCAGCTTACACGCGTATGCAAACATGTATACGCGCACGCGCCTACATGCATACATACACCTACACATGCGCCCATATCCACGATGGAACACACGTATGCAGATGTATATCTACAGTCTTATGTAACATATACACACGCGTGTATAGTATTCAATCTTCCACTTAAACAGTTTAAAACAAATTTTTTCTAATGCAGTCTATTAATTATCAAAACATACTCTGCATAAAGTTTGTGTGGAAAAATGGTTTTACATAATACTTTAAGTTGGTGTACTAAAAGATTGTAGTATACCATATACCATACCATACCACATACCATATACTGACATCATTATCACGTTTAAAATTTTTAACCCGTTTCTTCATTTGCTTTTAGATACGATTTTCATATTTCTCCGAGTCATTTTCCTTAGGAATGATGTAAAAATTAACACCATTGTATTCGACAACTATTGACTCGATCACGATTTTATCATTGAGGTAACATAGTAGGGAGACGTTGTAACGTGATAAAAGTGGTATTATTTCAGCCATGTTGAGTCGACGTTTTTGTCACTTGTATATACGTTTAAAGTTTTTCTACATTTCAATATTGTAACAATTGGGATGCGAGCAATACAACGATAATACGCAGATAGTACCAGCAGATTCCAGACGATATCAGGTAGTTCATAAGGAAGAGGAACCGTGCCTGGAAGGACTACCAGTGCTCCTAGGACCCAAAATACACAACATCTACTACGAGCTACGCAACCTGGTAAGCGTCTTTTTACAGTAACACTGGAACAAGCGGTGGAGAAGAAAGACCAAACCACTAGAAGAAGTTGACTATCCATTTTGAAAGATAGTGAAGATTCTGAAGAGGAAATTAGCATTGATGATCACAATTCACACAGAGAATGAAATGACCTACACAGAAGACAAGGCCGAAGCCTATCTGTTGTAGGTCTACTCATTGTACACTTTTATTTGCCGTTATCTATATCCATATATATAGAATACAAATCCATATTGGGAATTTCTAATTTGGACGGAAAAGAAAGGACCTTAAATTACGTATGCCGTATGCCGTAATTGTCCAATCTACTTGGGAACAGCACACACCCCGTAATGACGCTTGTTGGTAGTTTGTTAAAACGTACACGACTCCTACTCACTATGTACAGTGGCTTGATTTACTTCACAAGGTAAGCGTTGAACTGTTACTATTTTTACTGAGTGATCAGACTAGTTCCGCACGTTGGCACTGAGCTATTTTGTACCCCAAAACTATAAGTTGTTGTTGTCAACCTGTGTCAGTGGAGCCAAAATTAGAGAAGTGCGCTTTGTCGTATATCCACTCTATCCTCGCTGCCCCGTCGGCCACGTGGGATAGAAATAGATGTGTGCGCACTGTTAGCATTTATAACTGTAAAACTACGAGCATTTTAAGATAATATAACCGTGGTGTAATTTGTCCCGCGAACGCAAGTTCATAATATTTGTAAAGCCAACCTATTCAAATAGTCCTACGTTTAGTATCCACCTAGATACAGTAGGTTTTGCATGCACCCGGCATAGAGCGCATGATACTTCGGGTTTCAGTTCATACCCTACGTCGTCAAATTGGTTAGCCGCATCAGCGTGAGATCCAGGTGCATCCATCCCTACTTTGTTTAAAAATATAAATTGTACATAAGAGTTTATTTTGGTAGCTCTGGTCAGAGCGAACGTCAATTTAGTAGTAAGTTATTGTTTAGATTTGTTGCGTTTAAGGCGTACTAGTAGGCGCCGTATGTTTGTTCAAATGTATATATCTGTGTTAATTAATGTAGTCCTTACAGCTATGTGTAGAAATAGAGCCAGTAACCGAAGATAAGGTGTATCATTTCTCTTAAGATTGCATGTGCAAATAGGGCAAATCAGAGCATTCTACACCGTATATTTCTCTTTATTTTTCTTTTATTATTATTACCAAGTGCTAAAGAGCTTTCTCGACCAGTAACGAGATTCTTATGATTATAGCTAGCATAGTGTCATTACTGGTGGTGCCCACCCGATGTTGTTATCGTTAAAACCTATCTCTAGTCTATACTGTTTACCGCTTACTACGGATTAGGACTGTTAGACGCCCAAACTACGACTTGTGTCAGACCCACCCCTCGCTGACTAGAGCTAGCCAACTTAAGGATATCAATCCTTTTGTCCCCTGGTGTCGTAGTGGCAAACAGGCACGTAACAACTTCTTTCACGTTCACATAGATTAACTTAATGGCGATAAATCATGCAAAATTTTATTTTAATACTTTCTCGTCGTAAATATTTCATTATTCCACCGTCAATGCATAACTCGAGTTATATCTGCCTGATGGAATAATCTAATAAATTTCGGCCATATTGATATGAAACCATATGACTGAAGTAATTTATCTGTACAGTTTTTAAGGGCGCTTTCTTTTTTATATACATTGCTCTGTTTTGAAATGGAAAATTCTTATTTTTTCATGAAACACACTCTACTCAAAGTTAAAAATTTCTTAATTAATAAAATATTGTTTTATATATATATATATATATATATATATATATATATATATAATTAATGATTTCCTAAATATAAGGAAAGTTTTTCTTATTGCGAGATGCCTATATGAAATATGGATCTCTTTTAGCAATTTTAATGCTCTATTAAGCGTGAGAACTAACAATCCGTCTTCGCATACTTTCTTCGCTATAAATCGATTTCTCATAGGAAATCATTTGTGTTTCTCTATATTTTCTTCCCTAATTCCTTTAATCTTTTCGTGTTTCTACTTTAGCAAAAATCTTGAGTTCCTACAAACTTTCACACGCGTCTCGAGACACAATTATTTTTGGCTGTTTCAAAGTCAACTTTGACGTTTCAGTCTAAACTCATATTTAAATTATCCATTAAAACTGAACTATCTATAATAGTATTTTTTAATTTGAACGGTAACCGATTCTAACTGCTAAAACGCCTCTTCCACTTATATTTTATGGATCTGTACATAAAATAAATCATATACTTTTCGCATAAGTATTATAATTATAAAACATCACCGCACTGCGCCATATAAGTAGGTCATTTGTGGGAGGTCTGGACCAGGTATATCCACCCATTTCACTAGTCGCTTTATAATGGGTTTTCTCATTAAAAACCCATTAACACTAATTGCTTTTTAATGGGTTTTCTCATTAGCACTAGTCGCTTTTTAATAGATTTTCTCATTAAAAACCAATTAGCACTAATCTTTTTTTAATGTTTAAAATCCAACCACCCCTTACCGTTTTACATACATACCCTCTAGCAAACATATAAAAATTTATTTTTGTTTCTTTTAAGATAAATATATCTTGTTTGGCATCAACTAATATTAGATTTTTCTAGGGAATTTGAATCTGTTTGAATTTTTCAAATTGGGTCACCCCTTAGAAAGTTACACCCTGTTAAAGCCTCGTACCTTTACAATGCACGGACAGCGCCTCTCAGTACCTAAATGTTTGCAACTCAACATCCACGCACACTATATGTCAGAAGCGCCATTCTATTTACTTTTACACTGGGTAATCTGTTAATTGGACTTGAATCCTAGTTTCCCGGACAATCTAACCCCGTTTGAATTGTTTAAATCGGGCCACCCTTTATAAAGTTACGCCCCTATAAAATCCAGAACCTTTCAATTTTTTGTTTGTTTATTTAATTTTAACTTGAGACTTAAAACTACAAAATCTTATAAACTACTATACACAAAGAGCTACTTTATAAACTAACATACTTAAACTATGTAAAATAAAACTTATCTATATCTTTGTCGACGTCTCCAGACAAACTGATTTTATTTATAAGTTACGTATAAATTATATGCTTTTGACTGCGTGTGCATGTCATGGTGTGCATGAGGGCTTTGCTATTGTTGCTTTATATATCTATATAATTGTGTAACCTAATGTCCTTAACTATAACATTACAATCAATTCCATTAATTTTTTGCAACGTCCTTTTTACTGATTAAACAGTATAATTTAGCTCTAGTACCGATAAATTCCAAAATTATGTCACCACACATTTCATCCTTAAACATACCAACTTTCTTATTAACAAACGAAAAGTTATATCTATTATTTACAGGATAGTCACTAGTATCCAAGCAATCTAGTTTCTTGCTTAGATCTATATATGTCTTTTGTTTCTATGAAGTATATCAAACTGTCAGAAGCGAAAGTTTGTTGTCATAAGAGGGTTTTCACGCTATAGTGGAAATTGTACACGAGGGTTTTAGATAAGTCTAGAATAGTGAATCCTACGTATATTGGTTTGTCATAAGTGACGTTAACGCGATTCATTTGAATAATCACTAAATTTTCACAGAGCACTGTGCGACTCTGATAATTAGACATACTAATTAATTCACTAGCACAAAGTTTTTTACCATCACGTTTCCCATCGCGTCACACTTTTTACGTCCACTGGCTTATCAACGTTTTCCATCGTTTTGCCGAAAATGGTATTGTTTATTAATTTAAAGAAATCTTTTTCAAAGACACTTTTCGCTTGTGTGCGAAGTCTGATGTTTAAACCTATATATGTCTTTAGCCTCGGCGACTGTTCGAATTCTAGAACTCTGTGAATCTGTTTTAATCTGAGTTCATTGCGGATACATTGTTGTAAATTTTGGTAATGTATTATATACTCGCACTTATCTTGAAGATTTGCGATGAGCTTACTGGTCTTAGACGTGGTGTAGGGAGATGAAATATTTTCTGGACAAAAAGGCAGATAATTATGTGAATCGTGTATTTCTTCAGGATATTGCAAATCCACTTCCAAAAAATATCATTTATCACTCGTAGGAATATTCAATATATCTGTTTGAATTCTATCTATTTGAAGTTTACTTAACCATCTAAATCCTCCTATATGCAGGTGTTGATACATTGCCCAAGCGTATAAATTATTTGCATCAAGATATGAGAGATAAGTGGATGGTTTAGTTTGATCAAACTCCTCCTTAGCCTGTCTTCTGCTACACTGCACCAACCCACCACGATTTCCTTTTTTTTACAAAGTGGTGCATTTCACATCTGTTAATAGATCCAGTTTAACACCCGTATGTTTCAACATGGCATCAAAAAAGAACGATGGGGCTGTCACGTACTGACATGGATCCAAATTACAGGTTTCAATACAAACGTTTAGAAAATTCTCAAACACATCTGCTAACAGCAACACGTCGGTCTTTAAGCACAGATCACTATTCTGTCACATGTTCTGAATTTTAAAAGTATTCCACACTTTTTGAACGTGTTCGTATTCAGCGTGACTTATGTCTGCTCTATACAAATCGTTATAAAATGACTCTTTCGGTGATATACTGGTTTTGTTCCATACTTCCACATCCGTAACGTATGAATAGGGGAAAATGCCCTTTTTAATCACCAAATGAAATCCTCGATCATCGGGGTAAAATTTCTTTGTTTCAACAAACCGGTCAACACACACGTTCTTCGAAAGCTTATCTAAAGATGAACGCATAAATGTCAAAGAATCTATGAAACGCAATTAAATGGAGGTCGATCTATGTTTTTCTTCATCATCATTTTCATAATCTTCATCAAAATTATCGATGTTATATTCATCTCTCGATAATCTCACATATTTCGAAAAGAAATATATTTCTCTTTGTTGTTCGGAATTACTGTAATTCTTTCATTGTCACACGATAGTTTTTTAATTATAAAATGTGAATAGTAACCACTTAGTGGGAGGATTAACCTGGTCCAGACCCCCCACAAATGACCTACTTATATAGATTTTGAATTTCATTTTTACTTGTTTTAGCTTTGCATAGAATTAATAGAATTAGGATTAGATAAAAGTTTTATTAATAAGTATTATAGAAGAGGAAAATATTTGTAAAGAGTGCAAAGATTAACATTTATGCGTCAAACAGCCAAAAATAATTGTGTACCGAGACGCGTGTCAAACTTTCTCCTCTTGAATTGCTTGTAATTCAACTAAATATTCATTTTCTTTGGCTGTAGACAAAGTTTCACATCTTTTTTTATTAAGAAAATAAGCTGCTTTATTCTATTTTCTGGACTTATGTCTAATTTCGAATCTACATTCTTGTAAAAACCGACTTTCTGTGATTTCAGAATTCATTTATAAAATATGACTATAATATTATAAGTATTTATCATACGTTCGCTGCTTAGTAAATAGAATTAATTTCATGCAGTATAATCTTCAGATGTTAGAATGCTTATTCTCGTTCATTTCTCAATTCTGAAATAACTCTACTAAAGTTATACATAACTTTGAATATCTTGAGGTAAGTCTTTTATAATAATTTGATACATTCTATACTTTTTTAGCGTTTTCAAATTCTCAATTACGTACCGATTCCAGAGCTTATCTAATCAATCAGATCATACATAACCTCTTTTATCGATAATTAACTGCCTTTAATGTTTTATCTGTTTTGAAAATTCGTATTTCTTAATGTTTAGCTTAACCCAGAGGCGGACCTAACGGGCCCGCTGAACCCGCATTGCGGGGGCCTATGATCATAAACATATTCACATGTTACTATTTACTATTTACTATTGACAATTTTTCGTTAAACCTCATCTGTAAACAAGAAATTTCTTCTTTTGAAGGATTTGATTCTAACAAAAATGAACAAGGAACGTATTCCAATGTGTTCCTTTTGAAATCATTAAAGACACATTTTCAGATTATTTGGAAACTTTAGGGTTTAATAATCCGTATTTGCATTGTACGATATAGTCCATGATGACTGATTGCTTGAAAATATTATTTTATCTTGTAATCCTGTAGAATATATGTTCTTAATATTTGTTTTGCAAGAAGCTTAAATGAAAGATTGAAAAGGTCGGATAGTGGACAATATATTGTTTTGTAAAATCCACAAGATTTTAAGTAAGTGTTTATTTTAAGATTTAGTTTGCTTTATTCCTTCTAAGAGTTAAATAACTGTTCATGATAGTTGTTATATTTATTGTATGACCGTATTTCAGTGTTGTACGTTATATGCTATTAGAACAAAACCCAGAGTAGAACAGTGCGTTTGTAGTTTCTTTTTTGTGCGTTTGTGAAGAATACTTTGTCAATGCTGGATTACATAATTTGGAAAACTCTTGGCATTTTAATTTGTTTAAAGCTATAGGTTTTTGTTGTCTTTTATTTCAGCAGTTTCGATCGAACAGTTATTAGAAAATTACTGAAATAAGTTTAAACAAGCTAAAGTATTTAAGTGGTGAGTTGTCTTTAATTTTGCAAAAAGTTCTTTTAATATGTATTATAAATATAAGCACAATAAATGTTAATGACCGTATGTTTTGTATTTATTACAAGATACAAGTACAGTAATTATTAATGACAATTCCAATACATAAGAAATACATAAACATAATATATATATATTATATATATATATATATATATATATATATATATTGCTATGATAATAGGGTCATTTAGTGGTATATAAAATCACTAGGATAGTTCGCTTTATGTAAACATAATGAAAATCCAGAAAACTAAAAATTTTACAAAGACAATGCGAAATTTGACGATTAGTCGAAAAAGCAAATACCAACACCCTGTATATAAACTATAATTATAATTAGACTTAAAGAAAGAAAGAGTATTTCAAAAAATCCAATTAAATAAACTTTACAAGTCATGAAACAAAGTGGACAGAAGCTGCAACACAATACGCGTGAGTAGTGCATCATTATTTTACAAAGAATCCCATTTAAACAAGCAAGTTTGTAAATGCGTAAAACAGAAAAACGCATGTAATTTCATACATCATTAAATGAAGATACGTGAACGAGAAAGTATAAAATCCAACACCTTGATAGATAGGAAATAATTATAGCATGGTGTAAAGCAAAGTTCATCAAATTTACTACACAAACAAGACTTACGTGATTTGAAAGGCCATGGAAGATTAAAAAATCCAACCAATCTATACAAATAACTTGAAATCCTCCGTGCAGGGACAAACGTCTCGACTTCGTTGTGAATACAAAATTTGTAGAAATACCCAAGCCTGCATGTAAAGATTAAGGTACAAAACAATAATATTTAGACTATGCGATTGACAGACCAATTGTAAACAGATAGGCGTTCATTTTAATTACAACAGGATTTTGTAAACAAATCAGTTTGAATTAAATGAAGGCATGGTTCACATCACCTGAAAGAAAGATATTTACGTAAAAGAATTACAAGTGATTTTATTATTAATAAATTTTAATGTGGTGATAGTCTATAATTATTAAAAGGTACGTTGTTTAATCCTCAAAAACGTAAGTAATAAAAGGTTGCTTTTAATAGATTTTAAGATATATATTAACAAAAGGACTTTAAATAATTGCTGGATCCTACCTGGCTGTCCAAACAAACTCTGGATCAGCCAGGAGAAGTGAAACAAGCATACAAAAACAATCTCTGGATCTACTTGGAAAAATTATATAAGAATATGCAAACAGTATCTAAACAATTTCTGGATACAGCTCGGAGAATTTAAATAAGTATATGTGGATTTAACCTGGAGTATTTAAATGAATAAGCTGAAGCTGAAACGACGAATAGTTGGAACAGAAACTAGTCGGAATTGGGGGAACGAGATACGCTGGAAAAGGACAACAGGTTAGCCAATTTAAATATTTTGTTGCATTTTATTTCTGAATATTTTTAAATATTACGTTTATGAAAATTTTATGGGAGGGCCATCAAAAATCGTTTTAGCACACGTTATAATTTACGTAAAGAATTAGGAAGACTGATGAACGTTAATAGGGCTTCAAGTAATAATAATAAGGGTGATTTTTGCTGGCTTTTTGTTCATTTAAAGGGAATTATAATTATTGAGAGAAATTAATTTAATTATTTAAAAGAGGTTCTATTCAAAGACATTATAAACGCTTTATAAATATTGAGAATATTATAGTAATTGTGGTTAATTGTGTTTTGCTTAAAAGGCATGGGAAGTAGAGGTAAAAGGAAAGATTTAAAAATTCTTTGTTGTCGTATTGTCGCAAGCTCCGTGCGTGGTTGAAACTGAGCTAGCCGGGGTATTAAAAATTAAAATTAAAATTGATAAAAAGAAAAATTTTAACCTTTTTATTTCACAAAAAGGGGGCATCGGGTTATTGCAACGATATCACAGCAAAGTAATTTGGCGACCCGAACGTGGGGCTAGAATATCATACCAAAAGTAATATGGCGACCCGAACGTGAGGCTAGAATATCATATTAGAAAGAAAGTAAATTATATCACACCAACGAGGGACTAGAAAGCCGAAAAAGTAAATTTGCATCAAAGCTCCACAATAGAAAGGTTAAGTGATGATCTAAGGGAGACGAATCGAAAAATGGAAGAGATGCGACTACAAACACAAAATAAAGTTATAACTATCATAGAAGATATTGACTGCGCACAGGACGAGGTTATTAAGGTAAGATCAATGCAAGAGGCCAATGAAAGAGAGACAAACGAAAGAATTATGAACTTAGGGGAAAAAGTGCAGGACATTGAGAGAAATTGTGGAACGGTACTTCGCAGAGTAGATAAAGAAATAGGTGACGTAAAATTAATGTAATGAATTTTAGCAGGAACAGTATGACGAATAACCAGCAACCCTTAAGGATAAATCACCCAAATTTAACATTGGATCAATATTCAAAATTTTCAGGGGACAATAAACTTATCCGGAATTTTCTTAAAGGACATTAAAACACTGACACGGGGCATAACGGATTAGCAGTACAAATTGAATTTAGTAATGGCTATGGTAAAAGCAAATGCTGAAACGTGGTTTGATCTAATTAAGGACGAGTTAACAACATTTCAGGATTTTGAAAATAAATATAAGGTGAGAGATGATTTAATCATGGAGATATACAGCAGAAATTTAGGTATAACCAGGGAACAGTACGCGATTAAGAAATTTAGTATAGCCAAACAATTGGATCCTCCGTTAGAAGAGAAACAGATCATTAAATATCTAGCAGGACACTTTGAAGTAGAGGTAAGGCAGTATATCGCGCTCCAGAACATCATGGATCGTGATGTATTTTTAGAGTACTTGCAGCGATACGATGAAATGGGACTGAACCATAGGGAAGAAAATCGAGCGAATACTCAACAAGTAAAACTAGAGGGAATGCCGAGAAGAATGCCAATTAACAGAGTGAACTATGAGAGAACCAATCACAACTATAGGGGAAATTTTAGGAACAATTAGAACAGTAATTCTAGACGTCATTGGAATGTGAGAAACCGACCATGGCAAGACAGAACAGACTGAGACAAGAATAGTAACCGAAATGAAATTAACCAAGGATAAGAGAAAGGAACAACGGAACCAAGAAGGACTAGTCGCACTTACACAGAGGTTACGAATCAGTCAGGCCCATCTACAACAAGTACAAATTTTTAAAAGAAGACAAACCAAATAAGCCCTTAGAAATAAATCAATACGGACATCAGTGGGAATTCATAAAGCTTGAAGTGGAAAATAATTTTAGTAGAAATTTATTGCCTAGAATTAATTTAAATGTAGAGAATAATTTTATTAAGATACTCATTAATACCGGAGCGGAAGCGTCTCTGATTTTGCAAAGGGCACTTTTAATATATATTATAAATATAAGCACAACAAATGGTAGTGACCGTATGTTTTGTATTTATCACAAGATACAAGTACAGTAATTATTAATGACAATTACAATACATAAGGGATACATAAACGTAAAATATATATTCCGGAGCTCGCGTGTGATACCATAACGGTCGGTAACACTGAACTGGCGCGTGAGAGTACAATCGCGCAGACAAAGATAAGACAAACATTTTCAACAATATAAAATAGTCAAATATGCCACACTCAAAAACGTAAAATAGAATAATCTATTAGGAAATTACTGAAAATTGACGTTTTCTTTAAAAAGGCAAATATAGATTTGGTACCGAGTTGTAGTGGTATAAGCCGTAGTCGTGTCGATGTGCATAATGATAATAGTGATATTATAAATTACGACTTGACCCAAAACATTGAAGATGTCCCTGCTTCAAGAACTGACGATAACTCAGAATTACACGAGGATACTTTTGAGGTTAGGCTTGAGAATACTGCAATATTAATTGACAGTGACCATCGACTATATACTCAGTATTTAGACGACGAGATGAAGGTAAAAATTATCAATTTAGGACCTCATCAGCCAAACGGCCCTTTTCCTAAAGATCCGGTATCAAAGAGAAGTTTTAGTAACGAGTATTATCAAAACTATCCATAGATTTTGGCTTTTTCATTCAATAGTATTAAACGTAGTTTATTGTCATGTTTACTGGTTCTTTTCGGACAGGGGGAGCAAAAGTTGTAATAATGCTTAGTGCAATGGTACCTTTAACGACTGGCAAGAGTTAAAAAAAGTAGCTAAACACGAATCTTCTGTGGATTATCTTACTTCTTGCTTAACTTGTGACCACTGGAAATATAATAAAACAATAATATCACATTTTGCTAAAAACGATAATAAAGCAAAAGTTGTTTGCTATTCTATCTAGAGTTATAAATGTTACTTTAACTTTGACAAGATGCAACATTTCCTTTCGGAGTCACAATGAAAACGGTCCATCCCAGAATAAGCAAAATTTTTTAAATATTGTTGATTTGTTGGCTTCGTATGATCTATTACTAAAAGCCCACATTAAAAATGAAAACAATAAAGTAATATATGTCAGTCCTAAAATACATAATGAACTAATACACCTTTTGTCGATTCCTTTATTAAGACCAATTTTAAGTGAAATTAGACAAGCTCCGTTTTTTCCCCTTTTGCTGGATACTAATCAAGATGCCAGTAGAATAGATCAATTGAGTACTGTAATTCGATATGTTAAAGCAGATCCGGAAAATAAGTTAATCATTTTCGAAACTTTCATAGGATTTTAGGAACTAAAACATCAACCCGAACAGTTATTCGAAAACGAAGTTATAGGTATCCTTGAGAACAATAATATTGATTTGAAAAGGTATCGTGAGTAGGCGAAATGCAGGGCGTCTGGACCCGCCTCCGCCGCAGTCTACACACCATGCCATCTCTCCACCCACCTGCACCCCCACCTCCACAACCTTCCACCCACCTCCAAATCCCCTTTCTACTTCCACATCCCTCCACCCACCTCCACATCTCTCCACACACCTCCACACCCTTCCACACACTTGTACACCACACCAGCTTCACCCACCTCCTCATCCTTCTACCCACCTCCACGTCTCTCCATCCACCACCACAACCCACCACCAACCTTCACATCCCTTCACACATCTCCACATCCTTCCACATCCCTCCACCTACTTCCACATCCCACCACCCTCCTTCACATCCCTTCACCCACCTACACGTCTCTCCATCTACCTCCACATCCCTTCACCCACCTCCACATTTCTCCACACACCTCCACATTCCTCAACTCACCTCCGCATCCCTTAACCTACTTCTATGTCCCTCCACCCATTTCCGCATCCCTCCACTTACATCCACATCACTCCACCCACCTTCACATCCCATCACTCACCACCACAAGCCTCTACCACCTTCACATCTCTCCACACACCTCCACATTCCTCCATTCTTACAAGTAAGGGAAAATCTTTTAGCACCGGACACCTAAGGGTTAAACTTAATTAAAAAAACCACTCTGTTTTTTTGCATTTTTATTTATAACAAAAGGCATGAAAAACTTGCAGGAACTCATAAAAAACAAAAAAGTAATCATTGTAATACTTTTGACAAGTAAAATTAAGAGTAAACTTAAACTAAGTATTGTTGCTATATCGGAAGGTGGTTCCTAGTACCGGACACATATAAAATATGGTACCTATACTCCATTCCAGTTAAGAAGGTAGTAGATGGCGCTTGTGCTTAAGTCAGATTTACACAGATCAAAAATTTATTAGTTGCTGTATTTGAAAAGTTGCCGGCGTCGGTTGTATATTTACTATTTTGTGACGATAGTTTTTCAAAAATAACAATGCAAATGGCTGACTGTATTAGTTAATTTTTAAGTATTATTGCATTCAGTAATTGCAATTTGGTGTTCTTCTTAAGGAATAAGACCACATTGCTTTTTGAAAATGATTTTATTGAAGTTTCGATCCTTCTCCTAGGATAGTTGTCTAAATAATAACAAGGAGTATTTGTAACTTGGTATTAAATTCCAGAAGTTAAAATTGGACTTGGAGCTACATTAAGTTTAAGACGGACGAAACTTAGGGGCACATTCATAAAGCACACTTAAGCTACACTCATACTTAATCAATGTTCCATCTCAACTTTTAGTATTTTTCCGAATACCAAAAATTGAGATAGAGCATTACTTAAGTATGAGTGTGACTTCAGTGTGCTTTATGAATTTGCCCCTTAGTCTTTACTTAACAATTATGGTAGAAACAAACACTCACCTGAAGTTATAGAATGCTTTAATAAAATTCTGTCAGTTTCATTTTTTTGAAAGGTTGTAAGTTTGTTAACAATGATTGAAATTAAAGCAATGCATCGACGTTTATACAGATTTTTATTTATATTTTTTGCAAGATTGAGGTTTTTGAATAAATACATCCAAGAAACACGGTTTTAAAACATATCAAGCATTATTGAACTTTATTTTCTACCTGTTTGGTTAAAGTTTAAATAAAATATTAATATAGAACAATATATAAGCTATTTTTAATTAAACACATCACAAAATATCAAAACAATGATATCACAAATTTATATTTAATCTACGTCCATATCATCCCCAGAGGTATCTTCGTCGTCTGTTGTACTTTCATATCCAACATTTATTACAATTTGTTCGACAAGTTCTTCGACAATGCCATCCAATTTCCACATTTTTTCTTCTTCTTTAATTGTTTGGCTAATACAATTAACCCAATGTCCTTTATCTATGGCTGCAATTCCTTCATCCAGAAGCACCTTCACGTCGTTAATTTTAAAAGTAGAATTGTTGGTAGCTACATGCTGCTTTACTCGAGCCCAAATCAGCTCAATTGGATTTAGATTGCAGTGGTATGGGGGTAACCTTAATACGGTTCTGCCAAAGCGTTTTACAATTTCGTCAACAACATAAGGTGCCGGGTGAGCTAGAGAGTGCTGCTTTACTAAGGCTAATAATTCAACTTTTAATAGCTCTTTGGTAACTTCAATGTGTTTTGCGTTTAACCAATTAGAAATTTGTTCTTTCCGCCAACTTTGATTTGGAACCTTATCGGCTTTGACGCTGTGATAAGGAGCATTATCAAGCACGATTACACTATCATTATCAAGAATAGGTAATACACCTTTCAACCAAGTTGTAAACGCTTTACCGTTCATGTCTTCGTGATAATCTCCTAAAACGATAATTATGAACTCAGGGTTCTAAGTTGTTTATAGTGTTAATACGCTACCTGTTTTTTTAGATTGAAAGTTTAAATATGCACCATTGACAAATCCCAGATCACTACCCATGTGCGCAACAATTAATCTCTGGCCTTTGCTAGAGGGATCTCGTATACCAGTCGATGAACCTTCGATTAATGCCTGCCTTGCTGTTTTTACAGTGGTGTCTTGCCATACCTTGTTCTTTACATGTCCAGCATTCACCCACGTTTCATCAGTATAATAAATTCTTTTGCCTTCAGCTCTATACTTTTTAATTGCAGTTAAATATTTTCTTCGTCACAACACAATTTCAGGTTTTTCAATTAAAATTGTTTTTCGGCTACGCTTTCCATATTTAAAACCCAACTTCATCATTACCCGATAAAGTGATGTGCGACTGAAGTTTGGTGAAGAGTCATCATTGTTTATTGCATGTAATACTTTCTCTAAATTTGGTAATTCATTTCTAAAGTAAAATGCATGAACATGCCGTCGAATCGCACATCTTTCAAATTCTTCAAGTTCGTCGTAGATTGTTGTACGCACTCTTGTAGTCTTTGGCGAGGAAGCAGTACCAGTAGTTTCCATTTCTTTTACAATATTCCACATTGATCGAACACCTAAACCCACTGCTAACGCAGTTTGCTTCACAGATTGCGTTTTGGATGCATTTGTGGAATTTTTCAAATATATATTATAGCCAATAAGCTTTTGCCCGCTCATAACATGTTTGCCCTTCGGATTTTTAATAGGTTGGTGATCCATAATTAAATAAAAGTCTGAAAAGAATTCATTATTAGTATTATATGCTTATCTTTAATGAGACATGCTTACCTTA
Organism: Platerodrilus igneus; assembly: GCA_036346225.1. Lineage (NCBI taxonomy): Eukaryota > Metazoa > Arthropoda > Insecta > Coleoptera > Lycidae > Platerodrilus > Platerodrilus igneus. Next base: position 25,709 of record JARFIW010001130.1, read on the forward strand.
TTATGAAGACACTGGTGTTTTCTAGCTCTGACAAGAACTGTTTTGATACTAAATATAAAATTAACACAAATTAATAAGGCCGAGCAAAATTTCAAAGGCAAACTAATAACAAAATACAATAAATAACAAAAACGAAAATATGAAAGGGCAATAGCAAATGTCAAAATGCCAATTGACAATCTGTCTTATAATAAAAATGTTCAAACAACCAACACAAACATACGGGATATTTATACTTGTGTACACTTGGCTCATCCATCCACCAATGAGAATCGCTAAAATTCAGTCGTATTTTTTTCTTCAGTACCTTCTTAACTGGAATGGAGTATAGGAGCGGACAAACTTAAAACGACTTAGATCTATCACATAGATAAATATCAGAGCACTCTGGAACATTGGCACAAGCTTCATGAGCCCAATCCTTGCACGAGCTGCACTGTATCCAATCTTCATCGTTGGCTTCCAAGCAAACCACACAAGAAGTCGCAGGGGCTTTCTGAGGCGTACACGGTCTATCAATTTCTTGTAAAGTTTTTGAGTTTCTAGTTGTGTTTTCTTTGTTGTTACACGAAGGCGTTTTTTTTCTTCTTCGTTCCTTTTTTCATTACTTTTCTCTTCAAGGTTTGCTTTAAAAGGAGACGAAGTCAAAATTTCACTTTTTCAGATTTTCGTTTGCGAGTTTGAGCTCGTTTTTTGGCAGCGTCTGGAATTGTTGAGATATTTAAAATAGCTTTCCTCATAAAGTCCACCCCTTTGCTAGTCGACAACTGTGTAGATTTATATGCTGAAGCCTGTTGAGTGCCTAGTCCTTTGCTAGTAGAAGGCTGATGAGTTGTTGGTGCTGCAATCTCACGAGAAATGTTTGCTGATGAATTCAGGTCTTTTAGAAGAAGGTCCGAAGAAATATCCGACGTATTGGATAAAGAATAATCCAAAGAAACGGTGTCATGTTGTCCTTCGTGGTCGTTGGAAGAGAGAAAACTAGTCGGCGCAGGTAATTGAACATCTGCATCTGTGTGGTTTTCTATCTCGCCAGAAACTTCTTCTAGTGGAATATTTGTTATGTCCCTTACCAGGTAATCCAGGTCACTAAAGATGTTTTTGTCGAATGGATAAATTCCTGAACATCTAAAACCAGAATGTGCTATTTCATAGCGTGCCACCCTTTTAAAGCTCTCATCCATATGCCACATTGTTCGTTGTAGGCATTCTTAAACGGTTTCATAAACGAGCGATCCAGTAACTGGAGCTTGTGAGTCGTGTGAGTTGGGAAGCTAATTAAATGTATGTTACTATCTCTGCAAAAGTTTATTACTTCTAGGGTCTTGTGACTACTATGCCCATCAACTATAAGCAAAATCGGTGCTTCTTCTGAGGGCCGGACAAATTTTTTGAAGTGAACCAACCACTTTAAAAAAAAGTCATTATTCATCCATCCTTTAGGCTGTGCCACACCCACACTCTCAGGAGGAGCGTTCATCATAAGTCTTTCATTCATTCTTTGTTTCGGAGAAATAAAAAAGGAGGGTACAAAATACCCCATGGCACACATGGAGAACACAGCGGTGACATTTTTCCCTCGTTCAGCTGAAGTAAGCTTTCCTACTTGGCAAACATTCTTTTTTGACAAAATCTTGGTATACTTTTGCACAGTTGTCACGCCTGCTTCGTCGCGGTTAAATATGTTTGATGGCGTGAATTTGTACTTTTCTAAGAGTTGTTCAAGATTATTAAAAAACAGATCAACTTGTGCTGTGTTAAATCCAACTGCACTCTGCTGTTCGTAATCTTAAATCAGGGTGTCTTTCCATGAAGTCATAGTAGAAGTATTTGCCAGCTGATTTCTTTTCCGTATTAAACCTGTGTGGTATTTTAAGATGCTCAGCTAAGTCAAACGCTAATTTTAAGAACTCCTTCTTCGTCAGTGGCATGCACCTATTAGCCAAGTCTTTGATATGCTCTTCTAATATGTTTTCAAGTTTCAATCGTCCTAATTTAGGTTGCATTTCTATTTCTTTCCCCTCCTCCAGCAATTTTACTTTATCGTATATGGTACTCTTTGGTATACAATATCTTGTGGAGGCTTTCCTGAAAGACATTTTTTTTTGAAAGCATGTTATCAATTGCAGTTTTTAAATTAGCTTTGATCCAGGAACCCTTCTTTACTTAACTATCCATCGTGTTATCCATTAATTAACACCTGAAAGAAATAAACCTAACTGTAACTTCAATTGCGATGTCTTAATCTTAAATTCTTCGTGTCCGGTTTTACGGTAAAAACAACTGTCCGGTGTTAGGGGCTTACAGAAGTCACTTTATATACAAAAATGAAGAATCGTGGTTGAGTTGTCTCTAGTTTAAGTGTTAAAATGCGTCCAGAACTTACCAATTAATAGTAAAACTGTTTCACTTAGTCACTTTTAATTAATGTCTTCACTTTACCAGCGAATTAAGTTCACCACGTGCTTCACTTTCGCGCGCAAACGTGCAATCAACCGTCTTGCTCCCCAAGTAGTGACTCCGTAGTAATGTCTCACGCTATTGTTTGCGATGAATAACTGAGATGGCGTTGCATGTTTCTGATTTATAATGCAAGTGTATTATCTATATTTTTTCTATCAATCTATTCCACAAACAATTGTGGTAGATTAACATTACCTATCGAGAATTCTTATGTACTTGTATCAAGCCCAGGGTAAGGTTTGGATGGAAATTGGCTTATAGTAAAAGAACACTCTTAAGACATTTAGCTAACTGGGTTTTTTGGCCCACGGTCGCATGAGATTGGGTCAGTGGGTATATTTGAGTTGAATGAAACAGAATAAAGGACGCCACCTAAATTTTTTTATGAAGCAACTGACTAAATGAATTTGCTTCAAGGAAAATTTGGAAACCTATGTTTTCATAAACCACTTTAAATACAAAGTTTGATTGTCACATATATCATACTTACATCTGTTCGTCTTCTTCAAGGATCTAACGATGAGTGGGGTGACTCTGAAACATAGTTTCTACCAACATAGACATCCTATATATATATTACGGATCAGTATGAATATAGAATCTTTGAATTAAGTTCAATTGTCTCTACTATCATGATACTCTTTCGGATAAGTTTACTTTGTAAACAGCGTAAAAAATATATTACTGAAAAATCAACTGAAGTCCAATAAAAATAATTCTGTATTCTCTTTTAAGAGAAATAAATAACATCATAGTAAATAACAGTAATAAATAAAGTTCAATTCTTATGAAAGTGATTTCTAAGTCAGATATTTAATTATGGACATTATATATTTTTATAAAGTAGTCATTGTAGCGCTACACGACCTCACAATGTTTAAATATTTCTTATTTAACTTTTGGTAAAAATCAATAATTGACAGATTACTTTAAGTTCCAATTTTCATCATATAGCATTCAGGTGTTATAATTTAACATATTAGTATTTCAATTCGTCATGAACAAGATAACTGACGAAGTATATCTACACCTGTACAATCGGTGAGATATGATATTTTAAATTGAACACACTATTAATTAGAAATAGGTTATACTACTCATTGTACTTTATACTTTACAAAAGGATCTTTTGAAAATTAATTGACAAAACATTTACACAAGTCATAATAAATTGCATACAGCACGTAATGTAAAACAATTTTTAAAAGCATATCATTGCATGCAAAATTTACGCAATGGACTTTGTAACGTCAGCATTATTTTAGAAACTAATACTTTCTTACCGACAGCGGCAATGACCTGTAACCTTCAACGACCTGTACATCTGTAGAACACGCTGGTTACATAGCGACGTCGGCCACGTGTGGATCACAGTAGTTTATTGATTTGCTTTCTAAACGAGTTCCATAAATTTAAGTGAAATTACTTCAAAATTATTACAAGACCATCCACATTTCCAGAGTTATAGAAGTTTTAACATTCCAAAGCTTCAAAGTTTTAAAATCCAAAATTTCATGGTTGCAAAGTTGCACGGTATCAAAGTTGCACTATAATAAAATAATTAATTTCGTATGCTTACTCATTTATACAAACCGTTCGCAAAGGGATTTGTACACTACATTTCTACATTAGTTGTCATGGACAACTTTTAACAGTCTGACTGTCTATTACGACGTCTTCGCCAGGAAAACTTGATTTTCCTGTAAATGTTGAATGTTTTCAACACGGAGCGACCTTCCAGTTCAACTAAGAAACGAAAAGTGACCAGCGATCGCCAATCGTCAAAACAATTTGAAATCTTAGATACTTTAAGATGTAGGAACACGTTAACAAGTTGTATTTTTAAGTGTTATCAGTAAGGAATATGTAGTATGTAGTAGATTTTAAGTGTAATTTGAATTAAAATGTGCTTTGGGAGTTTATTGGTTATTAAATATGCAATAATGACTGAATGAATTATATAAGTGTTGTTAGATAACAACTAAAATAAAAGATGCATCGCGCTAAAGTCAATGAACAAATTTACAGAAAATTTATGTTACACAGCCCCTTCGTAAGAGGAAAAATTGAGGAAATAAAACTTAAAATACTAGAGACGAAGAAATATTCCTTATAAATCTCTATCAAAAAATTTTCTAACGACTAACTGTACAACTAACTTAATGAATGAATATAAACATAAAGCTACTGATCAAATCCTTCTTTTTTTGAAGTCACTTACTAATAAGCTAAGATGAAATTAAGTGAGTGCGGTAACTGCGTGTACCATACGCCTTAAGAGGGTCACATCCGGGAAGTCATAATCGGTATAAACATAATTAATTGAAGGGTTACATCGGGAAGTCTATCACTCACTAGGTGTATAACAGGGATTTAGGACTAAACGAATTGATCAATAAAAAATAATATGTCGGAATCCGAAACAACTCAAAACACTTCATCATGACACATATGTACAGACATTTTTAAGCTATACTAACCTATTAATAAATTTACTTATCTACATTAATATAATACACTATTTAAACCTGTGGAGTAAACACAGATTACTTAATATATCTTTTAAATGATATCTTTCAAATGATATGTGTACAGACAAAACTCGTTGACCATTTGCATATTTCCTAACATGCATGTAAACACATACGAACCATAACTTATGACAAATGTCAACTTCTAAATACAGCCATATGCCACACAAGGCATGCGTAGCTATCACCTGTTCAAACTTAGTAGCCATACTACCAAGTATTACAACTAATGACAAGAGTATCCCATAGACCATACAATTGACCAAGAGCAGCTAAAACAAATCACGTATACTCTGGGTCAAGTAATCAAGGTTGGCCTTTTTCCGATCTCTATACTGGTCATAAGCAATCATTGCTTATGCAACCACTTTTTTGCAAAGACACCTACTTGATCCTTCAAAGGAACAAACAAAAAAAATGCAAACGTAACACGTTCACTTAATATTAGTTACCTTAAATCTAAACTATGTAATGTACTAATCTCTAAAACTGTCTTCACGAACATGCAACCGTATTATTCATAAACCAAAAAAAATATATAACCTAATGCAACTAAAGTTTAATGACTAAAAAACCAGTTAATCACACGCGAACCAATTTCTTTAACAACTAATAATTGTAATATAACTTAATTTTTTGATAGGTGATCTTCATCATCACTATCATCTTCTAAAGCAGAATAGGGATTGAGATCCTTTACATGCCATTTGTCTGCTTTCGAACCATCTGTATTATATAACTCGTATACCAAATTTGAGATCCTTTTTCGAATCGTACACAACACAAACTTAGGTGCAAGTTTAGCAGTAAACTTTTCACTCGCACTTGACAAAACTTTATTTACTTTCCAGACTTTATATAAAACAAATTTTCTACAGAACTAACCATCATCATGGCTAACAATAAATCATTTATCTGGAACACTCTTGTTTCACTTCTAAACAAACTGTCAAAACAAACTAATGTGCTTTACAACGCATAAACTTGCTAGAATGACAGACTCCTCTATGAGCCTCACCTAGACTTATAAACAAAAAATTACATCATAATTAACCTCAATTAATGATGCCAAAACTGCTAAAACGACAAACTTACCACGAGTCTCGTTTAGATTTATATAATCAACATGTTGCGTTGCAATGCCGATATACATAAAAAATTGCTATCAAAACAAAAGTGCTTTTGCACAAAAGCAATCCTCAAACGATAAACCAACAGTAAAACTAGTGTCCAAAATAATTAAACCTTTATTTATTTATATCAAAAAAATTAATCGAGCAACTTTTGTTTAAATTTATCGTCAAATTAGCTTCTTTGAGACGTTCTCTAACGTTCTCGAGAAGTTTCAAATGTTCTTCAAATGCAGATGACGTCAATATCATATCGTCCAAATAACAGAACACAAAGGGTTCATAACAAGCCCCAAAAATACTATCAACAAGCCTTTGTTGAGTCTGAGCACTATTACGTAAGCCAAACAGTACTCGGGTGAATCGATACTGTCCTCTAAACACAATACTAAATGCTGTTTTATCCTTAGAATCATCTGAAAGAGGGATCTGCCAAAAACTTTTTCTTAAATCTAGGCTAGAGATATAATTTGCGCCTCTAAGCATGTTTAAAATGTGATTTACATTAGGCAAAGGGTAACTATCATGTTCGGTGATGTTGTTTAACATTCTACCGTCAAAGCAAAACCTATACTCATCACTAGATTTTTTTTTTACGAGAAGCACAGGAGAAGACAAAGGGGATTGGCATGGTTCAACCACTCCTAGACGAAGCATTTCATTCAATTCCTGATTCAACTTATCACTCATATAGGGTGACATGACGTACGGTCTCTTACGAACTGGCTTAGCGTCTCCGGTATTAATAACCATCTCTATTTTATTAGTACATCCTAATCTATTCTCGCTACTAATCTCATTAAAAGAATTAATCATCACTTGAGCTTGATTTCTCTGGACTGGCGACAAGTCATCTATACCAAATAAATAATCGTTACTATCCAAGGGTACTTCGGATTGACCTATATAAGGGATGTTGTTTCCTATCTCATTCTGAACAAACCAAGAATCATTCCTAAAGTCGGCAATCACACCATATAATTTTGCAAAGTCGCTTCCAAAAATGAATGCATAAGGCAACGAAAGTACAACTAATGCATTTAAAATGCGACATTCTGTTCCTATTCGATTAGGTAGGTCAACTGATCCTTCTACTAACTTTAACGATCCGTCCGCCGTTGACACTCCTTTCCGGTTAGATTTAAAAATAGTCAAATTCAATTTTTTTATTAATGGGACAGCAAGGGATCCAACAATAGAAGTAGTACAACCAGAATCCAACAAACCCGATATATCATTATCGAACAATTTCACTAATATATAAGGGCGATTGTCATAAAATCTTTTCTCAAATAAAGCACTGGTATTAGGTGAAACTTTATTCCTACAAAAATTTTTGACAATGAGGAGCCATTCGGACCACTCATCTTTATCTAATAATCGAAGTTTATTACTTGACAAATCGGTAGCCTTTCGACTAGAAGCATGAAGTCGGCTACGTAGCTTCTGCCTCTTTATTCGTTTTTTTGTACAAGATGGACAAGCAAAGCGCGTCACTCCTTTGTGACCACAACTAAAACAAAAGATTCTTCTAGGAGCTCTACAATTTCTAAACGAGTGTCCTACTCGAGTACAATTCCAACAGATAAGTTTATATTTTGATGAAGGGTTAACTAAACCACTAGCAACTGGTACGGGATTAGATGAATTAGGGAGGTGAGGTAAGGAAGTCCTATTCCTAAAAATTCGACTGCCAAATTTCAAGACACTTTCGGAGGAAACTGTTTTATTATCTTTAAACTGGGCCTTATAATTGTTATTAGTTGGGTAGTTGCTACAGGACATGACAGGAACAACCTTTTGTTTAGGAGATGCGTCTTCTAGTTTCCTACACAACTTAGCGAAAGTAGTCATATTCTCTATATCAAGCAGGGCGAGATGTTGGACAAATTCAGGTAACAAATTCTTCCTAATAATTCTAACCTTTGTACTTTCAGCGGGAGAAACGGGTTACCTATTAAACAAGCTTTCCATATTTGCTATATATAAAACAACGGATTCTCCTTTTTTCTGACAACGAGATTTAATGGTTTCCCATACCTCATCTTCGGGATGTGCTGGTAAAAAATCTTCCTTTAACTTAGCGACCAAAGAAGTCCAATCAGTTAACTAACTGCGGACGCTTCGGTACCAAATGAGAGCATTACCGGTGAATAATTCGACAGATGAGTTGAATAACTCTTCATCAGATACTTTACGCGATTGTGCAAGCTCTATGATTCTTTCTAGGAATTGATATAGTAGTTTAGGGTCTCCAGAATATTTTATTGCCCAAGAACCAATTGGGACTGACTGAGTAAAATATGTAACAGAAGGGACAGGTAAGTTAGTAGGGACATTAGATATATTACTTATATCATTCTGATTTGTCACTAAATTATTGTTTGCTTTTTCTGCCTCCATTACAAGAACTGTAGCTAGGGTTTCATTTTTGAATAATATTATTTCTTCAGATTTTTCTTTGGGAAGTTTTATACTTTTAATACGACCTAAAATGTGTATTAACCTAGACTGTATTCTTTTAAAAATGGAGTCTGAAGGTTCATCCTGGTATTCCGTTAAGACATTTTTTATCGATTCGATACTGGATTCAATTTCTTGTTTTTCTATATGAAAATCTACTAGATATCCTGACAGGTCAATCAAACATCCTGGTTTAACAGATTCTTTGGCTAATAGTCGAGCTAATATTTTTCTTTTGTCAGCTACTGGTCTAGTGTTTTCTATACCCCTAATATTCAACTCATAATCTAACTCGTCCTTAAGTAAATGTACTATCTGATACCTCTCTGCCATTATAAAGACATTTAGCTAACTGGGTTTTTGGCCCACGGTCGCATGAGATTGGGTCAGTGGGTATATTTGAGTTGAAAGAAACAGAATAAAGGACGCCACCTAAATTTTTTTATGAAGCAACTGACTAAATGAATTTGCTTCAAGAAAAATTTGGAAACCTATATTATCATAAACCACTTTAAATACAAAGTTTGATTGTCACATATATCATACTTACATCTGTTCGTCTTCTTCAAGGATCTAACGATTAGCGGGGTGACTCTGAAACATAGTTTCTACCAACATAGACATCTTATATATATTACGGATCAGTATGAATATAGAATCTTTGAATTAAGTTCAATTGTCTCTACTATCATGATACTCTTTCGGATAAGTTTACTTTGTAAACAGCGTAAAAAAATATATTACTGAAAAATGAACTGAAGTCCAATAAAAATAATTTTGTATTCTCTTTTAAGAAAAATAAATAACATCATAGTAAATAACAGTAATAAATAAAGTTCAATTCTTATGAAAGTGATTTCTAAGTCAGATATTTAATTATGGACATTATATATATTTATAAAGTAGTCATTGTAGCGCTACGCAACCTCACAATGTCTAAATATTTCTTATTTAACTTTTGGTAAAAATCAATAATTGACAGATTACTTTAAGTTCCAATTTTCATCATATAGCATTCAGGTGTTATAATTTAACATATTAGTATTTCAATTCGTCATGAACAAGATAACTGACGAAGTATATCTACACCTGTACAATCGGTGAGATATGATATTTTAAATTGAACACACTATTAATTAGAAATAGGTTATAGTACTCATTGTACTTTATACTTTACAAAAGGATCTTTTGAAAATTAATTGACAAAACATTTACACAAGTCATAATAAATTGCATACAGCACGTAATGTAAAACAAGTTTTAAAAGCATATCATTGCATGCAAAATTTACGCAATGGACTTTGTAACGTCAACATTATTTTAGAAACTAATACTTTCTTACCGACAGCGGCAATGACCTGTAACCTTCAACGACCTGAACATCTGTAGAACACGCTGGTTACATAGCGACGTTGGCCACGTGTGAATCACAGTAGTTTATTGATTTGCTTTCTAAACGAGTTTCATAAATTTAAGTGAAATTACTTCAAAATTATTACAAGACCATCCACATTTCCAGAGTTATAGAAGTTTTAACATTCCAAAGCTTCAAAGTTTTAAAATCCAAAATTTCATGGTTGCAAAGTTGCACGGTATCAAAGTTGCACTATAATAAAATAATTAATTTCGTATGCTTACTCATTTATACAAACCGTTCGCAAAGGGATTTGTACACTACATTTCTACATTAGTTGGCATGGACAACTTTTAACAGTCTGACCGTCTGTTACGACGTCTTCGCCAGGAAAACTTGATTTTCCTGCACATATTAAATGTTTTCAACACGGAGCGACCTTCCAGTTCAACTATGAAACGAAAAGTGACCAGCGATCGCCAATCGTCGGAACAATTTGAAATCTTAGATACTTTAAGATGTAGGAACACGTTAACAAGTTGTATTTTTAAGTGTTATCAGTAAGGAATATGTAGTATGTAGTAGATTTTAAGTGTAATTTGAATTAAAGTGTGCTTTGGGAGTTTATTGGTTATTAAATATGCAATAATGACTAAATGCATTATATAAATGTTGTTAGATAACAACTAAAATAACAGATGCATTGCGCTAAAGTCAATGAACAAATTTACGGAAAATTTATATGCTACAAGTGTCCGGTACTAGGTGCCGTCCGAGGCTTGGGGGCTACCCCCTATATTTCCTGAATATGCAACTCTAAAAATTGCATTCCAAAGACATGAATCTGATGCGTGTTAAACTAAAGTCCCGATAAAAACCAGTTTTTGTGCATTATTGAAATCCTTAAGAGTTACGCAGTCTGAGGGAGATCGTCGTTGAAATTTGTTGTGTGAACAAAGAAAGGGCTCTTGCTACGTGCCAATACATAAACAATTATTGTGTGTTAAATAAATCCTTGCGTAGTGGCACGTAAGTAAAGTAACTTTGCGTGTTTTTATAATTTTGACATAATCATACAAATTATAAATCTCTCGCAAATTAACCATTGTTTGTCTAATCAGTGTCTACATCTCATATATTAGAATACTAAAAGCTATGCTAATCTTTTATGCAACAATTTAGCGACAACCTAAACCGTATTAACAAATTGTATACCTCAGGGACTAGGGTTCGCTTTGTATCTGATCTAAAATGCTGTCTAGCTTGAATATTTAATGCTTTAGTCATGAATTTATATTATGGCAATAATAAAGCGCATTCTCTCCTCCGTTCTCTCACTGTTTCTTATGACAAATTAGCTATTAGAGTTTGTCAACACATACCATATTAGTCACTCGTCACAGGCAATTTTCAATAAAAAAGTGTATTTAATTACCTCAGTTTGGCGATAAACTGTTTATGTCTGTATTTACTTAGTAACCAATTGTTTTAAATTACAATTTGTAAATTAATCTTTGTATAGCAGACTATTCTGGCTCACATGATTTGTGAACTACTTACCGTGAATGATTCAAGAATAAGGGTACCCACTACAATATGTTTTGTGTAAGACGTCACGATATAAACAATAGAATTAAGACACCCTGCTGTACTGTAGGTTCTGCATTCGAAATCCTTACAGCAACTCTTTGGTATTTGAAAGTATTTCGGGTACTTGAATATATAAACTCCATTAAATTCTTGATACCGTTCCCAGTTTGTGTAATTATTGATACCGCAACAATATTTCTAAAATTTTATAAATCAATGAAACGAACTAATCGCCATTGTACGTACCTGCTCTTGAACGAAGTCCCATGAGTTTGTTTCAAGTTCTAAAGCGCCATAATATGTTAAAGACTTAAACATATATTCTTGTATATCCTCTTTGGTACTGCACCACTTGACAATTCCAATAATAATGACATACAGCTCCAAAATTGCTATTACTACCAGATATGCAAAATACTGCAAGTTGAATTTAAATTAATTCCCAAAAGTAATTCAAATCAATATTAAAATCTTGTTTGTATGGAGGACGATTACTTCAGTCAACGGTCGCTTAGTAAATATCAATTATTTTTAAATATAGTTTCTATAACTATACGACCGTAGCCCATATAACAAGAATACAATCATACATAGTCGGGATCTAGAATACACGCATGTACATTAAAAGGTGTACCAATTTCTTATTGAGTATAATAAAGATAGCGGGTAAATGATGCGGGATACATCAACAATACTTATACGCAATCGTTGTGTACTGCATAGGAATAAAGCAAACCCGGTGTTATACGTCCGAACTTATTTCCTATGTACATACGTTTAACCTGCTAGAATCGTATTCTGAATTTGGCAGTAATAATAATATAGCTTCACTTCTGTCATACTACAACCCTACTTTCCTGGTCTTTAACACGCTTCTTCATATTTACTATTCAGTTGTATTCATCGTCAATTTAATGAAAAACAGTTCTTATTAGAACTCAATATTACAAAATGTCAGCCAAAGGTATAACGTTGGGGATACAAGCTCAACAGTTCGTGATAAACTTATTGCCATATTTCGAACAAAAAAATCTTAATGGGGTCTTTTAATTTCAGTACAGGCGGTACAAAAGGTAAGCTTTTTTAAACAACAAATTGTGTTTTAATTAACTCTATACCTATTAGAAAGTGGTTAAGCTTTGCAAATTAGTACCAGCACAGCTATTCGTATTATATCACGGCAAATAGCTAATCTAATTGTACGCAGTCCTGGAAAAAGAAGAAAACTAAAACTGTGGATCTCCAGACAGTGTTTAAATGAACCTCAGAGATACATTATATACAGTGTATGCCCAAAATAAGTTTAATACAGCTTTAAAATATACGATAGTGTAATGTTCGTTATTTGCAAAAAAGCATGTAACAGTCCAATCGTTGAATGTGGAACTGCGAGAAAAAATATGTAACGCTAGCGCATTAGTTATGCATGCATTAGTATACAGAAAAACATTTATCAATTTTAGTTAGTTTAGGAACCGTAGTAAAAAAGTATACGAACAATTTTATTAAAACTGAGTGGTTTACAATTTACTATTATAGGACACTTTCATCATATTATAAAAGTAAAATGCCAGAATAAATAGTAAAGAACTTAGTATATTATTTTACAACTGGCAATTAAAAACCAAATTCGACAAATACCAACATATTTTTTATAACTAATCATTCTACGAACTTGGATGTGACAATATTTCTCACGTATTGAAAAAAATCGAAATTGTTGGAAATTATGTAAATAGACAGAATCCATAGATCGTCACAAAATTTAATTCGTACAAACTAACACTGGCGCAGATATTGTTGTAAATAGATTGCGTGAAAATACTATTACATATATTTTCTCATGCACCGAAAACGCTTTTGACCGCAAATTTAAAGCAGTTCGTCGCACGAACCCTGTGGATTAGTCAGGGTTGGCACATATATCATAATGTATATCACAATATTTCTAAACAAATAAGTATTTATTTTTTGTTAATATATATTACATGCCTAAAAATCTCTAAAAACGCGTAATAATGTACGTATTAGGTAACTGCAGTTTGCTACATTGTTAAAAGACCAAGATTTTGTCATAAAATCCAGGAGTAAAGTTAAAAATACCCAGCTTTTAGGTCTTGCACTTGTGAATTCCTAAGTTGTAAGGTATTATTTAGTTTTATATTAGTCTTACTTCTGTTTCAGTTAAGGTTGGGTGAATGCTTTTTAAAGTGTGTGATTCGATTTTGTGATTGGATTAATGTTTTTAAACTGAAATTTAATATTTGAGTTGTGTTTGTATCCGCAAATATATAAAAAAATGCACCCTATATGGAAACATTTTAATTGCAATACTAAGTAGGGCAATTGCAGAAACTAAGCAGTTTGCAACTCATGCAAAAAGAAAATGCAGGGTACACCACTGAGGCTCATAGAGCACATTCAAATCAGCTACGAATAATGATAACGTTAATATTGAAAATGCTGAAATTAGTATGCAAAGTGAATGTGGTTCCAGTTTAAATATTCAAAATGTTGGTCAGCGGAGTCGACAAACATGTGGAGAAAATGTCACCGAAACAAACATACAGTGACAGAAAGATCATAGTCCAGCAGGTAGATTTTAAATTATGTATTTTGTTATTATTATATATTCTTAATGAAAGAACAAATGCAATTTTGAAATTAATCATACAATCTTTAAAGTTCAGTTTTATTTTACCACTACATGGCAATAGCTACAACGTTATGCTTATTGCTGTAATATTATTTTTGAAATTTACTAAGCAACGGTGATAAATACAGCATGCCATTTATCTCGGCCATTGGAAAACTCTCTTCGACGGGTTTACCACGATGATATTGCATTTAATTTAGTATTATTTCGTTAATTCCGTTTTGTAATTTCAAAACCAAATGTCCAAGGAATGGGTTAGTGTAGTATACAATATTAGAAACTTTTGTTTGCTTCAGGTGTGTTGCAAACAAAGCTGACACTGGGCAAACAAAACTTCCAGCCACAGAAAAATCTAAAACTGCATTAAAATTGAACATGGAAAAGATATAATAGTAACACACAGTTCATTCGCCCATGAAATACATATGCAAATTGGAAGACACTTGTGCTCTTCTCTCCATTTAATCACGTAGAACATGACGAGTTTAAAGGTTTTAAGGTTTAGTTTTAGACCTCCTCCCAAATGACAGTTAGGTGACAACATATTGTATGAAGTATAGAGTAATATTATAAAAGAATGTAAGGAAAAATGAATTCTTTGTAGTTCAAACTGTAGACACATCTGTTAATGCTCATGCAGCTGAATATCTGACAGATATCGCTTTGAAGGTCATACATTACAGAGATGAATCCTATGATATCAAACTAAAAGCTTCGTGACTTAAACACAGGAAATATTTCAAAAGTGAGAAAACTAATATACAATACAAATAATACTGACACTATACAAAGAATATTCAGGTTTCATGTGAATAAGATTCCATCGTGCAAGTTATGAAGTACTTTCGAAACAAACATTTTCCAGCTGCCTGGTAAAAAACAGCAAAATGTAAAAAGCTTATAATGCTTCAAGAGGTGAAATGGAACATAATTACTGATTCGTTGTAATCCTACCTCGGTAATAGAGGAATACCAGTTAAAGATCACAAAGAACATATTGATCAAGATGTTTTCAGATTTGTCAATGCTATATACATAACAACTAATGGAAAAGACTTTTAAGAGGGGATGAGGCCGGTTGCAATAGAACTTGATAGAATGCAACGAGATGAATATACAATTGCCATTGCTGCAAAAATTTGAAAATGATAAGTAGAACATCTTGCTGCTCAGCAGCAAGCTATACTAAAACGTTTCAATAAACGAAGACAAATAGCATTTACCAGTGCTCATTATTTAGCGAATTTGTGTGATCACAGATTTACAAGTAATAATTTAAATGACAATCATAAGCAATTAGCATTCGATTATTTAGAAGCAATCAACCCCAATTTCATTCCAAATGTCATAACATTATAATATACTAAATGGAAACCCTTCCATAGTATTTGTTTGGCAAAGAGTTTAATAATACTACTCCTCTAATGACATGATGGAAGTTTATAACGCCTAAAGTTGCCGAACAAAATTTCAATCGGTTGCAGCTTCAATAAAGTTTTTAGATAATTGTTATCAACTATTGATTGTAGTGGCTGCTACTACAGGAATAGAAAGAATGTTTTCAAGCTTTGCACTGGTGTAGTCATAACTAAGAAATAAAGTTGAGTAATGAAAAGAAGCAAATTGACATTTATGGTCAAATAACTTAATCAAAACTGCGCAACAAAAAAGTACATTTAGACTGGGCTCGCAACACTGAGAAATCAGGTACCACTCCTGCGGTTCAAAGAAAAGCATGTTACGTTACGTAATTCGTGCGTAACACCAAGAAAATCAGAGAAATGACCGGGCTCAATCGGAGAGTAGGGGGAGTTGTAGAAAGCAGACCAACATACAATGTACGCGGCTGTAAGGAGTTAGTGATAATACCTGCAAGAAAAGAAAAATAGTTAAGCAAACCTGAAATAAAGAAAAGAATAAGCATAGCAGCAATGATAAGTCTAAATTATTCAGTACTTTGTAGAATGTAAGGAAAAAAACTGTTTAGATAAACTATATAATATAATAACGATAAAAGCATTACAAAAAATTTTTATCACAAAGTGAGGTAATATTGGGGAGTAGCAGAAACGTTTCCTCACACACCAATTAAACATAAATCAGATAAAATGTTAACAAAAGATAAATAGATAAGACACCATTGGTATGAGTAATTCAGTAGTATTGATTGTTCTTTTTTTCTTTTTTTTTTGTTTTAAAATAGCATGCAAGTCTATTGCAAAAGGTATCAGAACGACAAAGATATGGCAAAGCCACGGATAGATATTTAAAGTAATAACAAGTAGGAAATAGTTCAACTTACAAAAGGTCCTTCAGTAACGCTTCCTTGCAATTGAAGTGTGGGATTCACGATGTCCTGCACTAACGAAGCACTTCACCCTTGACTGTGCGGGTGTTGATGGAACTTATCACACGTTACACTAATCACACCTACGTATTTCACTGGTGTTCGCAGCAGACATTATCATGCTGATGGAACTATGTAGCCTTGATAAATTTCTTGTCAATTCTATTTCCTGAGACACTAATTTCGAAATATTTTGTAACACAAATCGAAAAAAAAATGGTAATAAAAATTTAGAATCACGGGCTTTCAAGGCGCGACGTAATGCATTAAACTAACAGTAACGTGAGGTGTTTTATTTGCTACCTATGGTAATAAAGAAAAATCTAATGCTTTTGAATAACGAAATCTGCGCAAACAACGATCTATTTTAGATTCGTTGGGGTTAGAAAAATTCAGAAACTACAGTATCACTGTATTTAAATAATCCAAAGTATGCGCTACTCTGAGAAGAAAAGGCCCGCGAAGCTAGATTGCACACACATTAATCCGAAAGAAAGAATCGGTCAGTTTAGTAAGTTTTACGACTATTATTTCACAAGACAAACAACTAAAAACCACAAATTAGTAAAGTACGCGTAAGCAGATAAAACCGTCCGTCAAATGTTCCGTAAAGCACACGTGCCTCGAGTTTAACAAGCTCTACTCCTTTTTGTTCAAACCGAAAAGCAACAAAAACAATTTGTGGAGCAACGCGTATCACTAAAACAATCCAACACGTTACGTATAAAGCATACTTCCTTCAAATGTCATCAGAACTACACTTCGCCGTTAATATACAACTCAGTAATTTATAGGAACAAAGCAAACAGAAACAGTATTTTCAACGTAATTAATATATATCAACCAAGAACGAAACTACAACTCTGCACTCTAATCTGTTTATTTTAAACTAGTTGTTACCATGAACTCTTGTCGACTCCTATCACGACTTCGTTAATAACATCAGGCACATACAAAACGTGAATGCCCCATCATATCTAATAACTAATTACAGTTGTTTATCATTTTCGATAAGCCGGAAAGCAATTTACGAATAATCCAATTTAAAACTTCGTTGCAATTTATTTGTTAATGAAAATCAACCTTCAAATTATCTATCTTTAATTAATCTACTTTTAAAATTAATACCCGCGAGTTAAATTGCATACCAATCTGAAAACTATTCGAAAGTTTTTACTTTATACAAACCGCGATCCAAAAACGATGTATTTTAAGAATTGAGTAGAGCGTAAAATATTCAAACTATAAAACTGCACGTTACAAGCAAAACCCATATATTCAGATACGGATAAAAAATTGGAGATATCGCTAGCAAAGCTATGACTAAATGATTCGTCCTCACACAAAACTTAATTCTTTATATTTTCTAAAACTTTTTAAATACAGCTTTAGTTCTTTCGTTTTTATAATTATGTATTAATATCAACGCATGAAATATAATATTAATATTTTACTCAGGTAGAAACACAAAAATGGAAAAACTTTTAACTTTATATAAATATCCGATATATATTGCTGTGATACACCTACGAGTTTGGGGATGTTGATTGTATTAATGAGAATGTAATAAGAATTTTGAAAATTATCATCTTACCTTCTCTTTCTTTATTGATTGATTTATGCGAATTAATTAGCTTTTAACAGTATTTCTTAGTAACTGACGTGTTCTCTTATTAAGTACCTAAAAATTCTAGAATTAATGTTCTATTTGAAACTCTTAAAATAAAATTAAATGTTATTTACACACAAAATTTATCTTTGCTTTTATGAAGATGCATTAAAGCTCACAATTTGTTATTATGGCATTCTTAACGATTAATTTGCATTTTAATAAAGTTCGGATTTCAGTATTTTTAAAAGCATTGTAAGGTATCTGTAACAAGAATAAATATTTTTAAAATTTACACACGGAAATATGATTTTTATTTTAATGAAAATAAAATGAAGCTCGTTTTTAAGGCAGCTTTCAACGATTAATTCGCACAAGATATTTCACTGGGCTGAAAATAAGGGTTTTTAAGTTTATATTTGTTTCACAACCTCGGCAATACATGAAATTCAATCACATACCTAATTAAAGCTCCCAATTATATTGTCAATAATTATAAATGCAATTTACCTATCAGTAATTTAGCGGATTACGTTTTTAATAACAAGCGTATCCATTTTAAAATAAAACTCGTTTTTCGAAGTATAGAATTATTGTTTACACAAAGGATCTCTAAAGAGTAAGCCTTATACAGAGTAGAGAAATTATATATTAAGGAATTTTAATTTTTCCCGCTTTCTTCCATTTTGGGCGGGTTTTTTCAGAAAATTTTAGTGTTCAGTGACCTCTCGTGACCTCTTATCACATCAATATGTGTGTATATATATATATATATATATATAAGGACAAGTTATTTGCGGTCCGCAATGTACAACAATATAAAAAATAAGATGTATCTATAAATAACCTTTTATGAAAATAATAAAAGCTTATTTACCTATACAAATCGAGCTAATAGTTGTATAACCATTAACAAAACAATAGCTTTATTATTTCACAAGAGGAGGAAACAGCCACTGACCGGTTTCAGCTTTCTTAAGCTTCTTCAAAGCGAATTAGCGGTTGTTAGAGACTAATTCGTCCTGATGAAGCTTAAGAAAGCTAAAACAGATCAGTGGATGTTTCCTTCACTTGTGAAATAATAAGCTATTGTTTTGTTAATGGCTATACAACTATTAGCTCGATTTGTATAGGTGAATAAACTTTTATTATTTTCTATATATATATGAGTTTATTTACAGATACATCTTATTTTATATATATATATATATATATGTACATATAAATATGTATATATATATATATATATATATATATATATCGCATGTAAATCTGATATTTTTTATCAACCCTGGAATTAGAAAATTATGTACATTCCCGGGGATATTTTAACTTAAACAAAGTGAGTTGTAACTTCATAGAAATATTTTAGTTGATGCTTAAGAGAGCGACTTGGTTTGATATCTATGCATGAAAAACATATTTGTTAAAAAATAACGACTTAAAATTTAAACTGATGTTTTTGAAAATATCTGTACAAAGTAAAAGTATAAAGTAAAGAGGCGACATACTACAAAAAACCATTCATAAGGAACCGACTTTATTTTTTCTAATCAGCAGGTCACTGGAGTACATTTTGAACACCTTTTGTAAACAGAATTGGTTAACAACTACTTTAATTAAGATACGTAAGTACACATATTCAATAAGCATTGGCTTAAATTTTTTTATTTTGAAGAAATTGTATTTTTGCATGAACATAACCTTACTCCCATTTTTGAACATCAGCTAAAGTATGTGATTTACAACTTTATTGACTAAAGTGACCTACCAATTAGAAAAAATAAAGTCTGTTCCTCATAAATTATTTTCTGTAGTGTTCCGCCTCCTTACTGTATACGTACACGTACAGACGTTCTTAAAAGCATGCGCTTAAATTTCAAGTCGTTATTTCTTAAGAAATAATTTTTATGCGTAAATATTAGTCTACGTATTATTCTTGAGCATCAGTTAAAATATTTCCACAAAGTTGTAAATCACCTTGAATATATCGTCAGAGGAGAGTCATTCAAACAGCCGATCAGTCATACTTTCTAAGCGGCTTTAATTTAATCGACCAACAACCACCACTATCGAGTGATGACAAGTTTTAAGTAATCTAAAGTACAGTATCTTCATAAATTCGAAGGTGCAGTGAAAAGCTCTCGGATGTATTTGCAAAAGCGTAAGTAAATAACTTAATGCTACGTAGTGAAAGTGATTCGCTCGTAAAGGCTTTCATCAGCATTTGTTGGATCCAAAGGGGTACTTTATTAATACCCCATTGCTGTCTTGCATGAGGTCGCTAGAGCTTTGGAAGGAAAAACCGTAAGTCGTTGAATTATTTTTACCTGCTGCATATTTAATATTTAACTCCATATAACTATTTCTTATTAATCCAACTTTTATTTTGGTACATACTTGGATGAAAGCGATTTAAAACCATGGAAAGCAGCACCATTATAATTTCAAGAACCGATAAATACACATTTACCTTGATTTGATACTTATATTTAATGAATTTACTCTTTTTCTATGTATATTTCGCCAAATAAGAATAGTTAAGTTAATCAATTTGTTTTGATACGATGATGTAATTGTGTAATATTGGCTAAGAAAGCAGCTTGGAGATTTTATTTGTAAATTATAGGTTGGCAATTGCAGGAGAAAAACAAGTGTATACGAGGCTCTAACAACCTGAGTTGCAAAAACTTATTAATTATAATGGTATTATCTCGGACAGTATCCACCATCTAACATGATTACGATAAACACCAGGTGATGATGGAGCCCAGCATTTATTATTCTTGGTTTCATAGAATCCGCCCCTCGCAACAAAAGCTGGTGTTAAATTTTCTGTTACGTTTCCGTCGTAAAGGAACTTAAACAGTCATTAGCGTCAACGTTACATGTAACAAATATTACATTACGTAATACCAGTTTGAAATGCTTATTGCTTCAAATAGGATTGAAATTCAAAAAGAACGAAACCGTAGGGCTTCGTTGGCAAAACCAAATCCTGCTAGTGCTATAATTAAATTTCTAAAGGCTTATAAAGGCAATGTAGATTCCAAAACAAAACGACAAATCGTTTTTGTGGACAAAGCTTGGCCTTTCCAAAAGGAAAGCTAACAAGATATGGCACGAGCTTAATATTAGAATTGTGAGAAAACCAAGTAGGTATGATGGAAAACGAATAAAGGTTTTGTAGAAGACGCTTCTTTATTGTTTGCTTCTAAATAGAATCGTAGCGACTACCATGGTGATATGATTGGATATACGTATTTACAGTGAGTTTCAAAGAAATTAAAAAACAATTTAGAAGAACGATCGTTAATTGCGTTAGATAATGTACCTTTATGACTCTACATTACTCGCCAAACTACCAACAGCAATTTAGACTAAGGCTGATATAATTCAGTGGATTATTACACACAACGTTCAGTATACTATGTAGTTGTTTAAAAGTAAATTATTAAGTTTGATTGAATCTTACAATTCACAAAAGCGTTACAAAGTGGACGAGCTTCTAAGAACCCATGACCACGAAGTTCTGCGCCTATCACCATAGCATTGTCAATTTATTGTAATAGAGATGATTTGGACACATGCAAAAGTTTATTATAATAAACATATCGGAAGAGATGGCGAAGGCTACTACAAGGTATTCGATACGTGGAGCGAAGTTATACACTACATTTGATTTTCCAATGCTCCACCTGAAGGTACTACATTGACCAAGAAGCGAGTTTTTTACCTGGAATTTTTGAATTTTGCCGAACCTTTGCTGTTGCAAGCAAGGTAGAGATTTTAACGTGCGTGACAACACACACACGGGACCTCCATTTTACCTTTCACCCGAACGAGGGCGTATTTTTGTGAAAAAAGCTCACCTAACATTTTTTAAGCGGACCGTGTCGGGATTCGAAACCGGGACCTTGGGCATAGTAGTCACACGCATACCAACTATGCCACGGAGCCGCCAAACGAAGTTTTACAGCAAAGTTCCAAAGATTTATGGCAAAAATGTATTGAACATACAGAAACGATGATTAGTGAAAAAAGAACTAGATGTGGCGGTTAATGAGTTAACAATATAGGTCGAGTGTGACAGTGATACGTCAACAAAAAGCAACAGCATGTAAAAAAATCATTTTAATATCAACATATGATTTTATATTTTTTGATACTTCACGATGTATTTAAGCTATTTTATTGTAATCTAAAAATATTTTTCAAGTAAAAATATGTCTAGGAACATAATTATTTTATTTGTGACATATTTATTAATATTTGTTGATATAAAATAATCAAATTTGTCCATTTTCATTTTGACGATTGTCATTCTAAAATATGTTAAACCTGCGCCATTGCCAAATTAAATTTAACAGAGTTAAAATATAAACACAATTTTTGTGTAATTAAAGATTTACAATTTCCTTGCAAATATTTATTATTTTTTAATATACCTATGTATTTCTTTTAGAAAAAAACTTGAGTTACATGCATTTTATATATTGCGATTATTATAATTTTAGAGGTAACGGAAACCACCCCATTACCTTCCAAGTACACAGCGTACTTAAATTGTTATTTAAGATGATGGCATCCTCTGAAGTAAAAGATTCCGGAGTGAAAATTGTCTCCCATTCAGATTTATGGAAGGTGACTACATCGGAGGATGCGATCGGAAAGTATATAGGAAGAGCCAGGGATATTTTGCGAATCGGTATGTGGAATGTCAGAGTATGAAGCAAGCAGGTAAGTTAGGGAATTTGGAAATTGAAATGGATAGGTTAGCATTAGACATAGTAGGGATTAGCGAAGTTCGGTGGCCAGAGACGGGAAATTTTGGGAGCGGAGACAATAGAATAATTCATACAGGATCAGAAAAAGGAAATTCGGGTGTGGGTAAAGTTATACGAAAAAGATAGGACAATGTAGAAAGCTATTTATAAAAGAACGAAAGAGTACTCATGGTTAGATTAGAGTCTATACCGGTAAATACAGTAATAATACTGGTGTACATGTCCACCTTTAGCTACAGTCAGGAAAAGGTAGATGCAATCTATAAAGATATCGAAGACATACTAAGATGCGTAAAATGATATGCAAATTCCATGATTACGGGGATTTTAATACAGTGGTAGGTGAGGGTAGGGAAGGAGCAGTAGTAGGTTGTTTGGATTTGGCACGAGAAATGACATGCTAAAATCGATACACGTGGAAGATACCGGGAGATATAGGAGGATATCAAATAGATTACATTCTTGTTACACAATGGTTTAGGAATCGAGAAAAGGACTATAGAAGTACCAAGAAGCAGATATAGACACTGACCACAACATCGTAATTATGAAGAACGCGCTTAAATTAAAAAATTTGAAAAAAGGGAACGGAAAAAACCACATTGATTTTGAGAAATCAAACGATAAAGATATCCACGAAAGATTTCAAAAAAGTCAAATGAATTGCTGAAAAACATCGCGAAAGTTGTTCATATAAAGGCAGTAAAAACAGAATGGAATTACATTAAATCCAGCTTAGCAGCACTAGAACAGGAATCGGAATTTGAAAAGGATGACTTAGAAATGAGTTTAAATTTGCATTAAAGGGTTTGAAAAGTGGTAAGGCACCGGATATAGGTGAGGTGCAAGCAGAAAATCTAAAAGCTTCTGGACAAGCAGTAAGAAAACGTCTCTTCCAACCTGTAAGTTATATGTATGAGACAGGCAAAATACTCTAAGATTTCAAACGTAACATTATAGTCACTATATTAAAAAGAAAGGCGTTAATAGATATTATTAACTAGAATTGTTCAAAGATGGATGAAGAAACGAGCCGAAAAAATACTAGGGGAAGATCAATTTGGCTTTAGACGAAACAGAGAAACACGGTAGGCCATTTTAGTTGTGAGGATGATAATGGAGAAGACAATAGAAATAGGAGAAAGCCTGTATATAGAGTTAGTAGATCTGAAAAAAACCTTCGGCAATGTAAAATGAAAAAAAATGTTCGAAATACTCAAAGGGATTGGAATGAGTCTTAGGGATAGACGGATAGTTCATAGCTTATACAAAGAGCAAACAGCGGTAATAAAATTAGAGCAGGAATGTAGAAAAGTAAATATTTGGAAAGAGGCGAGGCCGGGATGTGCCCCATCCACGTTAATTTTTAACTTGTACATCGAAGAGGCAATAACTACTGTCAAATGCAGAAAGACATTTGCAATTGGTATGCAGGAACTGAAGTTTGATATGCTTAGATTTGCAGACTACATAGCGGTAATAGCTTCTAGCAAGGAAGAGTTAGAAGGAACTCTTAATGAAATGGAACAGTTCCAACAGAGTGGTAAGATATGAAAATTAACAAAAATAAAACTAAAGTACTAGTATGTAAAAGAGCGGAAAATAAGTCAAAAATCAGAATACAAATAGGAAACGAAAACCTACAAGAAGTTAAAGATTTCTGCTACGAAGGAAGCCAAATTGCAAGCTGGGAAAAGTGCAAAAGATATAAAACAAAGATTAGCACAAGGTCGTGCTGCATTTAACAGAAAAAAGCAACTACTATGTTCAAAACAACAAACATAGAAACAAGGAAAAATTGGCGAAAGCATATGTGTGGAACACATCACTGTACGGCTGTAAAAATTGAACAGTACTAGAAGCAGACGGATAAAAAATAGAAGCCTTTGAAATGTGGAGCTATAGACGTATGATGAAGATATCATGAACAGACAAAGTTAAGAACAAAAAGGTTCTAGAAATAGTAGGGGAAAAAATGTTGAAAACTGTAAAAAACGGGAGAGATTGGATAACGGGTCTCATACTAAGACAAGAGAATAGTGCGGAATATATTAGAAGCAGATATACGAAAAAAAAAGTAGAGGTAGACCTAGCTTAGACTATTACACACAGACAGTCAAACATGTAGGTTGTGGGAATTTCAGGGAAATGCGTTGACTGGCTCAGAATAGAAATCAATGGAGCTACGTGTCCAACCAGTTGCAAGACGAAAAAAATAATTGTACTTGAACCTGACGATTATACTAGTTTTGCAATGTTCTCAATTAATGTTGACTGTGCAAAGGATTTATAGGAAAACTACTAATTCGGCAAATGTTTAAGTATTGGGGAGTGGCAGCCGCAGCTTGTTTAATCCCCTTTTCTATGTTGCTCGTCCTTTATTTATTTCAGGAATTCACTTATTTATATTTTTTCTGGTCCCTTATCTAGACATGTAATTTTTACTAATTAAGGATATTCTGAATGTGGCTCGTTTAATAGTGATTAGATAAAGTTTGTATATTATCTTCGAAAAATAAGCATATGCGGCAATTTATTTCTATTGTATATGAAATTTCCGTGATTTTTTCAGAAAACAATTTTGCAACAACATTGGTTGAAGAATAAACATATGTTTCAATTTATGTCTATTCTATGTGGAGTTTTTGTGATTGTTTCTTCGAAAAACAATATTATATCTACATTGGTTGAACGAGTCCACTAGGTATTTAGCACTTGTTTGCGTTGGTTCTTCTATGCTACATAAAACGGGGTTCTATTACAGTTAAATGAAAAAGATGCTTTTTGTTTTTACGTGACTGCCTGGTTTGTAATCAATACTTTTCGGTTCTTTGAACTAACCTTTGCTTAGTCGAACCACAGAAACTTACCTTGTTGTTTCAATTCCCTTCGTCTGGCTGTCGTATTATATGTAGGTCAAGTTAGGATGATGAGGGATAACCCTTGTAGCTACCCATTGCCTTCACAGCCTACGTGAAAAAATAGTATATGATGATAGATAGCTATTTGCTCTACTCCTAAATGGTATATAGTTTGCCTGCATTCTAGATATTTTAAGAGTAACATTTTAGACTATAAGCTTTATCTAGTAACTTGGGGTTCTGTATTTAAACGAATTATTCTAAATACGCGGTTTTTGTGTAATTGTATGCTTCAGTGGCGTCTAGACAGGACGAATTCGATATGCACTAATATGGTAAGTAAGTACTTAGTATATCTATGTGTCAACTGCTGTGTATATATAATTATTATTAATTCATTGACGTCTGACGTCACACTTTAGATTATTATTAATTATTAATTACAGTTTTGTTATCTTAAATTATGCGGCAATATCTAAGGGGTGTATAATTGCGTAGTCTTTTTGTTTACAAAACACTCTTCGATTTGATTGTTACTAAATGTAATTAGTATTTAAAGTGATGTTTTTCCATGAACCAGAAATCTAATATTGTTTGCTATCTAAATTCCCAGAAATTATTTATTAGAGCTATATTTTACGTATGTATGGTGTTTAATTATTCTTTCAGGTACAGATGTTTGAAGCTAAGTGCGAATTGGTTTTGTGTACTGTCGTTTCATTCTTTAGAAGACCCCCTCCTCCCAACCTTCGACTATAAATCAAACGCGGCATTTTTTTTGCTCTTTATCCCCGCTTCTTTTGTTACCCCATAATTTGGGTGAATTTTCCGTTACTGCTCTTACTGCTCTCCTCGTATTATGGGAACCGAACAAGCAATTGATTCTGATGCATTTGGTTGCAGGATGTGAAGGTTTTAGACCTTGGTTAACCCCAACTCTGATTGGGGTTTATTAACGTCTAGAAACATAAGTATAATTAATATTTAATCAGAAAATAAAAATACTTAAAATTTCAGAAAATAGGACAGTCATGAGATAACATCAAGAAAAATTAAGCAGAAATAAACAAGGAATTAAAAACTGATAAAGCATGCTTTATTTAAAATAATAAATTTACTATTACGTGTTAATAGAAATGTCAACACTGCATCGATGAAAATATTAGGAGACTCAAAAGAAAGTTTAAATTTGATGATTTCATATAAAGAAAAGTGAGAACTATTGATAAAAATCTTTATTAATTATTAAAATATACATGTGAAGAAAGATAGGACACTGTGTAGAAAACTACCTACAAAAGAACGAAAAAGTACTCATGGTTAAATTAGAACCTAAATCGGTAAATACAGTAATAATACAAGTATATATGAACACCACTAGCTACAGTGAGGAAGAGGTAAAGGCGATCTACAAAGATATCGAAGACATACTAAGATGCGTAAAAGGCAATGAAAATGTAATAATTACGAGGGATTTTAACGCTGTGGCAGGTGAAGGTAGGGAAGGTGAGGGTATCGAAAGAGCGGTAGAAGGTTTATTTGAATTATGCACGGGAAACGTCATGGGAAATAAGCAAGTACAATTTTGCGACAAAAACAATTTAACCATTACAAACACATTTTCAACATCACGTTAGAAGACGATACACGCGGAAGAGCCCAGGAGATAAAGGAAGATATAAAATACATTACATTCTTGTTAGACAACGGTTTAGGAATCGAGTAAATAACAGTAGAAGCTACCCAGAAACAGATATAGACACTGACCGCAACATCGCAATTATAAAGGCCATTATTAAATTTAAAAATTTGAAAAATAGAAGCGGAGAAAGGCACTTTGACTTTGAGCCATACAATGGGAAATTATTCGCAAATGCAGGAAAGCTAAAGAACAATGGATTGATGAAAAGTGTAAAGAGGTACAAATTAAAATGAAAATAGGAAAAACAGACAAAGCATACAAACTAATTAGAATGAATTTTAGAGATATAAAACTGTATAGCAAAAATATAAGGAGCGCGGAAGGAGACATCATTATAAAAAATGTAGAGAAAGTCGTTATATGGCAAGAATATGTAGAGAATTTATATGCAGAAGAAGAACTAATAGCATTAGAACAGAAATCAGTCATTGAAAACGATGACTTGAGATATCCTATGCTTAGCGATGAGTTCGAATTAGCACTACTAGGCCTGAAAAATGGTAAATTACCGGGTATAGAAAAGATGCAAATAGACACTGTGAAAGCCGCTGGACAAGCAGTAACATTACGTCTCTTTCAACTTGTAAGCCATATGTATGAGATAGGCAAGATATCCAAAGTTTCCAAACGTAACATCATAGTAACTATATCAAAAAAGAGAGGCGCGAATAGATGTTAAAATTTTCGAACAATAAGTTTGACATCAAACTTGTGAAAAATATTAATCAGAATTGCACAAATTCGATGGAAAAACGGGTTGAAGTAGTACTAGGAGAAGATCAATTAAGCAAAACGGGAGGGTGATAATCGAGAAGACAATAGAAAAAGGAGAAAACGTGTATATAGGGTTTGTAGTTCTGGAAAAAGCATTCGAGAATGTAAAATGGAAAAAATTTCGAAATACTCAAAAAGATTGGAATGAGCTTTAGGAATAGACGGATAGTACATAGCCTTATATAAAGAGCAAACAGCGGTAATAGAATTAGAGCAGGAACGTGGAGAAGTAGACATTAGGGGTGAGACAGGTATGTGCCCTTTCCCCTCTAATTTTTAACTTGTACATCGAAGAGGCAATGAATACTCTCAATACAGGAAGACATTTGAAATTATTATGCAGGGACAAGAGATTGATATGCTTAGATTTACAGATGATATAATGGTATTAGCATATAGCGAGGAAGAGTTAGAGAAGCAGCTCTTAATGAAATGGAAGCAATTCTAACAGAGATATACGGTATGAAAATTAATAAAAATATACCTAAAGTACTAGTATGCAAAGGAGGGAAAATGTATCAAAACTAGAATACATATAGGAAATGAGAACTTAAAAAAGGTAATGAATTTCTGCTAGAAGGCCAAATAACGCAAGATGAGAAAAGCGCAAAAGATAAAACAAACATTATCACAAGGCCGTGCTACATTTAACAAGATAAAGCAATTTTTTGTGTTCAAAGACAACAAACATAGAAACAAGAAAAGATTGCTGAAAGCATATGTGTGGAGTGCAGCACTGTACCGCTGTAAAACTTGGATAGTTTTTGAAATGTGGTGCGAGATATGGATGATGCAGATATCATGGACAGACAAGGTTAAGAATAAAAGTTCTAGAAATAGTAAGAGAAGAAAAAAATATGGATGAAATATGGATGATGCAGATATCATGGACAGACAAGGTTAAGAATAAAAGTTCTAGAAATAGTAAGAGAAGAAAAAAATATGTGAAAAACAGTAAAAAATAGGAGAGATGAAATGATAGGTCACATTTTAAGACATGAGGGAATAGTGCGGAATATATTAGAAGCAGAGATAGGAAAAAAGAGAGGTAGATGTAGACTATTGCACATAGATAGTTGCAGATATGGGTTGTAGGAAATTCAGGAAAATGTCTAGGTTAGCTCAGAATAGATATCAATGGAGGTACGTGTCCAACTAGTTCCAAGAGGGAAAACCTAATGGCGAAAAAATAATTATACTTAAACCTGATGATTATTATAAGCAACTACATGTGTTGGTTTTGCAATATTTTCAACTAATCTGATTGTGAGACAGAATTTATTGGAAAGCTACTAATTTAATAAATGTTCAAATGTTGGGAAATCTTGGTAGCCACAGGCTGCTTAACTCCTTTCACATACCATTGAATATCGGGGAAATCGGGTATATAGTTATAAAACAATTGAAGAGGAACCGAACTGTATCTAACAAGAAAGAGCAACGGCTATGTAAGAAAACAATACACATACAAACAAATAAAAATTGTTGAAAGCATATGCGTGGGGCACAGCACGGTTTGAATAAGGAATAGAGACAATAGGAGAAGCAGATAGGAAAAGGAAGAAACCATTTGGAATGTTATACTTCAGATGTATGATGATGATAGCATGAACAGACAAAGTTAATAACCAAGAGGTTATAGAAGAAGGGGAAAAAGATAGAAAACAAAAAATAGGTAAAATAGAAAAACAGAACATGTTCTACGGCATTTTTGAGGAATAATGTGGGCTCTATTAGAAACAGGTATAAGAAAAAATACAGGTAGATGTAGACTTGTTCAGACTATTGGATGTAGATAGTAGAAGATGCATACTGTGGGAATTTTAGGCAAATGTGTGCGTTAGCTCAGAAGAGGAAACAATGGAGGTACGCGTCTAACTAGTTCCAGGACTGAAGACTTAATGATGATGATATTTTAGGGATTTACTTCTTAAAAATAATATTATCTAAATGTAAACCGTCACGTGCACGGCACACATTTAAACCTACAATAAAATTACCCATGACGGCTCGACATGTAAACTTCATGATAGCTGCCACTTCGTTACGGATATTTTATCTCAACGACGCTAGAAAAGTCAGCTTATTGACGTACACTCTAAATTTAAGATATTCGCATAAGAAGTAGTCTATAAGGAAGAAATCAGGACTGTGAGGAGATTAATTTTTATAACCTCCCAAGGAACTCAATTTGCCAGGAAAATTTCACAAACTCGTGAAAGAGACGTATTGGGCGTGTGTGACGTGACTCCGTCCTGGTGGAGCTATGTCCTTAGCTGATAACCAGGAAAGTTTTACTGTTCAGTTACCAAGAAGGTTTTGTATTCACTTTAATTGCATGTCATCTTTCGTCTTTAAAAGGATTCGAGCCGATTATTTTTCGAATTGACATCGCAGACTATACATTAACTATAGACGAATATAAGGGTTTCCGATGCTTGCGTTTCCGATTCGTTCTACTCCAGTAACGACAATTCTGCCCATTTACATGCTCGTGGGGATGAAAACGAGTCTCATTCGAAAACCGGTTGTTATTGAATGCCAAAAATCTCTGATATACCTGGTTAGCGAATTGAAGCCTATGTCTGGCATTATGGGAGTTTAGTGCTTGCAGCAATGAGGTTTTGTAAGAGGCAAGTTTTAAGCATTTATGCAAAATGCAATGTAGTGACGATCTATGCGCATTTAAAGTATTAGCACACTTATAATTGAAAGGTTCAAATCGTCTCAGATAGATTGATTTGCACTATCCACATTTTCTTCCGTTCTTGCTGACATTGCTCGCCCAGATTTTGCTTTTTTCAGTGCTGGAGCGGTATTTTCAGACTCATTGACCGATCTCTGCATGAGAAGAACACTTGACGTAATCACTGAAGTTACGCAAACCACGATAACTGTGGAATTTTCTCAGCGTCATATTCACCGAATCACCGTTTCTTTGAAATTCTTATATACAGAGCACGTGCAGTGCTCCTGAGAAACGCTCCGTGGCAACTCAATTCCTAAAAGTTAGATTACGAATTACATACCCACATCTCAGATTTATTGCGTTTACGTGGAGCACCTTGTACTTTAAATGGAAAGAGCACAACAAATTCAAAACGGTCAGTTGGGTAGTTCTTCATAAACATCCAACAAGTCATCCGCTGTGAATCATTCTGTATATATAGCGTACTTTGGGGAACAGGAAACAGTATTAATTAAAAATTAAACTACAATCTACAAGTAATGCGAATGAGGTCGCATGAGTTACTTTCTACAACTATACTTACCCATGATGCAGCTTGTTGACTTTGCACAACTATGCTGTAAGCTGCTAAAATAGTTCCTAATACAATCATTCCGCAAATTGCTATTACAAGTATAGGTAAAGAATATAACCATGCATCCAAAAAACTGGTAAATTCGTTATAAGTTATTAATCCTTCGATACCCAAAACGTACAATATAGCAACACTGCAGCCCTAAAATGACTTTATTTAGCATTTTGTAAATGAAATGTCATCAATCTGCAGATTTGATTGCCAATTTCAAATATTTTGCTATACCAGAAATACCTGTATGACTAAGTTAGCATTTATGTTCTATGCCTTATGTTTCTAGTCATAAAAAATATAAGAGTTTATGGATCGTATTGATAAATTTCTTCTAAATACTCTGTTATTGATAACGTTAGTAACGTTGCATGTTAATACATTAAAACCAGAAAGATGTTCTGAAGAATTTAAAACACCGAAACGTTGTAAAGGTGATTCCACTATTATTTTGATTTATATCTCATTTAATGATTTTGTAGTTTAATGTTGTTAACGTATAATACAATTACAATGTATTTCTTAGTGCCATGGAAATTAAACTTGAACACTAGCGATAAGACAAGCCAAAAACAAAAAGTGCCAGCAGTGTTGTCATACTAATTCATTGTGGCACTAGATGAGAGTGAAAGGCTATGTAACGCTTGCGTGTTTCTTAAGCAAACTTTAGGTAGTAGAAATGGATTTATTAATTCCAATAGTTAAAGGAGCTTTTAGTACGAAAGCAGCCTGTATAATGGAGAAGTTTTCGTAGTATATATTTAATAACATTCCTATTTTAATTTAATATTAAATTAGGAGAAAAAATTTAAATAGTAAGATACCCAGCACATTAAATACAGACAGTTATAAGTATCAGGTTTTTACACTCCCTCGTATTAAATTTAGAAGGAATTACAGATAGGACACTCGAAAAATAACCGACATTATTAAGTTATTTGTACAAATTCGCACGGGTCCAAGAAATCGCAACCAAGAAAACATACCCCAATAACTATATACTCACAAAATTAATAACGAATAACACAGCTTTCGATGTTAAATAAAAAACTGTGGGAACAGAATGGCAGTTTTCACGGACTTAACGACATTGACCTCAAATTTCGATAGCTTAGAAGCACAAACAGTGACAACGAAAAATAGCATGCAATAACCCTGGAATGTTACTTATAAAACTTCCAGAAATTAGTAAGAGGGATCATGTGTGGATTAGATTATTAGACACTATACAACAAGCCTCTCGAACTCAGAGCGACGTTTGGTAAATGGATACTATAGGTTGAGGGATGGTATTGAAAAATCGAAACTGTAGTGATAGATTCTCGGACGCGAATCTTACATACCAATCTCGTGGAAAAGTGACAAGTTTTGGGGAGCTTTTTTCAACAACCACCACAGGTTGAATTTTATTTGAGAAGTTCTGCCCGAGATGTCTATTGAAGTTTAGGGAGAGTAACATAAAAACCCTAAGTCAATTGAATTCTTGTTGTGCAGAGTATAACCATCGCCTGCTGTTTTCTGTATTTTAACAACTGTGACTGAGTATTAGTAGATATAAGTGTGTGAAGCTTGCTTGTAAGAAGAAATAATAATGTTGGTTCACACCATTGTAAATTGAAAGAGTGAAATTAACCAATAAAAAACACGTTGTCTAGATTTTAACAAAACTCACTTAGTAATTATCTTAAGTTTTGTTAGCTAAAAAACGTATTTGGTCAAATTAGGGGTAAATCATAGTTCTTGCTTTTTGTTACTATTTACTGTTTTGAAAATTATATATAATATAGGTTGAATATACACGAAGTGAAGTTCTTTTTTCTTTGTTTATTATAAATTAGTATGAGGTGTAAAAATGTAATCGAAGCTCCATTAACGTCTAGCAAAATTAATACCCGCTATACCGCCACGGAGACTTTCTCTGTATTTATTTTTTTAGGTGGGTTACGCTCAAAGGCAAAACAGAGACAAATAAGGCAAGCGTAAAAGTATTTAGTAGAAGTGTTATAATTTCTACATCCCAAAAAGTAGTAGATTTGCTTTCATAAAATCCACCCCGGACCTTTACTGTACGTCACTCCGCCTCCCTGTTAAGTAAAATTAATTCAGAAACGTAACGTCAATTCGGCCACGTAACTGCTACTAAAAATTGGGCGCATAGGATTGTACACTATTTGCAAAAAATTTTATAAATGGGTATGGTCATGAATATGTACGCAATTTGATTGGTTGTTGTGGGTTATAGAAGTTTGCCGCTGTATATTCATTGTATGATGTGTGTACATGAAAAACACGCAAAATAATTCCAGGGCCATATATTCATACTAGAGTTTCATCAGTTACTTGTGCGAATACCAGCAATAACGTCTTATTAAAATATAAACCTTCAGGCTTTCATACGAAAGGATATTTATTTCCGATGTTTACTAAACATGCGTCCAATTGACTATAAACAATTACATAAATTCATTCGTATAGAACTTTAATACGTATTAAAGACGAAGGACGTTCTTTTATAGTCTTTGTAGTAGGTTTTAAGACGACCTTTGGCAGTAATTTCATTAAATCATACGCCATTAATTAATCTCATCAGCTGTGCGAATTTCAGACTTTATATAAGAAACGTTTCTTAAATGTACAAATAGTTCATCTTCTCTTTATTCCATAGATTGATGCTTTACTCTATTATTTGGTCCAGAATTTAGAAATTCGGGCGAGTCTCGTGGTTGTAGAGCAATCACCCACAGGAGCTCTTTTGTTATCCGAATGGCGCTAATAAACATCTAAATAAATATTGAAAAACAAAAGTAATATATAACAAAAACTAGGCAAGCGACGGGAACCAAGCAATTTCAAGAAATGAAAAAATATTTGTTCAGAGGTAAATAATAATTCCGAATGAAATGCAACTTTTTGTGGAATATGGAATTCCACTTGGAAACATAGTTTTACGATATACGCGGTCATAAAGACTCAATGTAGTATCTTCGGGTGGAGCATTTGAAAATCACATGTAAGGTCATAAAGACTATCTATTAACATCTCATTAGTGCACCACTGATAGTAATTTTTTGTCTCTCTAAATTCTCAAAACATATTTGCTAGTGTGTTTTATTTTTAGCAGAATTTTAATCCCGCCTTCAAGTATGTTAAAACTTTTTTAAAGAATCTTTACGTATTTTTACTTTGTCTCTTCTAATTTTCAATATTAAATTTAATAAAATGCGTTTAATGGAAAATAGTTTTCCGTTTTCGTGCCTGAATAGTCAGTAACCTGTATAATGTTTTTCGGAAGGCGTCGTCGCTTACTTCAAGCGTCAAGTGTATGTGTCGAAATCGTGGTGCAGAGTACCATTCGTTGCGACGTAAGCAAGCTGTGACATAAGCACTGCTGGTTAAGGAGAGGATGTAGGAGGCGGCGACGTCGTGATGCAGCGCACCGCTCATTGAGGTGTCGGCGTCGTGATGCAGCGTACCACTCGTGGAGACGTGGGTCTTAGCAGGCTATAAGTTAAGCACTGCTGGCTAAATGTGGATGTAGAAGGCGTCGGTGAGCGTTGCTAGTGTTGTGGAAGGTGGCAAGCAATGGAACAGCGCTGCTGGTAGGAGGTGGCAGACTATGGACAGCACTGCTAGTCGATTCCTCGGGCTATGGAACCTCCAAGTGAATGCATATTGCTGAACTCGTATGTTACCTATATCGAAATGCACGAGCTGAACACAGAACAAACTAAAGGAACGCGAGAATTTTCAACTCATTTTTGTGCTACCCAAAACCATGCAGGCTTATTGAGCAACAGCATTGGGACATTTTTTTACAAACGAAAACTCAACCCCACGATTTTATTCGTTAAACACATCATTAAAGTTTTTCAACACAGCCAGCATAGGACATGGACGTGTATAAATATAATTTCAAATTCCACAACAGACATTCGTTAGTGCTCCCCGTAGCCTAAAAAATCAACTAGTCTGCTAATATTTTAGCAAGCAGTGCTCAGAATAGACTGCTTATCCTTCTGCACGAACCGTTGTCCAATAGCCTGCCCAGGTTCGGATCCCGACACGGTCCGCTTGAAAAATGTTAGGCGAGCATTTTTCACAAAAATACACCCTCGTTCGGATGAGAGGTAAAATGGAGGTTCCGTGTGTGAGGGTTGTCACGCACGTTAAAGATCCCTACCTTGCTTGGAACAGCAAGGGTTCGGCAAAATTCCAAATTTTCCAGGTAAAAAAACTCGCTTCCTGGCCAATGTAGTATCTTCGGGTGGAACATTGGAAAATCAAATGTAATGTCCAATAGCCTGTCGCCGCCTCCGTACCTACGGCACGTCGCTATAGTCCGCTTACCATTAATTCTTAGTAACCACATATAAACAGGAAGCTCTGAACTGCTTTAAACTGTACCTATGTCCATATCATTATACGTTTGTAAATAGGGATGTAACGTAAAAATTGACTAGTATACCCTATTCACGTTAAATATGAGATGACGTCATAAACAGTAATAAAGTGCTAGCGATTGTAAAAAGTGAAAGTAACTAAGAACGTAGGTTTAATGGTGTTAGAATTTAGTGTGTAGCAGTTTGCAGTTCTGTTCGGTGTTGCAACATTTTTCACCTCTATTACCTTGACATTTCTCATTTTATTGTCATTGTTTAGTTTTGTAGTAAATCGTTTGTGCTTTATATTTGCTAAATAAAACAGTTTGTTTTAGTACTAAAACACTTTATACATTGCAAGTTTCAAGTATTTGACATTTAGAATGCCTAAACATTTAGACTCGCGTGCACAAGGAATGGTTACTCTGATCATAAAATAACATTAACTATGACAACGCAGCATTTATTTGACTTATGACGTCATCCCATATTTAAAGTAATTAGTGGAGTGTAAAACATTAGTAGGGGTGGTATCGGAATAACGTTTTAAGAAATTTGCTAGGTATTTTGCCAGATGGTAGGTTGGCGAGTCAATTGTGCTAACTATCGGACGGAGAGGGGCATCAGGTTTATGGACTTTAGGAAGGCCGTACATACGAGGTGGTTTAGATTCGCGAGGTATTATGCGTTTTTGGTTAGTTTTGGGAATATTGGAGGATTTGATAAGTGCTGAAATTTCCCGTTCAAGCTTTGTTATAGGAGTGTAGGAACCGTCTTGAAATAATTGTTTAATCTTTTCTTTGTATTCTGTACGGTTTAGAATTACAGTCGCATTACCTTTGTCTGCAGGGAATATAACAATTTTCTTGTTTGTTCGTAGGTGTTTTAAGGCCGTCATTTCTTGCTTTGTCACACTTTTGTTAGGAGTTTTGGCATGTCGGAGACATTTAGTCGTTTCAAAGCGAATTAAGTTGGCATCGTCTTGGGTTAGAGATCGGATCGCTGCTTCTACAAAGCTAATGATTTCCTCTGCGGGAATTTTTCTGGGTGCAATTGAGAAGTTTAGTCCTTTGGACAGGATATTTAGTTCGTTTTCGGATAGGATATGTTTTGATCGGTTTATGACGGTATTTGAAGACAGAGTTTTCGGGTAAGATGTTAAGAAGTTAAGCGTAGCGGATAATGTTAGATGGAGCTGTAGGAGTTGTTTAGAAATATTGTCTATTTCTTTTCGAGTGTTGGAAATTTGTTCGCGAAGAAGTGAGAGTTCTGCTCTGTGAAGAATTTTTCGGTTGGAATATGTTTTAATGTGATTTTTTATTTTAAAGAAATTTGGAACCATGTCAGAATCACCACACCGTATCAAAAATGTGAGTGTACAAAGTAATTTTGCTAGCAAGTGTCTAAGGTTACTGAAAGTTTTTGTTTTGTTTACAATATCCTCCCCGTAAATGCTTTTGTGATATTGTCGAAGGCTTTCACGGCCGGAGTTATTATAATTATTTATGGTTCCGGGTTGGGACCGTGTCATTTTATAAATTAAGGTCGACGTTTCGCCCACTTTTGTAAGGGTCTTCATTAGGACAAGAAAATAAATAATAAAATAAAAATAATGAAAAATAAGAATAATAATATTAAGTAGACAAGTGTAAAGAGAAGAGTTACTCCTGAACTAGCAGACTCACTAGCCCATTCAAAGCCAAAAGGTGTCTTGTGGCGAAGTAACTAGTGAAAGTAGCGAAAGTGGTAGTTTATATAGGACGAGAACTTGATCATGAATAGAGAGAAGTGCCGTAGCGGATTAGTGAACGTCACGGTTCCGCTTTTGTAAACATAGACTTGTTTTCCAAATAGCGGAAAGGTAGTAGCCATCATCTTTGTATAGATTATTAGAATTTTTATTGAGTTATATGGATTCACTAATTTTTCTATTGTAGAAAGATGGAATTCTGGCAATTATTTTCGTAAAAGTTTGTTTACAGATACATCTTATATATATATATATATATATATATATATATATATATATATATATATATATATATATATATATATAATTAATATTCTTTAATTATGGGTTTTCTAAAATAATGTTAACTAGGCTAAAGTTTACATAAAATAAATATAACTTACAAATTGAGAAAATAAAATTGACATCTAAGTGAATGGATTTTCTATATAAAGGTTTTAGATTTTATTGCTTTTTGAAGTTGTAAAATTGTATAATTTGTAAAAGTATAAAATGTCAAAAAAATTTAGTTTCTAAATTGATGGATTGTATGATTTTGTATGTGTGCCTGCGAATTTCTGTTTGTAGGAGTGTTTGTGCGCATGTTTGCTTGTGTTGTGTGTATTCGTTTGTGTGAGAGTGCATGTGTATGCGTTCGTGTGTGTGTGTGTGTGCGCGCGCGTGCATGTGTGAGTGCGTGAGTGAGTAGGTGAGTGTGTGTGTATGTGTGTGTGTGTGTGTTAGAGAGAGAGAATTATTTAAGTTATTACTTGTTCCCACCAGTAAATCACGAAGCCTTTCTCAGTTGATAAACAAGTTATTTACCAAACTTAATTTCTAAATTAAAATATTTAAAAAATTATGTAGATAGATATGTGTAAAACACTTACGAAAAGCAGCGTGTTGCAAACAATAAGTCGCAATTTTAGCTTTTTTAATTGAACATCTTTAAGCTCTTCCATTTTTTAATTTTTTTTTATTAAAAACAGACAAACAACACAGTGTATTTTCAAAAAACAACTGATGATGCTTTGTACGTCGAATTCGCTAATAGATTCTTATCTTACAAGATAAAGTATCAAGTACCTTTTACTTAAATCAAATAATACATACATCCTGCCTCCATTGGTTTGTATTTCTGTTGTATTTCTATTATCAATTTCATGTTGTCTAATATAATATCATCATCATAATATACATTTATTTATAACTATACACAGGCCTTGCTCCAATCTATTAAGAGGATGTCGATAAAAATTTGTTAGTTTGTTGTGGGAAATTGGTTACGAGGAAGTTGAGGTTGGGTAAGGGAGTAATGGGGTTCAGGTGGATAATTAATTTAATGTGTGATTTTTTAAATAGGACGAGGACACATGAGTAAATGAGATAGAGTGGTGTTTCTGAGATCTGGTTGTCGCATATGCAATTGGGAGATGAGATTAAATGTAATGAGAGTGCGCTATGTGTGGAGTAGTATCTGTGATGTTGGGGAAGGTGTTATGTGTAAGTCTACCGGATTGTGAGAGGGTCCAAGATTTTTGCGAGGAATGGATGAGGGATCGGTGGATTTAGGATTTGATCTCTCTTGTGGAAAGTGTACGGTAATCATAGGAACAGAGTGTTGAGTCGTGTAAGGATATGCCCTGTTTTGTTTAAGGTTTCGGATTTGAACACATGAGTGGAATGTTAGTTATATAGGCGGGACGTGCAGAAGGGTTTGGAGTACGGATGTGAAAGCTGTTCGTTATGTTCGATAATTGTAGAATAGGAATGGTCGTATAATTCGTTCAAGTTTGTTTTATGGGGGTGAGGTAAGTGGGGGCCAGGAGTCAACAGCGTATCTGATTATAGGAGGGATGATTTAGTTGAGGATTAGTCTGCTAGTGTTGGTAGGATGTACAGAGTTTGGAAGTGAATGATGGAGGTTGTGTATAATGATTTTGGTTCTTGTGCGAAATTTGGTGAAATGGGTGTTAGTTCTGAAACGTGTGTGTAAGTGCAGTCCAAGGTATTGGGCTATTGTGGAGAAGGTGATTGGGACGTGAAGGATGTGAACTTTTAGAGTGCGTCGCAGGTCAAGGATTCCGTTGAGAAGGAGCATTTTAGATTTGGAAGGAAACAGTGGTTGTTTATTTAGGAAGGTGGCAGTGTATTCAATGGAGGCACGGGAGTTGCCATGAATAAGAAATGCCACATCATACACATAGGCAAATGTTGATGTACTGGGGATATTTATTTCTAGGAAGGGATTTAAACAAAGGTTTCGTATGGTGTGAGAAAGGCGGGATTCTTAATGGCAGCCTTGTGACAGGAACTTTGAGGCTGTAAAGAAGTTGAAAAAAAAATTTGGCAGTTCGGGATTTTAAAACGATTTAATAATACATTAGAGGTTTCTTGGGTAGTTGGCGGTGCGTAATTGGTTTAAAAAATTAGACCATCGTATGACGTCAAAGGCGGATTAGAAATCAACAGAAAGTGCTATTACATAGTGTTGGGTGAGGGTTGTTGGTTGAAATCAAGGAATGGATGGTGTATTCGAGACTGTATTGCTGACACAACCCTTACTGGTTAGGAGAGAGTAGGTAGGATTAGGTCAAGTGACTTCGCCGTCTGCAACATGTTTTTATCTCGCTATGGTGGTGGGTAGACAGTAATTGAAATAACGGATGCACAATCAATAACTACTATATTAATAATATTAATATTATTATCAATAATGTATAATGTAATAATACGTAGTATGAACTACTTTTACACTCTCCCCTCTCAATAATTCATACCACTTTTACAGAAATTGTGTACCGTTGTCGGTCACAACTGTTTCATGTTTATCGACCCGTATAAAATAGTTATTTAGGTTGTTACGTAACATACTTTTGGAAAGCATCAACTATAACCAGTAAATATATGACCCTACCTCGTGAAAGAGGACCAATTAGATATAAACATACAAGTTTATTTAGCCGCTTATGGGAGCATTATGCATTTCTCCGTGACATTTGGGAGATATCTTACCATTCTGGTACAGCTCACATCTGGGACTACCTGTCGAACACGTCTTCACATTTTTGGCCAGTAGAAAAGCCAGTTCGTGCTCCTGCAACACCAGCGGAATTATGAACGCCTGTGGCACACATACACGCATGCTTGCTTTGCCGATTCTTGTACGCCCAAACAGTAGGTCGTCGTGGATGACATACCAGTTAGAAACCCATCACTAACAATTATCGCGCTCTAATGCTTCCCTTACCGCAGAACTAAATTTATCCTTTTCTTGTGCTTTGCAAGTACTTTTAAAATTTTTACCGCGGTTATATCATCGGACTCGTTCTTCACCCCATCAACTTTACTGGGTATATGTATACAATCACTAACAATATTTTCTTTTTCCTTGCAATAAATTACCTCAAAATTATATTCCCGGAAAACTAAAGCCCATCGCGTCAATCAAAAACTTAACAGATTGCACTTTTATAAAAATAATAGTGCTTTATGGTCGGTTATAACTATCAAGGGATTTCCTAATATAAAAACACGGCATTGGCGCAGTGCAAAAACGACACCTATGCTTCTTTCTCAGTTATTGTATGATAATTCACCCCTCTTAAACGTCCTGTTCGTATAAGTAATTATTTGTTTCTCTTGAGAGATTTCATCAATTTGGAACAGGTATGCCCCCAATTCAAAACCAGAACTATTGTACCGAACAAAAAAACGCTTACCCAAATCTGGGTGTGATAAAAATTCTACCCTTAAATTTGCTTCCTCCATTACTTTGAAGACTTTTTGCTCTATTTCCGTGATATCCATCTTTTGCCATTTTTTTAACTATTTCAGTAGCGGCACAGTTAAGACTGAATACTTTACTACGAGCCTACGTTCGAAATTGCATATTTTGAGAAAACTACGTAAGTGCCATATATTTCGCAAAGTAGGAAACTCCCTAACAGCTCAAACTCTTTCTGGATATATTTCGACACCTTTTGGGGATATATGTTACCTAAAAAGGATATACTCTTGCGCGCAAATGCACATTTCTTTAATTTAACTTTTATCTCCGCGTCTGAAAATTTGGTGAAAATTGTATTTAAATGCTTTAAATGTTCTTCCACATTGGCAGAAGTTATAAGTATATCATCACATACGGCGTTGCAACGGATGATATCTCCATACCTAATGCTATGGTCAAGGCCCATATAAAACTACCCACTGAGGTACTTAAACCAAATGGGAGTACTTGGAACTGGTACGTATGACCACCAAATTGAAATCCTCTATATTTTTGGTAATCTGATCAAAGTTCCACTTGTCAGTAAAAAGTTGCTTATATAGGTACATAATTTTTGAAAATTCAAAAAGGGGTTCATCTAGATTTGAGGGAATATGATTCGATCTTGAATTATTCTGGAGCGTAAGTGTCTAACGTCTAAACATGCGCGTAAAGCATTATAGTTCTTTGTCATCACCACGAAAGGATTGATATATTCAGTCTGGGGTGGTTCAATAACTCCCCATTCAAATATCTGGGTTATTTGTTCTAGAACTTTGTTAAGATATATGTAAGAGATAGTAGATGACTTCAAACAATAATGAGATTCGTTCCTTAACTTAATGACATGTTAATATTATTTTATTCGTCCGAGTTGATCATAAATAATAAATTAATAATTAAAATTTGCGTCGACGGTCGATAACCATTTGCATCCAAAAATAAGTTCGTGCACCAAGATAGGTACTACAATAAATACAAGCTCTATTTTACAATTTTCCACATTTATCTCTAACAAAAAGTTATGTTTGATCCGTTTGGCTTTCACAGAAATAGCCCTTCTAACGCTCAATCGCGTAACAGAAAACACAGGTAATTTATCAACTTTTTTTTGTGAGCCCAAACTTTTTCCAAAATACAGTTGTATCGACTTCCTGAGTCAACTAACGTATTTATTTTACAATCTTTTATAACAACCGCTAACAAAGGCTATCGAATCAGCTTCTCTTCTATCGCTTCGGATTCACTCGATACGTCCTCTTCAATAGCGTTATTAAAGCGAGTAACATTATCGATTAATCTCATTATATCCGAAGCACCGTGATTATCACTCCCTCCAGCACTATCCTTTCGATTCTCTTCAATTCTATTGCTATTTGTATTAACATTACTGCTAAAATCCTCGCCTGAAATATAATTCCAATTTTCAAAACTACCATCCCGGTATTCCCTAAGGTTTTGTTGTTACACATTGTGCCCAAAACTACTATCCTTTTTCCTAGGTCTTTCATATCTATCTATCTATCTATCTTTCATATCTACGTTCTGTATTCTGTTCCTGTTCAACATTCTCATTTTCCTCGTGATCTCTACGCTCATAGTTCTCCATCTCTACGCTTCTTATTTATTTCGAACGTAATTATTCGATTCTGATTTATAATTTCTATAATTAACCTCACCTTTTACTCATTGTCTACCCCTGTTACTACGATAATTTCTTGATTGCTCCGCGAAAGTTTCGACAACTTGTTATAAAAACTCCTCAATTTTTTCACAATTAGAAATGCCAATATTAAAAATATCTCTACGGATTTCTGGATCATGCTGAATAAGATGCCTAATTAATTCATGTTGTGGTATCTGATGTGTTAAAGACGTTGATTCGCGAATCATCTTTAAAAAATAGTCAGCCCTATTACCCCGCTCGTAGGTCTCGTATAAAATTTTATTATAAATGCCTGGTCATTAAAGATTTTTAAAGATATTTAACCGATACGCAATCATTTTCTTTCACGAGAGCCCAATCTAAGTCTGACCCGCGCAATGAATCTATAGCAATTGTTACTTTCGTTTTCCTTTGGAATTCCTTCGTGTTCCAATACCCGATTTAATTTTCTTACAAGTTCAAGCGGATGAGTCACACCGGGTGTAAGAATTACACTCCCATTTCCGAGAATCTTTCTTAGAGAGACATATCTCTTTCTGATGCTATATTAGCTATCACACGAGTCTCATTACTCTGTCCCCCTTGTCTTTCCAATACATCCGCATAAGTCCTACTTACTTCCGGTCTGCCCCTAAGCTCATTAGTATTATTAACTGATCTAGGTTGCTCTTTAGAAATCTCTGATAAGCTATTTTGACTCTAATCTTTCAGTCCTTGATTCTCATTCCTCGTGCCACTGCTACTCCTGTAATTACTTCCTCTAGATACCTAATTACTCCTAAATTGGGGTCTACTAAAATCGGTTCCCCTATTATTAAAATTATTTCCTCTATTATTCAAAGTATTTCCCCTGGTTTCAAACCTAACTTTATTGTAAATTTCATATTATAAACCAAGGTAACCTTCAGAGTTAAATTATAGTAAAGGAGGATGTATATTTTCTAAGAAGCTTGAGCATTTTAAATCGTAGTTTTGCGTAAGTTTATAACAGTAAAGGTGGCAGATATATTCGAACAAAGCTTTCTGAGTATCGTTAAAAGATAAGACCACACAAACAACAAGCAATTCTAAGTAGGGTTGGTCGGCGCTGTCGATTAAAAATGAATTTATAGTTTTGAAATAGGTATTTAGTCGGTTACAAATACAGCTTGCCAACAGCGAAACAAAGAGGGATTATTTGTTAGAATGAGCAGAAGTAAGATAGAAATATGACGTGTTAACATAAACATAATTTAAACTCTAAAGGAGAGGGTGATTTTGCCAGGAACAATAAAACTTGCAAACCAGTAAATAAAGAGGGGTTATTTGTTAGAATCGGTATGAGAGAGATACGCAGAGAC
Organism: Platerodrilus igneus; assembly: GCA_036346225.1. Lineage (NCBI taxonomy): Eukaryota > Metazoa > Arthropoda > Insecta > Coleoptera > Lycidae > Platerodrilus > Platerodrilus igneus. Next base: position 70,173 of record JARFIW010001130.1, read on the forward strand.
GGAACTTTAACGTTCATGGACAACGGGGATGGAAGACAAAGTAGACAGGTGATTTAGCGTGTATGTATTGAAGCGAGATAACTATAACGCGTATTATTAGAGGCATGTTTGAAACGTTAACTTTGGCCAGTAAATTTTTAATTTTCAAGTAAATTTTTTGAAAAGTGTTGTCAGTTAGAATTAATACAAAGAAATAATGTTAGTACGTGCATTGTTATGAGTTTAATCTTATGTTTTCGGTTGGAAATGAAATACAGAGAAATGTATACGTTGTTTGTAGTGTGGGCGCAATTTCCAGGATTTTGTTGACCGTAGGAGTGCTTGTAGCGAGCAGTTTCTGGAAGTATTGGGTACGATTGTGAAAGTTTTTGTGGAAAATGTGTAACCGTTGGAAGTTTTAAGAATTGAATGTTTGTTTGTATTGACGGAATTAACAAGCTTTAGACGGGCAGAAGGAAATATAAACCCCACCTAATGGTGGTGAGGCTCGCTAAGTTTTCAGCAAGCGTACGTCTCTTTAGGCTTACACTTGTAGTTTACAACCAGCTGTCGTCTCCAAATATTAATACGTTTACGAGATGCATAAAAGTTCTGTTTATGTAAGTAAAGCTGTTACATTTTAATTTGCACTAAGTGTGGTAAGTATAAAATTAAGAATGGAGTAAAAGATCGCGTTTGGTCGAACTGGTTGATTACCTACACCTTATAGAAGAGGGTTGGCAGTCTGAAGGCAGTATGGACGTGAAAAACGAGATAACTCTTTGTTGATATAGTTGCAGTTAGCAGTCGTGGTGATTGCAATCCAGATTGAGTATTTCTGTAGGCAGCAACCTTTGATAGTATGATGGAAGTCCTGGGGGCAGTGATAGAATCTAGGTAACTGTTGTTTTTGTTTGCATATGTGTATAAAGAGGTGTTTTTGTGCATTGTGGGTATAATGTTATAAACTAAAAAGATAAACTTAGGAAGAGTTATGGATTGAACTTTTTCTGTTGCATTATTGTACTGTATTTTTATGTGGGAATTTAGGTTTAGTAATAATTTATGGTATTAACAATATTTGGTATGTTCAAGGTAAAAGGGTACTTTTGGGGGATTGATGTGCAAAATTTGGCACGTAGGATTAAGGCTCGAACTAAACCGGAAGTAGTACATTTAGTGACGAATCACCGCCTCATTTCCCCCAGCATCCTCATTTCCCCACACATCTGGACCAAAAAGTTTTCTTCGACTAACCATTTTTCATCTTTCGAGATAAATGAGCATCTACATTTCCACACAAGAGATAAACCTATTTTTAAGATTTTTTACCGCTAACATTCTGGACCAAATAGTTTTCTTCGTCTAGCCAATGCATCTTTTGAGATAAACCTATCTTGTTTAGTATCAATTAATATTAGAATTTTCTCAGCTACCCGAATTTCTAGGAATTTTTTAGATAGCATCACCTCATTTTAAGATTTTTTACCGGAAGCGACTTTTGAGCGTTCTTATAAATTTTTTTAACCATGCGATACATCTTGTTAGTCTAGAATTTTACGCAGAATCCGAATCTGCAAACAGATTTGAAATAGGACCACGCCCTGCAAAGTTATACTTTAAGCTCTCAAACCTCTTTAAAATTTTTCGCTCATCTATATATTTAACTCCATTTTTAAAACCTATTTCGCTACCCAAGGTATATGCTTTAACCAATACAAAGAAATAAGCACACAAAATTTTAATAATTTATTTACAGTTTAATAAACTTATAGAATACAATTTTTACAAAGTATAACATTATTTTGTTTGTGTAGCCGAATCCAAGTAGTTTAACCTGTAACAAAAAAAAAGAGATTAATGTGCTGTTTAAATAGATCTATAACAAAAAGAGATTAATGTAAAAGAGAGGAAGCGTGTTTTCGGTCAATAAAACATATTGTTAATCTAACAATATGTTTTACCGTCCAGCGACACCACGTGGAGGTAAACACATGTCGCCGGGAGCGAAGGAAATTTTAAGGATGGGGATGGTAGGTATTTCTTATAACTAACTTACATACTATATATACACAATAAAATATATACAAATATAAACAACTATCTTATATCTTTATGCCCCCATGCGTAGATTGATATGCTTCCGGGGATGACGTAACGCTTGTCATCTGCGCCCGATAAACTGATTTTATTAATAAGCTGTGTATAAAGTTGGTGTTTCTTACTCCGGATTGATACCATCGTATTCATGAGGGCATCTCTATTATTAATAACAACATCCCTAAAACTATCTACACTAATCCCCGCCACCACACTACGACTAACACCCTTAATTTTTTTAACAATGTCTTTCTCACTCACTATGCAGTAGGACTTAGCCCTACTACCTACAAATTCCAACACCAAATCGCCACAAAACTCGTCTTTAAATTTCCCCACAACTTTTTTGTTCACACGCGGTATACTGTACTTATTGTTTGGAGGGTAATCACTTGTATCGAAATGCTCAATGTTTGCACTAATGTCACTATACAAGTCTTCAGTTTGCATACTATACACTAAGGAGTCTGTATCTGTATAAAGCAGAGACAATCTGGGACCATACAGAGGAACCATGGTACTGTAGTGAAAGTCATACATTAGCGTTTTGGATAGGTCTAAAATTGACAATCCTGCATAAATCGGCTTGTCGTACTTCACTTTTACACGATTCATCTGTATAATCGCCAGATTTTCCCCCAACACTAAGCAACTGTTAAAGTTAGGTCGAGCAATTAGCTTGTTCGCGCACAACCATTTACCAGAAGCATCCCACCGGGTCACGATTTTCACATCTACACATTTGTCCACGTTCTCCATAGTCTTCCCGAACACCGCATTATTCATTAATTTATAAAGTCTATCTCAAATGCGTTTTCGCCGACATCCTCAACCCGGTGTTAAGGTCGATATACGCCTTCAACCATGGAGACTGAGTAAACTCTAAAACCCGGTGGATTGCTTTTAGTTTTAGACCGTATCGCATACACTGTTGCAAATTCCGATAATGAATAATATAGTTTTTCTTTTCCGACAGAGTTGCTAACAATTTAGGCGTCTTTGATTTGGGTGATAGAGGTACCATGTTTTCAGGATAGAAGGGTAGATCGTTGTGGGAATGGTGTAGATGTTCGGGATACTCCAGATCTACTTCTAGAATATAACATTTCTCATTGGTTTCAGGTATATTCAAAATTAGATCTTTCAGGAGAGCAATCTTTTTAGCATCCATCCATCTAAAATCACCAATGGGCAGGTGCTGTCTCATTGCCCACCCATAAAGATTATTAGCATCCAGATATGCTAGGTACTTGGATGGCTCGTCAGGATTGTAATCCTCCATATACTTATTATTCGCTCTAGCATATCGTTGGCTGCATTGAGTCAAGCCTCCCTGATTCCAGCCTTAATAAAATTATGCATGCTAATGTCCATCAACAGCTCAGTTTACACCAGTATGCTTAAGCATCGCATCCCAGCTCAAACTTGGAGCTGTCAGGTACTAACACGGATCCAGATCATACGTCTGCTTGCATACAGAGCGGAAGTTTTCAAAAATATCTGCAAGTAGTAGCACATCAGTTTTCAGGTATAAATCGCTATACTCCCCAAGCGTGCAAATGCCAAACGTATTCCACACCTTCTGTGCGTACTCGTAGTCCGCATCGCTGATATCCGTAGATGTTAAATTATTAAAAAAGGCTTCTTTCGGTGGTAATGATGTCTCGTTCAGTACTACAGCATCGGTGATATAGTTGTATGGAAAAACACCTTTTTGCGTCAACAACCCAAACTCTTGCTCATCGGGGTAGTATTTGCAAGTCTCCACAAACTGAGTAGTATCAAGATTCTGACTCAACTTGTCCAACGATGAAGCCGTGAATCTTAACGAATCTATAAACCTGAGCTGCACCGCTGTATTGTCAGATTCTTCAGGCTCGCCATCACACTCCTCTGGTTGTTCACCATATAACCTCACATTTTTAGTGAATGATACGAAGCGCTCCTTATTATTAGGGATTACAGTGACCCTCTCTTTATCATACCTCAACTCTTTCACAATAAAATGGCTATCGTACCCACTTAAATTGTGAAATACAACAGGGATGAAATGGGGTACCCTGTAATTAATGTTGCATGCGTTATGAGCCGCAAAGCGGAATTTCCCCGTCTCCTAATGGTTTCTTGCATATACCACAATCATCAACCATGTGGAATAACAATTCGTCTAACGGTTCAAGCGGTGCCATCGGAACGTTGGTTTTCAGAATTGTTCCTAACCCTCGAGCCTCCGCTTTCATTTTCCCCATAAACACCTTTGCAGCATCGGGTCCTCTGTATATTTCAAATTTTGAAAGATTATCATCGTATGAACATTTGATGTAGTATGCAAAACTATAAGGTGTGTGCTCCTGCACATTATTGGTGAATGAAGAAGATGTATCTGGAGTAGCAGTACTAATAGGTTTTAGCACCGACTCGAAATCAGCGTATATCACAAACGGTACGGTCATTTGTTTGTGAATATTGACAAATTCAGCACATTTAGCTGCAGTCGGCATTGTAGTCACTATATGGATTGCATTCGTGCTCTGTATGTCGGTGTAACTCCTCCGAATGAAAGTATATCAAGCATCCATCGCACAAGAATTTATATCCATAGCGGGACAACTGTGTTCTAACCAAGCCGTTTAAATTATTAATTAAACAAAAATGCTCCTTTCCGCCTTTCTGAACATACAACAAATTTACGTGCCGATCCCTCTTGCGTGCTGTAAAGTGAAGCGGTCCCACAATCGACTTGCCTTCTATACCAAAAACATTAATGCTTATAGCATTCTGCTCCTCGAACCGGAGTATATCCTTTATGAGCATTGGGAACTGCAGTCCTGTCAAATTGAGAATGGTGCTGTAATGGGGGTAGCTACCGACCCTTTGCGGATCGTGAGCACCGGGGTAGAGCGCAGCCATCACGCACCAGGCAAAGCATGCGTTGTCCTCATTTTGTATATTAATAACAGCCCTAGTGTTTCGAACCCATTTGGGGAGCTCGATGTATGAGGATCCACGCAAAGGGTTGTACTTGTTTACATTAATCTCCAAGTACAACGCCTGTTTCAGACTCCATCCTAAAACTTACAAATTAGAAAAAATCAATAATTGTGAAACTAACCAGAATCACGCTCCTGGAACTCCTCAGACTTTGCGGACATTCTTTCCACAAAGGAATTGTAGATCTCCCCTAGGTTACTGGAGGAGGTGAGCACAACATTTCGAGTGTTGAAAGATTTAACATCTTCAACACTGTCCATCTTGGTGTAACCACCAAACACCTCAAGTTAACCTTGAGGATAGGTGATCTTTAATTTCTCACCAACTAATGCGATGAACCTTTCTTTCTGCTGACGCAAAAATTCTGAGATGTCTAGAAATAATTAGGTTAAACACTCATTCAATGTGTTAAGTATACATACCACTAGTATTCGCATTTTAATTCTGTATGTAGCTACTCTTGTTTTAAAAGCGGTAGCTACAACCTCTACGCCTCCATCCAAGACACGACTAGCATTAGTCTTGTGCACGTTGGAGCGCTCGTGGGCTGCCAAGTTGGTGACGTCCACATCACACTCTTCGCATCTTCGCGACTTCTTGGGGGCAGGTCCCTCAACCGTCGACGCAGCAGGTCGCTTGACCCGGATGGAGCTGCAACGAACAACCACACCATGCTTGGCATCCTTGTGACGTTTCAAGTTATCCCTCCGCGAGAAGGATGCCGGGCACATATCGCAGGTGAACAAGCCCTTTTTGGTTTCAGAGACTAACCCATGTTGCTGGATCTGGTGTCGTTTTAAATGATCGTTTCTGAAAAAGCCAACCCCACAGACGTTGCACACGAATGATGCCATTTCACTGTAATTATAAAACTTGTTAACTAGTCAAAGACTAAACAGAAACTAAATCATATTGCATTGCACGATGCTTTTATACACATCATAATTAAGATCGTATAATAATTAGGTAGTTTACTTTTAAATTAGGAGAAACCCAGCGTCATTTAACCTTGAGTAACATTTTATACCAGTCTATTCACGTCGGTGAAAATCAATTAACTTCTTGCTTACGCGCTACATCTATAATTATCGGATGTATCAAACGAGAACAAAGTTAGACGAGGGTAAATATTTATACATATTTTTCGAAATTGTGAAATTGGAATAGTCTGCATTTGCATTTTGATAAGTAAACATCGTAATAAAAATGAGCGGGGAAAGAATTATATCCTTAGATGCTATAAAATTTTAGAAGAAGTTGTCAAGGAGATGAAAAAGTTTATCAAACAATTCAACTAGCCAACATTTGAATGGTATGTCTAATGAATCTCTGGTAAATACTAAAATAGTGCAAGATAAACCTACACATGATAATGTTGATGCGAAAGATCAGAACATAGACTCCAAGTCAGACGTTTCTGACAGAAAAAGAAAGAACAACTTAAATCGTATACTAAAGAGGATTTAAATAAAGCCCTTGACGAAATAAACAAAGGATGGATTACTGATTCAGAAGCATCCGAAATCTACAATGTTCCAGCTACACTCTATACGAAACTCAGATCAAACGAAAATCGTGTGCAAAATTTGAATATGTATACTACATTTGCCAATTAAAAGGAGGAAAAAGTGACTTTTGTGTGTGTGTGTGATTAGTTTTAATGAATAAAATATATTTCTATGTGAAGTGTACCTGTTAAGTATTTGAATTGAAATATAAATATTGTTTCAAACGTTTTGGTTTTATTTATATATAATGGTATTGTTAGGATACAAATACTCGGAAGCAGTAGCAGAATCTTGGTTTATGTAATATCATAGAAGTTGAACAGAAAAAAATCAAACTAAAGGTATGTTTCAAACACGTAGTTGTACTCATTTCTATCAAAATTAAATGTAGCGCTCTTTGTTATAATTCTTTTCATAAGAACTTAGATACCCATTTCAGTTGCGTGGACATTTGAAAAATTAAACAATACCAATGTATGCTTTATATTTTAAAACATAAACAAGCTAATATATACAAAATAATTTCTAAATTCACATCATTCATTTCTTATGATAACAGTGGTGGTGGTTAATTTTTTATTTTAAAACTTACAATTTAGTATATATTCCATTTGAATGTCTGCCAACAGTTTTATAAACCCCATCTCCTCGACTATTTCCATAAAATCATCCAGATCCTCGGGCATTGATAACACTGCAGTACAGTGCTGTATTGCTTCCTCGTATGACTGACACATAAGACATTTTTCTCCTTCTATCGAAAAGCGTTGCCCACATTCTGCTTTTTTTACTCGTAGAGCATTGCGAAATCTTCGAATAACCTCCCCAAAGTCTTTATACATATCTGTTATATTGTCTCCTTAAACCGTACAATCAACAAATAATAACTTCTACGCGAACAGTCCTTTTATATGGGCTACTCCTATTCGGATATGCACCGATTACAGTTCATTTTACATTACCAATGCTCCACCTGTAGGTACTACATTGGCCAGGAGGCGAGTTTTTTGTTGCCTGGAAATTTAGAATTTTGCCGAACCTTTGCCGTTCCAGGCAAGGTAGGGATCTTTAACGTGCGTGACAACACTCACACACGGGACCTCCATTTAACCTCTCATCCGAACGAGGGCGTAATTTTTTGTGAAAAATGCTCACCTGCCATTTTTCAAGCAGTCGGCCGTGTCGGGATGCACCGATTACACCCGATTTGTGTGCACGAAACAACCGGTATGGAATGTATTCTATGAACAAAATCATTACATTTCTTAAGAAAATGCTAAGGACTTTAAAAATAATTATAACTCTTGTTGACCTCTAGTCTCAGATAAACGTTATTATTTTAGGTTGTGTCACTGTTTTCAAATCAATTTCTACATACTTTTCCTAAACTATGCGTATCAATTGGCGGTTATACTTTACTCCATAACCGACTTGTATATTTTCATTCGTCTTTAGCACACGTCCGTACAATAAAGATGTACAGGCTCGTCGTCAACTGGTAACTTAATCTTTTTAAAGCTAGCCTTTGTTTTCAACTTTAACGCTTGTTGTAGGTGTGGAAATTCTTTCCGCTATTCCTTGTGACTAGGAATCGGTGATTTTGCAAGGGATCAATCAATTGTTTGTGCACCTCTTTGAATTTTTGTAGAGATGTAGCGTCTCCCTTTTTGTATGCCGCAAAGTTCTTTCGTACAGAATCCTGCATAAAATGAAGCTTACGTTTATTTACAATAAAATTGTTAACGTTCGTCATCATCGGACTCTGGATGGGAACTAACTTTTTTTTTTTTTTTAATGTCAAATATTTATATACTCGTCGAAATTCTTCCTATATCGACCATTATCCAAATCAAAATCTTTCACAACAGTTATAAAATTATGTTTTGAGTCACCCCAACACTGTAAACATTTCTTTAAATTTCGGATATGTCATGTCACCACTTATATGATCCGAAAGATATGTCGAGATTGGTTTCATCCTGTTTCCATAATGCGATTACATTGCGTTATCTCTGAGTCTATGTTTTAAGCACTAGCGTAAGTTTGACATAGATAGAACGAATCTATTGCTTTATGTCTGCCGAACGAGAAAAATTGAGTGATTTTGCTTTGCTCGTTTGCAGGTATATCATCGAAAACCGCAATTGAATCTTCTTTGGTATCTCTGGGTTCAATCAAATCGTCGTAATTTTCAAACTCATGGTATCAATTTCTTCTTTTAATGGTGTAAAACGTTTCTTAACAATTCGTATTTCGGTTGATATAAACTCGAATACATACATTTTGGAATCTAGGCGTTCTCGTGCAGGATCAGCGATATTAAAGCGTTGGTCTTCCCACAACTCGATGGTCCCACGAATATAGCTCGTATGTTAGACGGAACAATGGGCCATGTTTACCATCCTTTTCGAATACACACATTATCATAACTTCTGTGAGGTCATTTTAACTTGCTGGTATAACATCGTCGGTCATGCATCGTTGGACAGTATTATGTAATTTCTTCACGTTCTGCAACCTTTTAACATATCTGCATAACGTTGTTCTAGGTATATTATATTTTTGACTAGCAGCGTAGAAACTCGAGCCATCCAGGATATCCTCTGCTGCTTTTGTAATAGATTGTTTGGAGCACCACTGATTGCTTGAATGCGACATCTTTCGAAAAATGTCTTACTATAACTAAGCTCAACCCAAAACTACTTCCTTATATACCCAATTTAATCTCCCTGCTCACATAATCACATGACCATATGACCACATGGCCATATGACCTAATTGCTTTTTAATGAGTTTTCTCAATAAAAACCCATTAGCACTAATTGCTTTTAATCGAGTTTTCCATTAAAAACCAAGTGTGGACCTAGGTTGATAAAGGAAAATTAATGGTTGTGAGCGCCGCGGCGCTCACCCAACCTAATTTTCCTTTATCTAACCTAGGTCCACACTTGGTTTTAATGGAAAACTCATTAAAAGCAATTAGTGCTATGGGTTTTTATTGAGAAAACTCATTAAAAAGCAATTAGGTCATATGGCCATGTGGTCATATGGTCATGTGATTATGTGGTCATATGGTCATGTGGTCATGTGGTCATATGGTCATGTGGTCATGTGGTCATATGGTCATGTGGTCATATGGTCATGTGGTCATATGGTCATGTGGTCATATGGTCATGTGATTATGTGAGCAGGGAGATTAAATTGGGTATATAAGGAAGTAGTTTTGGGTTGAGCTTAGTTATAGTAAGACATTTTTCGAAAGATGTCGCATTCAAGCAATCAGTGTTGCTCCAAACAATCTATCACAAAAGCAGCAGAGGATATCCTGGATGGCTCGAGTTTCTACGCTGCTAGTCAAAAATATAATATACCTAGAACAACGTTATGCAGATATGTTAAAAGGTTGCAGAACGTGAAGAAATTACATAATTCCAACGATGCATCCAGAGATGTTATACCAGAAGTTAAAATACCTATACAGAATTATGATAACTTTGCTATTGCTAGTGCAAGAAAGGATGGTAAACATGGCCCATTGTTCCCGTCTAACATACGAGCTATATTCGTGGGACCATCGAGTTGTGGGAAGACCAACGCTTTAATATCGCTGATCCTGCACGAGAACGGCCTTAGATTCCAAAATGTGTATGTATTTTCGAAAAGTTTATATCAACCGAAATACGAATTGTTAAGAAACGTTTTACACCATTAAAAGAAGAAATTGATACCATGAGTTTGAAAATTACGAGGATTTGATTGAACCCAGAGATACCAAAGAAGATTCAATTGCGGTTTTCGATGATATACCTGCAAACGAGCAAAGCAAAATCACTCAATTTTTCTCGTTCGGCCGACATAAAGCAATAGATTCGTTCTATCTATGTCAAACTTACGCTAGTGCCTTAAAACATAGACTCAGAGATAACGCCAATGTAATCGCATTATGGAAACAGGATGAAACCAATCTCAGACATATCTTTTCGGATCATATAAGTGGTGACATGACATATCCGAAATTTAAAGAAATGTGTTTACAGTGTTGGGGTGACTCAAAACATAATTTTATAACTGTTGTGAAAGATTTTGATTTGGATAATGGTCGATATAGGAAGAATTTCGACGAGTATATAAATATTTGACATTCAAAAAAAAAAAAAGTTAGTTCCCATCCAGAGTCCGATGATGACGAACGTTAACAATTTTATTGTAAATAACCGTAAGCTTCATTTTATGCAGGATTCTGTACGAAAGAACTTTGCGGCATACAAAAAGGGAGAGACGCTACATCTCTACAAAAATTCAAAGAGGTGCACAAACAATTGATTGATCCCTTGCAAAATCACCGATTCCTAGTCACAAGGAATAGCGGAAAGAATTTCCACACCTACAACAAGCGTTAAAGTTGAAAACAAAGACTAGCTTTTAAAAAAGATTAAGTTACCAGTTGACGACGAGCCTATACATCTTTATTATACGGACGTGTTAGCTAGAGACGAATACGAAAATATATACAAGTCGATTATGGAGTAAAGTATAACCGCCAATTGATACGCATAGTTTAGGAAAAAGTATGTAGGAAATTGATTTAGAAAACAGTGACACAACCTAAAATAATAACGTTTATCTAGAGACTAGAGGTCTAACAAGAGTTATAATTATTTTTAAAGTCCTTAGCATTTTTCTTAAGAAATGTAATGATTTTGTTCATAGAATACATTCCATACCGGTTGTTTCGTGCGTGCACACAAATCGGGTGTAATCGATGCATATCCGAATAGGAGTAGCCCATATAAAAAGACTGTTCGCGTAGAAGTTATTATTTGTTGATTGTACGGTTTAAAGAGACAATATAACAAATATGTATAAAGACTTTGGGGAGGTTATTCGAAGATTTCGCAATGCTCTACGAGTAAAAAAAGCAGAATGTGGGCAACGCTTTTCGATAGAAGGAGAAAAATGTCTTATGTGTCAGTCATACGAGGAAGCAATACAGAACTGTACTGCAGTGTTATCAATGCCCGAGAATCTGGATGATTTTATGGAAATAGTCGAGGAGATGGGATTTATAAAACTGTTGGCAGACATTCAAATGGAATATATACTAAATTGTAAGTTTTAAAATAAAAAATTAACCACCACCACTGTTATCATAAGAAATGAATGATGTGAATTTAGAAATTATTTTTGTATATATTAGCTTGTTTATGTTTTAAAATATAAAGCATACATTGGTATTGTTTAATTTTTCAAATGTCCACGCAACTGAAATGGGTATCTAAGTTCTTATGAAAAGAATTATAACAAAGAGCGCTACATTTAATTTTGATAGAAATGAGTACAACTACGTGTTTGAAACATACCTTTTAGTTTGATTTTTTTTCTGTTCAACTTCTATGATATTACATAAACCAAGATTCTGCTACTGCTTCCGAGTATTTGTATCCTAACAATACCATTATATATAAATAAAACCAAAACGTTTGAAACAATATTTATATTTCAATTCAAATACTTAACAGGTACACTTCACATAGAAATATATTTTTATTCATTAAAACTAATACACACACACACACAAAAGTCACTTTTTCCTCCTTTTAATTGGCAAATGTGTAGTATACATATTCAAATTTTGCACACGATTTTCGTTTGATCTGAGTTTCGTATAGAGTGTAGCTTTTGGAACATTGTAGATTTCGGATGCTTCTGAATCAGTAATCCATCCTTTGTTTATTTCGTCAAGGGCTTTATTTAAATCCTCTTTAGTATACGATTTAAGTTGTCTCTTTCTTTTTCTGTCAGAAACGTCTGACTTGGAGTCTATGTTCTGATCTTTCGCATCAACATTATCATGTGTAGGTTTATCTTGCACTATTTTAGTATTTACCAGAGATTCATTAGACATACCATTCAAATGTTGGCTAGTTGAATTGTTTGATAAACTTTTTTTCATCTCCTTGACAACTTCTTCTAAAATTTTTATAGCATCTAAGGATATAATTCTTTCCCCGCTCATTTTTATTACGATGTTTACTTATCAAAATGCAAATGCAGACTATTCCAATTTCACAATTTCGAAAAATATGTATAAATATTTACCCTCGTCTAACTTTGTTCTCGTTTGATACATCCGATAATTATAGATGTAGCGCGTAAGCAAGAAGTTAATTGATTTTCACCGACGTGAATAGACTGGTATAAAATGTTACTCAAGGTTAAATGACGCTGGGTTTCTCCTAATTTAAAAGTAAACTACCTAATTATTATACGATCTTAATTATGATGTGTATAAAAGCATCGTGCAATGCAATATGATTTAGTTTCTGTTTAGTCTTTGACTAGTTAACAAGTTTTATAATTACAGTGAAATGGCATCATTCGTGTGCAACGTCTGTGGGGTTGGCTTTTTCAGAAACGATCATTTAAAACGACACCAGATCCAGCAACATGGGTTAGTCTCTGAAACCAAAAAGGGCTTGTTCACCTGCGATATGTGCCCGGCATCCTTCTCGCGGAGGGATAACTTGAAACGTCACAAGGATGCCAAGCATGGTGTGGTTGTTCCCGTTGCAGCTCCATCCGGGGTCAAGCGACCTGCTGCGTCGACGGTTGAGGGACCTGCCCCCAAGAAGTCGCGAAGATGCGAAGAGTGTGATGTGGACGTCACCAACTTGGCAGCCCACGAGCGCTCCAACGTGCACAAGACTAATGCTAGTCGTGTCTTGGATGGAGGCGTAGAGGTTGTAGCTACCGCTTTTAAAACAAGAGTAGCTACATACAGAATTAAAAATGCGAATACTAGTGGTATGTATACTTTTAACACATTGAATGAGTGTTTAACCTAATTATTTCTAGACATCTCAGAATTTTTGCGTCAGCAGAAAGAAAGGTTCATCGCATTAGTTGGTGAGAAATTAAAAGATCACCTATCCCTCAAGGTTAACTTGAAGGTGTTTGGTGGTTACACCAAGATGGACAGTGTTGAAGATGTTAAATCTTTCAACACTCGAAATGTTGTGCTCACCTCCTCCAGTAACCTAGGGGAGATCTACAATTCCTTTGTGGAAAGAATGTCCGCAAAGTCTGAGGAGTTCCAGGAGCGTGATTCTGGTTAGTTTCTACAATTATTGATTTTTTTTCTAATTTGTAAGTTTTAGGATGGAGTCTGAAACAGGCGTTGTACTTGGAGATTAATGTAAACAAGTACAACCCTTTGCGTGGATCCTCATACATCGAGCTCCCCAAATGGGTTCGAAACACTAGGGCTGTTATTAATATACAAAATGAGGACAACGCATGCTTTGCCTGGTGCGTGATGGCTGCGCTCTACCCCGGTGCTCACGATCCGCAAAGGGTCGGTAGCTACCCCCATTACAGCACCATTCTCAATTTGACAGGACTGCAGTTCCCAATGCTCATAAAGGATATACCCCGGTTCGAGAAGCAGAATGCTATAAGCATTAATGTTTTTGGTATAGAAGGCAAGTCGATTGTGGGACCGCTTCACTTTACAGCACGCAAGAGGGATCGGCACGTAAATTTGTTATATGTTCAGAAAGGCGGAAAGGAGCATTTTTGTTTAATTAATAATTTAAACGGCTTGGTTAGAACACAGTTGTCCCGCTATGGATATAAATTCTTGTGCGATGGATGCTTGATATACTTTCGTTCGGAGGAGTTACACCGACATACAGAGCACGAATGCAATCCATATAGTGACTACAATGCCGACTGCAGCTAAATGTGTGCTGGAATTTGTCAATATTCACAAACAAATGACCGTACCGTTTGTGATATACGCTGATTTCGAGTCGGTGCTAAAACCTATTAGTACTGCTACTCCAGATACATCTTCTTCATTCACCAATAATGTGCAGGAGCACACACCTTATAGTTTTGCATACTACATCAAATGTTCATACGATGATAATCTTTCAAAATTTGAAATATACAGAGGACCCGATGCTGCAAAGGTGTTTATAGAGAAAATGAAAGCGGAGGCTCGAGGGTTAGGAACAATTCTGAAAACCAACGTTCCGATGGCACCGCTTGAACCGTTAGACGAATTGTTATTCCACATGGTTGATGATTGTGGTATATGCAAGAAACCATTAGGAGATGATCGAGTGAGGGATCACTGTCATCTTACGGGGAAATTTCGCTTTGCGGCTCATAACGCATGCAACATTAATTACAGGGTACCCCATTTCATCCCTGTTGTATTTCACAATTTAAGTGGGTACGATAGCCATTTTATTGTGAAGGAGTTGGGGTATGATAAAGAGAGGGTCACTGTAATCCCTAATAATAAAGAGCGCTTCGTGTCATTCACTAAAAATGTGAGGTTATATGGTGAACAACCAGAGGAGTGTGATGGCGAGCCTGAAGAATCTGACAATACAGCGGTGCAGCTCAGGTTTATAGATTCGTTAAGATTCATGGCTTCATCGTTGGACAAGTTGAGTCAGAATCTTGATACTACTCAGTTTGTGGAGACTTGCAAATACTACCCCGATGAGCAAGAGTTTGGGTTGTTGACGCAAAAAGGTGTTTTTCCATACAACTATATCACCGATGCTGTAGTACTGAACGAGACATCATTACCACCGAAAGAAGCCTTTTTTAATAATTTAACATCTACGGATATCAGCGATGCGGACTACGAGTACGCACAGAAGGTGTGGAATACGTTTGTCATTTGCACGCTTGGGGAGTATAGCGATTTATACCTGAAAACTGATGTGCTACTACTTGCAGATATTTTTGAAAACTTCCGCTCTGTATGCAAGCAGACGTATGATCTGGATCCGTGCCAGTACCTGACAGCTCCAAGTTTGAGCTGGGATGCGATGCTTAAGCATACTGGTGTAAAACTGGAGCTGTTGATGGACATTAGCATGCATAATTTTATTAAGGCTGGAATCAGGGGAGGCTTTACTCAATGCAGCCAACGATATGCTAGAGCGAATAATAAGTATATGGAGGATTACAATCCTGACGAGCCATCCAAGTACCTAGCATATCTGGATGCTAATAATCTTTATGGGTGGGCAATGAGACAGCACCTGCCCATTGGTGATTTTAGATGGATGGATGCTAAAAAGATTGCTCTCCTGAAAGATCTAATTTTGAATATACCTGAAACCAATGAGAAAGGTTATATTCTAGAAGTAGATCTGGAGTATCCCGAACATCTACACCATGTTACGCTCATTTAATGTCAGCGTACTAAAATTGCATTGTTTGTATAAGTAAATACTTGGTTGTATATTAACGGTAGAGTGTAGTTTCTGAATTTTCTAACACCGAAGAATCTAAAATAGATTATTGCTTGCGCAAGTTTCGATTACCGGTTTACAAAGTTGAACTTAAACTAGTGTTACAAAATACTTCGGAATTATTGTCTCAGGAAATAGAATTAACATGAGTTATCAATGCCACATGGTTCCATTCAGTATGATAATGTCTGGGGCTAACACCAGTGAAGTGTGGTGAAGTGCTTCGTTAGTGTAAAGTGTACTAAATTCTATCAACCCCATCACAATCAAGGGTGAAGTACTTCGTTCTGCAGGACTTTCTGTAAGTGAACTATTTCCTACTTTTTTTTATTTTAAATATCTATCGGTTGCTTACCATATCTTTGTCGTTCTGCCACCTTTTACAAAAGACTTGCATGCTATTAATTAAAAAAAAAACAAGAAAGACTAATACTGCTGAATTACTCATCAATTGTGCTTATCTATTTATCTTTTATTAAAATTTTGTCTGATTTATGTTAAATTGGTGTGTGAGGAAACGTTTCTGCTACTCCCCAATATTACCTCACTTTGTACTAAAATTTTTATATTGCTTTTATCGTTACTATATTATAGAGATTATTCAAACAGTCTATTTACATTTTTTTTTTCGTACAGAATAACTTATGCTTAATTTTTTTTTATTGCAGGTTACTATTCTAATTCTTTTTTTTGCAGGTATTAATCACTACTTTCTTACAGCCCCGTACGTTATATCTTAGTCTACTTTCTACAACCCCCCCTAATCTCCGATTGAGCCCGGTCATTCCGTGATTTCTCTTTGTGTGTTACGTCCGGCTACAAGAACAACGTAGCATAAAATTGGCGCACAACGTGGCTGCCCATGATTAACGTAACAACCATTCCCACAACGATCTACCCTTCTGTCCTGAAAACATGGTACCTCTATCACCCAAATCAAAGACGCCTAAATTGTTAGCAACTCTGTCGGAAAAGAAAAACTATATTATTCATTATCGGAATTTGCAACAGTGTATGCGATACGGTCTAAAACTAAAAGCAATCCACCGGGTTTTAGAGTTTACTCAGTCTCCATGGTTGAAGGCGTATATCGACCTTAACACCGGGTTGAGGATGTCGGCGAAAAACGCATTTGAGAAAGACTTTTATAAATTAATGAATAATGCGGTGTTCGGGAAGACTATGGAGAACGTGGACAAACGTGTAGATGTGAAAATCGTGACCCGGTGGGATGCTTCTGGTAAATGGTTGTGCGCGAACAAGCTAATTGCTCGACCTAACTTTAACAGTTGCTTAGTGTTGGGGGAAAATCTGGCGATTATACAGATGAATCGTGTAAAAGTGAAGTACGACAAGCCGATTTATGCAGGATTGTCAATTTTAGACCTATCCAAAACGCTAATGTATGACTTTCACTACAGTACCATGGTTCCTCTGTATGGTCCCAGATTGTCTCTGCTTTATACAGATACAGACTCCTTAGTGTATAGTATGCAAACTGAAGACTTGTATAGTGACATTAGTGCAAACATTGAGCATTTCGATACAAGTGATTACCCTCCAAACAATAAGTACAGTATACCGCGTGTGAACAAAAAAGTTGTGGGGAAATTTAAAGACGAGTTTTGTGGCGATTTGGTGTTGGAATTTGTAGGTAGTAGGGCTAAGTCCTACTGCATAGTGAGTGAGAAAGACATTGTTAAAAAAATTAAGGGTGTTAGTCGTAGTGTGGTGGCGGGGATTAGTGTAGATAGTTTTAGGGATGTTGTTATTAATAATAGAGATGCCCTCATGCATACGATGGTATCAATCCGGAGTAAGAAACACCAACTTTATACACAGCTTATTAATAAAATCAGTTTATCGGGCGCAGATGACAAGCGTTACGTCATCCCCGGAAGCATATCAACCTACGCATGGGGGCATAAAGATATAAGATAGTTGTTTATATTTGTATATATTTTATTGTGTATATATAGTATGTAAGTTAGTTATAAGAAATACCTACCATCCCCATCCTTAAAATTTCCTTCGCTCCCGGCGACATGTGTTTACCTCCACGTGGTGTCGCTGGACGGTAAAACATATTGTTAGATTAACAATATGTTTTATTGACCGAAAACACGCTTCCTCTCTTTTACATTAATCTCTTTTTGTTATAGATCTATTTAAACAGCACATTAATCTCTTTTTTTTTGTTACAGGTTAAACTACTTGGATTTGGCTACACAAACAAAATAATGTTATACTTTGTAAAAATTGTATTCTATAAGTTTATTAAACCGTAAATAAATTATTAAAATTTTGTGTGCTTATTTCTTTGTATTGGTTAAAGCATATACCTTGGGTAGCGAAAAAGGTTTTAAAAATGGAGTTAAATATATAGATGAGCGAAAAATTTTAAAGAGGTTTGAGAGCTTAAAGTATAACTTTGCAAGGCGTGGTCCTATTTCAAATCTGTTTGCAGATTCGGATTTTGCGTAAAATTTTAGACTAACAAGATGTATCGCATGGTTAAAAAAATTTATAAGAACGCTCAAAAGTCGCTTCCGGTAAAAAATCTTAAAATGAGGCTAACTCCCTTGGGGGTGATGCTATCTAAAAAATTCCTAGAAATTCGGGTAGCTGAGAAAATTCTAATATTAATTGATACCAAACAAGATAGGTTTATCTCGAAAGATGCATTGGCTAGACGAAGAAAACTATTTGGTCCAGAATGTTAGCGGTAAAAAATCTTAAAAATAGGTTTATCTCATGTGTGGAAATGTGGATGCTCATTTATCTCGAAAGATGAAAAATGGTTAGTCGAAGAAAACTTTTTGGTCCAGATGTGTGGGGAAATGAGGATGCTGGGGGAAATGAGGCGCTGATTCGTCACTAAATGTACTAATACCGGAGTTGAAGTAAAAACTGTGGTATATCCTTGTTACTTTCTATCATAATATAATTGTAAGTATTTAGCTGGGTAATTATTGATTTTAAAATGTATTGTGAAATGTGTTATTGAACAAAGAGGATGTATATAATGTATAAATAATGAGTGAACGAGGAGTTTTATGTTGATCTTGGCGTGTCTTTTTTTATGAATATGTTAATAAACTTAGGCGATTTACCCTAGCAGAACTATTTTAGCTTTCGTGTCAACTATATTTTGAAGCAAATGATATATTAAACTACAATTTGGTTTAAGGGAAAGCTTACCTTGTGATGTATAATAAAAACACACTCATGCATAAGTAGAGTCCTGATTTAAACTCAGAAATATGCTTAAATTTCATTAATAATAAACTTATTATTTGGAAAACCTTATATTGAATTAATTAGTATTAATAAGGGCCTCAAGATTCAATTATTTTATAGTGGTATTGTACTACATAAACAATATATTCAATTTGGCAAATTACAGCATTTAAGTTTATCCGGACAATCTGCAGCCACTTCTCCATGAGCACAGGTGTGAAAGCAAAAGACCCCATCGATTATATTTCCATCACGTTTGCAAGGAGTCAGTACTGAAACAAAAATTCTAAATAAGATAAAGTTTTAAAATTTTACTAACATCTAGAACTATAAATTGAATAAATTGATATAAATCTGTGGGCAAATGCACAATTTGACGTTTACTAATACGGTGCATTGGTATTAGAAGCAGCAAAATTGAAAATGTTGTTCACCGTTGTAGTAAAACTACAAATGTTCTATTTTTGTTTTAGTTTCCAAGCTTCTAATTGTCACTAGAATATTTTAACAAATTGTTAGTCAAAATAGTTGTCGAAAAATATTCTTAAACGTGTTTGGCACGGCTGTACACTGGCATGTCAAAAAAACTATTCTCAAATAGTAGATTTATGATATAGTTGGAATCAAACAACTTACGTGTGACTCATCGCAATATGTAGATAGAAAACACAACTATAGTAAAATGTATGTTACTCGTGTCTACTAATTTCACCTAGAACAGGATAGCTATAGAAAGGTGTTTCTTCATAATTCTGTAACAAAGAAGTAGCAAACGTATGTCTTATTTTGGTTCATAAAGTTTGTAAATTCATTTGTGTTTTTGAACTCTTGAAGGTTAAATTAGCTTTTCTATTCATTTAGCGTTTTGTATTTTTGTCTTAATTGTTTTGTAGAATAGGTTTTTTTTTCAAAACTATCGCCGTTTTATATTGACACTAAAAATGCTGCGTAATAAACATTTAAAATTACAAACACAGTTAGTGATTATGAATGTTCTAAATTACTTTGAAAGGGAACGTGACAATCGAGGGTTGTTTGTTCCATTTGAACCTGTAATGCAGGTAAGAACAAATGCTAGATCAACTTTAGTAGAAAAGATGGTTTAATTAAATTGTTTTAGAGGACTGCTGAAGCCTGTGGTGCAGGACTCCGAACCCTTACTAGTATTAAGAAAAAGGTATCCGAAGCACATAAAGAAAATCAACCACTGCAATCTCATGGTATGAATCGAAAACGTACAAAATTAAAATCTTGTGATGTAGACGATTTTGTTAAAGATTGTGTCAAAAGAAAAATATACGACATGCATTCTAAACGTATTAAAGATAATATTAATTTGGGATATATTTTATAACCTATGTGTAATTTTTAGGGCTCCAGTAAAAGCCTAACAACAAGAACTTGCTTTGTCTGGAGTATTTAGTTTTAGTATAAGTAATTTGAAAAGGCTTTTACCTACCATTAATTTTACTCTTAAAAATGATGATAGCAGAACATGTTGCCGCAGCACGAGTAAAATTCTTGAGAGAATACGAATTAAACAAACAAATGATTTGTACAATCCTGTTTTCTTAGACGAATCGTGGATTTTTAGTCGGGGCTCAGCGAAAAATAGTTGGATTGATAACACAAAACAAAGTATTAAGAAAAAACGATTTGGCGAAGGAAAACGGTTAGTTTCTGATTACTTGTTTTAAATAGTCTTCTTTATTTTGGTAGTATTTTAGATTCATTGTGCTGCATGCGGGAAACAAAGATGGTTATGTTCCAAACGCATCTCTTTTGTTTTCTACCAAATCACCAAGTGCACACTATCATGGCGATATGAATGCTGAACTGTTTACGAAGTGGTTTCAAGAAACTTTAATTCCAAACCTGAACCAACCCATATTAGACAATGCATCTTATCATTCAAAATTAATAGAAAATGCAAATACAACCTCTAATAAACAGGAATTAATAGACTACTTGCTGAAACATAAAGTATCTTTTGAAACTAGTATGTTAAAGAGAGAATTATTGACGTTAGTCAGAGAGAATCCAAAACCTAAAGTTTACGAAATAGATAAAATTGCAGCGAAGCATGGTCATAAAGTTTTACGATTACCTCCATACCATTGTCAATTTAATCCAATTGAGTTAATACGGGCTAAATCCAAAGATTACTATAATAAAAATGTGGGACGATTTAACCAACAATACAACGACCATAATATAAGAATGATATGGTTTGAATCACTTCAACAGATAGACGCTGCATATTGGCAAAAATGTATAGAACATGCTCACAAATGCATGAAAGAATGGTGGGATATTGAAAAACAATTTGACGTTGTTCAACCGTTAGTTATAAATGGTAGTAATGACAATAGTGTTACTGACAGTGACACTGATTGTAGTTATGATTGAAAAATAAATGTATCCTATCTAAAAATTATAAAACTTTATTCTGGCAATTATTTATGTAAATATTGGTTATATTGTATTCTAGAATCTAAGCAATAAATATTTAAAGATGTTGATTTAATGTCTAATGTTTCTATGTATGGTCCCACTACCGTATTATAATACTTCAGGTTTCAGTAGTTGAATTATATGCAAATTCAAAATATTTTAACCTATTGTTGAAACATCAAATGTATATAGTGGTGGTAAACGCAAAATAATATAATTAAAGAAACAAAGTAACTGAATATTGATTATTTAATTAATATCCTTTTGAATACAATTCGGGAATAACAATTGCTGAGCTCTTATCACAGATAAGATTGTGTAAATTTGTTTAATATATTTCCAGCTCTGGAAAATAAGCGTTCGCATGACAGAAAACAAATAGACGACATTTTCTCTTACTATCTCACTTAGAAAGGGGTAATTAAATTTAATAATTTTCCAGCACTGCACAGCATCGTCACTTCTTTTTGCAATAATGTGTTCAAGACATATTTAAAGTTCTATAATGGCCCCACTTAAGGGAATGATGATCTTGATTTATTGTATTCCATATGAAGGCACCCACTTCTTGATGTTATTCTTCATTACTGGTTTTAGCTTCTGGTAACTTTATACTGGAGATTTTTTTGCGCAGTTTATTCACATTTACAAATTGAAAGTCATATGACTTTGTGGAAACGAATCACAACTTAGCTATAAAGTCGACCTCCATATAATTCTAGGCTTTTTATTAATGGGTTTAGGAAAATTATTATCGTATTCTAAAATGATTTAAAAACATTTTGTGAGTACCTATTAAAGTTTATTACGTGCTAATAAAACATTTCAAACTCTTCGAATTATTTATAACGCAATTCAAAGTCTTTGGATTATGTAAATTCTTAAATTAAACGAAAATATTTGTTCATAAGTCGAAGCGCGGGATAAAGCTAACCTAACTTTCGGCTGTCGATGTTGATGATTTGATAGAACGTTATATTCCACGGCCACATTGAATTCTGGAGCTTGCTGGACGTTTTATGGTATTGAAGTATACAATTTCGAACAATTAGTCATAAGCAACTTTATTTGGTTTCAACTATATGTGCATATGTTACTGGTTACTAGTGTTACTTTTCTGATCACGCGGGTAACACTATTAATGAAATCCCTGCCGCAAGCAGCAACGCTTTTATGCAAATTGCCAAATCAAACGAAATCATTAGTGATTTTACAGAATTGTGAAGGCGTCGGTTTTGCTTAAGAAGAAGCAAGCAATGATTTGTTCCCTTATAAACGGTGTACAAGTTTAAGACTACGTAATCGCTACTAGCAAAAATACCTATAGCTAAAAATAGGTTATTTGCTTTTCGATTGTCCAATAGACGAATAAGCATTTATTTAAGTGATAAGGATCTGATAAATTAATTTATAGAAATTCACGGCGGAATTGAAGTAAATGATGTTCATGTTTCATCCCAAAAGCTTATAATACCTACTAAACGTATTTTATCCTACAATTCGTTTTTATTCTCCATCAAATGGTAAAGAATGCTTTAAAGTGTGATTTAAAGTTGTTCTATTTTGTTCGTCAGAGCCTGTAAAGGTCGAGAAGAAAATAAACATGCTTATAGTTTTCACCATAAAGTATTTAGTGCTATTCATAAAACTGAGTTATTTCCGTCAGCAATTGTTATATCTTACGAGTAATTTTTCTATCAAAAGAGAAATGGCGGTCTTTCAACTGTAAAAGTTATGGACACACGCTAAATTCACTGCCTGGACAGATATAATGCATAATGTAAGTGAGGGCTTATGTGAACCGCATCCTAGGTAAGAGAGTAACTACATCAGATGATATTTTTTATTTATTTGTTCCAACGTTTCAGTAGTCTGCTACCTGAAACTTAAGCACACCTGATTTCCCTCCAGAAAGTAATTGCGAATAAAGTGTAAGTGTGCGTGTATGCGTGTGTGCGTAAGTGTGCGTGTTTGTGTGTGTGTCTGTCGGTGAGGGTGTGTGCATGTGTGTTGTGTGTGTGGTGTATATATTCGTGTTACGTTCCCCTTATAGGACCAAGACCATCGACAGCTGGAAATCCCGGTCTTCAAGGAAGAACGCTCAACCAATATTGCCTTATCGGTCCGGACCATCGGCAGCCAGAAATCCAGATGTTGAAAAGGCAATGTAAGTGTGTGAATAGGTGTTTGTGTTTGTATAGTGTTTGAGAAATCCACTTTCTAATCCGACCGTTTGAGACCTCCAGGCATGTAGTGTTCTCCGCTGTTTCGTTGAATTGTCGAGGTTGTCAATATGGGGTCAAAAATGACCACCGCCGTTTATTTCTACCTGTATGTATTTGTCGGTCCTTGACTGGCATGCTTCGAATCTTCTCATGCACCAGATAGGGCTCCTATATAAAAAGTGCATGTAATCGTAAGATTTCAACTAGTTGTCAAAGTTCTTTCTTTACAGTTGCACAGTGCATGGCATTTATTTGGCCAATTCTGATCTGATCAGAGGATACTAAAGACTAGGCAGTTGGTTTAGAAATAATGCCAAAAGATTTGGTAGAGTCCTTAGGTGTTTTACTAGAAGAAGTGTTCCAACTGCCAAAAAGTATTACTAAGAATGTAATAATTAATAAGCGTAGGAAAACCGGAAGACGGTAGCACGTTACATTCGCAAGACACAACAGCATTGACCAACTATCGATCGATTATCCAGAGCAAATTATGATTTTTATTGACTTTAAGTATTTTTGAGAGAGGTCAAAGGAAGCAATGTAGGTAAAAAATATTGTAGGATCTCCGCAATTATTGAAAGCTGTTAGTCCACCAATAACGCAAAGAAGATTGAGAGAAGTTTTAGACATATCGACCTGTAAATTAAACAAATCAACCAGTGAAAAACAAAAGATGAGAGTACGACCCACTACCTGATTTCTTACAATTTCCAGCAGATCTTTAAAATGGGCCCTTTTAATGGTAACTACTGATGGCAACTAAAGTTTCTTAAGAACACAAAGAAATGCATCATGTCATAACAACTAAATTCGCTCAGAATCATCACTCTTAGTGTAAAAAGTATAAAAGGTGACATTAATTCGCCCCAACTAGAATATCTTTTCAGAAAGAGGCACCCTCCAGATACCCCATTTTTACAAGAAACGATTACCTATTATATCGGCATGCAAAGAGTTCAAGTCTCTTATGAACACATTGTTGCAATTTATTCCAGGACTACCGTAACTTCAATATAAACATCTTGCAGTACGAAATAACATATAGTTCTTACTAGCAACTGACCATTATTCAAATGTTCCAAAAAAAGTGTTTCTTCTGCCCATCTACGTAAATCAAAATTCAAGTTGCCCTTGAAGTAGTGTAGGTGCTTTTAAGAGACCTTAAAAAACTATAAATGCAATCATAATGATATAACTCTTAGAGGAAATTTTAACTGCACTTTCAATTCAAATGGATAGACTGCGTTTGTTTGAAGGGTATGTAAGACTTGTGGAGGCTGTTACGTTCCATGTCGTACTTGTAAAATTTCTGCCCCACGATTATTCTGTTTATCTGTCTGTATTACTAGTGGAGTATTGCATGTTTTTGTAGCGGACAAACTAGTGTTCAGTCTGTAGGGATATGTTGTATATTTAATAAACATTTTCTTTCAGTGCAAATTGGATCGTGTCTTCTTGTGTTTAGTTTTTTAGATCCCCAATCTCCGAGTATGTTAGCGTAGAATTCGTATTCTTTCTTGCACTTTCTTTGTTACCGTGATTTGAGGGAGCATTCCGTTACTGATTTTGTGGTTTCCTCTTGGCCCGCTCGTCTAACGTGTAGCAAATTCTGGCGCCCAACGTCGCACTATTCTGATCCGGACCAACAAACCGTAAATGGGTAGAATAAGCGATAGCTGTTGGCTACAACGATATTGCCTTACGCAAAAAGTTTTGGTAACTTTTCAAAAAGTAACGAACCGTTACACAAATGAAATACGAAGTATTAATATTAAATATTAAAACATATATCCGCGTCTACACCTTAATCGTATCGTAACACAATTTAAGTATTTTCCTCACGCAGGATGTAAAGCGTTTTGGTAACTCTTCCAGAAGTGAAAAACAGTTACTCCAAAAGAAATACAAAGAATTAACGTTGAAAATTAAAACATATTTTTGAAGTCTGTTTACAACTGTATTTCGATTATATAATAATATATTTTATAACATTTTAAAACGTTATATAAAAAAAATGATAACACCGCGTATAAACTTTAATTGTATCCGAAGACAACTTGTGCACGCTCTTGACGACAGCATAAAGATTTTTCTTTCTAACTGCCTGGTTGGGTTAACAGATAATAAATAATACCGCAAGCAAGGAACAACAGTCATAATTTATAATTGAAATTACGCGCTTTATGTATAACAAATGTGAAATATACTTTATAAAAAAAAGTTTTAATAATAGTGGTAGGAAGCCTGATTGCAACACCAACATTCGAAAATATAGTGAAAAAGTCCAAAAAGCTAATTTCAATTTTGCTTAAATAGCAACATTCAGAAAATTGCTCTTTTGAGATTTGAAAACTCTGCTGGTTCTTAAATAAAGACATCGTTCTTCGACAATTTTTGCATGTGTTTATGCCATTCTTTTTTGTCCTCCTTGACTGCTACCCTATATCTTTCCTTTTCCTATAGATTTCTACATTTTTGACTTGCCCGTTAGTTTGGCAATTCGAACCGGATGAATTTTTTTTCTTTCTTTCCCTTTTTGGCTCTATTTTGTTGTCTAATTGAAGTTTCCTTTCTGTTCATACTGTTGTTATGTTTCCTGGTCCGTTGTTTTACTTCCTACCCTAACTTTTAATTTTTGTTAGGGGGATATGCTACGCTCTGTTTCGTACTTGTATCTTTCCACCCCTTTGATTTAAAGACCATTACAGTTTCTACTTATTTAAATATGTGGGTTTGCTGTCCCTTCATTGTCACAAGTTTGTAATAGCTCAGTTAGGCAACTAACTTTGCTACTCCTTTTATTTAGTTTTGGAGTCCGCATTTGATATATTATACTTTCTGGTTTTTTATCTAGGCATGTGCTTGATAGTCAAAAATTTCCTGAATGTTGCTATTTAAATGAAATTGAAAATCGCTTTTTGGTTCCTTTGTCACTATATTTTGGAGTATTGGTTTTGCAATTATGCTTTCTACTAATATGTCATTAAAAATTTTCCTGATAAGGTGTATTTTGCGTTTGTCATACATAAAACGCATAATTTAAATTATTAATTGTGACACTTGATTCTTCGCTGCGATATAATTTATTAAATATAAACACAAGCACGAAGTTAGAAAGAAAATTTTTACGCTGTGGTGCAGTGGATGCATAAGTTGTGTTACAATATAACCAAAGTGTACACGCGATATGTTATCAATTTTTTTATATATTGCTCAAAAGTGTTATAAAATGTACTATTACAAAATTAAGATACAGTTGCGAATAGGCTTCAAAAATATGTTTTAGGTTTAAATACTAACACTTCGTGTTTTCTTTTGTGTAACTGTTTTTTACTTCTTGAAGAGTTGCCAAAACCTTTCAAAGACTGGGTGAGGAAATATCATTATGGTTGTCGGTTAGCGATTGCTTTACTCCTTTGCGGTAGGTAGGTTACTTGCATTGTAAAAATATTAAGGGATTGATGAATAAACCATTGTTCACTAGTTAATCCGGTAATATTTGACTAATTATTGGAGTTAGTTAGGTGATTGTATCTAATTGTACTATTGTAAATATGTATTTTGTGTCTTAGGTTTTAGTAGCTTCTATTTGGGTCGCACTCATGAGCGTCCATATAGTAATTAATTGTGTAAGATTCTTGTAATATTAATGCTTGCATTTATATGTCCTATTTATATTTAATTTTATAGTTATCCGTAATACTGTTTTGTTATTGGTATGGACTATCGTGTGTAAATAGGCAAATACATTATGAAATATAAACCTCATAATTATTCTGTAGTGTCTTTACTAAAAGTGGAGTGTTGTGTTTTTGTATCGGACAGACTAGTGTTCTGTATATGCTGTATATTTAATAATTGTCTTTTTCAGGGCCAATTAGGTCGTGTGTTATTTTGTTTCGTTCTTTAAACCCCCAATATCAGACCGCGTTAGCGTAGCATTCGTTTTCTTTCTTTCAATAAATTTAATTAAATTTTATTAAACTTAATTGAAAATAATGATGTGCTTTTATAAGAAAATAATTTTAATACAACGTTATGCTGCGTTTACAGATTTTGCTAAAGTAAATCTATTTTTCTATGAATACTTATTACATACACACATACTATAAATTTAATACTTACTGGCGTCTACATATATCATTGTCAATAACCCAAAAATGAAAAGCAAAGTTATAAGATTTATTTCTTCTTCAACTTCAATTCGAAGGACAAAGGCAGCAGCTCTGCAACTGAAAGAAATTTTTTTGTAATTTTAATCAAAACGTAGTATTAATAAACTTTAACGTTTAGAAGAATAACACTGATATAACAAAACTAAAATGCAGAAAAAGTTGAACTAATTAAACGCAATTCTAAAATAAAGTCATTTACTAGGAAGACTGTGTAAAGCAAAGCAACAAATAGTGTGTTTAAACTATTTAGTTTGCGAACGCTAAGTATACTTGAGACTAGAAAAGAAGGAAATCACGTAATCATTTGTCTTCGCCTGAATCAATATAAATTTTTGAAGTCAAATGACCATCCACTTACATTTATTGAGAAGTTTTATAAGAAAAAGCATATTGCCAATTCAAATTTTATTTCCAAACATTTCAATTATAATAGAATTGGTGCTCGTAGCTAGCAGTAACTTATTTTATTAATCACTCCTGAAATTATACTAATTGTAGTATATAACATGCCCATAACTCAAGTTTTGTTCTGAAAGCTGTTACGTGCAGTTCCAGCATTTGAATATTTATTATCGATTTCGACAGTCTTTTCAATTTTACGGTTGTTGTTTAATTACTTCGAATTATAATTTAAAACACTTCAATCTATTCAACTTTGTTATGGCATTAAAAATGTGGGGTTTCCGTTATCAACAAACTTCGCTTTCCTAAATGTTTACATTGAGTTTATGTACGTTTCTACAATTTCAATGCCGGAAGGTAGGCAAATCATTCTAAGTGTCCATGATTTCCGTGATCTTGGTTGTATGTTTCTTGTCGCGTATTTACACGCGTTGTAGTTTAGAACTTTGGCTGGGTTTCCCATTTATTGGTCGTGTTTCGTTTGTTAAAAGAATATAATAAATTTTGTTGCACGGGTTTCTCGGATGGTTTTTTTTAAGAAACATTAGTTGCGTTTGTGTAAAATTAGAAATATTCTATTTCCTTTAATGAGCAAGAATATGATTTGTGGAATGTTTGGTGAAGCAGTGACGTGAAATCGTAAAAATCTTGAGACTATTGGATTCGTTTTCCTCCTGCACCTTCACAGCATTGTCATTGGTATTCTAAATTTAAATAGATCACCATTTGTTTTTGTTGTTTACAATTCAGAACTATTATATATCTAACTAAACAATTCTAATATCTATAAGTGAACACTTAACGCCATTTGAGTGAGGATAAGTAAATCCGTGTGATATTTTCGTATCCAGTCAAGGGATACTAAAATTATTTTTGCTCCATTTAGAATTCCTACTATGTAATCTGTTTATAAAAGAAAGTTTTAGTGAATTTTGTCGATTTCTAAATTATAGTGTAAAATGTACGAATTAACATAAGTGCAAGTATGATTTTCCATGTGATCTAGCAGATGTCGACCACAAAAGACTATGATTCAACACTGAACTATCGGAACCTTCAAGATCACGCTATGATAAGCTTAAAACAAGAACATCATTGCCAAGTTGTTTGTCTTGCTGTTTTTTCTCTGCATCGTTTTGATTACTTCCATCAGGAAAAATTGGGCTGCACTTTTTAGGTTGCGCTGCTGAAATTGAATTTACTTTGCTCAAATCGTCGAAATATGCTATTGCCGACAGCTGTTATTGGTTGAGTATTAATTATAAAATAAAATCAGTATTCACTGTCCATAAAATTTTCTATATAAAAATTTAGAGTTACACTAATGTTTAGGTGTGACGTTAATACAAAATCTTATACCGCTGCTGCGATATGCATTTCTGGTAGTAGATGGGTTTTTTATAATGGCTATTGTTTACTATTTCATTTTTTTATTTACTTACTAAGGGTTGTGTTTAAGAAGTGCTTGTGGACACAATGAAAATATATTTAAACAGATATATATATATATATATATATATATATATATATATATATTTATAATTTCTCTTTTATGTGTATATAAAGTATCTAAAAAATTGTATTAAATAAGTAACTGAGAACAATCCGTAAAATATTTATTTGTTAATTTCTGGTTGATGTGGATACTAGAATTGTTTAAAATGTATGTGTGGAGCACAGCATTGTACGGCTGTAAAACCTGGACAGTAGACGAAGCCGACAGGAAAAGATAGAAGCCTTTGAAATTTAGTGCTACAGACACATGATGAAGATATCATGGACAGACAAAGTTAAGAACAAAGATATACCAGAAATGTTAGGGAAAGAAAGATATATGTGGAAAACATTTAGAAAATAGGGAGATAGGATGATAGGTCACATACTAGGGCATGACGGAATAGTGCGGAATATATTAGAAGTAGAGATAAGTAAAAGAGGTAGAGGTAGACCTAGGGTAGACTATAGCACACAGATAGTAAAAGATGTATGCTGTGGGAATTTCAGGAAAATGTGCAGGCTAGCTCAGAATAGAAATCAATGGAGGTACGCGTCCAACCAGTTCCGAGATGGAAAACCTAATGACGAAAAAAATAACCTGATGATAATCTGATGATTATTATAAGCAACTGCAAATATTGGTTTTGCAATAATCTCAACTAATGTTAATTGTGCGAAAGGATTTCCTGGACAACTATTAATTTGGCAATGTCTAAGTGTTGGGGGATGCATAGTAGCCACAATCTGCTTAATCCCATGCACATACCACTAAATCTCGGTGAAATAGAGCATATAATTAGGAAACAGCAGAAGGGAAATCGAGCTTTATCGCGGCTGTGGGAATATCAGCTCAGAATAGAAATAAGTGAAGGTATGCGTCCAACCAGTTTCAAGACGAAACACCTAATGACGAGAAAATAGTTGCACTTAAATCTAATGATTATTATAAACAACTACAGGTGTGGCTTTGAAATATTTTCAACTAATGTTGATTGTGCTAAAGGATATATTGGAAAATCATTAATTCGGCAAATGTTCAATTGTTGGGGTTCTTGATAGCCGCAGGCTACTTAACCCCATCACATACCTTAAAGTGATTTTCCAATGCTCAACATGAAGGTACTACATTGGCCAGGAAGCAAGCTTTTTACCTGAAAAATTTTGAATTTTGCTGAACCCTTGCTGTTCCAAGCAAGGTAGGGATATTTAACGTGCGTGACAACACTCACACACGCGACCTCCATTTTACCTCTCATCCGAACGAGGGCGTATTTTTGTGAAAAATGCTCGCTTAACATTTTTCAAGTGAACCGTGTCGGGATTCGAACCCCGGAGCTTGAGCGTACCAGTCACACGCATACCAACTACCCCACGGAGATGCCTTCCCTTCACATACCACTGAATATCGGGAAAATTGGGTATAAATTTGTAAACAATAGAAGGGGAACCGAATTGCATCTAACAGGTAAAAGCAGCGGCTATGTTCGAAGACAATAAACATAGAAACAACCAGAAAATTGTTGGAAACATATGCATGGAATACAGCACAGTACGCTTATAAAGTAGGGGCAGTAGAAGAAGCAGAAAGAAAAACGGTAGAAGCTTTTTGGAAGGTTCTGCTTCAGATGTATGAAGATGATAGCATGAACAGACGAAGTTAATAAGAAAGAGGTTATAGAAATAGTAGGGGAATAAAGATATCTATGGAAAACAAAAAAATAGGAGAAATAAAAGGGCAGGATACGTTCTAAGGCATTTTTGGTGAATAGTGCGGGATACATTACAAGCATAGATAGGAAAAAAAGGAAGGTAGATCTAGATCAGACCACTGCACGTATTTGGTGAAAGATGCAGATTATGAAAATTTCAGTGAAATATGTAAGTTAGCTCAGAATAAGAAACAATGAGGGTACGCGAAAAAACCTGCGCGAGGAGGAGCTATATTAATAATCAAAATAAAAAAGTGAGACTAGAAAACATCGACTGCTTGCACGTCCAGTGTTGTCAGAGCAAAAATCGTCGAGCAACCAAGCAATGTGTTTTAAATAGTTTTATGTTGATTTTTGCTTTTCTATAAAAATGATCTGAGCTTATTGTTAGATGTGATACCCCAGATTATTGATTGATTGGATCAGTGTACACAAGATATTTTATCACTTATAGTCGCTAGTAAAACAAAAACAATTTGGTAGTACTACATATTCGTTTTATTCAAATCAATAGACGTTTTTGTTTAAAACACAAACTATAAACTATAAACACTATAAAAATGTCAAATGCCCACCTCGAAAATATTACTAAGATTTATTACAAAAACGTTTTAAGAGTATGTTTACACAATGACACTCATGGTGTTGTAACTAACAAAAACAATTTTTAATTAATACCAAAAGGTTTTTATATCATTTGTTATATTAATATTATTATAAATTGCATATATCTCGTGCTTTATTTTACTGGATCATAGATTCAACAATTCAGTGCTGTAGAATTGAGAGAAGAGGAACAGTTATAGTATGAAAAGAAAGGTAATTAAGGTTTGCGTCTTGTCAGGTTATATATTTTTTACATAACCTCATTTATAGTTTAGAAATATTTGCTAAATTAATATATTTTTTACGCACTTCATCGATAATCTAGCTATAAAATAATTCCTTGAATAATTAATAATCTTAACCTTTCTGACTAAACAAAAGCAATATTACTTATACGACTGAAGTTAGATATACTACACCGGCCTGATCAGGCGCTGTTGATGTTATAATCATAGATTATTTAAATCGTCAAGCCTCATAATGTCGTCGAATGCGGAATTCAGATCCGATCGAGTAGTACAATCCACTTGTTTTAATGGATTGACTGGAGACGCTGCACGGGATCAAAAACTGGTTTATGTCGCCAAACTGAAGCGGATTAACACGATCGGATAGAAGCGCCGAGATAAATACAGTCAATAAGAATCCCTTTTGGAGACAAAGAATGGACATGCTTAATAGAATTGATTATGATTGGATTAAGATGTAAAATGATTCAATCACTTTGAAAGCCAATCATTGATTGTTTCAGAAATGGGCGTCAACTCGTCCTGTCTCAGCAATCTCTTCGATATTGTACCTACAATGCTGACAGCTATTCCGAACTGGTCTCCTTTGCTTTTGGTTTTCAAACCTGTCATCTTATACTTTAACTTTTCTTACAAGACTAAAAAACACTCAAAATTTGGTAAAATCAAAGAAACCTTTAAAATGGAGGGTCTCCCCTAAAAATCAATTTCATCATTGGGGGGCTGGATATCCCTTGACAAATTTGTTTTATTTTGTCAATAATATTCTATACTCATCCTAAACCTGACCTTTATTAACCTTAAATCCATAAAATACAAATACATATATATTGAACTTAAAAAAAAGAAACAATTCTAATGTTCTTACATCGGGCTGGCTAGAGACTACTTAAAAAAGAATAAAATACTATATTCTGAATCCAACCCTTTACAAATGTCAATTTAACAATAAACAAAAACGTCTGTTAATACAGCGTTTTTTATCCGCATCCGATGGTCCTTTAAAAATATAACTTTTGTTCACTTCGTTATTGGTACTGAACATCATTTACCGAGTCTATATTAAAATTTAACCTAAACATCTTAACTAATTATGAAAAAGTTTTAATTGCATTTTCCTACATTATCATACTTAATAATTAAAATCCGCTTCTATACCATAGTCCAACAAAATACTACTTGACATAGTGTCATTTCCTAATAAATCATTTACAACACACATATGCGATTAACAAGTACATCTTTCTAAATTATAGAAATTGTTCTTTACTCACAATTCCGTTGTAAAGCCCAGTTTTGCCAAGAAACAATATTATACTTACGCCCAAGAACAGCGATGGTTCACACGTATTTTAGGTCAGCAACTCATATAAGACGACGAAAAATATCCAAAATTTGGACGGGTGAATCCGCAAGCTAAAACTTCTACATTTATTTACGTTTCCATAATTATCACTTTATGGATTTTTAGTTAGCTGGCGCGACACCACGAGCAATCCGGTTGACCTTACTAGAACTATATCTTTACGTTATTGTTTTTGGGACTTTTGAATTTCTTACTTCCGATTTTGAATTGTAATCGTTGATTAATGTTGTTTCCTATTAACATACAACTCGTTACGTCAAGCATTTCATGAAATCAAACGTCACTTGCGTGTCTTTTTTCCATCAATGTCACCAGTACGTGTCTTATATTATCTGATATTTCTAATAACTTTAGCATCAGTACATTATATTGTTGGTTACACCGCTTGTAAATGTAATTCGTCTTTATAAACTTCACCTGGTGGTAGACGTGTTTTAAATACTTTGAATCAAAATTAAATTTATCTTATCCGGTTACAATTTAAACATAACTACATTTCTTTGTTTGAATGTAATTTTAAAATTAAGTATTTCTAGTAGAATGTTTAGTTAGATTTCCTTAAAAACGATGCAATAATTGAATGCATAAGTGTTGATAATGTCACTGCTACCTAATCAATAGTTATTCTAAAAGCTTTTTGATTAACAGAGTACGCTTACTTAAAATAATGCGATGGCGTTACGAAATTGGCATTTCACACATACTTGATTGTCGGGAACAACTGTTTATTGTAATTATATTTCTGTGGTAAGCGCATACTTGGCGTCTTTATTATTCTATATGTAAAGCGTAACACTTAGATATGTTTTTATTTACGGTTCGTAAATAAGCCTTAGTTATTACGTTTAACAATGTATTGCAAAAGAAATAATTTTATAGCTTTATTCTATCCATCTGAAATTAAATTTGTTTTTTAAACAAGTAATATTTGTTTCTTCCAACAAAGCTCTGCGGCTTCTCTCTTTTTTAATTTAAATGTAATCTGAAGCAGTACGCGTTTCAAACTATTTTTACTTAATGTAATATCTTTTTCGCAAATCTCCACATTCAACGACTGGACAACCGTGTGCTTTTCTGCAAAAATAATAAACATTATGCTATCGGTTACTTCAAAGCTTTATTAAACTACCTTTGCGCACAAAATCTATACAAAATGCAAAGTATCTCAGATGTTCCTTTGAATGCTGTTTGGAAAATCCATAGTTTCAGTTTTCTTCCGAACAGATAATCGATGGGGTTCTTTCGAATCGAATAGAGTGAAAGAGATTTGTACAGCGAGTAGTCCAGATAAATAGTATCATGTTCCGGGTGATAATAGGAACCCTGCCGATTTGTCATCCAGAGGTTGTTCGCCTTGTCAGTTATTAGTATCGAGATGGTGGAGAGTCCTAATTGTCTTTATCGACGCTAAGAACAGTGGCCTGTTATCCGCATACAATGTAATAGAGACACGACAAAATGTGAAAAGAAAAGAGTGTCGTCTTGTTCTCAGTTAGCTCTAGACCACAGTTTTCAGACATTGTATGTCGATATGTCTGTCGGTTCTCTTGTCTGGTTGGAATAGTTGCCCGAATTTACCGGTTTGCTGGGTTAATCGGTAAACCAACTGTGATTTTAGGTAATTCCTTGAGCGTAAACTAATTTAATTATGGTGGCAACAAGTTTCGGCTGCTCGTACAAAAAAAATCGTTTGTTAATGAAAATCATGAGATGCGGAAGAGGTTTTGCTTATTTAAAGATAGTAAGGTCTCATACGTCTAAAAACTAAACTATTACATAGTGATGATGCGTTCCATTTTTAACGTCCAATAATCCTTCCTTCCAAGCATATTGTGGTAAAAATACTGATTTTGGAAAAGCACCGCTAATTATGTCATGTGGGAGTTAATATGCTTATGGCCAATTTGAGGAAAAGATACTGGATTTTAGGAAGTCGTAGAACTACGTCATATTTGGGTGAGTGCGTTAAATGTCGAAGATTTAATTCACAGCTATTTTTGATAGTGCGCACCACTTCCACCAGATATGGTAAATAATACCAACGTGTTTGAGGTTATCGGAGTTGATCTGGCCGGGCTTCTCTATCTGAAAGATGGCAAGAAATGTTGGATCACATTATACACGTGTGCTATGTACCGAGCTGTACATTTAAAGTTGGTGCACACAGCTACTTTTTTAGAATCTTTTAGAAGGTTCATCAGAAGGCGGGGACGTCCAAATATAGTTTATTCAAATAATGGGCGGAATTTTGTGGGTGCCGTCGAAGCACTTATACATATAGACTGGAAAATAGTAGTAGAAGCCTGTACTAGATAAAGGGGAAATTTAAAAGAGGAAGTGTGACATACCTTATACACTCCTCAACCCAGTGTACCTATGACCTTCACTACCAGAAGCGATCGGCAAGTGCGCGCACCTATTAGACTTTTAAGTTTTGGAGTGATTGTATATTATAGTTGTTGTTGATTTACCCCCCTAATTTGTATGTTGGTAATTCAGGGTGGGAGTGATGTTAGAATTGCAATGCTTTATCTGTTCTATTTTTAAAATAGTGGGCGGTAGTCAGTTTTGATAGAAATGTCAGTCTATTAAAACAGTAAAAAGAAGTTTAGTTTTCCGAGAAGCGCTGTGTTCTGAGCCTGATTCTTAAGAAGCTCAAAACCGATACTCGTGAAGACTTTTTGCAAAGATAACACGCATCGCTTTCTCTCTATCTTTGTTGTACTCGTTAGGAAATTGGAACAACTTTGAATGACCATACATGTATTCTAATTTTAAGTAATAGTCACGTGGCAGTCTTCTTTCGTGGCAGCGACTATAGCTTTTTTGGTTCTATTCAGTACCTGTATTAAGTACAAATTTATGACTAGTTTAAAATTTGCTTTTGCTCCAACAATGATTTTTCACTGTGTTTAACTGTTATTACAAAATCATTGCAGTGAAGTTAAAATAAACAAATACGCACCTATAACAGCCAAGAGATAGTCCATTCACTTTAACTTTAGATGGCGTCACAATTGGATTTCTAATATATTTCTTTAAAAACAATAGTGACTTTATATATGATTAAAAGTTATCTCGAATTAAAGATATCGTGTCACGCAATATGTTTGATCCCACTGCTGAGCTATTGTCAATGTAGTTTTCATGAAAAACGGAAAAAAGGAAATTGAACATCCACGGAAGTGGCATGGTTTCACGGAAGTGACTTTATTTATTAGTCAGTATTCGAAAGTTTATTTATCAAATAATTAGTTGTTTATTAATTTTTCATTAATGCCTTAAATACCAAAACCAAATAAATGGATGGTATCGTGAAACATAAATATACATAATAATAAAAATAGGATTCAGCAAAAAGAAATCGTAACACAATCCTGACGGATTGACGACATAGTTCAACGTAGAATATGAAAGGAACTAGATAAATTATTTTAAAAAAAGTTTTTTCGACTACAATAAGGTTGCGATAAAGTAATAATAATATCTTTATCCTTTACCTCTGAAACATCGCATTGTGGCCAAACAAACTCGATAAGTTCATCTTCTCTTTCTTCAAAATTTTATCATAAGTTTAGAGTCTATCGCTAAGGCAGTTTGGTCTACGTAAAATAGCCAGATTTTTTCAGACATATTTAATCATAGCCCACCTGCCTTCATTTAACACTCTCTCAAAAACTACATTAACGAGAGTTTAATGATTGCAATTAGCCTTTTTCCGGAAGTTGAGGTTCATCACACTTCGGTCTAGTTCTAGTAATATTCTTTGTAAGTAAATTTTTCTATTACATAATGAGAAAGAACAGTCTCAGATGCATTGAGCACAGCTAAATCGTCTTAAATATGTGACTCCCTCATCGTCATTCGTCCAGCAAGCTTGTTAAGTTTTCATTGTTTCTCGAATTGGACGCAAGCTAATGCTATCCACCTGTACCACATCGCTGTCATTCACTATCATGTACGTCATATTTGATTCCTGTGAACACAATGTATCGAATAAGGTCTTCATGTTGGATATATCTTTTCCATGCAATATTATTCTATCCGCGGTTCCTTTTGTATATTCACCTACGCCATCAGGTCCTCCATTGCCGTGATCAGGCGAAGAAGAACCTGTTACCAGTTGATTACCTGTTAAATCTCGGTAGTATGCTACCACAGTGTGTAGAGTTAGCTGCTGGCGGGAAGCTGCAAAATGTACAGACTGTACTTCTTTTGAATATTTCGTCTGATAATTTTCAGAAAAATATATGTGCAGTAGTACCTTTTCCGCCTTCAATTTCTTTTTCAAATCGTTCAGAAACTCGTGCTGATTAGAAATAACTTGCTTATAAATTAAAGATTTTGGGATCCTTTTCATTAAAAGTTTTATTTAATCTACTTTAGTAGTCTGTATTGTCTTTAACTGATCGCGAAATCAATTTATCAGAACCGTTTATTACACGGAGTTCTATTTTAGTAACCTAATTTCGATAAAATGTGGGAGAGTCTTCAAAGGTGTTTATTAAAGGGACTCTGTCTTGACAAATTTCACACTGTTTGAATATGCAGCAATCTGATTTTAAATCACATACAATTCTTTTTGCAACCTCGTCTGTTATGGAGTGCTTTAAATGTGTAATGAATGCAATTTGTCAACGATGAACTGCAATTTTCATGAGGAGCACATAGATAAGTGTTACGTTTTGCAGCATTAGCTTGTAAAACCCAAAATGGTTTAAGTCTACAAAATGTGACGTAACTTATTTGGAAGGATGCTTCAGTTATGAATTTTTGTAAAGATTTCCAGTTGAATCATTCAACAATCTCTTCTGTTTCTTAACCTTATTACGTGTTATTAGATCTCTCTTGCCAGCACAAAATCGGGTATTCTCATCGTTCTCAAACAAGTAATTAACTACTGCCTTATTGTCCTGCACGATCTTCTGTACTCCAACTCTGGTATGTATAGTTTGAACATCTGGAATAGTTTTGAAAGTCTTTAGCATCTCTTCCATGGGTATATTCATTTTTAATACATTTACCTTCTTTTCAGATTTAAAATCATCTTCTTTTGCAGTTTGAGCTTCTTCTGCATTATGTATCTGTTATGTTTCGAAACCTTCACTCCGATACTTTTTTGGATAGATATTTTACTGCTGCTGCTAGCGCGAAGATGGCGTAGAAATGGTTAGCACCGCGTTTAACAACCGTATGGCTAGTCATCGCATAAAGAACGCCAGTGTCGACGATGCAGTATCCGAGTTTCTTTGGAAGTAGAAAGAACATACAGCAATAAAAGTCTATTGCGAACTCTACGGCGTTTACATCAAAATGGTAGAAGAGACTACCGATGTGAAATCCTTTAACACAAAAATATGGTTATAACGTCTTCTAGTAATCTGGAAAATATGTACGAGGTCTTAAGCGAAACCATGAGAACAAAATCAGAGGAACTTGAAACACGTGGGGCCGGTTGGTCTTTGGAAAAGGAGCTCTATTTGGAAATAAATATTAATAAGTATAAGCCGATTTGAGGAATTCTAGGTTAAGAATAAAAATTGTGAATATGTATTTAGAAATGTGGTTTACAAAATTTAAACTGTATTAGTAAAAAAAATTGTTTGTGATAAAAAGTTTTAAGAATGGTTTTTTAGATTTTCTTTTAGGTATGAACTGCAGGAAAGTAATAATTGAGAGGGTGTGTGTGTGTCTGTGTAAAATGGTAAGGAGTGATCCGATTTTAAATCTATTTAGAGATTCGGATTTTGCATAAAGCTCTAGACTAATTTGATGTATTGCATGACTAAAAAATTTATAAGGACGGTCAGAAATCGCTGCTGGTAAAAAATCTTAAAATGAGGGTAGCTCCCTGGGGGATGATGCAATCTAAAAAATTCCTAGAGATTCGGGTAGCTGAGAAAATTCTAATATTAATTGATACCAAACAAGATAGATTTATCTCGAAAGATGAGCTAAACAAGATAGAATGGTATGACGGTGGCGGTATGCTCACTAGAAGGTATGTGTGTAACTTTGTAAGAGGTGGTTCTATTTTAAATCTGTTTACCGATTCGGATTGTACGTAAAATTCTAGACTAATTTGACGTATCGCATAGTTAAAAAACTTATAAGGACGGACAAAAATTGCTACCAGCAAAAAATTTTAAAATGAGGGTAGCTCCCGGGGGATAATGCTATCTGAAAAATTCCTAGATATTCGGGTAGCTGAGAAAATTCTAATATTAATTGATACCAAACAATGTTCATTTATCTCGTGGGTGGAAATGGCTAGTCGAAGAAAACTATTCGGTTCAGAATGTTAGCGGTAAAAAAATCTTAAAATTGGCGTAACTCTCTGGGTGATGATGCTATCTAAAAAAATTCCTAGAAATTCGGGTAACTGAGAAAAATCTAATATTAATTAATACCAAACAAGATAGGTTTATCTCGAAAGATGAAAAATGGTTAGATGAACAAAACTATTTGGTCCAGATGTGGGAGGAAATGAGGACGCTAAGAGGAAAATGCAAGATATATTTATCTCGAAAGATGCTATCTCGAAAGATGAAAAATGGTTAGTCGAAGAAAACTATCTCGTCCAGATGAGGGAGCAAATGAGGATGCTGGAGCCCCAAAAAACACCTACTAAAATGTTATATAGTTTAGTGTTATCCTATTCTTAAGAAATAAAAGTAATAGACTCCTCCGTCGTGGGTGTTGGTTAAAAGTAACCTGAATTGACCCTCAATTTCTCCTTATGGGGAATTCAAATGTATGGTACAAAAATGACCAGAACGGAGCCTCTTTATGGGGAATTTAATGTATGGTACAAAAAAGTGAAAAATGAACCTTAAAGCCTCCTTATGGGATTTAACATGGAAAAATTGCACCTTTTGTCCTAGAACAAAAGTAGCTTATCAACTGGCAGATGTCAAATGACAAATGCTTACAAGAGGAATTGGTGACAACAGTGTACAGAACTGCCCACCTTTATCGAGTATCCTTCTAGCGCAATTTTCGGTATTCATTTGATGTCATCCTAAAGTTAAAGCGAAATAACTATTACTCATGTTTTTTACTTGTGTGAATTTGGCAGCCAAAACTTAGCAGCCATTTTACCGAAACCACCCGAATGTACATGGGCGTAGGTATTGTATGGAAAACTTAATACCATAATCAATTATTAAACATATTTTAATATAAATTAAAAATAATAACGCAAAACTTTAACTTTTAGAGAAAACATTCAATAGTTCATAAATTATATTTTGAACGCTTTCATGGACTACAGTAAATCACACAAATCTAAATCCGATTCCAATTATAAATGTTAAATGAACAAAGATAGCAGTTCATACAATAGCGTTGGTCTTTTCCAATTCTGTCTTGCGCGGTTACTATTATAAAATGGGCAATACTTTCCACTCCGTCTATTATGATATCTCGATCTTCAAATCAACCTATTATAATTTATTTCGCACCGAAAAAAATGGAGTGCCAACTTGAAATTTTGCAAAGGGTTTGAGGAATAATAGCAGTTACTTACTGTAAAACGCGCAATCTCTTCGGCCCCGTTCAAGAATACTTTCTGGTACCCTGATTATTCAGACCTACTATACCTTATTTCATACCGAAAACAATTGAGTGCCAACTTGAAATTTTGCAAGGAGATGAGGAATAATAGCAGTTACTTACTGTAAAACGCGCAATCTCTTCGGCCCCGTCCAAGGGTACTTTTTGGTACTTTGATTGTTCAGGCCTACTATACCCCATTTCATACCGAAAAAAATGGAGTGCCAACTTGAAGTTTTGGAAGTGGTTGACGTATAATAGCAGTTTCTTACTGTAAAACGCGCAATCCCTTCGGCCCCGTCCAAGGACACTTTCTGGTACCTTGATTGTTCAGACTTACTATACCACATTTCATACCGAAAAAAAATGAAATGCCAACTTGAATTTTGCAAGTAGTTGAGGAATAATAGCAGTTACTTACTGTAAAACGCGCAATCTCTTCGACCCCGTTCAAGGGAACTTTTTGATACCTTGATTGTTCAGACCTACTATACCTCATTTCATATCGAAGAAAATTGAGTGCCAACTTGAAATTTTGCAAGGAGATGAGGAATAATAGCAGTTACTTACTGCAAAACGCGCAATCTCTTCAACCCCGGCCAAGGGTACTTTTTGGTACTTTGATTGTTCAGACTTAATATACCCCATTTCATACCGAAAAAAATGGAGTACCAACTTGAAGCTTTGGAAGGGGTTGAGGAATAATAGCAGTTACTTACTGTAAAACGCGCAATCTCTTCGGCCCTGTCCAAGGGTACTTTTTGGTACTTTGATTGTTCAGACCTGCTATACCACATTTCATACCGAAAAAAATGGAGCGCCAACTTGAAATTTTGCAAGTTAAGGAATAATAGCAGTTACTTACTGTAAAACGCGCAATCTCTTAGGCCCCGTCCAAGGGTACCATTTGATACCTTGATTGTTCAAACCTACTATACCTCATTTTATATCGAAAACAATGGAGTGCCATCTTGAAATTTTTGAAGGGGTTGAGGAATAATAACAGTTCCTTACTGTAAAACGCGCAATCTATTCGGCCCCGTCCAAAGGTACATTTTGGTACCTTGATTGTTCAGACTTACTATACCTCATTTCATACCGAAAAAAATGGAGGGCCAACTTGAAATTTTGGTAGGGGATAAGGAATAATAGCAGTTACTTACTGTAAAACGCGCAATCTTCGGTCTCGTCCAAGGCATTTTTGGTACTTTGATTGTTCAGGCCTACTATACCCATTTCATACCGAAAAGAATGGAGTGCCAACTTGAAATTTTGGAAGTGGTTGAGGAATAATAGCAGTTTCTTACTGTAAAACGCGCGATCCCTTCGGCCCCGTCCAAGGACACTTTCTGGTACCTTGATTGTTCAGACTTACTATACCTCATTTCATACCGAAAAAAAATGAAATGTCAACTTGAATTTTGCAAGTAGTTGAGGAATAATAGCAGTTGCTTACTGTAAAACGCGAAATCTCTTCGACCCCGTCCAAGGGAACTTTTT
The DNA here is from genome assembly GCA_036346225.1 of Platerodrilus igneus. Lineage (NCBI taxonomy): Eukaryota > Metazoa > Arthropoda > Insecta > Coleoptera > Lycidae > Platerodrilus > Platerodrilus igneus. The sequence goes on from JARFIW010001130.1 coordinate 113,005, forward strand.
GATACCTGATTGTTCAGACCTACTATACCCATTTCATACCGAAAAATGGAGCACCAACTGAAGCTTTGAAGGGTTGAGAATAAAGCAGTTACTTGCTGTGAAACGCGCAATCTCTTTGGCCCTGTCCAAGGGTAGTTTTTGGTACTTTGATTGTTCAGACCTACTATACCTCATTTCATATCGAAAAAAATGGAGTGCTAACTTGAAATTTTGGAAGGGGTTGAGGAATAATAGCAGTTACGTACTGTAAAACGCGCAATCTCTTCGGCCTCGTCTAATGGTACTTTTTGGTACCGTGATAGTTCAGAGTGACTATACCTCATTTCATACCAAAAAAAAATGGAATGCCAACTTGAAATTTTGCAAGGAGTTGAGGAATAATAGCAGTTACTTACTGTAAAACGCGCAATCTCTTCGGCCCCGTCCAAGGGTACCATTTGATACCTTGATTGTTCAAACCTACTGTACCTCATTTTATATCGAAAACAATGGAGTGCTATCTTGAAATTTTGGAAGGGGTTGAGGAATAATAGCAGTTACTTACTGTAAAACGAGCAATCTCTTCGGCCCCGTCCAAGGGTACCATTTGAACAGTCAAGGTATCAAAAAGTACCCTTGGATAGGGTGGAAGAGATTGCGCGTTTTACAGTAAGCAGCTGCTATTATTCCTCAACCCCCTGCAAAATTTCAAGATGGCACTCAATTTTTTTCAGTATGAAATAAGGTATAGTAAGTCTGAACAATCAAGGCACCAAAAGGTATCCTTGGACGGGACCGAAGAAATTGCGCCTTTTACACTAAGTAACTGCTATTATTCCTCAACTCCTTGCAAAATTTTAAGTTGACACTCCTTTTTTTTCGATATGAAATGAGGTATAGTAGGTCTGAACAGTCAAGGTATCAAAAAGTACACTTGAACTGGGTGGAAAAGATTGTACGTTTTACAGTAAGTTGCTGCTATTATTCCTCAACGCCTTGCAAAATTTCAAGTTGGCACTGCATTATTTTCGGTATGAAACAAGGTATAGTAAGTCTGAACAATCAAGGTACCAAAAAATATCCTTGAACGGGACCGAAGAGATTGCGCATTTTACAGTAAGTAACTGCTATTATTCCTCAACCCCTTGCAAAATTTTAAGTTGGCACTCCATTTTTTTCGGTATGAAATAAGGTACAGTAGGTCTGAACAATCAAGGTACCAAAAAGTACCCTTGGACGTGGCCAAAGAGATTGCGCATTTTACAGTAAGTAACTGATATTATTTCTCAACTTCTTGCAAAATTTCAAGTTGGCACTCAATTTTTTTCAGTATGAAATAAGGTATAGTAAGTCTGAACATTCAAGGTACCAAAAAGTATTCTCAGACGGGACCGAAGAGATTGCGCTTTTTACACTAAGCAACCGCTATTATTCCTCAACTCCTTGCAAAATATTAAGTTGATACTCCATTTTTTCGATATGAAATGAGGTATAGTAGGTCTGATCAGTCAAAGTATCAAAAAGTACCCTTGGACTGGGTGGAAGAGATTGCACGTTTTACAGTAAGTAGCTGCTATTATTCCTCAACCCCTTGCAAAATTTCAAGTTGGCACTGCATTTTTTTCGGTATGAAATAAGGTATAGTAAGTCTGAACAATCAAGGTACCAAAAAAATATCCTTGAACGGGACCGAAGAGATTGCGCATTTACAGTAAGTAACTGCTATTATTCCTCAACCCCTTGCAAAATTTTAAGTTGATACTCCATTTTTTCGATATGAAATGAGGTATAGTAGGTCTGATCAGTCAAAGTATCAAAAAGTACCCTTGGACTGGGTGGAAGAGATTGCACGTTTTACAGTAAGTAGCTGCTATTATTCCTCAACCCCTTGCAAAATTTCAAGTTGGCACTGCATTTTTTTCGGTATGAAATAAGCTATAGTAGGTCTGAACAATCAATGTACCAAAAAGTACCCTTGGACGTGACCGAAGAGATTGCGCATTTTACAGTAAGTAACTGATATTATTCCTTAACTCCTTGCAAAATTTCAAGTTGGCACTCCATTTTTTCGTTATGAAATGAGGTATAGTAGGTCTGAACAATCAAGGTACCAAAAAGTACCCTTGGACGGGGCCGAAGAGATTGCGCGTTTTACAGTAAATAACTGCTATTATTCCTCAACCCTTTGAAAAATTTCAACTTGGCACTCCATTTTTTTTCGATATGAAATGAGGTATAGTAGGTCTGAACAATCAAGGTATCAAAAAAAATCTTTGGACGGCGCCGAAGAGATTGCGCATTTTACAGGAAGTAACTGTTATTATTCCTCAACTCCTTGCAAAATTTAAGTTGGCACTCCATTTTTTTCGGTATGAAATAAGGTATAGTAGGTCTGAACAATCAATGTACCAAAAAGTACCCTTGGACGTGGCCGAAGAAATTGCGCATTTTGCAGTAAGTAACTGATATTATTCCTTAACTCTAGGGTTATGAACTAATGAATCTTTTCTCTAAAAGTTAAAGTTTTGCGTTATTATTTTTAATTTATATTAAAATATGTTTAATAATTGATTATGATATTAAGTTTTCCATACAACACCTACGCCCCTGAACATTCGGGTGGTTTCGGTAAAATGGCTGCTAAGTTTTGGCTGCCAACTTCACACAGGTTGTTTTTTTGGTGTATCTTTAGTATAAGAACTAGAATCATTATATATTCACATATTGTAGGATGGTTTAGTGTACTAGTCAATAATAATTTCTCTCACTTAATAGAAATAAAATATGAAATAAACTTACTGAAATATTGAGTTGAAGGTGGTTTTAGATGTATTCACTATAGCAACTGAAACGAATACAAGAATAGATAGAATTTATACATGACCCCTAACACACACTGTTTGCAAAATATTGATTGTGTACATGATGTGCAAGGTTATGCTTACGTAAACTGTTTTCTTTGAAACTTGCATGAGTTATCCTATTATGAAACAGAAAGTTTCTAGATTAACAAAGTATGTATAATAAAGTTGATTTGCTTGTTTTGTCTTGTAGTTGATTTAAACCCACATTTCTCATGTTAATTAAAACTGAAGAAAAACATGCTTTGCATGATATTATTTGTGCTTGCAAATATTTCACGTATAACTAAAATTACAATTTGAATACAATGGTACTACAAAACCCACTCATAAATTTCACTCATAAATGTAATAAATTTCTTGTAGTTGATAATTTCTTCAAGTTTATTATCACACCGATATAAAAGCCAGGGATTGAGTATGCCCATATCCATGAGATGAAAGAATATTTTCAAGTAATACCTTTTAACACCCAATTTGGTCCGATACGAAGCCGCACGCATGCCATTTGAGTCTTCACTATCCATGTTCAAATTATAAATGTTTATTATGTAGACCGAGAAAACAATACTTTTTTTAAATTCGAGCACATCTCTTCAATTATATAATTGGTTCAATACCACCGTAAGTTGATAGGTTAGTAACAGGTTTGTTTTCAATTATTTTACTGCCAAGACGTTGTGTACGTTCGTCGTCCCTTGGTTTTCAACGCCTTGTCCTACTTGAACTTCTGCTGTTCTGACCGTATTCACGCACAGTATTTCCATTTTATGTAGAGTGGTGAGTAGTACAAAACTACGGCAACGACGTAAAAATTTCATCCCATAAAAAATACACGTGCAAATCCGAATCTTCCTCTCCTAAGAAATTCACGTGCAAATCCTATCATAGGATTAGCACATACATATTTTGCAATACAGAGGCAAATTCTTTCCCATTACTAGCACATATACAGTTTGCAAGTAACACTAGTACAAATCTTTTTCGTCACTCAACCGAGTGATTGCTAGTGTTATTAATCCTTTCGTTAAACTTGCTTGCCAAATTTTGGAATATTCACTATCATTTGCGTTGTATATTTCACAATTTACGGGTAATATCATATTATTTGCAAACCATGAGTCTTAACACGTTAATCCCTTAGCTAGACCTGTTTGCCATATTAGGTTAATGCCAATTTTTGTACATAATTACATAAACAGATAAATCTTTTCGCATTATTAGCACACTATATTTTTAATTAACCCAATTGAAAATCTTTTTCTTTCTCGCATAAGGAATACACAGGCTAACCCTTCCACACTATTTACAAACCATATGCCTTTACCATTTTCACTAAACCTGATTGCCAAATTTTAGCGCATCCAGTATAATTTGTGTGGTATATTTTGCTACCTACCGATGATACTATTTTGCAAACCATAGGCCTTCCACCCCCTTTGCAAGATTTGTTTAAATTATGCACATATTTCGAGAAGAAGAGGTAGACTTTAAAAAGAGTCGAATGCGGGGTCCTCAGTATGCTTGGTGAAAGAACTGCCATTAAACCACAGATGCTAATACTTTTTAGAATAATAAACGTGCTAAATACTCTCCATACAAAATAGCAATATTAATATTACATTTATAAAAAAGTAGAATGATCTAGCAATTTTTAGAGTTGAAAATATCACACACACACACAACAAGAGATAATATAGCTTATTTAGTATACTTTACAATAATATTACATTTTTCCACACATATATTGAGCAGTGAAATTATACACTGCAAAATAAAAATCGGTAATTAGCATGTAGGGTGTCGCTTGGTGCCCTACGAGCATCCACTTATGACATCGTTTTGATCCCCGATGCCATCATTCAGCTTTCGTTACAGATTGCTTTACATTACATTTGATTTTTCCAATGCTCCACCTGAAGGTACTACATTGGCCAGGAAGCGAGTTTTTTTTACCTGGAAAATTTGGAATTTTGCCGAACCCTTGCTGTTCCAAGCAAGGTAGGGATCTTTAACGTGCGTGACAACACTCACACACGGGACCTCCATTTTACCTATCATCCGAACGAGGGTGTATTTTTGTGAAAAATGCTCGCCTAACATTTTTCAAGAGGACCGTGTCGGGATTCGAACCCGGGACCTAGGGCGTAGTAGTCACACACATACCTCTACACCACGGAGCCACCATCGATTGCTTTACATTATAATTTGAATTAGGGCCGCTATACTTGCGGCCACGTCCTCAATGCTCCACCCGGAGGTACTACATTGGGTTTAAACGCGAAAAATAGTCGTGCTCTAATTTATTCTTACTTCATAGTTGATTCACCCTAAATAAAAAAACTAAATAAAAATCTAACAAACCTAAAAATCTAACAAACCTAACAAACTCTAACAATCTAACAAACCTAAAAATCTGACAAAAACTGGAACAAAAACAAAACAAAACTAAAAACAGGGTTGTAAATAATGGTATCCCTAGCGCTGACTTTCGAGTGTACCCGATCAACAAGCAAAATGAGAGGGGAGGATCCGTAATACCGGATAGCAGACGCCGGTTCTGCTTACCAGTGCGACCTGAAGGGTCGTCTTAAAACTATCCAAATCTAGCTAACTAATTTAAATCCATCCCTAGCTTTCCTATCGTTCCCTAACTGATTTACATTATGATTACAATCTTCGCAATTCTGCTCGTCCTTCCCAAATATATACTGCAACCAAAATGGCGACAGAACGTCAAACAAAACAAATAAGCCACATAATACATGCTATATATAAATAAATATAAAGTGTAAATATAAAATATAAATAAATATAATTATGTAAATATATAAATAAATGTTTAATAAGCGTTAAGCATATAGCAGTGCACAAAATAGCGAAAGCATCACCCTATTTATCAGGTGCACTCGCACAAGCATTATGTCGGCTAGCCCTTTACACACCAAACGTGCTTCTTAAATTATTTCAAAACTACTAATTAATGTAAATCAATGCTTGTGCGAGTACAGCCGCCACAATTTAAGTCTTACCTCGATAATAAAATTCTCCAGCATCCGAAGATCTGGTCGTCTGTAACTTACTTCTAAAGGTGGGACGGGGTGCACTGCTAAAGTCCTGGTGGGTATGCACTAAATGTTCTTGGGGGGATCACAATCACTATCACTATCACTTCACTTTCAAGTCCTGGGGGATGCGCGGTTGCGCTCTGTTTTATTATCCTTGTTTACTTTATTGATTTAATTTAATGAGGGTTTATGATTTATTTGTTATTGTTTATTTGGTATTATTTATTCCCGATTTTCCGCACATAATTATGAAGATAGGCAGTGATTGTATTAATGGAGTGGGGTTTCTCGTGCATATTGAACATTTTGGTATAATTATCTTTTTTTTTTTTTTTTAATATCAGGTTTTGGTTATGCTCGTATCCTTACTCACGCCAAGTCAATCTAAAATTTTTCAATCCTCCCACCAACCCCACCGAATTTTTACACGCGGTCGTCATTGATTGTCTAATCTCGCGACCCTTCCCGCGAATTCTTTTAAGGCTGTCCAGAACGCCTTCTGGTTTACCACTTCCCCGACTTCCTCTAGGCTCTTTGGCCATGCCAGACCTAGGATAGCTAGTTTGCTATCAGCCAACCCTCGATTTCCCGCCTCAAGCGGGCAGTCGAAGAGCACGTGCTCTGCGCTTTCCGCGCCCTCACCGCATTCGCAGCGGTCGCTGTTGGTCAGACCGAACCTTTGTAAATACGCCTTCAGGGCGCCGTGCCCTGTTATCAACTGCACCATTTTGTGATCGAGCTTAACCTCGATCTTACCTCTGGCTTCTATGCTCGGTATGAATTTGTGGGTCAACCTGCCCGTGGCAGCGTTGTTCCACCTCTCTTCCCATTGTCGAATTGATTTTTCGCGCAGCTTTCTTTTGATTAAAGACCTCGGTATCGACGAATGTGATATTCGAAAGTCGCCCGTCGCGGCCTCTTTAGCTAATTCGTCAGCCCTATCGTTTCCTACGGTACCATTGTGCGACCTGACCCAACAGAACTTTAAACGTCGAAACTCTAGCGCCGTACGCGCTATCCTCCAGACGTCCGCTTGGAGATCTGTCGAGGTGTTCATGTTTGTTAAAGCCGTTAGCGCCGATTTACTATCACTGATTATATAATACTCGTCTCTGCCCGTATGGTTTATTACGTAATCGATAACCTCTCGTATGGCTACCAATTCGCACTGGAAGATAGTGCAGTTCGCGAGTTTGGTTTGAAACCGAAACACCTCCCTTTACTGCTTATACACGACAAACGCCGCGCCTGCTTGCCCATCGTCCATACGTGAACTGTCCGTATAAATTCTGATACCCATCGCGTCCTCATCACCTTCGACAAACTCGATCCCTCTAATATCAGCCGGGTGCCCTAACTCAGATACAACAATCTTTCTTGCAATTTCCCTATTACCAAGATTAAGATCTTCGATAATTTCGCGCCCTTTTCCTATATTTATTAATCGTCTATCTCTAATCTCCCTAACGACATATTCGATAGGAGAGTCCTACTGATCACCAGGACAGCCTCCGTGGAGGTGGTCCTGTACGCCCTCGCCGCTTTTACCGCGGTTATGCGTTGTACACTCGTCAATTGACGCATCTCCCGGACTTTACAACCTTCTGCCCATACAGAAGCTGCGTACAGTATTGCCGGCTCAATTGCTCCGGCATAAACCGTCCTCAGCGATTCGCCCTGAAACCCCACTTTATTTTAGCCGCCGCCAACATTTTATTTGATATTTCGCCGCCCTTACTTTTTACGTATTGTACGTGCGCTTTTCAATTTAATTTATTGTCGATCTTGACGCCGAGGTAGGTAATACAATCTTTAAACGGGATTTTCTCCCCTCCTAGCTCTAACCTAGGAGGTCTCTGTCCTGGTTTCGTGCCGAAATAAAGCGCCTCTGACTTCGCCGTGTTAAATTTTAATTTTACCGCCTGCGACCATTCGTGTAATTTATTAAGCGCCTCGTTCGGTTTTGTGCGCATATCCATTAACAATCTCGATCTTACAATTAAAAGTGTGTCATCTGCAAACCCAACGATTGAGCATCCTGCGGGCAACTTGACCCTAAAGATGCTCTCATACAACAACTTCCAAAATGTGGGACCAGAACATGACCCTTGCGGGCATCCCTTTCCACCTCACGCGACAGAACTTCACCCGGAATTTCAACCTGTGCTAATCGCCCGAGAAATAGCTCTTGACCAAAGACATCAAGTTTCGCGGACAACCCCTACGATCTAACTCGCAAACGATTAATGGCCACCAGGCAGCATCAAATGCTCCTGAAATGTCCAAAGCAACAACGACACAGTACTCTTTGGCATCTCTTGCCTGCTTAATTTCCCCGACAACGAACTCTAACGCGTCGATAGTCGACTTGCCCTCCACGAAACCAAACTGTCGGTTATTAAAACCGCCGCTGTCTCGCACTAGGTGTTCAACACGCGTAGTCATAACGCGATCTAAAACTTTCCCCATCACCGGTAGCAAGCTAATTGGACGACAGCTGCCCGGATCTGACGCATCCGCCTTTTAGGTTTGGGTATAAATTTCACATTCTGGATTTTCCAGCAACGCGGAAAAACGCCCTTTCTAAACAAAGATTAAACAACCCAACAAAGACACACGGGGCTAACAGGCACGCCTGCAGAGCTGCGTCTGAAGTGATTCCATCATGCCCCGGTGCCTTCTTAGGTTCATCCTCCTAAGAGCCCTGACGACCTCGTGAACTAGGATTGCCTTATCGGCACCTGTTCCTTGCGCCTTTGCAGCTTCCCGACGTATTAAATCGTGCGACCCTTCATCCCCTCGGGATTATCCGATGGGAAAAATTTCTCTAGTAAATATTCCGCTGTGGTTTTAAAACCTTCCGTATATTCGCCATTTGTTTTCTTTATATTACTGAGCGCGATTTTTTGTTGTTTTCCTCTAATTACGCGGTATGCGGTTCCCCAGGGTTCTTTCTCTGAGTTTTGCGTGCAGAATTCTTTAAATTTATTCGTTCGCGTTTCTTCTATTAATATTTAATATTCGCGGTAACTTTGATTATATTCTATTCTCCGTTGTTCTCTTATTTCTCCCGGGGCGCGTTGATAGCGGCGTCTTAGGTTACGCGTTTCTGCCCGCTTGTTGGTTAGTTCCCGGGTCCACCAGGGTACGCTGTCTTTAAATGTTTTCTTTTGCGGCATGGAATACGACGACGCGTCTACCACCGCGTCGTTCATTTTTTTCGCGAGTGTTTCTACTTCGTCTGCCTCTCGGCAGTTAAATAGCTCATTTTCGAGCGCAGGGATACTTTCGCCAAATTTTTCTTTAAACCGCTCCCAATTTGCTTTTTATTACAGAAACGCGGAAATATAGTTAGCTGCTCGTTTGCGCTTGTTTTGGTTTCAACGTCCCATGTTATTAATTTATGGTCAGAGAGCGTTTCCTCGTCCAACCTTAGTTTCCAATTACAAATCGTTTCTAACATTTCGTGCGAGACTGCAGTAATATCTATAAAACTGCTGCCTCTATGCGTCTCAAACGTAGGTGAATCATTAGTGTTTATCACACTAAGGTCCCATCCGTAAAAGATCAGCAACCTGCGAGCCTCTATCGTCTTCGATAGGGCTACCCCATAGTGGCGATTTAGCATTAAAATCTCCCCGATGATTAAATTTTATTCCTACCGATTTTGCGCAAAATGTTTTCAACTTGGTTTACTAAGTCCTCGGTTTGAGGATTTTCCGCCGGAATCAACCGGCGGAAGATACGCGCTGATCACGTAAAATGTATTTAGCCCTGATTTAATTTCGACCGTTGTTAAAAATTCGTTGGATAAATTATTTAGTATTATTCCGGCGCACGTCCCATTATTTATTATTATACCGCTACGCGGTCGTTCGCTGTTTGCGTTTAAAACGGTGACCCCTTCCCAAAACCTGTTATTTTGTAGCTGTACAGGTGCGGTTCCTGTACAAGCCCGATGTCGATATTATTTTCGCTAAATAACTTTACGAAGTTATTTGTAGCTCCTTTCCTTTCCCGAGATTTAATTGCGCGAATTTAATCTTCTTGCTTCTTTTAAATCGTTCTTTTCTTCACGGTCCATAATCGATGTTGCGTGTGATTGCGTTCTTCAATCTCAGCATCGTGGGGCATCTACTCGACTTGGCGTCGTGGCGCGTATCGACCTTTGCGCCACCGCCAGTTCTGTCGTTTGCCCTAGCGCAAACCACACAGCAGGGGACTGCCCTCCGGCAATTCTTGAACTCGTGACCGACTTCGGCACAGTTACCGCACCACTGTACCTTCTCCTGCACTCCATCGATCTATGGCCGTACTCGTAGCACCTGTAGCACTGGGTCATCGAGAAGTGGTCCCGGGCCCAGACTCTTCGCCACCTGAGGTTTATAGCGTCAGCTAATATACGTCTCCGAAGTGTGGGGGTCACTTCGAAGACTACGTTGACGAAGGGATCCCTAGGGCCCTTTCCGCCAAACCTAAATTTCTCCCTCAGGTGGTCTTCAATCTTCAAATCGCCGAAGCGGGATTCTGGCACGCGATCAACCGCACCAGCTCTTCCGCCTTCATCCCCGCTTCGACCCCCGGAAGAACGACCCGTGGGCGCTTCTTCTCGATGGTCTTCGCCACGAGCTCTTTGCAGTCACCGACAACCTTCGACTGCAGTTTCTTCGCATCTTCTCGGTTTGCACACTCGACAACTACACCGCCCTTGCGAGTTCTACGAGCTCCGACCACAACAAAACCATCACGAGCGGGATCGACCTTCTTCTTTAGGGTCGACATGACGTCATCCTTCTCCCCTGGCCTGGCGTCGACCCTAACTGCAAAGGTGGGCGTCGCACCTGCAGCAGCTGCAGCATACGACGCCTTCCGCTGCATCGGCACCTCCTGGCTCCCAGAACACTGCTGCCCTGAAACACAAGCAACCACCGCTGGACTTCCCCCGACAACATTAGCTCTCCCAGAATCACTAGCCACAAGCCGCAGCGCCCTAACCATGCCTATAAGTTGATTCGCCGCGTCGAGAAAATCATCCAGGGCGTAGCGAATCTTCTTTCTGTCCTCCACGACGATAGTGGAGGACCTCAATCTCAGGAGGTCCAGCTCATCGAGGTCGCTAGCTGCAACGCTAACGTCGCTGCTAGTCGACATCTTTCGCTGGGCTCCCGAAGTTGAGGGCGATTCAGGCGCCGCAGCCACCCCAGGGGCCCTGACTCCCCGACACGACCGCCGCAGACACAGGCTCCTCTACCTCCTGTACCTCCTCCTGAATCCCTAACCTAACGTCTTTTAAAATTACCTTTAGCTGTTTCCCCAACAGCGCCCTCAGCCTCCGACCTATTAGACTCGACCTATCTCCCTCTTCTTCCTGGGCAATGGTTCCTCGTCGCGGTGGACCACCATGCTGACAAAACAAACGACAAAAATGACACCTAAAACGCAGCTCAAAACCACTTGACCGTTACGACGCTAAAAGAACGACGCTAGAAGAACGCAAAACGTTGGTCCAATAAAATGTTTGTTTAATGGTGAACCGTAAGCAACCTTGTATTTATTTAAACTTCGAACCGCCCAATTAAATATTAAATTTTTAACAAAAATACAGCAAGCACTAAGCGTCAAAATAACAACTAGAACCAAATAAATTCCCTAACGCAATTCGTTTCAAAATGTACCGCGAAGAACACTATTTATTTATTTTAAATTTTAAAACCGCCAAATCAAATTTAAATAAACTAATTACTTCAAAATATTAAAATATATAATTTATAAATAACAACACTTTATTTTTAAATGTGTAATTAACAAAATAAGGTCGAGCGCAATCGGAATGTGGTAACCGCAAATGACCTTTCACTTTATCGCTTGGTAACTAGCACAACCCGTAACTGTTACACCGCTTAATTACACCAAAGTCGATTTTAAAAGAACTTAATTTACGGAAAATTTATATTAAAATTGTTTTAAAATTTACAGTTTTGAGATATTTATTTGATTTAAAAAGGCTTAGATTTTTGTTTTTGGTTATTATTTTATTATACGCGCACTATAAAAATTTCACACACTTTTGGTTGTTTTACCCGGTTTTTACTCGATTTACGCGGTTTTATTTTAAATTTATTATTAAAATGCCTTTTAAGTTATTCCGAAATTATTTTGAGTATTAGTTTAGTAGATTTTTGTTTTATTGTCCCGTAATTTATTTATTTTATTTTAAAACGCGGATTTAGTTTAAATTACAAAGAAAACGCGATTTATTTTTATTTAGTTTAAAATTCTGTTTTAAAATTTTATTTTACTGCCCTGTATTTAAAATTTGATGGCACACAATTATAAAAATAAAACACAATAAAAAGCAAAGCTTCAAATAAAATAATTCAACAATAAATAATAAAACCCTAGATAAAAACTTACTGTTTGTTATTGCTGAAGCGGGAGCTCGGCAAAAACACGTCCGCTCGCTTCAAGCGGCAACTAGAAAGTCCGATTGCTTTACAGCTTGGTTTTTCGAGAATTGTTTTTTTCTTGTAGTAATGCATTATGGTACTATACTCGATCGAGTGTGAAGCAAGGAGGGAGGGGAGGAAGGAATTGGTTCGATAGGATGGGTGTTGATGGAAGATAAGTGTGGGACAGCAGACAACTGAGCTTGGGTACTTCGGGTTTGCCATGTACGTACCTGTTTGAGCGATAACAGGTCCTGAGAGATTATTATTATAATATTATTAATATTATTATTATTATTGACTAATTTATTGTGAAGTTATATAAAAATAAATGCACAAAAATTGTTCTAAACTTTAAACCTATATAAAGCATAAACAAGTATTAGGATTTCTGAGCCTCTCTGGTCTCTGTCTAGTTATAAATGTATCTTAGTTTAAGCTAAATAATTCTAAGGGTATGAACTGTCTTACTAGCGCTCCCTCACTATCGAACTGGTCCTTTGAAGAGTTGCGACGCTAGGGTAAGCAACAAACTTTCAGTGTTGTTAAGTACAATGCAAGTATTTCAAGAGAATTGTTTAGGTACTCAAGGGTTGTTATAGTACGCCAGAGAGCCTTGCGGTATTGTGTACTAAAATAAAATTGTAACTGTAAATAATGTTATTACCTATTCTAACTGATAAATAAAAAGATATGTATATGTGTACGAACACGCGTGTTTTGTTATTTTATATTACATGTTCGATCAAAAAGTAACAACGCCAATCTAGAAATAGGTATCAACTTATTAATTGTGCTAAACTAAAATTAATTCTACTAATACAATATAGGAAAGGTGCAGGTGCTGATACTATTTGTGTGTTGTACAAATGAATCTTCCTCCTCAACAAGTTTAATTAATATTTGGCACTTGCTTAATCAGCGTTCCAAAAGATGTTCGTGTAGTCTACTTATGCTGCTCTGTAATTCTGCATCCCTCAATTGCCTTCCAGTATCGATACATAAGGACAGAGAACCATATCTACAAAATAAGATAGCATAAACGTCGCTATTAATAGCTAATTTAGATAAAAATTTATGAAATTGTAGATAAACTTGTGAGAACAATTTGTCAATAGTGTATTTTAGCTAGATGAATTTTTGTACAGGGGATTATCTTTAATTCTTATCAAACTTTAAATACAAATTAAATATTGAAAACAAACATACCTTGACTGATGAACAAGCTTCGCATCGGTTTTATATGAAAAATACAATTTTTTAAAACATGACATTAATAAAAAACAAGGTAGCAATAAATTAATACAAGTGATAATAAATTGAACACTCAACGATATCGTTAGCTTTAAAATTAAGTTTATCAAAATGACACTGGATTTATTTATCCTATTTGAGTAATACCTATTAGAGAAGTGAAAACACATTAGTTGTTATTTAAAAAGAAAAAATTTCCGTGTTTTGCTTTTATTGTAAAACTCTTAATGGAAATAATACTTTAAAATTTGGTGACAGTAACTGTTTGAATGATTTGGGGCACATGAATAAACAACTTCAAGTTGGCAAACAAAGTGAATTACATTTTAAGAATATAAAAAATTGTCAGAATTTAAAAGTCTTTTAGATGCCAACGAAACCATAAATTGTATAACAGAAGCTTAACCGAAATCAAGTTTTGCCGTTATAGGACGCATTGTTTATGTTATATAGGTTTTAGCTGAGTAGAATTTAACACATTGAGTAACTAACAATAAATTACTATTCGTTGAAAACAAGAGAAACTTTCTAAAGTGCATTGACATAACAGGCATGTTTGATCTTATAGTATCACACCATGCAAAATAATACAGCTATATACAGAAAACAATGTAACTCAATATCATGGTGATAAAAAATGACTTACAATGCCGTATTGGAGAAAACATTAACTCTGAGACCTTAAATATAGTGTCAAAAACAAATCTTTCTCATTAATTCTTGTCTGTACGCCTGTTAAGTCATCATAAGCAAATTCTGGTTATAATTTGTAAATTGACAGTGAGATTTTTTGTTATAAACAAGTTTGAGTCAGACATAGAAGAGATATTTACAACGCCGAAAAATTAAATGAATTTACCTTACATGTGATTTTCCAATGCTTCACCCGAACGTACTACATTAGCCAGAAAGCGAGTTTTTTTAACTGGAAAATTTGGAATTTTGCCGAATCCTTGCTGTTCCAAGCAAGGTATGGATTTTTAACGTGCGTGACAACACTCACACACGGGACCTGCATTTTACCTCTCATCCGAACGAGGGTGTATTTTTGTAAAAAATGCTCGCCTAACATTTTCAAGCGGCCCGATTCGAACCCGAGACCTTGGGCGTAGTAGTCACACATATAACACTACGCCACGGAGCCGTCAAAAAATGAAAGTACCGCTAGTTTTACGAAGAAAAATGGAAGCTCCACGGCCTTTACAAAAAAATTAAATGAAAATTCCGCAAAATTGGACAAGTGTGCGGAGGTATATATAGGCGGCTCCGTGGCGTAATTAGTATGTGTGTGACTACTATGCCCTAGGTCCCGGGTTTGAATTCCGACACGGTCCGCTTGAAAAATGTAAGGCGAGCATTTTTCACAAAAATACGCCATCGTTCGGATGAGAGGTATATTGGAGGTCCCGTGTGCGAGTGTTATCACGTATGTTAAGCACGTTAAAGATCTTTACCTTGCTCTGAACAGCAAGGGTTCGGCAAAATTAAAATTTTTTTAGGTAAAAGACCTCGCTTCTGGCAAAACCAGTACCTTCTGGTGGAGTATTGGAAAATCACATGTAGGGAGATATCTGTAAAAAAATTAAAGAAAATGCCGCTCTCCATACACAGAAACTGAACGAAAGCTCAAAACCGATTGAACAAAATTTAACAGAAAATGCCATCTAACTAAAGGAAGCATTTATCGAAGAAAATACGAAATCTTTGAAAGAAACAAGAAACCGAATTTTTCGATAGTTAGCTAAAATTGGAAACGAAGTTTTCCGAAAATTTGTTAGAGAATTTGCAAAAAATTAGAACCGAAGTTGTTAGATAATTGAGGAAAAACGGGGAGAGGGTACTTAAAATGACAGAACGATGGATTAATTCCCTAACAATACAAGCACTCAAGTTCAAAACTCCAAAATACACAAGTATATCTCAGAATTATAGAATATCAAGAAAAGTAAAAAGCTGTCGAAGTTCAGAGTAAAACAACGTACATTTGATAGAAAATCACCTTAACATATATTTCAAGCAATTTGTGCTACGACAGCTAACGTCAGGAGTAATGGCAAAAGGTAACCGCGTTACGCCACGTTACGCCACGTTACGCCGTAATGCTTTAGTTATTCTGCAAACAATACAACACCATGACCAAAGAAACTACGGGACCTTATTCATCGAGACAAGAAAGGAAGTACAGCGATTCTTAGCTGCAACCAGTTCACATAAAGTACCGTACCAAAAGCCAACGAAGATATGCAGGAATTCGAAGTAGATATAGCTAGTTTGGTTAAACAAATATACCGAACAGCACTGGACAGCTTCTAGAGTAGCTGGTAAAGTTGATTTTTCTTGATGGAATGTGTGATCGGGAAATCTAGCAAGCACTAAAGCAAGCCCGTCCAAAAACACCAAATGATACAATAGTTTATTCTTCAGCATTCTAAGCCGTAAAGCAAGTGCCACATCATATTAGTGGCAAAATAAAATACTCTGTAGAATAGCATGTCAAGAAAACCTAAAGGAAATGATTGGACAGGTACTTCGTGACCAACAGCTGAAGATAACGGCACTCAGATGTTAGAACTAAGAAAATTTGTCTGTATTTAGTACTGATGTAAGTAGCCTAAAGAGGATCAAGTGAAGCACGAATTCTGTTTCAGAGACCATCGACACTGGAGTCATTATATATATATATATATATATATATATATATATTGCTATGATAAGGGGTTATTTAGGGGTATATTGAGTCATAATGGTTACCCAATACATGTAAATAGTGTAAGGAGTTAGAAAACCGCATTTATTTAGCATTAAAAATAGGTAATTTGTATATTATGCAAAGAGAAAACATTTAACACCCTGTATAAGGATCGCAATTGACTTTAATTAATGCCGAGTAGCATAGCATTCAACAATAAACATAGATTCAGCAAAAGAAATAACTCTACACGCATTCGAACTTGTCCTAAACCAAAAATATTCATAAATTATAAATTAATACGCGTAAAATGCGGCAAAAATCTAGAAAATCATAATACAATTCACAATAAACAAGCGATAATAAAAGCAGATAACATAGTGTCCTGATAAGAAACGCATCCTACAAAATAAATACGCTTCGGAAACGCAAAAATGTAAACAGAAATATGTTAATTTACGTCACTTGGTATACGTGATTTTCTACCTGAAGTTAGTGCAGATCCAAAAAGATTTATCTTGACAAACAACGCCATAAGTGAAATTACGTGCCAAACCGAATTAGAAATTCCTGTAACAACATCAAAACAGACGCTATAAAATAAATACAAATCAGAAATATACGAATACCTACGTGATCAACGAATCGTTTCTAAAAGGCAATATCAGTGATAAATCTGTAAAAGCCCACGAATATCCAAAACAACCAATGGTTGGTCATACACTTTGAGCAACATCTCAGAAAAACCAATGAATTTAGATAGGGCGTAGGCTATATAACGTGCAAGTTTGATAAGCGGACAGTCTTAGTTTGAACAACGTAGAAACTGCATCACTGATACTTAAGAATTTACGCGAGTTATGTATCCCCCAATTACCTATATATATTGATATATTGAATCTAATAGGAATTATTAGAAATTATTAAGTAAAAGTATAAGTTCAATGCAACAATGTAACACAAGGATAACCCAGAGAGGTTATCGACAGTTCATGAGAATGGACATGCAACTTTGCATCCGTGAGGGCAGTGATACTGCAGGTGGCAGGTCACAGGCGGTCAACAGACCGCAATTACTTAGAATTAAGATTGATACATTGTAACAAAGTGTAAAGCAGACATGAGATCTGCAAGTTCCCACAAGCCGTGTGAGGGGCAGGTTATTATAAAAGGCCCGGGAGCTCAATGCCCGGCAGTCAGTCTTCGAACTCCATACTTCGTTGTTCAAGCTACTCACTAGTACAATAATTATTTTTAGTATTATGTACAAGTTATCTAAATTTTAATTTCAAATAAATTTGTTAAAGTATCGAAGTTTTTTTAAAAAACCAGCTCCAAAGGCCCGAACCTTAACTGGCGCAGTCGTAACGGATGTCAAAAGGGCACTGAAAATCCAAAAATCGGAAGATTGGTGACCAAGAATTTTAATTCGAAATTTTGGCAGAACCCAAACCAAGTTGGAGGAAGAACACAAATCGTCTAAATCCAGCAACAAACCAAGTTGGACAAGGAACAAAAATCGTCTAAGGCCAACAAACAAACCAAGGTGGACAAGATACAGCATCGATCGAACCCACCAAAGAAACAGATGAAATTAATGTAAGTTCATTTCCATACCTTTTTTTTAACCAAAAACTACAATTGATATATGCTAGTATTATAATTATTGATTACCATTTATTATTATTGTCTTATGAATTTTATTTTTATGAATATTGTTTTGAAAATAATTTCAAAGTGAATTATTTCCCAAAAAAAACGAGACCTTATTTTAAGAAAGTATTAACCTATGAGACGAATGTAAAAGAGATATTTTTTTCTTTAAAAAGCAAATTGATATTAAGAGATTCTTACCACAATTATTAAAAACAAACTCAAAATAATCCAAAAAATAACGGGCGCACATTCACTAATACCAAAATAAGAAACATTAACTAGCGCGATTCAAACCCACGTTTTCAATCCGGTAAAATAAAAACACAGAACGCAAAATTAATTTCAAAGCTAATCCGAACAAACAGTCACGGAACGATTAATTAAAACATTGACCTCTATAAAACTGTATGAACCACAGCAAGAGCATTCTGCATTAACTAAAAACTACGGTAACCTAAAACCACTGTAATCTAAAACGCCATCCGAAGAAAGCAAGAAGCATCCTTTATTACACATTTAAAACTCAGAGAAAATCGCTTTCAGAACCTTGCATAGTATAAAACAACGCAATTTGCATTATTAAATCAATCATAAAAGCGCATGAAAATTACACAAGCTATAAATAAATTGCAGTACAAACACGGTATAAAATCTAAACGTCTTTCAATTAATTAATCAGCATTTATAAAGTGCATTATTCCAATACGAATACAGAATAACGCTAAACGTTATCATACGCTCATAATTGTAACCTGAAGACGCACATAACGGAGAGTTCAATTACAAGTCGTGAACACCGAGGAATTTAAAAATAAAACTAGACGTAACACTTTTCGCAAAGCATTAGCAAGTAAATTAGTAATTCCTATAAATTTCTATTAACACCTGTAAGTGTTAATAATCTCAACAAGTATAGTCATATGTACGCAATTATTACAAAGTAACAAAGATTACATCCTTTAGTATTCAATTTCAACAATAAAGTGCAGACGTAATTAACCTCAGGTCATAATTACGCAACTCAGTAAAACCCACGGAAAGATTATTAATTACGAGTTAACAGAACTGAACTAACGCAAAACAGAGTAAATACCGAGAGAAACTATTCTTCAGAAAGATAAAAAACAAGCAAATCCAAGACTACGGTAATTAAATTCAACATTATTGAATACAGATCTCACAAGTACATCACCGCTGTGTAATTAAATAGAAATAACAGCGACTACGATTTTAAAAATAACTCGACGCAATCCAAACGTAAAATTAACAAATCCTAACCAAAAATAACGCTGAAAAATAACAAACTAAATCTCAACCCTTACCAAATTTTTTACTTACCCAATCTAAACTGAAAATTAACAAATCCTGACCAAAAATAACGCTGAAAAATAGCAAAATAAATCTCAACTTCTACAAAATTTGAAATTACCTAATCTAATTGAAAAATTAATAAAACCAAAAGCAAAGTTAACATCACAAATAGCAAAACCAACCCCAATTTTTACAAAATTCAAAATTATTCAATCTAAAAGGAAAATTAATGAAACCAAAACAAAATTAACGTCACAAAAAGCAAAACCAACCCCAATTTTTACAAAATTCGAAATTATTTAATCCAAAAGAAAAATTAATACATCCCAAACATAATTAACGTTACAAATAGAAAATCAACCCCAATTTATACAAAATTCAAAATTATTTAATCCAAAAGAAAAATTAATACATCCCAAGCATAATTAACGTTACAAATAGAAAATCAACCCCAATTTTTACAAAATTTGAAATTTCACAACCCAAGCGGAAAATTAGTAAATCCGAAGCGAAAATAACAATACATATAGCGAAATAAAGCTTAATTCAAAAAAAAAAAGAATTTTTTAAATTTCCCAAAATCAAAAACAACCCTTAACCAACATGAGTAACACAGACATGCGTCTCTATTTAGAGACAATACAGACATTTGATGGCACGCAGGCCCATCTTTCAAATTTCATTGGAGCATCTGAAATGTTCCTAAAAACCTTCTACAAACCCGGAGATGACCAAAGAAATTCATTGCTTATACGCTTGATAATTAGTAAACTAACCGGAAGGGCACTAACCTTAATCGCCAGTAGGGACAATTTACAGGAATGGCAGGAGTTTAAACAGCTACTAATTGCATATTTTGGAGACCAAAGTAACATATAATGCCTGGTACGAGACCTAATAAACCTTAGAATGGAACACAATCAATCCCCCTACCAATTCGGAATAAAATGCCAAGACGTGAGAAGTTTAATTTTAACAAAATTAAAAATCGAAGAACCCGATCAAAACGTTAGACATTTAAAAACAAAAATGTATGACGAAATGGCACTAGACACATACATAAACGCTTTACCAGAACGACTATCGGATAAAATCAGATTCCAACGACCCCAAAATCTAGAGGAAGCTATGAGCCTAGTAATAGAAGAAGAAAACGTAATGTATTACCGCAACAGACTATACAACCCCAACGTGAATAAAAGTTACTCACCAATAAAAACTATACAAGCTACAAGACAAACAATCCCTCAACAAAAATTCACACCCTTTAACGCACAAACAAGTCAACCGCGAAGTAATAACACAAGTTTTAACAATACAAATCTTAATAATCAATATAAAAATTTTTCAAGACCAACATTCAATCCAACTTTTACAAAACCAACATTCCAACCTAGATTTAATCAAAACCTAAACCAACAAAGACCGGTATTCAACGCAAACCCCAACAGAAATACACCAATGACTAATAACAATAACAACCCTAACAATTATTACAAACCAACACCAATGAATACCTCATCTGGTAACACCAGACAAAATACAAAGATAACACACATCCGACCAAACCCTCATCAGAAACGCAATTTTACATCAGAGGAATTATTCCATCAAGAAATAGAAAAATTTGACACCGACCAGAATAATTACATTGAGACACCTACGAACAATGAATCAAACCATGCAGAAACTTACGAACGTGACGAACAATACGAAACTTACGAGGAGTACGACGAAGAAAACTCGAACTCAAATTTTCAAATGGACCCATTCATAGACAACCAAACTTAATAAACTTAAATAATATAAATCACTTAGTATTACCATACATAGAAATACCCCACGCCAAATTCAAACTATTAATCGACACTGGATCATCGAAAACATTAATTAGCCCCAGAACCGTACAAAAACATTATTTAGATTATGTAGAAAGAGAACCATTTAAAATTAAAACAGCCCATCAAACAACACTACACCAATTCGTAGCAAATATACCCTTACCGAGAACATTTAATGTTAAAATGAAACATAAATTTTGTGTATTCGAATTTAACGACAAATATGACGGATTAATCGGAATGGACCTTCTAAGAAAATTAGAGCCAACATTCACATTAAAAATCGCTTATTAAGGACAAAATACGAAAAATCCCAATTAAATTTCAAAACACACAAATTGAACAAAAATACACTATAGAACCCCGAACGGAAAGAAAAATAAAAATCCCAGTAAAATCTAACAAAATTTAGAAATAATAAATCATATGACATTTCAACAAGGAGTAGAAACCCCAACTGCCTTAGTACAAATAAAAGATAATTATGCAACCACAACAATATTAAATTCAAACGACTATCCCGTAGAATTATCACTGACAGACCCAATTAACGTAGAAGAACTAAACTTTAACGAAATGGAAATAGACGAAAATTTAGAAAACGATTACAACCCAATAGAACATGCCGAAATGTTAAGAGAAAATTTAACTAACATCCGCTTTAATACCGATATCAATCAAGAAGAAGAAAGAGCAATTAAAAACTTATGTTTTGAATACCGAGACATATTCCATTGCGAAGGAATACCATTAACATTCACCAACACAGTAAAACATAATATCGAGTTAACAGACAATAAACCAATCTTTACAAAAGCATACAGACTACCTCATGCAAGCCAAGAAGAAGCTGACAGACAAGTAGCAGACTTATTACACCAAGACATAATCCAGCACTCCAATTCACCATGGAGCAGCCCCGTGTTAATAGTACCTAAGAAATTAGACGCAACCGGAAAGAGAAAGTACAGAATGGTAATAGATTATAGAAAGTTAAATGAAAAACGGTAGATGACAAATATCCACTACCAAATATAACCGAAATTTTAGACAAATTAGGCAAATGCCAATATTTTTCAACATTAGACCTAGCATCAGGATACCATCAGGTAGAGATGGAAGAAAAGGATATATCAAAAACAGCCTTCAGCACACCTAGAGGACATTACGAGTACAAACGAATGCCATTTGGATTAAAGAACGCACCCGCAACTTTCCAGAGAGTCATGGACAATATACTACGAGGAATACACAATGAAAAATGCCTTGTATACCTTGACGACATCATAGTTTATTCCACATCATTGGTAGAACACATAGAAAGATTGAAAGAAGTATTTGAAAGACTTAGACAAGCACATTTTAAAGTACAATTAGACAAAAGTGAATTTTTACAAAAGAAGTATCATTTTAGGACATGTAATAACACCCCAAGGAGTAATGCCAAATCCAGACAAAACAAATGCAGTTCTAAATTACCCATTACCAAAACAAACAAAGAAATTAAAGGATTTCTAGGACTTAGTGGTTACTACTGCAAATTCATTAAAGGTTACGCTCAGATAACCAAACCCTGACAAATTGTTTAAAAAAGGGAAACAAAATTGAACACACCCCGGAATTTATTAAAGCCGTTGACAAAATTAAAAACATATTAACGAATCACCCTGTATTAGAATACCCAGACTTTACAAAACCATTTATACTGACGACAGACGCATCGAATGTAGCATTAGGCGCAGTATTGAGCCAAGGAAAAGTAGGTAGCGATAAACCCATCAGCTACGCATCCAGAACCCTGAATGAAACCGAACAAAAATATAGTACCATAGAAAAAGAATTATTAGCCATAATTTGGGCAACAAAATATTTTAGACCGTATTTATACGGAAGAAAATTTTACATATACACCGATCATAGACCACTAGTATGGCTATGCAAACTGAAAGAACCGAATTCAAAATTACAAAGATGGAGAATCAGACTCGAAGAGTACGATTACGAAATTATATATAAAAAAGGAATTTACAACAACAACGCAGACGCTTTAAGTAGAATTCAACTCAATGCATTAGAAACTGAATCCATTATAGGAAACGTAGACGAAGCAGAATTAAGGGAAGATCCAGACGAGATCGACACGATACATTCGACACAAAACGAAGAACCAAAAAACGCGATTAAAATTTTAAACTAAGCAATCGATATGAAACCCAACAAATTTATAATAACAGAAGTTTTAAATAACCCCAATCCAGTAAAATATACAAAAGTAAATAATAAAAAAATATACCAAATTCAAATAACTAAAGATGACAACGAAGAACAAATAATTAAAATTCTAAAAGAATACACCCCCGAGAAAAAACGATTTTATTTTTATTTCAACACCGAACATTTATACCAAAGATTTTCAGAATTATACATTAAATTATTCAATAACTCTGGACCTGAACTCATCAGATGTACTAGAAAACTAATAACACTAGACGACCCTGACGAAATAAACGATGTAATTAGAAATCAACACGAAAGAAAAACCAACCATCGTGGAATTAACGAAACAATAAAACAACTCATAAGACGTTATTATTTTAAAGACATGAAGGACTTGACCACAGATTTCATTAACCAATGCGAATTATGTGACAAAGCGACATACGATAGAAAACCCCCAAAGATACCCTTAATGTTAACCAAAACACCCGACAAACCATTTCAAAAACTACATGCCGATACTCTAGTAGTAGAAGCGCAAAACTATCTAACAATTGTAGACGCATTCACAAAAATAGGCCAAGCAATACCAATCACATCAAAAAATATTATTGACGTGACCCAAGGATTTTTACAATATTTCACATTTTACGGAACACCCGAATCAATAACCTTAGACAATGGTAGCGAATTTAAAAACGAGACAATACAAAACACTTTAGAACTACACAAAATAAAAATTCATTTCATAACGGAAAACCACCCTGAGTCAAACGGACTAATCGAACGACTACATTTAACCCTGTTAGAACAAATTCGATTATTAAGAATAAATTATAAAAAGGAACATATAACCAATTTAATGTCATACGCACTAATCGCCTATAATAACACAATTCACTCATCAACAAATTTTACACCCTTAGAATTAACATTAGGACATTCAGATTCACGAAATCCCTATGACATACACTACAATAAAGAAGTATATCAACAATATGCGAAAGATCACAAAGAAAAATTAAAAATAACCTACGACAAAGTAAAAGATAAATTAGAGAACGACAAAGAACGTATCACCACAACCCGAAACAAAAATACCAACTCAAATAAATTTTCAATAGGACAAACCGTGTATGAGAAAAACTTTCAAAGCAAGCGACATAAAACAGCACCCAGAAATTTAGGACCATTTAAAATTAAGAAAATATCAGATAAAAACATAGCAGTAGTAGACAACGGTAAAATAACAAAATACATTCATTTGAAAAACCTAAGACACCCTGTAATTTCAGATGGACAATCATCACCCTTACCGTCAACCTCCACCCAGGTAGAACGGACAACCAAGTAATAATATAACATATAAAAAGCAACCCCGGTATACTACCAATAAACTAGGCAGTATACAAAATTACAATATTTACTCAAATAATATCCACCCTTACTGTAATGCAACAAATTTTAGTAACATTAGAAAACGCAGTAACATTTGCAAAATTAAATACCTTACACTCTAGTATTATTGAACCGATTTATTAAACGAATTAATAAGAATTAAATCACTTATAATTAACAGTAAATTACTTTTTGATGTAACAGAATCGAACATTCTAATATTTGAAAAGATAGCTATAGTAAAAGGCTACATTAAGAATAACGAAATAATATTTTTAATAAAAATCCCGATAGTAGAAAGTAACAATTATAATTATTATCATTTATTTGCTTTTCCAACAAAGGTTACTAGCACATACCAAGTAATCATACCCAAAACCAAATTCCTATCCCTAAATGAACTGAGATATGGTTGTACAAACGAAAAATGTACTGAAGTAACTCCAAACCAATATTTATGTCAATCGATGAAGACAACAACCATTCAAGAAGACAGCTCTTGTGAAGTACAACTATTAAAATTCTCAAATCATTACGAAAACTGTGAAACCAAACAAGTGCAAATAACTAATATGAAAATTCAAAAAGTTACAGATAACAAATGGATAGCCATTTTCCCAACAGAAGTAATAGCAACCATCCACTGCAACCAAGATGAAAATAACCAAGCATTAATCGGAAGCAAACTAATTACCCTCAAAGAAGATTGTTATGTGAAATTGAAAGATGAAGTAATCAGAGTTTACCAAGATCCCATAGCAACAAAGAAACTTGCAAACCTACCGGAACTACAATTCAAGATACAACAAGAAGACGAAGAATTAATCAAGAAACCTATGAAGCTAGAGCATCTAGACTTAGACGATCTCAACCACGCCGTGAAATTAGTGGAAAGTTATAAAGAACAATTAAATGAACTCAAAACGCCAAAGTTACATTATAATAATATAAGTGTTTGGACAATTGTATTAATCATTTTAATAATTTTTGTAATTATATATGTATTTTACAGAATGTACCTTAGATATAAAAATGAAGGAAACAGTTCTAGATTTAAGGAAACAAAGAGAAAAAAGGAAACAATAAGTATACCCTTAGAAACAATGAATTTTAAATGAATAATGTATTTTATGTATTTAAAAATTAAGAAAAACCTTAATTTTTCATTTACGGTGGAAGGAGTTATGTATCCCCCAATTACCTATATATTGATATATTGAATCTAATAGGAATTATTAGAAATTATTAAGTAAAAGTATAAGTTCAATGCAACATTGTAACACAAGGATAACCCAGAGAGGTTATCGACAGTTCATGAGAACGGACATGCAACTTTGCATCCGTGAGGGCAGTGATACTGCAGGCGGCAGGTCACAGGCGGTCAACAGACCGCAATTACTTAGAATTAAGATTGATACATTGTAACAAAGTGTAAAGCAGACATGAGATCTGCAAGTTCCCACAAGCCGTGTGAGGGGCAGGTTATTATAAAAGGCCCGGGAGCTCAATGCCTGGCAGTCAGTCTTCGAACTCCATACTTCGTTGTTCAAGCTACTCACTAGTACAATAATTATTTTTAGTATTATGTACAAGTTATCTAAATTTTAATTTCAAATAAATTTGTTAAAATATCAAAGTTTTTTTAAAAAACCAGCTCCAAAGGCCCGAACTTTAACTCGCGTCGGGTAAATATTCAAATTAAACCATGAACATTTTGTGAAAAGTAATGTTATAAAATATTTTGAATTAATTATAGTGAAAATATATGAGACAAGCTTGACCGTTTGCTAGAAAACGTAAGTAGAAATTTATTAATTAATTTAGCTAAAATATTTATAACTCAGGGCTCTAAAGACAATCTAAAGACACTCTAAGAAAACTCTAAGGATAAATCTAAGTACAAAATTGTAAGAAAGCTCTAAGAAAAAATTCTAAATCCAAAACTAAGTAATAGTACAATAATTCCAAGCCTAAGAGACGTTACGAAAATTCAAAAAACATTACGACCTTATGAAAATTTAAGGCAGATCGCATTAAACGTGGTAGAACTTGGAGACTAAGCAACTCAACTATAAGCAATATTGGGGTACTGATCCACGGCACACAACTGCAAAACGCTCAAGGAAAACTACAGGTCAGAACTATCTAGCATAAGACATTATTTACTATATATTATATTTGAACATTGATCATATTAAGGCATTATTTTCTATTTAATAATTTTGAACATATTCTAAACTCGAATAATTTATGTAAGGAGTCAACAAAAATTTATTTTGATAGGTGAAAAGTTTCGTAAACAAGGAAAAATCTTGAACGTTCAGAGAAATTTCCAGTAGAGTGCAACGTCATTTTTTTTGTAACAGTTTACGAATTGTATACCTTTTATTATTGTAATCTCCAACATAAAATTCAACGCATGTAAAATGTATCTGTGATATTCAAAGTATAAAGGAACTGTTGATATTAAAAAGTGATAAATGCAAGAGTCCTTGTCATTGTCTTATTATTGACCATTGGATTTCTGGGAGGTTTTTTGTGTAGACAGAGGAGTTCCAAAGTGGTGCTATCAGAACGCTGAAATTGCTGAACTTTTGGTGTCGAGCACGGTGTTGATTTCACGGAGCAGAGTTTCCTGATAAGACCAACGACGATAAGTATAAGTGTCTCTAAAGAATTTTTGGCGTACCTAAAACCCTAAAATAAAAGGCGTAAATTCAGTAATACAAATTTTTAAAACGTACTTATTCACAGGTATTAAGAACCCACATCTGTTTCGAATCGTCGCTGTAGGCAGTGGAGCTTCATTGTGCAGCAGCAAGACGTTTCATTGGAAGTTCAGGTTGTATTATTATCAGTGTCATATTTAAACACTTAATCCGTTATACTCGATTGAAATCTTAAACTATTAACTTATATAAACTGTTTTACTGTGCGTATTTTTCAAGTAATTGTTTACACTGTCACATTTAGAAATTGCTTTAGTAGAATTAACTAGAGGTCATTTGACTGGCAGTGTCACATATATCTGTATATGGTTCAGAACTCACGCTGTATGCAGATATAGATTTATTCACAAAATTAATCAGAGATAAGAATTTCATTGGTCGAGGTGCAGATTTAAAGACCAAATAGAGAAGTTAGTAAATTATTAATTAAAGAAAGGAACTTATAGCGCAATTTGGTGCATTGCTAATTTGCTCATACATTATAATTATCAATCCAAAAGGGGGTTATATTATATATATATATATATATATATATATATATATATATATATATATATTGCTGTGGTCTAACTAAAATTCGCGCCCCATTGTTGGGCCGTCCATAAGATTGCTGCAGATAGGGGATTTAAAACCTTTTAACATCGCCAGTGTCAAAAAAATAATAATTTTTAAAAGTAAAATTTTCAAAAAAGCTTTCTTTTCTTACCCTGATTCTTCAGCTGCAACAATCTATCTTCAGCAGCTTCCCTGGCTAGCTCAGCTGTGCCTCTTCTCGGATATCTAAATTAACCCTCATTCTTTCTTCCCATTCACACACCATCCAATGAAATCACAAAATAATACAACAATCATACAATCTTTATTTACCGCTATTTACAAACAATTATTCAAATATGTATATTTTGGTACTCTAGTTACAACTCAATAAGTGCTATTTTTGTAAAGTCTTTGTTTTAAAATTTTAATTGCAAACACATTTAATACAATAGGAGTAAATGGGCCCCAAATAATACCCTATATTTATTATTGCACACTGGAGTATGGTGAGCTCATAATAACCCAGTTTATTAATGAATGCTTTTCACCTTGCATAAAATTACTACAAAATTAATAACCCATGTACCCTTAACAATCTAATTTGAATTCGTAATAATATTTAGTAAACTTTACATACACCTTTTTCTTTTAATATTTAAAATACCCTCGTAATAGTCAAGTACACGTATCTTTTCCAATACGTTAAATAACCAACAATAACCCCCAAAGTTTACTCACACCTCACAAATAATCCCAACAGTTTATAAAATAACAGCAAATTCAAATGAGTTACCTGGAAAATGCTTCAAGGCTCCATCTCAGTCGATGACGCTATCCAGAACCCCTTTTCTTCGCGACTATGCGCTCTGATCCTCCAGAATCCCTTGGCTTTGTGCTACCAATTACCATACCATACCAACATCCAAATTCATGTATATTACACTTATGTTTATTGCTTTATTAATTTACTAGCTTGATGTGGTATTCGTTGGACCTCAGTTAATTTACACTCGACACTACTCGCGTTAATAACTATAAGGCCCCAAATACCAAGTTATAAGAGCTAGTACTACCTTACTATATTACAAATAAATTTTAATACTGACAAAACTCTACAATATCGTCGGTTTATTGTTATACGTAGTTAAAGCGATGCGAAAATAAAGAGTAGTAAAGAAAAACTTAATAACTTCCATCCCGTATTTATACGGTTCAAAATGTAACCTCCCGGACACACTTAGCGCGAAATACTCAATTTAAAATAATATTTCTGCAAATTTTGGATATAACCGCCTTAAAGCTCCCAGAAATTTAACTCATGGACGCGCTTGATACTCCGAAAAACCGCTTCACCTGTCGCGTGTTTGTCTGTTTATAAACTCCTCGCTTCAATCAATGATTACAGTCCTGTGTCGTCATGAAAGTGGAAACCCTCATTTGTTATTGCAAATTCGGAATCGCCACAAAATGTTAGTCATAATTTTTTTTAGGTTTTTTGCAGATGGCGCTGCAGTCGACAAAAATTAACTATTTCTAGAAGAATTTATGGATCAGAAAATAAAAGAAGTAAAATAATAAATTATTTATTTCATACATAACGAAATTACCGTCGAAGGTGTTCAAATTGACCACCTCTCTGCTCTTGGAAAAGTGCTAACCGATAATACATTTGTTCACAAAGAGTTTCCAATACTTGTTGAGTTATTGAATTTGAAACATTGCGTATTCTCTCTTTTAGTTCAGCAATATTTGCCGGTTTTGTCTCATAAACTTTACTTTTTAAATAACCCCAATAAAAGAAGTCAAGAGGAGTTAAATCAGGTGACCTTGGTGGCCATTCTAATGCACCTCCTTGTCCCATCCACCTTTCTGGGAAAACATTATTTAGAAAATTTCGAACAAGAACAGCGTAATGTGGTGGAGCTCCATCTTGTTGAAACCATACATGGCCAAATGCATTTCCAACAATTTCTTGTACAGCAGGAATTATTTGTTCATTTAACATGTGCAAATACTTTTCAGCAGTCAAGTTTCCGTCAATAAAAATTGGCCCTACAATTTTATTACACAAAATTCCTGCCCAGACATTGAGTTTTTGCTGATACTGGGTATGAGAGTCTCTCATTCAATGAGGATTTTCATCAGCCCAATATCTCATATTATGCCGATTTACAGAACCATTTAACTCCAAAGTAGCTTCATCAGAGAAGCAAGTCCAAAAAAAGTCTATTATTATTGTCATACCGTTGCATTATCGTTTCGCAAAACTCAAGTCTACGATCAAAATCATTTTCTAAAAGTTCTTGTACAAGATTAATTTTATAGGGATGATATCTGTGCAGCTTCATAACCTTAAGAACTGAATGATGACTTACTCCTACCTGTTGAGCTACTTTTCTACTCGATGTATGACAGTTTTCTTGAAAATGCAGTAACACCTCTAATGCTTTCTGATCATTTGTCGCGCTTTTAGGTCTTCCAGATCTTGGTTCATCCTTTACCGAACCAGTTCGCTCAAAACGATTCACTGTTCGACTTACAGTAGATTTAAAAATCGGTTGACGTTCCGCATTGACTTCATTGAATAAATCTGCGACTTGCTGCAATGATCTTTCTTTATCTCCATACCCCCGCATCATCAGGACAATTATTCTTTCTCTTTCAGACAGAGACATCACGAAATAATATCAATAGCTAGTAACGAAATGAATACTAAAAATGAATGTAATTCTGACATTTTTCGATTTCAAATGTTTTTGTACCCTATTTTGGTTTTGTCAATTACAACGCCTTCTATCATCCAAAATGGCTTGTATCGTAGGTCAATTTGAGGTAATTTATCCTGCGGAATCCGAATTTTCAATAACAAATGGGGGTTTCCACTTAAACTTTTAAAGTTGCCACACCACTACCCTCAGGAGGTGGGGGTGGGGGTTTAATTTTGGTGACTTTTCTACCACTCTGTATGTGTGTGTGTGTGTATGTATGTATAAATATATATATATATATATATATATATATATATATATATAATAGTTATTAAGATGAAATGAAAACCCAACTTTGTATTTAAAGTTGAATTACCATTTAAAATCGAACTAGTAATTGAAAACCACTAAAGAACGGCTACAGCAGATTTGAACCTGCAACCTCTGATTCTCCGGATCAGTGCTCTAACCAATTGAGCTATCTAGCCTAATTGTTTAGATGATGTTACTTAATCCTACTGAAGCTTGGCCCTTGTTAATGATTTTCAATTACGTCTTGCATTTAAGGAAATTGAATCTAGTTATATACATAATTCATGTACTAATAACTGATCATCCATTTTGCAACGTTCGGAATAATACAAACATGTAATTATATTATTAATACAGAAGAATAATCCACATTTGGAATGCAAATGAATGCTTGATATATATTAATAGTTATTAAGATGAAATGAAAACCCAACTTTGTATTTAAAGTTGAATTACCATTTAAATCGAACTAGATTGAAAACCACTAAAGAACGGCTACAGCAATTTGAACCTGCAACCTCTGATTCTCCGGATCAGTGCTCTAACAATTGAGCTATCTAGCCTAATTGTTTAGATGATGTTATATTAATCCTACTGAAGCTTGGCCTTGTTAATGATTTTCAATTACGTCTTGCATTAGGAAATTGAATCTAGTTATATACATAATTCATGTACTAATAACTTGATCATCCATTTTGCAACGTTCGAATAATACAAACATGTAATTATATTATTAATACAGAAGAATAATCCACATTTGGAATGCAAATGAATGCTTGATATATATTAATAGTTATTAAGATGAAATGAAAACCCAACTTTGTATTTAAAGTTGAATTACCATTTAAAATCGAACTAGATTCAATTTCCTTAAATGCAAGACGTAATTGAAAATCATTAACAAGGGCCAAGCTTCAGTAGGATTAAGTATAACATCATCTAAACAATTAGGCTAGATAGCTCAATTGGTTAGAGCACTGATCCGGAGAATCAGAGGTTGCAGGTTCAAATCCTGCTGTAGCCGTTCTTTAGTGGTTTTCAATTACTAGTTCGATTTTAAATGGTAATTCAACTTTAAATACAAAGTTGGGTTTTCATTTCATCTTAATAACTATTAATATATATCAAGCATTCATTTGCATTCCAAATGTGGATTATTCTTCTGTATTAATAATAATATAATTACATGTTTGTATTATTCCGAACGTTGCAAAATGGATGATCAAGTTATTAGTACATGAATTATGTATATAACTAGATTCAATTTCCTTAAATGCAAGACGTAATTGAAAATCATTAACAAGGGCCAAGCTTCAGTAGGATTAAGTATAACATCATCTAAACAATTTATTGATTCAGGTTAAGTATCGAATTCAATTACGTTATCTGTGCTTTAATTTTTAATACTGTTATTTAGTATTTCAACATTAATACAATGGTTTTAATTTCTTAAGTAACTAGGTTATATGCAATCCAAATTATATGTTCATTCAAGTGAGATTATTTTTCATAATTAATATATAATTTTGTTTCGACTTAAAATAATAAGTTAATTTAATAGAGACTATGAATTGATTAGTATCATTAATAATCAATGTATATTAAATTCAATATAATTGAAAATATTAATCTAAGGTATTAATAGATTAAATTCATTGTCATATCTAAAATTAGGTAACTCAATGGTAAGATATGAATCAAGTTAGTTATCGCTTACCTTCTTATGTTTTCAATTCATCATTTAAGTAATTCAACTTAAACAAGTTTCATTTCTTAATAATTAATATATATCAATTCATTTCATTCCAATGAATATTCTGATAATAATAACATATTACATTTTAATCAATGCAAATGGATAAAGTTATATATATAGAATAATGAGTTCAATTTCATGACGTATTAAAAGTTAAATCCAGCTTCAGTTAATTAATATTAAAAATTAGGTTATCAATTGTTAAACTTACGAAATCAAGTTCAGGTTCAAATCTGTTACTTCTTTATGTTTTAATTACATTTTTTAAATGAATTCAATTAATAAATGGGTTTATTACTTAATAATATTAATATTATACTTATTTGCATCAAATGTGATATTTCGTAAATATAATTAAGTTTGATATTCAACTTAAAAGGTGATCAAGTTATTAGAGATATGAAACATTCATTTCCTAAATCAGTAATTAAAATTTACAAGGCAGTTCATTTATAAGTAACACTTTAAACAATTGGTTATTGTAACATACAATCAAATTTTGCATTAAATGGTACTTCTTTATTATTAATAATATTTTAATTCAATCAAATAATGTTTTCATTTCATTTATAATATTAAATAATCAATTCATTTATCCAAATGGATATCTTTAGGTAAATTATAATTAATTAATTAACAATTAGTGCATTGTTAAATATCGAAACAGTTCAGTTAAATCGCAGCGTTTTAGTTAAACATTGTTTAAATGTAATCAATAAAAAAAGGTGTTTTCAATTTTAAACTATATTAGATATTTGTTCAAATGTTATTTTCTTATGTATAATAATTTATATTACATGGTTATTTATAAAATACAGTTTTTTTTAAATATTTATATGAATTTAAATTATTTCTAAATTTTGCATATTATCTTAATTGATGATTGTAATCTTTTTATTTTATATATAAAATGTTTTTAAAAATTTATCAAATATAATTACATGTTTGTATTATTCCGAACGTTGCAAAATGGATTTGATCAAGTTATTAGTACAATTGAATTCAATGTATATAACTAGATTCAATTTCCTTAAATGCAAGACGTAATTGAAAATCATTAACAAGGGCCAAGCTTCAGTAGGATTAAGTATAACATCATCTAAACAATTAGGCTAGATAGCTCAATTGGTTAGAGCACTGATCCGGAGAATCAGAGGTTGCAGGTTCAAATCCTGCTGTAGCCGTTCTTTAGTGGTTTTCAATTACTAGTTCGATTTTAAATGGTAATTCAACTTTAAATACAAAGTTGGGTTTTCATTTCATCTTAATAACTATTAATATATATCAAGCATTCATTTGCATTCCAAATGTGGATTATTCTTCTGTATTAATAATAATATAATTACATGTTTGTATTATTCCGAACGTTGCAAAATGGATGATCAAGTTATTAGTACATGAATTATGTATATAACTAGATTCAATTTCCTTAAATGCAAGACGTAATTGAAAATCATTAACAAGGGCCAAGCTTCAGTAGGATTAAGTATAACATCATCTAAACAATTAGGCTAGATAGCTCAATTGGTTAGAGCACTGATCCGGAGAATCAGAGGTTGCAGGTTCAAATCCTGCTGTAGCCGTTCTTTAGTGGTTTTCAATTACTAGTTCGATTTTAAATGGTAATTCAACTTTAAATACAAAGTTGGGTTTTCATTTCATCTTAATAACTATTAATATATATCAAGCATTCATTTGCATTCCAAATGTGGATTATTCTTCTGTATTAATAATTATATATATATATATATTAAGGTTTGCATTAGTTACTCAAATACATGTATTTTGTTCAAACCATAAAATACAGTATTGCCCGAAATAAACAGTACTGAAATTGTAATTGTTTTGTATATTTAAAAATACATATTATTGACACTTTATTATATGTTCTAAATGTGCACCTCCTCGTTCGAGACAGACTTCATAACGATGTTCTAAGTTTCTGGTCATGTTATTGAATAAAGGTTGTCTCAGGGCTGCGAAGAAGACTCTAACGGCATCCTTTAATTCATCGATGGTTTGTGGTGCCCGTTTGAAAACGGCATTTTAGCCATGCCCCAAATGTATGCGTCTGGAGGTGTGAGGTCTGGAGAATGTGAAGGATAAGGAAGTCAGTAAATCGTGATATAAATTTGCTTGGAAAATGTTCTTGAAGAAATTGACGAATTGCGGCAGCAGTATGGCAAGTTGCCCCGTCCTGCTGAAAAAATTGGTTTCGAAATGCCAAGTTACGTGCACGACAGAATTGACGTAGATCAGGGATAAATCGTGTTAAAATTTGTCTGTACCTCTGTTGATTAAGTGTGACTTGCCTACCATTCTCTTCGATAAAGTACGGACCAATGATTCCGTGTCCGGAAACAGCACACCAGACACTCACTTTTTCACTATGTAAAGGAACCTCTTGAACCTCATCGGGTCTGGCAAAGCCCAGAAATCGATTTGTGCGACGATTCACATAGCCTGACAAGTGAAAATGTGCTTCGTCTGAAAACCAAACATTTTTCAAAAATTCAGGATTTTCATACTGGAACGCGAGAATTCTGGCGCAATATTCCACTCTACTGCGATAATCCGAGGATGTAGTTGTTGATGTACCTGAATCACATACGAAAATGTACCCAGCTCCTTCAGGATTCTTTGAAAGGAAGTTCTTTTAAATGAAGTTGTAGCGCTGTCCTTGCCTGTCTGACTTTCGGATTTTCTAAGATTTGCTCAAAAACACGTTCATGGTTATTGTTGTTGTTAACTGTCCTGGGACGCCCCGAGTTTCCTTTTCGTTGGCACAATACACTACCTGTATTTCTAAACTTTTCAATAACCTTCAAAATTACGCATTACTTGGAGAACGTTTATTAAACCTTTGTGTGAATTGATCAGACACGTATAGCAAACTTGCACCATTATGTCGACCGATTCCGTATGAACGAAAATAATGCTCTACCAGAAACACTTTCTCCTCTGTACTTAACACCATTTTTAACAATTAGGCCCTACTAATTACTTGTTTGAGGTTTACTTGACAGGTCTATACTAGCTAACTTGAGTGTAACAGCGCACGCATAAAAACACCGCCAACTTAGTTTCAGTACTGTTTATTTCGGGCAATACTGTACTTACCATTATAGACATCAGTACAAAGCATATCCCAGCAATAGATAGATTATAGGAAGTCACTACACTGCCTAGTTCATCAGCACAGGGATTTTTATAAAATTCTTTACTTATTACATCTGACAAACAGCTGTGTGGTATTTTAAAAAAGTCGTCGCCTTCCTTTATATAGGTGCCGTTAGAAATATTGTAAGTTTTCCAATCTATGTAGCCGTCCGTTCCACAACAGCTTAGCTAATATTACCTGTGATTAGACTAATCAAAAAAAGTTAATTGTATGCTTACCTCATGTTGTAGAGTGTCCCATGCATTTGTTATTGTTTTGTTGTTATCATAATTATACATTGTTTGTAGTAGACGTACCTTTAGTGATGCTTTGATGGTTATATTTGATAAAAGGACATAAACTGTAATTCCCAGTTGTACAATATCAACATAAAGTACATTTATGGTATACTGTAAGATAAGGAATAAACTAATTACTAATATTAAGTCAGCTGCCGTAACTTGGTTGAAAAGTTTTATACTAAAATATCTATAGAAAACATGTTCAAGAAAACTCTAGTATGTTCGTTGTTATAAATGATACAACTTTTCCTGCAAAGATTTCACTAAACTGAAAAAAAAGATGAAGATAAGTAGACAGACATACGAAAAAACAAAACTTCTTGATATTATTGCATCCTAAAGCAATAAAAATTTTCAAGCGTATTTATGTCAGATTTCAAATTTATTTATCGTTAAGAATTTTCCATCAAAAAAACGTGCATTTAAAACTAAAGGGTGTTTCACAATATTTCTAATTTTTGATTTGACCGTTACTCGCTGGGGACTAGTGTCAAACGTTTAGCGAATCGTTGCATGAGACCGCAGCGCGCATTTTGCAAGCGAGTGTTTTTAAAAACAATGATTCCCACTGTCTTGGACACTTTTACCGGACACATTTTATTTTAACTATCATGGGAAATGCTTCAAGTGCTAATTTAATTAAGCATTAGGTGTGCAAGTTTCAAGAGATGTAACGTTCGTTTAATTTATTGATTTCTTAGTTTACTTTGTCATAGACTTCCTTAATCAGTCCCTGCACTCTTTAACACATAAGTTTAGATTAGTATACGTCGTTATCGGGCAGGTAATGTGGCGCGCACCCTTTTTTTTTTGTTTGAAAAAAATCTCGCAAGAATTGGCCAAGCCACGTGTAGAGTCGTGATGAAGCTTTTAGTTGAAGCAGTTGTTTAAAATTAAATATTCTACGTACGTTAAGGTCCTAAATGAAACTACCTAACTATAATATTTTATGAGTGTAGTTACCACCCGCAAGGTAAGAATTGTAGAATTGCATAATAAGGTTTGGTGTGAAATTAACAACGTTCAGTTTGATAACTTTAAGTGTCTGTGCATTCTATATTTCCGTTACTTTCATGTTTATTAGCGTTCCAGATGTACGTGTTACGTTCAATTTACCTACAATTATTTGATGTAAGCAAATAATTTCAAGCATAGTCCTTTTCTTGTTGGTATTGGAAGTAGTATTAGTAGTATTCATTCACTTGTATCAAAAATATTAAGTTGTTCTATTAAAATTATATTTGCTGTACCATTTGTTACCTTTGCAGTTGCATGCACAGGTATGCCACATCTTTTATAGCACACAATAATTATTAATTCTGCAGTGAAATCTATAAGTTAGGGTCGACGTGAGTGCCCGGTGCATTTGAGTTTATTCCATTATATATATATATATATATATATATATATATATATATGTGTGTGTGTGTGTGTGTGTGTGTGTGTGTGTGTGTGTTAAGATAAATATTGGGGATACAGTCAGATTGGACATGTATTTAGAATAAACCTCTTTAAACCATTTCAAGCTTTCGGAAATAGTTTATTTTCTTCATCAGGATAGATTATAAAGTTTACAATTATACAAACATAAAATGACATCTATATCTATATAATTGCAAATTTTATAATCTATCCTAATGAAGAAAATAAACTATTTCGGAAAGCTTGAAATGGTCAAAAGAAGTTTATTCTAAATACATGCCCAATCTGACTGTATCGCCAATATTTATCTTACATATACATTATAAGAACATTCAATATTACTAATTATATATATATATAAATATTGCTATGATTATAAGGTCATATAGAGTCATAAAGGAAGAATAGCTCATGTTAATATCATAAAAAACCACGCATTTAAACCCACAAAGTACATAATTTATTCATTATAGAAATGCAAATACAAACCACCCTGTATTAAATCAATAACAAGCTACAGTTAATTAAAGAAAGCTCATTCCGTAATAACTTCGATACATTTTCTTAAAATAAATAATTGCGAAAGCAATTGAATCATTTTAGAACGTTTAAGGACATTCTTAAGCTCAAAACACATACAAATTCAACATATTTAAACGAAAATAACCGTGAAATGAAATTTCTTTCCATCTAAACGCATTTGCGTAAAAAAACTAATAAATGCGCGTGATTTACACCAGTTTGTAATAGCCAAACACTTAACAACAAGCATATTTCATAAAGTATGGATATTTGAGGCGACGGTAATACGTGCAATTTAAAACGTACAGAAAATGCCATATTTTAATACTATTTGTTAATCAGCTCCCTCTAGAAAGTCCGATATACGTGCAATATAGAACGTACGTATTATATCATCCAAAATCCAACATGTTGCAGATATAACCATAATTGGAACGCTTTCTTCAAGTACAAACAACTAATAGCGTTCCGTCAACCAATGAGAACGCGTAGAACATTCGGGAATAATTTGATTCTATAAAACTAACGAAACAAAAAGAGACTCATTTTATAATCCACGCGCCGACTGTGTTATTTTGCAAAAAAATTAGTACGTGAATAGAAAATTTTAGTGAAAATTTCTAACTTTAAAAGTTGAACTTAACAAAATTTAATTGTAAAGTGATATAAACAGTAGAGTACGTGTTGAAATAAATTTATATAGAATTTTGCCGTTGATATATACGGCTCTAAGTGCTGGTCAATACTCTAAATTACTGGTTAAAACTCTGGGTTGCTAGTGAATAATCTAAATTACTGGGTAAATAATCTAAGATGCTGGTTAACACTCTAAGGGGTGATTAAACGACTCCAAAGTTGCTGGTAAATATTTCAAAGTTGCTGGTAATAACTCTAAGCTACTGAATAAACAACGCTAAGTTACTAGATAACAATCAAGAGTGATATCTAAGCCGAACTGTTGGAAGTTCCAGAACAAGTGGGAATTTGGGCCAGGAACCTTCAGAAAGAAAGAAAAAACAGGAGAACTATAAGGTCAGAACTATTTATTCAATTTACAGCACGTTATATTTGTAATTTAACAAAATTTGTGTATTCAGAAGTGAACTTAAAATTTGTATGTGATAAAATATAGTATGTAAACGGTCAACAAAAATTTGGTTGCTACGTAGAATTATTTTAAAAAATGGGATATTTCTTTGAACGTTCAACGAAACTATTCATGGTAAGATACATTTTTTTTTTGCTGACTTTAATTGTTTTAAAAAGGCGTAAAATTTATAATTTTTGTAAAGACCTAATTCGATAGGGTTTTTTATTTTGACTTAAAAATTCTATAAAGGCAAATGATATTAAAAAGGGCGTAGATTCGTAAATTGTAATTTGACAAAGAAATTTTATTTAGTTCATTATACAATTTTTGGTGAATTTCGTTTGTCTTATTCAGGTGAATTGAGTGTTGAAGAAAAGTGAGTAAAAATTCTTTGTTATCATAACCTCGTTTCACTCTGTGCGTGATATCATTGAGGTAGTTGAGGCATAAACTTGATTGTGTTAATATTAAATTATTTTAAAAGCCAGGGAAGTGGCGATCAATAGGCAATTGATCGTTTACGCATCAGTCGAGTACAGCGATATCGTATATATATATATATATATATATATATATATATATATATATATTGCTGTAGTTATAGGGTTAACTTAGGGTAGGTTAAGTCATTGGGGTCGTAGAATAAACCAGAGAAACGCCCAAGTAACAAAAACATATAATTATAGATATTAGAATAGTAAATAGGTTATTATAAATATTATTAGTTGAGAGCACACTGTATATAGCAGTACAAACGATTAAAACACATATCCAAGAGTAGCTATTAGCAAAGATTAGAATTAAAAATGTAACGAAACGCATTGAAATTAAATCAGTGAAAAACCTGCATGAATAGGCTAGATAAATATTCAAAAAGTGTGTTAAGATATCATCGTAAACGCACGCAGAAATATGCATTATTTAAAAGCGTACGTGATCTAAAAGAATCACAGTTGTTCGAAAATTTAATTTATTAGGAAATAAACAAACACCAAATTTATTCGATTTAGATTAGAATAAGGCCAACAAACAATACTACGAGGTCGATATGAAAATTCCTGGGATTTCTAAAGTAGATGTAAGGTATAACATTTAAATTACGTGACTTAGAGTGCCGCTTCATGCAATTAAAATACATACAATTGGTAAACTTTCCAAAATAACAAGTGATAATACGCTTGCCCTCGCCTAGCACGTGAAGCCAACGAATCACAAATAAAAGGGGGCCGATCCTATAAATATCTTGAAAATTGATTACCGAGTTAGTATACTTTAAAACTGGGCAGTTACTATACTTGACGGTGCTAAATATTTACGTGAATAGTAAATTAAATTAACAGTGAAATTCTAGAGTGTATAATTGTGCCGTACTTCTGAGACGTAAGTAGATAAGATTTAGGAAATTATACGATTTCTAATAATAAATAAAACAGGGCTCTCAATTACCATCTCAATTACCATCTGAATTACGATCTAAATTACAATCTTAAATCACAATCAAAATAATGTTACGATTCCTGTTAGAACTTTAAATAACGAGCCATTACAATCAGAAATACAATGTTGGAGAATGCTACCTGTTCAAGCAAATTGATGGTAAATATTCTATTGCAGAAATAAAAAACCTTTCATTGGAATAAACGCATCAATAACGATTTGGATATCGACTTCAATTCTTAGGAGCACCTGTGAAACCACTTCAGGTTAGAGATTTTGATATGACTTATTTTTAAAATTGTTTCATCTCAACTATTTTGGATATGATTTATTTTTAAACTGTTTTATCTCAATAACAATTTAAAGTGTAAGAGCCGACAAATTGGGGTTTCTTGTGTAAATTTATGAAAAGCATAGACATCTTAAAACGTTTCAATAGGTCTTTAAAGGTAATAAAAGAAAGCTTGTTTTGCTGGCTTGATTTTCTAAAAATTTGACAGATGTATATGATTTAAAAAGTGAGAAGATATTTAAAAAGGTGTAAATATTGAATCATTATACTGTGTATTGTAGAAGTGCTTCATTTAATTGAATCAGCTAGTCGAGGCAAAAGAAAATTATAAATTAACATTTCCACAAGTGCTTGAGTGGTATAAGGGAAATATCACAGCACTTTATTGCACCCAATCGTAGGGGCTGAGAGTATAACACAGCAATATATATATATATATATATATATATATATATATATATATATATATATATTCATTGACTTTTGGCCAGAGAAAGTAATTTTTGTCAATTTAATAATAATAAGATTACTGTATGCCGTTTTGAATGCTTTCCAGATTTAGGGGATAGCGTATTAAATAATATGTACATTTATTTCAGATATAAAGGTTATTAATAGAGCAAACAGAAATATTATTGTTTTCGTTATTTGCGTTAGAGGAATTTAACGTGTTAGGATGAATCTAATCACTCTACATGGTGAGTACTTATACTTTAATACCCAGCTAGTCAAAGGTATTCGACTAGTAACGAGATACCTTTACTATCACCTAGTATTACCTAATTACTGGTGGTGCCCAATCGAATGCGTGATTAATATTGGTTTTACTTCCAGTTACCAGTTGCATTTCAAGGCTACTAGCCAACTCAAGCTACAACTTCTTACTGTACCCACTCCTCGCCGGCTAGAGCTATGCCACTCAAGGATTTTGATCCTTTCCATGGTTTCATAGTGCCAAACAGACCCGTAACAGAGATTAGAAACACGACGCAGGATAATTGAACATGGTGTGAAAGTACATCGAGAACGATCACGAATGTTGAACCCGCTAAGCAGTCTGTTATGGACGATCCACTGCAGTTGCGCACTGTTTCTCTAACTTTGAACAAATCCACGGTGCATCCCATTATTTGCAAAGAGTTACATTTTCTCTCCTATAATATTGTTATTGTGCAAAAAGTCCGATGATCATACTTAACGAGTTGAATTCTGCAAGACAACTAAAAATTGTTTTATAGGAGTTTCAATAACGCATGGTTCTCAGATGAATCTAATTTTCGCATCACCGGCAACGTCAATAAACAAAAACGTAGATATTGTTCTACCGAAAACCCGCAGTAACTACATCAGAAGCACAAGGTTGTCATTTGAACTGCCATATTAATCAGGAAGTTATGGGCCCATACTCTTTTGAGGATAACCGTGGTCGGACTCACGCATTTAGTTCCAATCGATATTGCCATATGATCCGGGCGTTATTGGTTCTAGAAATGCAAAATATGATTCGGTACAACTGCAAAACATTTTACAGCCATATGGAGCAGCTTGCAAAGTAGCAAATAACTGCTCTTCACGATCCATTCCTTGAAAGAGTAATAGTCGCCGGAGGCATTCACCGACAACAAAAGGCTCCTAATTTAAACTTTACTGATTTATTCCTGTGAACCAACATAAAAAGCAACGTTTTTAACTCATTATTTTAAAGCGAAGAATCGCAGACCCAATAACGCTATTCTAAAAGGGATGCTCTAATAAACAATTTAAAATGTCTATTCCAGGCTACATGAGTGTGAGGAAGTGGGTGGCACGCATTTACAAATGATTTGTCATAAAATAAAAATTCAAAACTTTCTCTGTAATTTGGCAGTAATTAAAGTGAGTTTGAACTGATTCTGCTGTTTTATTTTTAAGTATAAAGAACGAAAATCATTCTGGGACGCTCTTTATGAAGGAAATCAAAACCAAGCTGTTTACAGAGGGATAATCTAACAAATAATTAATTTTTTTTTGAATTGCTAACCCATCATTGAGTGATTAATATTCTTCTAAAGTTCCGATAGTTACAGCTGTAAGCGACAACTTATTGTGGGATAAATTTAGGAGCCTATTTTATATTTTCACCATGATTACACAATTAGGTGGACGTAATTTTTAAATAAAAGCATGCATGTCATGCAAACCTATTAAATAAAATAAAATTTAAAATTTCCTTAAATTTACAAATTTTAATTACTTTTGTTTTGACAAATCCACTCTGACCCTTCGTTGTCATCCTCACTTGCTTAAGATGGAGATGAATGAATTAAGTTGCTAAAGATCAGTTATCTATAGCAATTTCAGGGAATAAGCTGAAAACCCATACAAATTAAAACCGACTAACTACTGTGTGTGATATTACTGCAAACGATGACAAACAATTTAAAATTGAACGATATTAAGCCACTAAACCAACAATGATTTGATGTGATGTAA
Source organism: Platerodrilus igneus (assembly GCA_036346225.1). Classification (NCBI taxonomy): domain Eukaryota; kingdom Metazoa; phylum Arthropoda; class Insecta; order Coleoptera; family Lycidae; genus Platerodrilus; species Platerodrilus igneus. The sequence goes on from JARFIW010001130.1 coordinate 156,464, forward strand.
AGTGATGTGATGTGATGTGATGTGATGTGATGTGATGTGATGTGATGTGATGTGATGTGATGTGATGTGATGTGATGTGATGTGATGTGATGTGATGTGATGTGATGTGATGTGATGTGATGTGATGTGATGTGATGTGATGTGATGTGATGTGATGTGATGATGTGATGTGATGTGATGTGATGTGATGTGATGTGATGTGATGTGATGTGATGTGATGTGATGTGATGTGATGTGATGTGATGATGTGATGTGATGTGATGTGATGTGATGTGATGTGATGTGATGTGATGTGATGTGATGTGATGTGATGTGATGTGATGTGATGTGATGTGATGTGATGTGATGTGATGATGTGATGTGATGTGATGTGATGTGATGTGATGTGATGTGATGTGATGTGATGTGATGTGATGTGATGTGATGTGATGTGATGTGATGTGATGTGATGTGATGTGATGTGATGTGATGTGATGTGATGTGATGTGATGTGTGATGTGATGTGATGTGATGATGATGTGATGTGATGTGATGTGATGTGATGTGATGTGATGTGATGGATGTGATGTGATGTGATGTGTGATGTGATGTGATGTGATGTGATGTGATGTGATGTGATGTGATGTGATGTGATGTGATGTGATGTGATGTGATGTGATGTGATGTGATGTGATGTGATGTGATGTGATGTGATGTGATGTGATGTGATGTGATGTGATGTGATGTGATGTGATGTGATGATGATGTGATGTGATGTGATGTGATGTGATGTGATGTGATGTGATGGATGTGATGTGATGTGATGTGATGTGATGTGATGTGATGTGATGTGATGTGATGATGTGATGTGATGTGATGTGATGTGATGTGATGTGATGTGATGTGATGTGATGTGATGATGATGTGATGTGATGTGATGTGATGTGATGTGATGATGATGATGTGCAAACAATAAAGATAAATTCTGATATGATGTGATAAACCTGTTGATAGCTGATGTGACATATAAGGACCGTACGATCTGACGGTCATGTGATCGACCTAGTATCAATCCAAATATGTGATAGAATGAGAATTGTTGCATCAACAATATGTAAGAATAAATTTGCATCATTGAAAATAAAACCTCCTTATGCATAGTGTATAATCATTAGTGCTTAAGTAGTAATAAGCTAACAGTGCACCGACGTACGCTGAAGAATAAGCAATAAATATAGTATACTCGTCGCTTTAATAAATACGATTCGTAATAATTAAGGACAATAATATACTCTTGTGACGTCATTTCAGTAGATAAAGATTGTCTATAAATAATTGTGAAGAATTCAACATGTATTGGTCGAATAAAAATTGCAATTAAAGGTGGTTAAATTATACATAATGTTACAAACGAGATATTGCTGGGTTTGGAGTAACCCAAAGCGAACAAGGGAGTGTAATGTTCAAGATAAGGAAATATTTGCTCTAGCTGTTTAAGGTCAGTATAGTCTACCCTACACGTGATTTTCCAATGCTCCACCCGAAGGTACTACATTGGCCAGGAAGCGAGTTTTTTTTATCTGGAAAATTTCGAATTTTGCCGAACCCTTGCTGTTCCAAGCAAGGTAGGGATCTTTAACGTGCGTGACATCACTCACACACGGGACCTCCATTTTACCTTTCATCCGAACGAGGGCGTATTTTTGTGAAAAATGCTCGCCTAACATTTTTCAAGCGGGCCGTGTCGGGATTCGAACCCGGGACCTTGGGCGTAGTAGTCACACGCATACCAACTACGCAACGGAGCCGCTTTAATATAGTCTACCGCAGTATTTCGAATTTAAAACATACCGTTAGCTCTATGTGAAAGCCACATACTTTGCTTGCTGTTGTCGCTAGTAATTTGAAAAATTATATAGGGTCACAGGTTCTTGAATTTATAACCTTTCTCTTCTCTTCTGTTAGTGGCAGAAGGGCATTGTATGTTTAAGATGACTTAAGTCTTAAGTGTTGATAGCTGCTAAAAAAAACTAAATAATACCCTGATTTTGATTGGTTAAAAAATAAAGAGCTGCTTCTAACTAGTTATTTTTCATAATTTAGGTCAAGGATGTCTAAACTTTTTAAAATACGGGTCAAATTAGGTATCTCGGCTTCTCGGCATTTGTCTGCGAGCCGTATAAACAAACAGATCCTTATATATTTTACTAAAAGTGCAAGTTTTTATAAAGTAAATACAAAGTAACTAGGTTAAATTACATTGAAAACAACAGTCACCAACAGCAAAATGTAATACGTGTTTTTTATCACAGCAAATTTTTAATGAAACCAGTAACGTGAATGGTACAACTGATTCTGTATCTTTAAAATCTGATTAAATTGAGGTTTAAATTTTGATACGCTAGTTACAAGCAGTGACTTTAAGCGTTTATCTGATAAATTTGTTCTATATTTCAATTTGATATATTTCATCGGGGAAATAGTTTATTCATACGAATATGTTATCCCAAGAATGCAAATAAATTTAATAGCAAATTTCTTTAAAAATTTGAAATTGTATAAGGTTCAGAAATTTATAAAATTCTGCCAATTTTTACCCTTGTATTCATCCTTAATGAAATCATTTTCTTGAAGTTCAATAAATTTCATTCGAATTTGACATGAAGCATTTGAGGCATCGCAGTCAATTCCAATTTCCAGAGTCTTGATATTCATTTTAGCAAACCGATTTCATAATTGTATTTCAAATCTGAAATTAGTAAATTTGCAAACGAAAAAGGAAGTTGTATTTCACCATTATTATGAAAATTTGCACGAAATAGCACGTAAACAAAGTAACAATCTTTTATTTGACTTTCCAGCAGCATCAGTTTTGCTCCAAATGCCTTGACGTAAAATAAACCACATATTAGGTTCTTTTCGTTATGCATTTAAATTCAAACGACTCATATAGTTTTCTAAATCAGCAAAAATTGCCAATTTCCAAATTCATTTGATATATGATAAACGTGGTTCGTAAAATTTTTTCGTGCTAAGAAATGTATCAATTTTATTCATAAGCAGCTAGTAGTGCGAAAGTACCATTCAGCATCTAAATCACCGAACTGCAGTGTGTTTTGGAAGGTCGATGTGTTCTGAATCACGTCCATCAAAGTAACATAGAAACTGACAAAGGTTAAGTGTATAAGTGCGAATAAAATTGATCATAGAAATAACAGGTGGAAGTTACATCAAAATTTTTTTTGCAGAAAGTGCTTGCAGGTGGATAACACAATACTTAATATTTCTACATTCTCAGAGACTTTTGTGATTTGTCATTCATTTTTATACCTGACATACTTCCTCCTTCATTAACCGTCAGACACTACACGCAGTTCCCATTCAAATTAATCCGTTCGTAGTTTTTGTAGTTCTTTAAAAATATGATCTCTTGTGTACTACTATGCATGCTATGAAATAAAGTTACTTCTTGTTCGTACATTGTCGTCGTTAAAGAAAATTCCGACAGCTGAGAGGTGTTACAAACATCATTTAATTTATTCGGCACTAGAAAGTGCCTACTGAAACATTGCACTTTGACTACTATTTGCTGGGTTAATGATATTTCCTTTATCTTCAATTCGACGAGAAACAAAATTGACGAAAAACTATTTGTTTAAACAAAAAGTTTTTAAGGCAACCACTCAACCACTTCTTCCCTCATTCTTTGGTGAAAGTGCAATCAGTAAATGGTTGTCGCTCTACAGTCAAGCCATGAGCAACCTGGTTGCTTACCAAGGTTGAAGATTGATTTTCAGACTGTTTTTTTTCAGGACATACAAAGAAATCTTTATTTCAGCCACCTGCACATATAAGTGATTAGTAAATAAGTAACTGTCGTTGAAGGAGCAAAATTATTTTATTATTTAATCAACGTACACCAATGCTCATCCGACCCTTTACAGTCATTTTGCAATAGTACAAGAATAAGTTAAATTTGAAATTGTTTATATTCACACCTAAAACCGATAACTTATAACGGAGACTACACAATTCAAAGAATAATCTTATTTATTTAATTTTGATATCTATTCTTTTAATCGTGTAGTTCCCGTTTTCATTTATTACTTTCACGTCTTGTTATGAACAATTTTAAATTCAAATTTTTCTTGAACGATTAAAATGATCATAAAGATTAATCCCCCATTGACAGTTCGACCACTGTAAATACGATTTCCTTATTAGGTCCACGTATGGTTCGTTTAGGATGGCGAAAGAACATTTGCAATTTTTTATCTGCAAATCTTTAACATACAAGAATTCTGGACTAACCGTAAGCATCCCCTAAAAGTTTTTATTGAGAATTCTTGCACTCTCAATCTCAACCCTTGTAACCGTAACATTAGACGCTTACTAGGCATGCATAGTTTATAATTTAACCAAATATTAAGATTTGCTCACTGACAGAAATATATAACTTCGTTTAATTATATGACAGAGCATCTAATTTAAACAAATATTAAAATTTTTTAAGTAAATTATCTCTGTAAGCAAAAGTTATTCGACGTAGTACTAACAATTGCAATTGTTTACTTCCGTTCCTAATTATAAAATAAATGTAAAATTTAATAACTAATAGCTGTTTTACACACAACAATTCATTGATCAATTTCTAGAACTTGGCGCTCTTCACTTTAGCCGACTTAGAACAAGTACTAATTTTTCATCAATTTTCTGCCTATTTTGCATTACCAACCGATATCATCATCTTGTTTTCGACCTTACTTAGGGTCGGTTTGACGCAGCTCTAACTTCTTTTCGATTCTGTGCTAATCTAAAAAGTTCCACATACTCTTCACAACCTAAATTTCTACTAATTTGACTAATATAGCTTAGTTTAGGTCTTCCTTTATTTTTTTTCTTATCTACCTGATAGATGATAGATGATAGATGATAGATGATAGATGATAGATGATAGATGATAGATGATAGATGATAGATGATAGATGATAGATGATAGATGATAGATGATAGATGATAGATGATAGATGATAGATGATAGATGATAGATGATAGATGATAGATGATAGATGATAGATGATAGATGATAGATGATAGATGATGATGATGATAGATGATAGATGATAGATGATAGATGATAGATGATAGATGATAGATGATAGATGATAGATGATAGATGATAGATGATAGATGATAGATGATAGATGATAGATGATAGATGATAGATGATAGATGATAGATGATAGATGATAGATGATAGATGATAGATGATAGATGATAGATGATAGATGATAGATATTAGCAACCTGATGGTCGTTAAAGAACTCCAACATGTTTACATGATTCCCATTTATAAGGTAATGAAATATTACCTTATTATCCCCTCCAAAAAAGGAAAAGTGTTAAATTAAATGTTATAGTCAGGTTTAAGCAACGAATCTCTGCCAACACGCCGGACCGCTAACTAATTGTGAGTTATGTCATAGAGACGTTTATTAAGTTATATGTTAAGGTACGACTTAAGCAGCGAATTTCTGCCAGTATGCCAGACCACTAACTAATTGTGAGTTATGTCATGGTGACATTTAGTTAACTGATTTTTATTTATTTATTTTTTTTGTTTGTTTTGTTTCCGAACTTACTTAAGGTCGGTTTGACACAGCTCTAAAATCTTTTCTATTCTGAGCTAGTCTAAAAAGATCTACATACGCTTCACAACCCAAATCTCTAATAATTTGACTAGTATAGCTTTGTCTAGGCCCTCCTACTCTGTTTTTATTTTGTAGTCTATAAGTTAAGACCATTCTAAATAGTCCCTCATGTATTAACTGGTGCGCTATCATTCCATCTCTCCTGACCTTTAATTGTTTTCAGAAACAGGGTTCCTTACCTATCATTCTATAAACTTCCTCATTTGTTACTCTATCTGTCCAACTAATCTTTAACATTCTTTTATAACACCAAGTTTCAAAAGCTTTTATCTTTTTCTTATCTACCTCTTTAATTGTCCAAGTCTCACTACCGTATAATAGAACGCTCGATACTTACAACTTGAAGAAACTTTTTCTATTATCTAAACTAATACTATTAGCAATTAGTAAGTCTTTCTTTTTTAAAAACATTTTTCTAGCTTAAGCTATTCTAGCTACTATATCCCTTCTGCTACCTAAATAGTAAATTCATGTACCTCCTCTAACTCGGTATTACTTATTTTTAATTTGGTTTAGATCTCGGCTTTAACTCACTTGTCATTATCTTTGTCTTTCCTGAGTCAATTCCCATACTATAGTTACTTTGTTATATCTCATCTAAAATATTTAAAAACTTTCCTAACTCTTCTTTAGACTCTGCTATAATGGCTATATCATCTACAGAACTGCCATGTAAGCCCTGTCAGTCTTACCTACTCTCAAATCATCTTGTATTCTCTTACAATTCTCCTACTTTCTAGCTTTTCTACACTCATGTACTATCTTATTTCTAACTCTATTATACTTTTGCTTACTTTCACTATCCAATTCTCTGAAAGGTTTAAGCTTTCTTCTATTCTCTATTAATCTAATATCTCCTTTGTTACCCAGGGTTTTCTCGTATTTTTTTCTTAACTATAGTCTGTGTTGCTGTATCATGTAGAGCCCTTTTTGTTTTTTTCCATCTATATTCTACGTTCCCTCGTATAGCTATCTTTTTGATCTTATTATCTAATACTTGTTTATATTCTTCTTTTACCTCACTATCATTAAGCATACCTAGATCCCAGCCCTCTCTTTTAACCTTTCTCAATTTTTTGAATTTTAGATTACACTTCATTTTAACAAAGTTATGATCGTTATCTATGTCAGCCCTTGGATAACTACGACGCTTCTTAATTTGCTTTTTAAATCTTTGTTTAACTGAAATATAATCTATTTGGTATCTAGCCCTATCACCTGGCGCTTTCCAGGTATATCTTCTCCTAACATGTTGTTCAAATAGGGTGTTTTATTGCTTATTTCTAAAATAATTAAGAGATTAAGTATTTATTGTTAGGTGTTTCTTGAAGCACCTAAGGAAGTGTAATTTTTGCTAACTCAAATTAATATAAATCACGTCAACAATCTGTAGAAGGTATGTAAATAGAAGTAAACGTTGTAAAACTGTTGTTGCTTCTGAAATAACCAGAAAAAAGATTGATTAATTGTTGTGTGTAAAACTATTCAAGGTCATCATAATTCCTGACAATTTTCGACTTATTTTTTAAATTTCAGAAATTGATCAATAAATTGTTGCGCGTGTTCAGGTTCGGGCCTTAGGAGCTGCGTTTTTAAAAAACACTTCCAAATTTCTTAACAAAGTTATTTAATTAAACAGAATTGAATATGCAATTTTAAAAACTTGATTTAATATTACTCTAAGTCGAAAAAAGAATTAAATGTACTATTTTGAGTAGCTTAAGCAACTGCAATGTTAAAGCTGAATACTTTGACTGACTGCCGGGTCTTGGGGTTCCTGAGCTATTTATTATATCCCTACCCCTTCACATGATTGTGGGAACTTGCAGATCTCATGTCTTCTTAATCTTAATTCTATTCATTGTTACAATGTTATAATTTTATTTTCTAGGTAATTGCGGTATCTTGACCGTCTGTGACCTGCCACCTGCAGTGTCACTATCGTCTGCGATACAAAGTATTGCATCCGTTCTCATGAACTGGTAATAAACTTTATTAATTGTCCTTGTATTACATTGTTGCACTTCATTTAGTAACTTCTTAATAATTTCCTATTAGATTCTATTTTATAATAAATGCATAATTTGGGAGATATGTAACTCGCGTAAAACAACTATTAGTTATTAGAGATTTATTAAATAAAACTATTAACGTTACATTTAAGACACTATAATAAAAATTCGTTTTAATAATTGGTTTGAACTAAAATCACTTTTTGGAAATATTTCGGGCTTTAATAGTAGGGAACTTAGTTAATTAAAGTTCTAAAAATAACATCAAAGATTTTTTTGAAACTGGAATAAACGTTTCTTTATACGCGTTTGTACTTACCAGAAAGGTGGCTAGTTCGTTTTCTATTAATGCAAAGATACTCCCAACAACAGCTTCAAAAGCTACCATTGTGCATAATGCCATTAAAAATGCTATTGGTACAAAATGGGATACGTCTATAAATAAATCGTAGTCATCGTATGCAGAAATTATTGTCATGGCCGGGTAAAATACTGTACCAACCCCGATTATCTGAAAAAAATAGAGTTTATTAAAGTTTTTCTAAAACTGTAAAACCACTTTTATCAATTTTTGTAGTACCTGATAATTCCGAAAATAAAAATTCCCAATGATCTTTAACAATTTTTACAATTTAAATACAAAGCAAATATTTAATCTTACCACACACATAAAAATAAATATTCGGACCAACTCGTACTAGAAAGAGTTTGCCACAATATTATATAGGGTCTTTCATTAAGAATGGACAATTTTTAAAGCAGAAATATTAGACACCAAAATATTACGATATAGCCCAATATGCAATATATAGTAGAAAACACGAAAGATCGCATTCTCGTCATTAATTTACGATTCAATTCAGGATATAGTATAGCGTATACAATTGGAATAATTAAAACGTAAGATTAAGGGTGGTATTACCTGGGTTGCATGGGGTGCACAGCACCCGGGCGCCAAGTCCTGGGGCGCCGCTGGCTGCCGCGATAGAATGGTAGAATGGTAGAATGGTAGAATGGTAGAAAGGTAGATATGTAGAAGGAACAAGTAGCAAAAACACAACATTGACAACTACTATAATTCTTACAAAAATTATATGCAAATACTACAACTTCAGTCTTCTCGTAGTCAACAAATTTGCTTTCGGCAATCGAAACCTGCAATTTTTGTTAAACTTAGAATTAGTGTAAGACACGACAGGTGATTCAAATATGCAAATATGCAAATACTACAACCAAATGTAATTAATTAATGTTAGTGAAGATATTTCAGGAATACACTGAGAGTAATCATATTGAATATTAACTTACTTAAACCTCCAATATCAGATGATTTCCTTTAAAGCATTTTTGCGTGCGGGCATTGATAAAATACATTGATGTCTACCAGCGCTGCTGGCAAGAGCAGCTAGCTCTAACTAAATGTAAACAATTTTAGGGTTCTCACCAGAAATCAAAATTAGCTAGATGGCAGCAGATTTCAAACAGTTATATAAAAAGCGATAAAAGGATATTGTTGATATGTTGATAATAGTATATAAAAATACTATTTACTTTTCTTAGTCTTCTTTGGGAATTAAACCATCCATAGTTGTTAAAATCGTCTTTATTTACGTGTGGATCCATGACGTAGGATCCTTGTCAAAATAATAAAAGTTACAAGTTTGACATTTATTACATAAATTGAAGGTGACTTTGATTAATTAATGTTTGATATATTTGGCTTGAATCCATAAGTGAAAATTTTAAAGTTTTCATTTTAATCTTTAAAATATATCATATATATATCAAACATTAATAAATCAAACTTACCTTCAATTTATGTAGTAATTGTCAAACTTGAAGTATTTATTATTTTGACAACATACTAGTTCTTGGATCGAAACGTAAATAAAGACGATTTTAACAACTATGAGTGGTTTAATTTAGGCTCGTATTTAATAAAATTTCAGATTCCTTACTGTATTCACCATCATTTGCAAATTTTCATTAACAATTTCGACTGCTTTCTAAACGAAAATGATTGCTTATTCATCGCTCTGTACATATAATTATTACTTAAAGTATTGCAATTTATTTCATTTTTGACACAGCCTTAAATGTGGAATTTGGTTATAAGAACATTTATTTTCGGAAATATTGAAATCATTTATGTACGTGGTTGATACAAGATTATCTCTGGCTTGCAGCATACATTATTAATTGGTATGCTACATTTACTACAATTTTATGCGGGAAGTTAGACCACCAATCCAACAGATACTTCATGATTCTACAAGTTTGGTTGCAGATATTTCTTATCTGGTTACACACGTTCAGGTACTTTCGTGTTGTTTTAGAACGTTTTACGACTTATTCCGCTACATAAGGTTAACGTGGTTTTTCGATATCATCGATCGTTGTTGGCTCTGAGTTTTCTACTGTTGGACATTCGGTTTTTATCTTTCTTGTATAAATTGGTTGTATGATAGATACATCTCATTAATTCCTTTTAAGAAACAGATTAAGTTTCTTGTAAAAAATTAAGGATATCTCCTTTAATAAGTGCTCTTAATAAACAATATAAACTACACAAGCTGAAGTCAAGAACATAAATTATTTATTTGAATGGAATAGCGTCGGACGTCTGATGTTTGGCTATCCTTATCGATGTAGTGATGGAATTTTCATCCATTAATAATTGGGGTATTATGGTGAATTTTTTAGGAACGATTTCTATTTCCAGACGATGGTTAATGCTCTTCATTGAAGTATTTGAAATAGTAGCTAATGGGACATAATATCACATATCATTATTTTGATGCTTTGATATCAACTACAAAAAATTGTTGTGCCACAACGTTAATTATCAGAACTCCAAGACCACACTTTGACCATTTTAAACCGAAAAGTCATGTCAAGCCATAAAACGTGCTGTTTCTTCTCTACATCGGTTTAATAATTTCTCTCGTGGAAAATTTGTCCTGAATTTTCTTTGTTACGTTTTTATGGGCATGCTAAGCCATAAAACGTGGTTTCTTCTCTACATAGGTTTAATGATCTTTGTCATGGATCATTTGGTGTGAATTTTTTTTGTTCCGTTTTTTAGGTTACTCGTCGCAAAACTACAAATGTTCCGGTGTGGAAATTGAACTTAATTCGCTCAAATCGTCGGAGTGTGCTTATGACAATGAATTGCTGTTTGAATATTTATTTAGAAATTAAGTTTTACATTGACTGACAATAAAAATTTAGAGTACACAATTATTTAAGTGTGACGTTTTTTCCTAATAATTTTTTGTTTCAGCTGCTGCGAAATGCATTTTGTGTGTAGGTGATTTTTCCTTTACTGCTGTTGTATATTATTACTTTAATATTTTTTGTATTTACTTGTCAAGAGTTACTGGTGGACAATACGTAAGTTTTGTGACTATTTTGATATCGAAGATTTAATATTGGGCAACCAAAAAACTGAAAACAGTCCATTATACATATTTTTGTTTAATTTCTGTTTTATATAACTATTTAGCTTGATGGTAAAAACTACTATACATTTTCTTTTTTTAATTTGGTTTTATGTAAACATTAGAACTGAGACTAAAAATTACTTTGAGGTACCAGAAGGTATTTATTATTTTGCGTCTTAAGCTTCAGTATTACCGACCAAAATTTTGTTTTCCTATTGCTTTAATTTAGGGAGATATCTTACGTTGTCACAGTAATGCCGTACCCTGAATATTCAAAACCACCTATTATAGCATAGAAGAGCTTACAAAAATAGGATATCTGTTGTTTTTCACCATTCGGATTTAATCTGCTTTGTAAGGAAGAACTTTTTATGGTGTTCAGAAGTGATGCATTACCACATGAAATTGAAATTTAATTCCAAAGTAAAGGGAATCAACCATGTTTTATTTAGCAGGTTTGAAACAACATAAAAGGGAAGTAAAACAGATTATGAAAATCATTATGTAAAAAAAGAATTTTGAAAAATAACTCTGTCCTTTGCTGCAAAAAACAGAATTTGTTATTTCGAGAAGTAAAAAATATTGCACATCAGCGAAATTTATTGTATTTTGAGGTCAAACTCATGACACTGAATATAATCAATTATTGGTTATATAAATTAATACAAGAAGAGATGCAAATTTAAACGTTAAAAGGTTGTTGCGAATTAATTATGATTGGGTAGTTAAGTATAATTTTTTTTGTAAACATCGGTGTATTGTAAACATTTTATTTATGTAAAACCGAACCCGCTTTAAAAGTTTAAAAAGGCTTTTGCAAATAAAGATCATACGTACATCTTGCTTATGTTTTATTTAAGCTGGAGTCCACAATTGCATGTTAGGGAATTCGAAATGTTACTACTAAAGACTAGATGTGCCTTTATAATACAGAAGTACTAAAATATTTATTGAATAATTTAAGTGATATGGCGAACATGTGCATTTGAAAATTGAGAAACTTGCTCCACTATAAAAAAAACAACAATCAATTCGAAATTGCAAATTCAGGTTTACTTAGAAATGTGTGTACGTGATGATTTTTATCGGCATGTAAGTAGATAATATAATCAATTCTTAAAATACTATTTTTCTCGGATTTCATAAAGTTGCTATTAAGTATTTATAATCAAGCGTTACAATGTTCACAGCAAATCAATTGACTAATACAAACTTTGGAGTTTCTGAATAGTCTTACCGCTATATTACTCATAATGTTTAGTTGGATTTGAATTAGATCCCGATGAATAGTCTAGGTTATAATTTTCAGAAAGATTTTACTTAGACTTGCTATTTACGATATTTTATGTTTAAATAAATTATTTATACTTACACACATTATGCTACTAGAGACAAAAATCAAATTTTTTATCTTCTGTTTGGAAAGATCTTTAAAACACCCCATCTTGGAACTTAATTTACATCAAACGATCACATATATACATACATATATATACGAAAAACTACTGATAGCGTAGCGTTACATAAACAACATTTCAAGTATAGTCAATTATATTTATCACCTGTGAAAAAATAGGAGAGGCTTGATAATCGCACATTCGATACTAAAATAGACTAAAATTGAAATGCTGAATCATACAAGTAATAATGAATTTTGCGAGTTTATCAGGAAGTAATTCGCTTCTGACTTTCGAAAACTTACGAACTTTAACCACACAAAAAACTGTAAATAATCCGTGATTAATGATATCTAAAACTTTTTCCTTGAAGTAAAATTTTTACAAACATATTAATACAAACGCTATTTTTAAGGATTACTAAAGTAATTGATAGCAAACAATTGCTAATTGTTGAAAAGGTGCCTAATACTACATGGCAGGTTCTTCAAATTATACTAAAATTAAACTGGAAACGTTCGTTAAATTTTATTATGTGTGACAATTTTTTTTTCATTACAAAATAGCCAAACAGTTTAGACGATATCATATATGATTGAGAAAGTCTGAGAAAATTCCATATCCTCTATAATACAGTTTACAAATAATGACCTGGTAGTAGTATTAAATTTTTATTTATGGCTTAGAGTCGGCTCATCATCATTTATCATTTTGTCTTCAATTCTGTAACTGGTTAGGCGCGTACCTCCATTATATCATATTCTGAATTAAACTATACACTTCCCTACATTCTTCACCATCTATATGCAACAGTCTAATCTAGGTAAACCTCTATCTCTTTTTTTCTTTTTCTGCTCCTAACGTATTCCGCACTATTTCCTCATACCTTAGAACGTGTACTATTATCCCATCTCTGCTATTTTTTACAGTTTTCCAAAGCTATCTTTCTTCGTCTATTATTTTTAGTACCTATTCTTTCTTAACCGACATATCTTCGACATACATTTGTAGCACCACATTTCAACGGCTACTATCTTTTTCCTGTCTGTTTCTCTTAATGTCCACAATTCACTACCGTACAGTGCTGTGCTCCACACATATGTTTTTAACTATTTTTTTCTTGTTCCTATGTTTGTTGTCTTCGTACATAGCAGCTGCTTTTCTTGTTAGATACTGCACAGCCTGGTGCTAATCTGTTTTTAAATATATTTTGCTTTTCCCCCTTCTATTGTTTTCTAAAAAATGTAACCTATTTCAGCGTTATTCAGTGGTGCGTGAAGGGGATTAGGCAACCTGACGACTACAAAGATCCCCCAACACTTAGACACTTGCCAAATCAATAGTTTTCCGATTCCTATTTCGCACAATCTACATTTTTGGAATTATTGCAAAACCAGCACCTGTGTTGTTTACGATAATAATCAGGTTTAAATACTATTGCTTTTTTCATCATTAGGTTTCTCTCATGGAACTGGTTGGACGCGTACCTCCATTAATATCTATTCTGAGCTAATCTACTCATTTCCCTGAAATTACCACTGTATGCAATAGTCTAATCTAGATCTACCTCTCATTTTCTCCTTTCTCTGCTTTTAATATATTCCACACTATTCTCTTATTACTTAGAACGTGTTCTATCACCCTATCTCTCCTATGTTTTTACTATTTTCTATAGATATTTTTCTTTCCTTACTATTTCTAAAACTTCTTCGGTCTTAGTTCTTAAATTCGTCTATTCACGATATCTTCATCATACATCTGTAGCGCAACATTTCAAAAGCTTCTATGTTTTACATATCTGCTTCTCTTACTATCCATATTTCATAACCGTACATTTCTATTCTCCACACGTATGCTTTTAGTAATTTTTCCTGGTTTCTATGTTTCTTCTGTTAGATACATCACATTTCTTGTGCTAATTTTTCTTTTGAAATCCTTTGCACCTTTGGCCTATTTCACCGATATCCATAAGAATAAGAAGAGGGTTAATCAACCTGACGGGGAACAAAATCCCCACCACTTAGACATTTGCGCATTAATATGCTACGTACCTAGACGTAGCCGGAAGAAACGTAAATACCAGGCTAACTACCAGACGCGGAGAGTGGGGGATTCACCTACATACCAAAAAAACCGAAAAAACACGTCCGCCACGATCATCTATTAACAATAAGAATAAATATAGGATTCTGTACAAAACAAGCAAAAGAAATAAATTAGGCGTTACTATTTCAAAGCAAACAATTATGTCATACGAACAATTTAGTACTTTAGATACGAAGTGCGCATGTCGTATTTTACACAAAATAAAACTAATCAGTAGAAAATAAATATGTGAGAGCTTTTGTCAAGCGTTTTTAAAATTGCACATAATACCTTTTGTAAAGTAAACTAATCAATAAAAAAGAATAACATTATTAACAGTGGTACATCACACCTGTAGAGCGATAATATCGATTTGCAGCAACAAACAATAGTCCTACAGTGTCACTTTCCTATCACGTAACTACACCAAACTCTGATAAGGAATATTCCCTTGATATACACAAAAGAAAACAAGTTGTATACCTGTATGTGTCGGGATACTTAGCTTGCACGCCATGGGAGTGAATCAGAACCGCATCGCCACGGTCGTCGAGATCTATTTTCTTTGTTACCATAACGGCACTAGAGATCTACAGACAAGGACAGTAGATCTGTGGCAAAGAACAGTTGGACCTATATAAAAAAGAACTAATTTGACCTACAGGTAAGAGCGATACACGAAAGATACCTCCTACTTGTCGAACAAAAAACGTGCATCGTTCTTGAAATACTGAGACGAATAATGTAGAAAATATTTCAATGCACAAGCTGCAAATCAAATTAAAAATTGGTTCAAATACCAGAAGTTCAAACTGCAATGCTCGCGTTATCAAAGCGCAATTAGCAAACTAGAAAACACGCTATCAAATAATAGTGGGATCCATTAATTCAACAAGTCTTTAGATGGTATAAACACAAGAGAAAGCAATTATACGATATCGGAATGTTTAACAGATTAACGGATACCTAAAACAAGGTATTGACTATTTAATTTATCGAATAAATTTTCGTTTTAAAAGCAAGACGGATTTGAGTTAAAATTATGTTAAAGCGGGTTTATTCTGAACAGGTACACTATATAGGGTATTGTTGGAGAATTTAAGTATAGAAATGGAATTTATTCGAACCGGTAATGACTTACCCAAGGAAAAAAGGGTATTTAATTTATGTTGAAAAATAAACATAACAAATAGTTTTCCAAATACTCTTCTCACACAATCAACATTTGTTGAAAATATTGCAAAACCCACAGCTTTAATTGTATACGATAATCATCAGGTTTAAATACAATTATTTTTTTCATTATTACGTGTTGCGTCCTAGAACTGGAACCTACATTGGTTTCTATTCTGGGCTGACCTACACATTTTATCTGAAGTTACCACAGTCTACATCTTTCAATATCTGTATGTAATACTCTAATCTAGGTTTACCTCTACCTTTCTTTCTTCCGTTTTCTGCTCATAATGTTTCTGCACTCCTTTCTCATGCCTTCGTATGTGTCCTATCACCTTACATCTCCTGTTTTCCATATATTTCTGTCTTCCTCTACCATTTCTAGAACTTTTTTGTTCTTAACTTTGTCGGTCCATGATATCGTTATCATAAGTCTGTGATACCACATTTCAAAGAATTCTACCTTTTTCCGCCCGCTCCTCTTACTGTTCATGTTTCACAACTGTCTAGTGCTGTACACCACATATGTGGCTTCAGCAATATTTCTTTGTTTCTATGTTTGTTGCCTTTGAATATAGTAGTTGTTTTTTCTTGTCAAATGCAGTACGATCCTTGTACTAATCTTAGTTTTATAACTTTTGCACTTTTCCTATCTTGCGTTATTTTACTTCCTAGGTAGCAGAAATCCTTAACCTCTTGTAAGTTTTCGTTTCCTATTTGTATTTTTTTTTAACCTATTTTCTCCTCCTTTGCAAACTATTACTTTAGTTTTATTTTTGTTAATTTTCGTACCGTATCTCTTTGTTAGTACTGCTTCCATTTCATTAAGAGCTGCTTCTCACTTTTACTTGCTAGATGCCAATACCGTTCAATCACCTGCAAATCTAAGCATATTAATCGTTTGTTTCTGCATAATAATTCTAAATGTCTTTCTGAATTTGACAGTATTCACTGTCTCTTTGTTGTACAAGTTAAAAATTAACCGGGATAGGGCGCATTCCTGTTGCACACCTTTCCTAATATTTATATGTACTATCCATCTATCACTATACAATACATTCCAATCTTTTTAAGTATTACGAACATTTTTTCAATTTTACATTGTCGAATGCATTTATCAGATCTACAAACCCTATCATGCTTTCCTCATTTTCTATTTTTCTTCCATTAATACACTTAGAGCTAAAACGCCCTCGTGTGCTCCCCTGCTTCGCTTAAACCCAAACTGATTTTCTGTTAGTATTTCCTCGTCCGATTTTTCATTCGTCTTTGTTCTAAATAATATTTATGACATGTATGCAGTCAAGCTTATTGTTTGAAAATTTTCACGTCTCCGCACCTCTTTATTGGTATAGTGATTATGGTGTTACGCTTGCAATCTTAGGATATCTCGCTTTTCTCATACATATAACTTATATGTTGGAAGAGACGTTCTGTTACTGCTTGTCCAGCGGCATTTAGAGTTTCTTCTTGCACCTTATCTGTACCCGGCGCCTTACCATTTTTCATACTCTTTAATGCTAATTCAAACTCGTCTCGAAGTATAGGATATCCCAAATCATCCTTTATAATGTCTGATTCCTCTTCTAGTGATTCTAGTTTCGGTTCTGCATATAAATTCCCTATATTTTCTTGCCATCTATCCACTTTATCTACATTTTCTATAATGATGTCTCATTTCATACTCCATATATTTTTGCAATACGGTTGTATATCCCTTAATTTAATTCTAATTAGTTTGTATGCTGCGTCCTCTTTTCAATTTTTAACAACCCATTGTTTTTTAGTTTTCCTGCGTTTACTAATAATTTTCTACTTTATGGTTTTGTATATCTTTTTTCCTTCTTCATTGGTTTTTTTTGTACATTTGCTTTATTTTTCTATTAAATTCAGAATATTCATTGTTACCCACGGTTTCTTATTTTCTTTTTGTTTATATCCCAGAATATCCCTGGCGCGCCTTGTGTAAGCTGGTCTTAATGTTATTCCATTCTGTTTCTACTTCCTTAGTATCAGAAATATTCCCAGTATCTTCCAACAATTCATTTGACTTTTTTCGAATCTTTCTTGAAAATCTTTATCTTTTAGTTTCTCAAAGTCAAAGTGCCTTTTTCCGTTTTTTTTTTCAAATTTTTAAATTTAAGTGCGGCTTTCATAATTACGATGTTGTGGTCAGTGTCTATATCTGCTTCTGGGTAGCTTCTACAGTCTTTTACTTGATTCCTAAACCGTTGTCTAACAAGAATGTAATCTATTTGATATCTTCCTATATCTCCTGGCATCTTCCACGTATATAGTCTTCTAGCATGATGTTGAAATAATGTGTTTGTGATGATTAAATTGTTCTTGTCCCAAAATTCTACCAGTCTATTTCCCGTGTCGTTTCTCGTGCCTAAACCAAATAAACCTACTACCGCTCCCTCCCTGCCCCCACCTACCACTGCATTAAAATCCCCCGTAATTATTAAATTTTCATGTCCTTTATGAATTTTAGTCTTCGATATGTTTGTAGATCGTTTCTACCTCTTCCCCACTGTGGCTGGAGGTGGGCATGTATACTTGTATTATTACTGTATTTACTGGTTTAGATTCTAATCTAACCATAACTACTCTTTCGTTCTGTTGTAAGTAATTTTCTACACAGTGTCCCATCTTTTTTCACATAACTATCCTCACACCCGAATTTCCTTCCTCTGCTCCTATATGATTTACCCGGAAGTCTCCACTCCAAAAATCCTCCGCCTCTGGCCACCGAACTTCGCTGATCCCTACTATGTCTAGTGCTAACCTACTCATTTTAATTTTCAGGTTTTCTAGCTTACCTACTTGCTTAATACTTCTAACATTCCACGTTCCGACTAGCAAAATGTTCCCGACTCTTATTCTGCACTTTCCGATCGCATCCTCCGAAGTAGTCCCCTCCCGGAGATCCGAATGGGGGACTATTTCAACTACTGAATTTTTTACCACAGAGAATGCCATCATATTTATTGCAATTTAAGTACGCTGTGTACTTGGTAGGTAATGTGGTGGTTTCCCGTTGCTTTCCACATCGCGGTAGTGTGTCTTAGACTGTCATAGCGATCCCTATAGTCTCTGCCAATCTAAGTACCGAAAGAGCCTCTGCCCTCTTTCGGGGACCAGTTTTAGTCTGGTTCCTCACTATGGACCCTACTACTTTGGTTGGACCAGTAGTTTGGCTCTTTAGCTCATTTCACCTGTTCTAGACATCTAGAACTTCGGCAAGGTGCAGGTCCATTCGAAATGGATTTATTAGATGTGAAACAAATATTTATCAGTTTCAAAACAATACCATCTAATAATATTAAGTTATTTTAATATGCTTCGTCTACAGTATCGCCAATGTAAAGAGCATACTTTGAAATTCAGCTTGCGTAAATCCACAAATCCAAGAATATCTTTATACACCACTGAATACCATTCTCTCAGTTTTCATGCAACGCCATCACTATTGGCATTGTATAGTGTAGAGTGAGCAAAGATAACGCACCAAAAACACACAGCAGGTGTTCTTAAAACAATATACAACCTAACCGGTTTTATAACATTATCAGTGCACTCTCAATTTTAAATTGCACTAAATAAATTTTTTAATGTCGGAAACTTTACAGTGTTCCACTTGAAAATTATTATTTTTCGAGTGTAACTCCATACAAGTACAAACTTTTGAAAGCTTTTATTGTTTTATCACTACTCACGTCGTATTAGAACAGTTGACATAAATATCACTCAAATGCTTTTACCTCTGCTCATTCCATGACGATCACCCAAAAATTGTAGAGGGGTATTTTCTCGCTTTGTTTTGGCTAGGGGTAAAATGTATTATTAAAGCATAATATCATCATTATTAGATCTTCAGTCCTAGAACTGGTTGGACACGTACCTTCATTGTTTCCTAGTCTCAACCAATCTACACATTTCCCTGAAATTTGCAGTTTGCATCTATCACTATGAGTGTGTGAAAGTCTGATCTCGGTCTACCTCTACCTCTCTTTTCATATCTCTGCTTGTACTATATCCGGTACTCGCAGAAATGCCTTAGAACGTATCATGTCCTTCTATTTCTCATATTTTTCCATTTTCCACAGATATCTTTATTCCTCTACCATTTCTACAACCTATTTGTTATTAACTTTGTCTGACCATGCTACCATCCTCATACATCAGAAGGCTTCTATCTCTTTCTGTCTGCTTTTGCTACTGCCCCTAGTTAATAGATGTACTGTGCTCCACACTATGATTTGAACAGTTTTCTTGTTGTATCTATGTTCGTTGTCTTTGAACATAGCTGCTGTTCTTTCTTGTTTGATGCAGTTCGGTCACCTTCTATTGTTTTACAGTTATATACTCTATTTCTCCGATATTCAGTGGTATGTGAACAGGGGTAAGCAGCCTTTGGCAGTCAAGTTCCCCCAGCACTTGAACCTTTGTCGAATTAATAGTTTTCCAATTTATCCATTCGCACAGTCAACATTAGTTGAAAATATTACACAACCAACACCTGTAGTTGTTTATAATAATCATCAGATTTAAGACCACTTAGTTTTCGTCATTGGGTTTTACGTCTTGAAACTGGTTGGACTTGTACCTCAGTTTATTTATGTTCTGAGGTAGCCTACACGGTTCCCTGCAATTCTCACAACAGCCTATATACAGCTCGATTCCCTTCTATTACTTTCTAATTATATGCCCTATTTCACCGACATTCAGTGGTATATGGAGGGAGTTAAGCAGCCTGTGGCTGCCAAGGATCACCCAACACTTAGACATTTGCCGTATTAATAGTTATTCAGTAAATCCTTTCGCACAATTAACATTAGTTGAGAGTATTGCAAAACCAATATCTGTCGTTGTTTGTAATAATCACCATGTTTAAGTACAGTTATTATTTTTGTCATTAGTTTTTCCAATTTGCGACTGGTTGAAAGCGTACCTTCACTGATTTCCATTCTGAGCTAGCCTACATATTTACCTGAAATTTTCACAGCCTACATCTTTCACTATCTGTGTGCAGTTGTCTAACCTAGGTCTATCTACTTCTAATATATTCCGCACTATTCCCTCATGTCCTAGTATGTGGCATATCATCCTATCTCTCCCATTTTTACTGTTTTCCACATATTTCTTTCTTCCCCGACCATTTCTAGTACCTCTTTGGTGTTAACTTTGTCTGTCCATGATATCTTCATCATACGTCTGTAGCATCACATTTCAATGGCTTCTACCTTTTTCTTGTCTGTTTCTCCTACTGTCCAGGCTTCACAGCCACACAGTGCTGTGCTCCACACATATGTTTTAAGCAATTTTTTCCTTGTTTCTATGTTTGTGGTTTTTGAACACAGTAGTTGCTTTTTCTTGTTAAATGTAGTACGACCTTGTGCTAATCTTTGTTTTATATCTTTTGCGCTTTTCCCATCTTGCGTTATTTGACTTCCTAAGCAGCAGAAATCCTTAACCTCTTGTAAGTTCTCGTTACCTATTTGTATTCTTGTTTTTTATTTATTTTCCCCTCTTTTGCATATAAAACTTTAGTTTTATTTTTGTTAATTCTCATACCATATCTCTTCGTTAAAACTGTTTCCATTTCATTAAGAGCAGCTTCTAACCCTTCTTTGCTAGATGCTAATACCGCTATATCATCTGTAAATCTAAGCATATCAATCTTTTGTCCCTGCATATTAATTCCAAATGTCTTCTTGCATTTGACAGTACTCATTGCCTCTTCTATGTACAAGTTAAAAATTAATGGGGAAGGCACATCCCTGTCTCATCCCTTTTCTAATATTTACTTCTCTACTTTCTTGCTCTAATTCTATTACTGCTGTTTGCTTTTTGCATAAGCAATGTACTATCTGTTTATTCCTAAAACTCATTCCAATTTTTTTGAGTATTTCGAACATTTTTTTCCATTTTACATTGTCGAATGCTTTTTCCCGATGTACAAACCCTATATACACGATTTCACCCTTTTCTATTGTTTTCTCTATTATCACCCTCATAGCTAAAATAGTCTCCCGTGTTCCCTTGTTTTGCCTAAACCCAAATTAATATTCTCATTCAGCTTGTTTTTCCATTCGTCTTTGTACAATTATAGTTAATCTTTTTGACAGGTATGCTGTCAGACTTATTGTTCGAAAGTTTTTATATCCATCCGCGCCTTCCTTTTTTTGTATAGTTACTTTGGGTATCTCGCCTGTCTCATACATATTGCTTACAAACCGGAAGAGACGTTCTATTGCTAAAGCATAATATAATATTTATTAAATAAACAAAGTATACACCTATTTATACCAACATTATCCATTATGGTTCGTAAATATAGTAACCGAAAAAATAGTTGCCGATGAGCCTTAATAACACGTGCTTGGCAACAAACAGGTGCTAGTGATATTAAAGTAAAAATAATTAATTGAGGCAGGTCTTTCCTCGTAATTATTTATTACCACGTCTAACGACTAATTCGACTAAAGTACCCGGCTGTACATTGTCTCGCGTCTATTGCATTAACAACGTTAATCGTCTATTGCCATTCTCATCGTCTAAACTCCAACCATACTCCAACTGATTTCGGAAAAGCTAAAAACCAGAACTCTGCTTCCAACGCTTTCTGCTCTAACGTGTATACAACATATTTAAATGCACCGTGACCTAGTCAAATGCTACAATGTACCTATTTATCTTAAACGATAATCACACCGATTAAGCGTATACAATAACAAAAATGAAATTTTATTATTATCCACCAATCAAGAACGCATTCAACTCACCCACCCTCTATCAAGACAGGTTTAAAATACAATTGTCAAAATTATAAAGAAATTATCGTTGAAGGTTATTTACAGTTTACATGTTCACAAGGCAACTAGTTTATAGTTTACAGTTTTAAATGTTTTATTGTTCAATTTTAAAATTCGATGTATACTTTAAGTTTTATATAGTTCAATGATATTGATGTGCATTTAACCTCAATTTAGTAAGTACTTATTGTATATTGCTTGATGCCCATAATGACGTTTTTGTAGTTTCTTTGATAAAGGTTTGAAATAAACCGAAAGCTTAGAATATAATAAAGAGTACGCTTGAATAACCAGCTGACCTACAACCTGCTAATATCATTCAATATATATATATATATATATATATATATATTGCTGTGATAAGGGGTTGTTTAGGGGTGTATTGAATAGCAAGGGTCGTGTAGTAACCATAAATTGCAATAGGAAGCAGAAAACTGCATTTATTTAGCAGAAAATTAGGTAATTTGTATATTATGTAAATAGCAAGCATTTAACACCCTATATATAGACCATAATTAGCTTTAAACAATGCAAGTAAGAATATCTTTCAACAAAAGTACGCGTATTCAGAAGAAAGGATAGTTCATGTAATTAAACACGCGTTGAGAAGTGTTCTAGTTAATTATAAAACAAATACGAAGATAAGAGATAAAATCTAACAAAGCTTTATGCAACCACGCGGAAACAATAAACATTTTTGATAAGCAAAGGCAATTTTCAAAGATGCATAAACACAAATGAAAACAGCATTAAAGTTACATCATTTATTTTGTACAATATTGAAAAGGCGATATCTACACAAAACAACGTATGGTCAAGATAACGATGTATCAATAGCAAATAAATAATATACAGAAAACCAAATAAATTACATCAGAAACAACTTCAAAATGCAGGGCCTGATTGGTTGAGATATCTGCAAGACTTGTTGAAAACCCAGCCCACATGTAATTGGGAACAGTCTATATTAACACAAAGCAATGATAAGAGGAGTCAGTTTAAAACTCAGGCAGGGCGAAGCTGCGTCACTGCGAAACAGAAAGTAACGCATAATTTAATATTCAATAAAATATCAAGAGTAAGTGATAAGGTGCAACGACTACGAAAACTTCTTTTACCGTTTAACGGCTTCTAATTGGTGATACATTTTTGAATACTTCAAATCTGGGATATAAAATTTAAATGTGTTAATGAGAATAACTCGAATGGATCGATATAATATTTCAAATTGGGCGATATAACATTTCGAATGTGTCGACAAGAAGAATAATTCGAATATTCAAGTATGTTGATGATAATAATTCAAATTGGTGGTGTATTTCTGAATAATACAAGTATGCGTCGATAAGAACAATTCAAATCTGGGTCAATATATTATTTCAAATCAGCGTAGACAATTATATTTTGGTACAATTTTGGTACAATTTTGAGTTGCGAGATTCAAGGCATATGAAATAAAAAAGCACGAAGTAATTTTTGGAAAACAAGGGGTGACTGTACTCAAACACTGGTTAAACGAAAGAGGACAACAAAGAGGTGTTGATCTACGACCCGAACAAACCGTAGCAGGTCAGATTTATTTAATTTTAAGATGTTTTCTATTTAAATTTCAATACTGAATTTACTCAATTTATATAAAAAGTGTAACGAAGTCAGCAACAAACATTGCATACGTTAAACTTACGTAATGGTTTCTTTGGTAAAAAGGGGTAGTTTTTGGTGACTATAGATTGAATTCAAACACATAAATTTTGAGATAAAAGATACATATGATATTGATTGATTGATGGGTGTATTTAAATATTTTTCAAAAATTGTAAATAATATTTCTTTACATTATATAAAATTAATTGACTTCGTTTTATAAATTCAAACAAATAGGTAATCATAAAGGGGTGGAGAAGAGAAAAATTGATCATCGTAACGTTGTCCACTCTGTGTAGATTAAGAGGGCTAGCCGTGGTGTAATAATAAAATTAGTAAGATTAAATTTGAAGTGAGAACACAGAGCGGTGGAGTTAAGTAAAAACGTCATTACACCAAGTACGGCGTTATCATATCAATATATATATATATATATATATATATATATATATATATATTTTATTTATTTAGACCTTTTCCCAAGAAACACAATTTCAAGTAATATATATATATATATATATATATATATATTATATACTGTCAAGAAGGGGGTGGGCTTATAAAATGTTTAAATAGGGCTTCGAAACGACTTTGCTAGAATGGGGGTATATTTGGTTTTGTTTGAGTATTTTCTTTCAGGTATTTTTGGTTTATAAATTAACAACAACTATTCCACGTTTATAAATTTATAAAGCTTTTGAAACTGCATTGCATTCAACAACATATACCGGCCATAGACCAGGCTAAGCTAGTTATAAGTTTGCATTGTATACGTATTTTAATTGTTATGGTTGCACGTATATGAAATTTAATTTGGAGTTAGCGTTTTCAGAATCTTTTGAATGTAAAACAAATATCAAAATTGTGTGGTATACTGTACGCTTTTAAAATTTTAAGGAGTTAAGTGATACTACTAAAAATTTGTAAATGAAGTTCAGTTTGAATATGTTTGTAACAATTAAAGATTGGTTATGTAATGACAGGACGTTTACCGAATAAGACATAAATGTCTGTTACGTACAATTTAAAAGCTGAACCATCAAAGTTTGTTAGCTATTTTCAATATTGTAAAAGTTCAATATACATAAATCACTGGATTGCAAACCATCTAGAAAATGAATGTATCTAGAAAACAACTGTATTATTAATCAATTATTAATAATTATAAATTACATAGTGTGCGTAGAGATAGTTGTTATGGCAACGAAAACAAAAGAAGACGGATTTTTTTATAAGGGACTTCAAATTTATATTACTGAAAAATAGACGTGTTTTTGTACTGTTATGAGTTTTATTACATTTAAAAGTTACGAGAAAGTTTTGAAAGTCAAGTTGTACCTGGAGATAGCAAATAGTAGCAGTTTTACGGCGAATAAAAGTTAATTAAACGAGGAGTGCTGGTCTGTACCGTTATTGTTTGAAGACAAAGCATAGTGGAATTGGAGTTATCTGAGTATTTGTATAACATAAAATTTGTAGAAATATTAGTAGTTTATAGTCTGAAGATTACCAGTTGCTCGAGTTACTTATTATTTACAGGAGGTGCCTGCAGTTGGTCACTTGGCTTCAGGACGGCTGGAAGGCGGCGCTTGTATCTGGATTCCAGGTATTAGTATTTAATATCTACGCAGTGCTTTAATGAAATTTATAAAAGTGGAACTAGTGTTTGGGAATACTTATGGCTTTTAAAATTATTTTGAAAACTCCTTGGATATTTGTTTAGGTGTCTAGTTGAGAGGTGTTTGCTTAGGACGGACCCACCCTAGGTAGATTCCGCCACGTGTTTGACGGCCCTGTAGAATATTTAAGTGCAGCAGCCGTGTAAAATATTTAAAGGTAAATTGTGTGGCATAACTCAACAAGGCTCTAAAATAAGACAAGGAGTGACAGATAGATATCTTACGCCTATCACTAATAAGGTAGGATCACAGTATATATATAACAATATATATATATATTACTTGAAATTGTGTTTCTTGGGAAAAAGGTCTAAATAAATAAAAAATATTTTTTCACATTATATGCGTGTTAAACAGACGTTTCGACCGTCGCAAGATGGTCTTTATTAATGATGTTTTTTTACCTATAATACGATACATGTACATTATCTCTTATAAATACCTAAAATATGCTTACCCATAAACGGAGGTTTATTATAACGTAGTATAAATTGAGTCATTCATTGAATGGTATGGTACGGTTACTACACTTTAATTTATTTAATATACATATATATTTATATACATATATATATATATATATATATATATACATATATATATATATATATATATTGAGGTGATATTGCCTTTTGATATGAAATTGCCCCACGATTGGTGCACGATTTTTATTGATATGATATAAATTTATTAAGTCCCTACGATTTGGGTCATTTTTATTGCTAGGAAATGCCCTTTTTGATTGAACGTTCCATTAATTGATATAAAATATTTATTTTGCTATGATATTTTTTTTGCTATGATAATTACTTTAGGATCTTACCCCGACTAGCTCACTGAATAAATCTTATTTTACCCTTTAAATGGATTGAAATAAAGCAGTTCTAGAACACACAATATAATAATTGATAAATGTACAACTCAAAATTTTCTCTTGTATAAAATATTTACATTTACCAAATTTATGCTTTCCTGAAAGCCAGCAAAAATATCTTTTAATTATTCTCAAGTACCTTCGAACGTTCCTTTTTCATATTTTTCAAATGATTTTTTTGACGACTCTCATAAATACACAATGTATAGCAAATATTAAATTTGAAACAGTCTTTCAATAATAAAATGTTTAAAAATCGCTAACCTGGAATGGTTACTAGAGTTCCTTCATAGTCTGTGGTCTGCATCCCTTGTTGCGTCTGCTTTACCTATTGGCCAAAATTATCCACTTTTGATTTCTGGTATTTTTAGATTTGCGTTAAGGCTTAGATCTCGACATGAACATCGACTCAACAAAAATCGTTTCTACAAAATGGCATCAACAAAATGCCATCCCAATAAAATGGCATCAGCAAGAAGCGTCCAACAGAAGCCGTCCCAATACAAGAAACCTCCAATAAAAACCGTCCCAATAAAAGAAGCTCTGTTTTATTAAGCATTAGAAATAAATTTAATTAATTGTTTAACTTACGTCTATTTGTAGATCGGCTTATTTTTCGTCGCACAAATTTTTGCACTTTCAAATTTCATTTATACTGAATTTTATTTTACTAATTAATTACGTAACTTTTTACGGCATTTGAGCATAGTTGATGCTTGTTGAATATGAACTAAATGTTATTCATTTTCTATTGTATTTATAAGCCCTTCCCACCAATAGTTTTCATTGGCGTGTTTATAATCAAGGCTTGTACTTTGCCTTATCTGGCAGAACTCGGAATTTTCACAAATTCCATGGTTTAATTCTTTGACGAAATGCTTTCTTAGTCACGTAAGCATTGTACTAAATTACAGTATTTTGTTAGGATTTCCAATTATGGCTTTTATCAAGTCACGTATTCAATGTTTGTCAATTGAAAGTCCAAGATTTATCATATAATTGAACCGCTTGTGTATTTGTTTGTTACAGATTGTTGATTTTCTGAACAAATGTGTTCTTTCTAGTCACGTAACGATTTTCTAATAATGGTGTATTAAGATGCGTTTGCATAATAATTATGTTGATATTTTCAACACAATTATTAAATATTTGGAGTGCCAATTTATCTATGTTTCCTGGTAATTTATTTTGATGCAATTAGTTGCTTCTAAAATCTTATCTTTACTCGTAAAATATACTTAACCATATTTATACGACGCATACATTACTATTCTAAATAAATGGTATCGGATTATTACTAAAGGAGCATCTTTCTCATGCATTTAATCACATATCTTTTATATACAGTGTCCTCGCAATTGACTTTTTGTAGAATAATAGATTTACTCCTATAATTGATGAAATTATTTGATTTTCTTAAAGTTAAAGTTATTTATATTTATCCTACGACCCCTATGACTTAATCTACCCTTAAACTACCCTATTATCATAGCAATATATATATATATATATATATATATTACTCTAGGATTACCCAACTACGGAGCCACAGCGTTGGGCCGACGTAATTTATTGTAAACGCTAGGCTGCAACTAATCGAGCCCCTCCGTAGAAAAGTCTCCTAAAAATTTGTGTTGTCATAAGTGCTCCGGACCTACTCTGGAAATCAAGTCTTTCCACCTAGACATGCATTACATATCACCCTATAGTAATACACTCTGAGAATGTTTTCTAATTCGGACGCCAAAACCTCCAGCTTTTTGCTCAACTTCCTCAAGGATATTCGCCACGGTTGCTCACTTGCTCTCTGAAAATAATACTTTAATATTGGAAAAATAAATAAAATTTGACTGCCAAAAGAACATCACGCTTTATTGGAACATTAATTCGCAATTCAAAAAATTTTAGTCTTACATTCTTCATACAACTTGTTTAACAAATATTACCAATTTTTAAATGAAGTTATTGTAAATGAAATAATTTGAAAATTTATCTATTTACATCGATCATTAAATAAAAATAACTGGGCTTATCCCTAAAGTTTACTTTAAACCCCAGGTCTATTACGAGCTCATAGTAAAAACCTTTCTGTACCTTTGTGCTAATTACTGCAGTGAAAAATTACCAAAAACCCCTTTACTTTGTACAAAAGCCAATATTTCACCTTTATTTCGTGATACCAAGTAGTACATAAATATGTTTTCATACAACCCCTTCTCAAAGTAAAACTGTTAGTTAAAAATGTCGTTATAATACAACGAAATCCACAAAAATCACCAAATTGTCATAATCTCCAAGAAAATCGCAAAATTCAAAAGTTTTAAAATGTTGAATTACCCGGATTAATCACCACCAGCTCTCTACGTTGAAATCATTTCCGATGTGGACATCCCTCTAGACTGCTCGTTCAAGAATTGCTCCAGGTGGCCTCTCACCATCAGGAACTGCACGCCTCCACTCAGATTTCTCAGCTGCTAATGCGCGGTACTTCCATGCTCCAGTACATCTGCTACTGGTCTATCAACATACTCTACTTCTACCAGTAATTATCAAGCGCCTCCAACCATATGTAGTAAAAAGGTCTACCTACTTTTATACCAGCTTCGGTTATCAACTGCATTTTAGATATTCACAATTGCAATACTACCGTTGCACCAACTTGTGCATCTTAATAAATTTAAATTTATTTATACACTATTACACGAAGGTTGGTTGAAGATCAACAAGGAAAGAAATGAGAACCCTAACTGCCACGTCGTTGTTTATATAACCTCTGAATTCCACCCCTGAATCGTTACACACCATCCCCAAGCACACTTTTCTCGGTATACCTCTCAACCGTTCACAGATTTCACGAATTCATCCACTCCACAACAACTAACAGTCGTCTCATTCTGCAAAACCAGCCATTATCCTTGAGTCTTTCCCCGTAAAACCTCGCAACCGTCTCCAACCGTTTCAAAAACCCGAAAATTTTACTTGCAAAACAAGCATTTTAATTCGAACTCCTCATTAAAAATATCTATCGGCTGTCACTTTCTACGAACTCGTCCGGCAACTAACCTCCACCCAAGCCTCAAAACACGCATCCTTCATACGCGCACATCCGATCGCCTCATTCTAACTTGGACTCAAACATACTGTTCCTTGTCTTGTATCTTTCCCCAGTTTTCAACGTTCCTTATCGTTTTTTGTGTATCCTTATCTTATTTGTGTATTATGTAATTTACCTTTATTCCTGCTTATTTAGAAGTCTTATCCCAACCAACCATTCTACATCATTGCTTTTCTTGCTCTTATACATGCACTCTATTTGTCCGACTCCGTCTGTAGCCCCTACAATATTTTCCATTACCCTTTTTAACAAACATCTTATGCAAACACGTAGCATCTTCCTCGCATTTATTTACTTATAAAAATACCTTTGTCATACAGACGTTTCAAGGTCAATGACAACTAACCATATGATATTTTCCATTCTTTGCTATCTCATTAATAACACTTCTTTTCCTTTTATATTATCGATCCATTTTTGTACTTGTAGCGTTCACGTCTCATATCCCCTAAACCGGCTGTTTGTTTTCGATCTATCTTCTACTACGAATTCTAACATCTGTTGGCAAGCTTTTAAACTCAATACCAAGAACGTGTTTACAAAGCTAAACTTTTACTGGAAATATCTTGTTTTTAAAACGCTCCCTAACAGTTAACGTGTTTTTTGACTATACTTTCATATTTACAATGCTAAAACTTTTGAAATAATCAAAGTTCCAGCTTTATATTACCTTAAACTACGTTATGTACACTAACAAAATTAATTACGCTTCGAATATTTGTTATATAAAAATGCACCCTCTCTAATTTTCGATTTTTATGCTACTATTATATGTTTATATGCACGGACATGTGCTGCTTATCTCATAATAACCATAGTTAATCTCTACCCTAATACTAACATGAAGTAAAATTTATCGCAAAGCTGATTTTTAATAATAAATATCTATGTTTTAGTTTTAAAATATTCTAATTAATTTCTGGACTGCTATATACATGGTGTACCCTATTAAAATGTCTTACTGACCTATCTCCCACCATTTCTAAAAATCCATAGTAATATATATATATATATATATATATATATATATATATACATATATAAATCTGCAATTGTGTTATTTTTCTAATCTATTTTTCGTCAATTTTGCGCTACTCAAACTGTTTACTGTATGCAGGAGCAGGGAGTATTAGTGCCAAAATTTGACACTATTGGAATAAAATTTTTAAACTTTCAGGTACGGTAGTAATCTACTCCTGAAAATTAGCTGTGGTAGCGATAATAAAAAGGAAATTAAAGAAAAATAACTACACTTATTACAAGGCTTTATTAATATTTAACGAGCATTGCAAAATTTACTACGATCTAACGTCAAAATAGCAGCGTGTGCTTAAGAGCTGTTCTCGTTCTCTTCATTAGATGTTTGCGTTCTGTTAGTGCTGTTAACGTTCACCTGTGAAAATTCTACTAGTAATTTAGGATCTTGAGCGACTTTCCAAAAATGATATCCCATAATTTCAAACAATACCTAAAAAACAATGCGTTAGAAATATTGTTATGAAAGGATTGGTAAATATGAAATAAGACATGTAAATTTAAATCTCAGAACAATTTACATTTCAGCAGCATTTGAAGATTTGACGCTGTTTTTAATCGTAACTTTAGTAATATTGTTCCCTTATGGACCCGAAGTCGAACTCTTGGTGACGCAATTTAGGTATGAGACTTGTCAAAAGTTCACCATTAAATGTATAAATATAGAAAATAAAAGATCCTGCTATCAAAGATTCATTGGACAGCTTTATAAATAATATACCAGTTTTCAATTTCGTTACTGTGCTACATTTTTTTTTTGCTAGGGCTGACACTACTTTATTAACACCATACTGCAAGTTAGGTGTCTGCAAAACTAAATCTTCCGACGTAACTAGGGGTCTATTCCTTGGGTAGAGCTATGAGCAATGGGGGTAAGTCGAAATCTGTGGGGGTCACACTCAAACTAAAACAAACAGGCGCCACCAAGTCCAGATTGATTTATATTAATGGCATAGCAAATTTCTAAGGGCGGACGTGGAGACCAAAGAAAATAAGATCGCCTTCGCTGACTCAAAAACTTGTCTTAACAGAATAAGACGCTGTTCCTGTAAGGAAAAATAATAATTAAGTCACATAGAAATTGGGAACACAATTTGCGTCCTTCAAGTATACCTAAATGCATAGAGAATATTTTCTACATACTGGAATCATAAAAATTTAACTCTTACTGTCTTTTATTTATCAGGTCTGATCAAACTAGATCAGAATAAAAAACTTTAAATGTAGATTATTAATTTACTAGAAAGAATTTTCTTTGTTTCAGTAAATAAAATTTCATTATAATTAATTAAAATAAATGTTTGATATTCTTGCAAAATTGTTGTAAGGTTTATCAACTGATCCTTACTCAAATATATTACAATTCGGTGTAACTAACAATATTAAAGTTTTTTTTTATAACCCAACCAGATCTGTGTAGGTCACTTACAAATGAATATTCTAAATTTTCTCATTAATTTAACAAAATTAAAATTAGTCTGAAGTTAAAAGAATCACCAAGATATTCTCTAATTTTATCAAAAGTGGCAGTACTGTAATGTTAAACATCTGTTAGCCATTGTGCAATTGTTGACGGCATTGTTCAAACAAACAAGTGACGTAATAGCAGCTGTTAATTTACGTTGTAGCCACGTGTAGTCACATATTTACGGAACTAAGTGAAATCAAACCCGATACTGGGGAAAACCAGCCTAATCACAGGTAAACTGAATAACAATTTTGTACATCTAACAAACAAAATGAAATAATGTACTTTCAGAAGGAAGTACTGAGGATATTCTTAATTCTATTACGAACCCAACACCGACTGTCGTCTTTGGTTGCAATGGAAACAACTTCGCAGTGCGGGACCTGCAGCTAAATATGCTTGTTTTCCATGTTTTAATACAGATGTAGGAGCGAAGCAGATTTCTCACATTGGTTCACGGCAGCATTACTTCATAGCGTACTCCTCCGTTGTCGAATTTTATTTACAAATATAATCTTTCATTGCTTAGTCCATAAGTTAAAGTTTCTAAATTTATCGTTGCAATTTCTGACGTATTGTTGCGGTTTCTGATTTATCCTTGCGCGTTACTCAGGAAGTGTTTCATCAAAATAAGGCGACCCGGAGGTCACTCGCCATTCTTTTGAATGCATCTTCACGCTGCTTTTAACTATCGACGAGTGCGCTCGCTGCGTTCTTGCATGGTGGGAGGATCATAAGTGGGGTTCTCGAACCTCTCACGCGCGCGCCAGTGGCTGTGGAATTGCACCGAATTCGAAACAAATAGACTACTAATCCTAGATATAGTAATACTATAAAATTTAATTGTTACTCGAATCTTTATTTTAGTTAATAAAGGTATTTCAATATTCATTGTACGTTTAATGAATAGGTTCTTTTACTGCTAAAATAAAATTGTTACACTACCCCTTTCCTAAAAGAAAAAAATTTTTTTGGAAAAACTTCAAATATAACAAATACAAAAAATTTTTATAACAATACTAGCCTTTCCTACCTTCCTAACTAACTATGCTATCTTATAAATTTATTCAAATGGGGGGGACAAATATTTACAAATGAGTGTGTTGGTAACTACGTGTACCTGACGTCCATCGGGAGACAAAATCGGGGAGTCACAATCGGTAATAATCAAAATTGGGAGGGGGTCAAATTAGAAAGTCAAACACTCCACGGGACAAAAAAAATTCAAATTTACAATATTTCCTGACTTGAGATTCATACTTCTAACAAGGCTAATATTTCTTACTTATAACCAAACACTTACGATTTACTTCTAATTTCAAGAAAAACTTCACTTCCAGGAGCTCATTTAGCTCTATCTACAAAAAAAAGGAATGCTTCCTCATCAAGACAGCATAACCATTCAAAACATAATCACTACAAGGTGACAATCAAAAGTAAAACCCTACTAATAGGTCTATATTTAAACACCATCATCACAAAGTGATAATCAAAACAAAAGTGACCTAATCAAAAGGTTACTTATCAAATGCAAATACAAAATATCATCACTTCATCGCAAAGAGATGATCAAAACAAAGGTAACCTAACCATAAGGTTACTTAACAAATTCAAATACAAAGTATTATCACTTTAGTACAAAGAGATAATCAAAACGAAGGTAACCTAACCATGAGGTTACTTAACAAATTCAAATACAAAGTATTATCACTTTATTACAAAGAGATAATCAAAACAAAGGTAACCTAACCATAAGGTTACTTAATAAATTCAAATACAAAATTGAGCCAGATAGGGCTGTAATCTCCTACGCCCTACTGAATATCCTATCACTGAGTTCTAACAAACAACTGATCTCATTAGTGATGGACCAAATGGTGATACTCACCAAGCCAACTTTGACCTTATCAAACCAAAGAATTTCGAACGGTCAAAAGGAACAAGGAAAGAATAATCTAATATTTCTCTACCTCGATATGTAGAAATCAGGACCAACAATCAAATAGCCCACCTACTTCTACATTGTAAAGATATCTATTAAAGACATCTTCTAAACACATCTCTGAGCAACGCGCGAGCAAAATGTCCAGCGTGCACACCAAGGCACACCTCAAACCTACAAAATTTACAAAATCTCAAACCACTTATTCAGTTCTCAAATAAAATACTCAAAATTAGTGAAACGACACTAAATCAAAAATTGGAACAAAACAAAACAAACCACTACTGCATTACTTAACATCAAAGAGATGATCGGACCGGAATTAATCGTCAGGATCATCATTTTCCTTTGGATACGACGCTCAACTGGTTTCAAGTCTTTACGTGCCATTTCCTGCTCTTGTCCCATCTTCGTTCTCTAACTCATATACTAAATTGGAATGTTTTTTCCGAACTTTACTCATAACGAACTTAGGGGCTAACTTAGCGGAAAATTTATCACTAGCACTCGAGAGGACCTTATTAGCTCTCCAAACACTTTCTCCGACTCGGAATGAAATGTCTCTTCTTCTAAGATTGTAGCGTTTACTCGAACGTTGATAAGCTACATGCAAATTTTCACGGACATTTCCAAAATATCAAACAAAGGTTGACGATCCAAAACATAAGAAGGTCTACTACTGGAGACGACATCAACATCTTCACCCGGTATAAAATTATCATTATAAGCTTTTCCACTTAAAGGTACCTGACGACCAAAAACTAAAAATTTGGCGAATAGTTGGTGGACTCATGTTTTGCTGAGTTGATCGCGTATTGGATCTTTGATATCTCCATATCCCACGTATCATGTTCTTCCACGTATGAACGGATTGCTGTACCAACTGTCTTATTGATTCTTTCCACAAAATTGCATTGGGGAGCATAAACAGCATTATACCAAATCTTTGAATTTCGTACCTTGCACACAAAGCTTTAAAAATACGTCCAATTAATTGTGGACCATTATCACAAATAACAAACTGTGGCACTCCATAGACAAGAAATACTTTTCCTCCAAAATTTCTCGATCAAATGTGCCGTGGCACTACGTAAAGGTTGCAAAATCGAATATTTCGAGAACCAATCACCAACAACTAAAAGTCATTTACCTGCTTATGAGTCATCAATAAAAAACTAATCATGACAATAGCTAACAAAAAATCAGTGTTCAGGTACACTCACACCCTACTACCAATTGAACTGTCGAAACAACTACAATGCTTCACAACGCCTAAATATGCTAGAGTGACAAACCCTCTACGAGTCTCACCTAGACTAACAATACCAAAAGTTTACATCAAATCAAAAGGATGCAAAAATCTAGAGCGCCTAACTCACCTCGAGTCTCGTCTAGACTTACGCAATGCCGAGCGACCAACTCTTCCTGAGTCTCGTCTGGACTGACATACTGCTGAGCGACCAACCACGACGACAAGTTCCGCCTAGACTAAATTGCGTTGCAATGCCGATCTAAACAAAAATCTGCTAACAAAATCAAAAACGTGCTTATGCACAAAGAGCAATTCTCAAACGACACAACGACAGCTCACTCCAATGTACCTTCAAAATAGAATCTCTAGCCTTATCATCAAATTTCGACAAAGATGTTCTTTATTGACTCAAACAAATCAAACAACAGGCTTATCAGCTTCTTCAGCTGACAGTCTTCCCAAAATTTTCCTCAAAACTGGTTTCTCACTCACTACTCCCGTTCTTCTTTGAGTAGACAAACAATTCGGAATATCCGACATGATTACAAAAGCCTAATGGAATCAAACTGAAAGATCTAAATGATCTGAACCTTACAAAAGTGATCAAAACAAATTCGTACTACTAAAGGTAAAAATCAAGAGGTGTTTTTGGTAAAATAATTTTGCCAAAACAATATCAAAAAATTATATTGGGTCAAAATAGAATGAAAGTTAAAAATAAATTTAACTAAGTTAATTAATTGATTGACTGTGGTTTAACGTTACAACCAATCTTTTATCAAAAGCGAACAAACAAATCTAAATGTCAAATAAACTTTAAGCAAACAAATTTCGACGCAAAATAATTTTTGGACAAATAGATTACAAAGCAAAATAAATTTTGAGCTAACAAATTTCAAAGCAAATTAAATTTTGAATAAACAAATTTCGAAGCAAAATAAATTTTGAACAGACTATTTCAAAGTAAAATTATTTTTGAACAAACAAGTTTCAGAGTAAAAAATAATTTTTGAACGAACGAATCTCGAAGTAAAATTAATTTTGAACAAACAAATTTCGAGGTAAATTAAATTATGAACGAACGAATTTCGACGAATCACTCGTTGAAGAAACAAATTTCGACGCCCCAAGCGTTGAACAAACAAATTTCGACGCCCCAAGCGTTGAACAAACAAATTTCGACGCCCCAAACGTTGAACAAACAAATTTCGACGCCCCACGTTGGGCGCCAGTGCTACATATTTTTGCTAGGGCTGACACTACTTTATTAACACCATACTGCAAGTTAGGTGTCTGCAAAACTAAATCTTCCGACGTAACTAGGGTCTATTCCTTGGGTAGAGCTATGAGCAATGGGGGTAAGTCGAAATCTGTGGGGGTCACACTCAAACTAAAACAAACAGGCGCCACCAAGTCCAGATTGATTTATATTAATGGCATAGCAAATTTCTAAGGGCGGACGTGGAGACCCAAAGAAAATAAGATCGCCTTCGCTGACTCAAAAACTTGTCTTAACAGAATAAGACGCTGTTCCTGTAAGGAAAAATAATAATTAAGTCACATAGAAATTGGGAACACAATTTGCGTCCTTCAAGTATACCTAAATGCATAGAGAATATTTTCTACATACTGGAATCATAAAATTTAACTCTTACTGTCTTTTATTTATCAGGTCTGATCAAACTAGATCAGAATAAAAACTTTAAATGTAGATTATTAATTTACTAGAAAGAATTTTCTTTGTTTCAGTAAATAAAATTTCATTATAATTAAATTAAAATAAATGTTTGATATTCTTGCAAAATTGTTGTAAGGTTTATCAACTGATCCTTACTCAAATATATTACAATTCAGTGTAACTAAACAATATTAAAGTTTTTTATAACCCAACCAGATCTGTGTAGGTCACTTACAAATGAATATTCTAAATTTTCTCATTAATTTAACAAAATTAAAATTAGTCTGAAGTTAAAAGAATCACCAAGATATTCTCTAATTTTATCAAAAGTGGCAGTACTGTAATGTTAAACATCTGTTAGCCATTGTGCAATTGTTGACGGCATTGTTCAAACAAACAAGTGACGTAATAGCAGCTGTTAATTTACGTTGTAGTCACGTGTAGTCACGATATTTACGGAACTAAGTGAAATCAAACCCGATACTGGGGAAAACCAGCCTAATCACAGGTAAACTGAATAACAATTTTGTACATCTAACAAACAAAATGAAATAATGTACTTTCAGAAGGAAGTACTGAGGATATTCTTAACTCTATTACGAACCCAACACCGACTGTCGTCTTTGGTTGCAATGGAAACAACTTCGCAGTGCGGGACCTGCAGCTAAATATGCTTGTTTTCCATGCTTTAATACAGATGTAGGAGCGAAGCAGATTTCTCACATTGGTTCACGGCAGCATTACTTCATAGCGTACTCCTCCGTTGTCGAATTTTATTTACAAATATAATCTTTCATTGCTTAGTCCATAAGTTAAAGTTTCTAAATTTATCGTTGCAATTTCTGACGTATTGTTGCGGTTTCTGATTTATCCTTGCGCGTTACTCAGGAAGTGTTTCATCAAAATAAGGCGACCCGGAGGTCACTCGCCATTCTTTTTGAATGCATCTTCACGCTGCTTTTAACTATCGACGAGTGCGCTCGCTGCGTTCTTGCATGGTGGGAGGATCATAAGTGGGGTTCTCGAACCTCTCACGCGCGCGCCAGTGGCTGTGGAATTGCACCGAATTCCGAAACAAATAGACTACTAATCCTAGATATAGTAATACTATAAAAATTTAATTGTTACTCGAATCTTTATTTTAGTTAATAAAGGTATTTCAATATTCATTGTACGTTTAATGAATAGGTTCTTTTACTGCTAAAATAAAATTGTTACAACTGTTTCCAAAATCACGAATAGCTGAAAACTAAGCATCATCGTTCTTGTGTGAAAATACCATTCGGGTAACTATAAAAACATTCTTATAGCACTGGATATTTTTTTTATTTTAGCAAACTAACAAATCATAACATTAACTTTAATTTGCATCCTACGTGAAAAATCCTTAAATTAAAATTATATCACTGTACTATCGGTGTTTCGGTGTTTTCAATTTTTAGTGAAAAATTCGCCATACCCTGTTTTGCCTAGCTTCTGATTTTTTACTTGAAGAAAGTTTGGAACTACTTTTATGTTTCCAAGATGTCAAAAATTGATTAATTTTAGTATATTTTTTTCCCTATAGTGGGGGATAAAGAATACTACTATAGTAAGCCTGCTTATCGTAAAAGGCGATTAAAAGGCGCAGCAAGGGGCAGCAGCCTTGCTGGCTAAAAGATATTGGAGGAGGGTCGGTTGGTCTCGGGCGATCCTCAATAATTTACAAGCTTGTTGGGGGTTGGCCGTGACGGATACGGCTTTTTGCTAAAATCTTTAAAAACTGCGTTGTGGAAAGATTTGGGAGCCTACCACAATATTTCCCAGGTGTGCGTGGCCTAAAACACGAAATATATATGATGGAGAGCTCACAAGTAAAATTCTTATCCGGAGGTAAAATACTCCCTCATTCGGATCTCCGGGAGGGGGGTACTTGGGGCTCGTCGTCGTAAGAATATAAAGCAACAGTTCGATTTAGTGATAGGGACTTGGAATGTAAGGTCATTACTCAGAGTAGATAAGTTAACGAATTTATTAGGCGAAATGAGAAAGGAAAAGCTGGACATTTTAGGTATTAGTGAGGTGAGATGGCCAGATAGTAATGACTTTTGGAAAAATAATTATAGAATAATTACAACTTCTTCAACTAATGGACAGGCAGGCGTAGGAATAGTGTTAGGTAAAAGATTAGGGCATAAAGTTAAAGAGTACTTACAATTTAGTGATAGAATAATTATGGTTAGATTGAGTACAAAACCCACAGACACTGTTTTAGTACAGGTTTACATGCCAACAACTCAGTACGAGGATGAGGAAGTAGAAAAGGTATACGAGGATATAAATAGTATAGTGAGAAAAGTAAAAGAGATGAGAATTTAATAGTTATGGGCGATTTTAATGCGTCAGTGGGAGAAGGTAGTGAGGAAAAATGGTAGGAAAATTTGGGTATGGCAGACGAAATGATAGAGGAGAAAGATTAGTTGAGTTTTGCCAGGAACATAGATTAGTAACTGTAAACACCCTATTCGAACAACATGTTAGGAGAAGATATACCTGGAAAGCGCCAGGTGATAGGGCTAGATACCAAATAGATTATATTTTAGTTAAACAAAGATTTAGAAACCAAGTTAAAACTGTCGTAGTTATCCAGGGGCTGACATAGATAGCGATCATAACTTAGTTAAAATGAAGTGTAAACTAAAATTCAAAAATTGAGAAAGGTTAAAAGAGAGGATGGGATCTAGGTAAGTTTAATGATAGTAGGGTAAAAGAGGAATATAAACAAGTATTAGATAATAAGAGCAAAGAGATAGCTGTAGGAGGGAGCGTAGAAAATAGATGGAAAGAAATAAAACTGACGGTACATGATACCGCAACACAGACTATAGGTAAGAAAAAAATAGAAGCGAGAAAACCCTGGGTAACAAAGGAGATATTAGATTTAATAGAGAATAGAAGAAAGCTTAAACCTTTCAGAGAAGTGGATAGTGAAAATAAGCAAAAATATAATACAGTTAGAAATAAGATCGTACATGAGTGTAGAAAAGCTAGAAATAAATGGATGGAGGAGAATTGTAAGGAATACAAGATGATTTGAGAGTAGGTAAGACAGACAGGGCTTACAGAGCAGTTAAAAAGTTTTTGGGAAGATAGGAAAAATATAATGGTATTAGAGACGAGAATAATGAGCTTCTAATAAATAAAGTTGAGGTAGCTGATAGATGGAAAAGATATTTAGAAGATTTATATAAGGGAGACGATATGGATGAGTTAGAGAACGACCAAGAAGAGGATGTAGAAATAGGGTCTCAATATTAAGAGAGGAATTTGATAGAGCTGTTCGGAATCTTAAATTAAATAAAGCGCCAGGGATAGACGATATTCCCGCAGAATTAATAAAATATGCAAGTCAGAAAACTTTAGACAGATTATATGGAACTAATAAATGTAATATATGACACAGGTGAGGTTCCAATAGATTTCGAAAAAATATTATTATCCCAATTCCAAAAAGTCAGGAGCTGATAGGTGTGAGAATTTTAGAACAGTTAGTTTAACTTCTCATGCTTCCAAAATACTAGCAATAATAATTAAAAATAGTAGAAGCTTTGACTGAGAATTATTTAGGCGAAGACCAATATGGTTTTCGTAAAGACAGAGGGACTAGAGAACCGATACTAATGATTAGGGTAATTATCGAAAAAGGTTACAAAAAATAAAAGACTCATTTCGCATTTGTAGATTTAGAAAAAGCATTTGATAGGGTTAATTGGATTGTTATGTTCAGGGTTTTGCAAAAATAGGAATCTCTCATAGGGATAGAAAAATTATTTACAGTCTATATAAAACCAAAGCGTAGTAATTAGATTTGATGAAATAGAAAAGGAAGCTAAGATTAGAAATGGTGTTAGACAGGGTTGTATACTGTCTCCCTTGATTTTTAATGTTTATATTGAGGAAGCTTTAAACTTAGCCAGAGAGAGAAAAGAGATAGGTATTAGTGTACAGGGACAGAAAATAGACATGTTACGTTTTGCAGATGATATAGCCATTATAGCAGAGTCTAGAAAAGAGTTAGGAGAGTTTTAAATATTTTAGATGAGATACTACGGAGTAACTATAGTATGAGAATTAACTCAGTAAAGACAAAGATAATGACAAGTGAGTTACAGCCTAGTTCTAAACCAAAATTAAAATAGGTAATACCGAGTTAGAGGAGGTAGATGCATTTTGCTATTTAGGTAGTATAATTACAAAGGATGGACGTAGCAGAAGGGATATAGTAGCTAGAATAGCTCAAGCTAGAAAAATGTTTTTAAAAAGAAAGACTTACTAATAGCTAATAGTATTAGTTTAGATAATAGAAAAGTTTCTTAAAGTCGTACGTATGGAGCGTTCTACTATACGGTTGTGAGGCTTGGACAATTAAAGAAGTAGATAAGAAAAGATAGAAGCTTTTGAAACTTGGTGTTATAGGAGAATGTTAAAGATTAGTTGGACAGATAGAGTAACAAACGAGGAAGTTTATAGAAGGATAGGTGAGGATCCCTGTATGTGGAAACAATTGAAGGTCAGGAGAGATAGAATGATAGGGCACCAGTTAAGACATGAGGGACTATTTAGTAAAGTCTTAGATTATAGACTACCAAATAAAAATAGAGTAGGAAGGCCTAGACAAAGCTATATTAGTCAAATTATTAGAGATTTAGGTTGTGAAGGGTATGTAGACCTTTTAGACTAGCTCAGAATAGAAAAGAATTTAGAGCTGCGTCAAACCGACTTTAAGTAAGTTCGAAAACAAAACAAAAAAATAAAAATCAGTTAACTAAATGTCACCAGGACATAACTCACAATTAGTTAGCGGTCTGGCATGTTGGTAGCGATTCGTTGCTTAAGCCTTACCATAACATATAATTTAATAAACGTCACCATGACATAACTCACAATTAGGTAGCGGTCTGGCATGTGGGTAGCGTTTCGTTGCTTAAGCCTTACCATAACATATATTTTAACACTTTTCCTTTTGAAGGTTATATTTCATTTCCTTATAGATGGTAAACAGGTAAACATGTTAGAGTTCTTTAACAACCATCATGTTGCTAATATCTATGTAAAGTCAGATGGATAGGAAAAAGATAAAAGGATATAGGAAGACCTAGATCAAACCATATTAGTCAAATTATTAGAAATTGAGGTTGTGAAGGGTATGTAGAACTTTTTAGATTAGCACAGATTAGAAAAGAAGTTAGAGCTGCGTCAAACCGACCTTAAGTAAGGTCGAAAACAATATGATGATGTACTATTATACCGTATATTATGTTCTTTTCAGAATTTTGTATTAAACACGCAACATGTAATATTTTATTTAAGATAACGTTAAAAAAATCGATAAAAGGTTTTAGTAAAGATCTTGGTAATGGCATCTTCATATTTCAACAGAATTCAAACCTGTATCGTAAGCTTTCGCGGCTCATGCGTTTTTCAATTACGCCACCGAGGCTGGTGACTACAATTGGAAAATTACACAAATCTAAATCATATACACAACCATATGTCAACATAACTTTCAGTTTTGTTTGGCATTTTTGTCAATCCTATCTGACGGCGTCAAGTTTTTGACTTACGTCAGATATAGAGCGCAAGCTACGCTCAAAATTACAACTGCTTTCAGCTATTAAATATACATTTTGGATAATTATTGCACAAGGCAAGTTAATTAATACTAAAGTATTAGGGGATAAGATGAAATAATAACTTAGACTTCCATACAAAGCCCAAATGATCATTTCAAATCGAGCTAGTAATTAAAAGATGAATATAAAGTCCCGGACAGGATTCAAACCTGTATCTTAAGCTTTCGCGGCCAATGCGTTTTCCAATTACGCCACCAAGAAAGGCGACTAATAATGGGAAAATTACAAAATATAAATCATTGTACACAACCATATATCAAACTAACTTTCAATTACATTTGGTGATTTTGTCAATCAGTTCAAAAATATTTTGATATATGGTTGTGTACATGATTTATATTTTGTAATTTTCAATTGTAGTCACCCGTCTCGGTGGCGTACTTAGAAAACGCATAGACCGCGAAAGCTTAAGATACAGGTTTGAATTGTGTCCTTCCATATATATACCTATATATATATATATATATATATATATATATATATATTAAACATGCGATAATGAAAAGAGATAGTAAAATGTTCTGATAATGAACGCACCTTTCAAAAGAAATAAGTTTTGCAAACGCAGGAGGTAAACAGAAATATGTTAACTTACGTCATTTCTCCTACGTGATTTTCTGCATGAATTTTAAGTATTATCTTGACAAACATAAGCCATAAGTTAAAATTACGTGCCAAGGCGAATTAAAATTTCCTGTAATAACATCAAACAAACGGTCAAGGATCAATACATAATAGAAATCCAAGTAGACTACGTGACCAAGGAATCGTTTTGCCGAACAATTTTAAGACGTATGCCTGTAAAAGCCCAGAAATATTCAAAACATCCTATGGCTGGTCGTAAACTCTGAACAAACAATACCGATGACCAATAAATTGTAGATGGGGCTGTGCTTATACAGGGTGTCCCAAATTGAGTAGGATAGCATGGGTATCTTTCTTATTATTAATGATAGGGATCTGCTTAAATAGGCAAAGTTGTGTTATTTGGATAGCTTATTTAAATTCCGCATAGATACATTTGAAATTCCAAACGGTTTAGAAATTATTTAAAAATATTGAAAACTGCCAATTTCTTCGAAGTCGAATATTTTTGTTATAATAAAAGATACAAAAAATGTTTCTTATAAAAGTTACTTACTTCAATTGTGTGCACTTAAAAGTGATATTAAAATTAAATTCAAGATGGCGGTTATCGAGATATTAGCATTAACTTTCATATTTTAAATGGACGCTATATTAGATTTTTAGATGGTTAGATAGCATATTTTTTTCTCTTTTCAACGATGTATCACAACATATGTTTAAATGAAAAAAAGAAAAGATACCCATACTATCCTACTCAATTTGGGACACCTTGTATAACAGGCGAATTTGATAAGCAGGCAGTATTCATTCAAACCGAGAACGGTTCACGTCGCTTACAGTCAAAAACTTACGCAAGGAGTGAAATTGAATAATTAAATATTTGTGAACGCGATGTTAAAAATTTCAAAGTTAAAATTAGTGAAGAATACATAATACAAGTTTGCCGTTTGCTGGTAAACGTCAGTAGAAGTCTATTAATTAATTAATTTTAAATATTTGTAATTTAGGGCACTGAGAAACTCTCAGGACTATAAACAGGGAACTTGGAAATTTAAAAATTTATTTAGAAAATTTTAATGTTAGGGAACCCATAAGGTTAATTAAACCGAATCTTTCTATAGATAAGTATTCAAAATTTTTGAAAAGCATTAAAATGTTAGTACAGAGCTCAACAGACGAGCAACAAAAATAAATTTAGTAAAATCAATGTTAAAAGGGGGAGCAGAAATGTAGTTTAATTTATTAGAGAGCGAGTTGGAAACGTTTCAACAATTCGAACAAAAATTTTTAAGGCACTTTTGGCGATAACCAACAGGATAAAGTGAGAAATGACCTGATCATGGGTAGATATAATCAAGACACAGGAATGACCCGGAAATT
Source organism: Platerodrilus igneus (assembly GCA_036346225.1). NCBI lineage: Eukaryota > Metazoa > Arthropoda > Insecta > Coleoptera > Lycidae > Platerodrilus > Platerodrilus igneus. The sequence continues at coordinate 201,412 of JARFIW010001130.1, forward strand.
ATATGCAATAGGAAAATTTAGTATAGCAAAGCAATTAGATCCTCCTTTAGAGGATAAACAAATAATAAAATATTTGGTAAGGCATTTCTAGATGGAAGTGAAACAGTACATCGCACTACAAAACCTCATAGACCGTGATATATTTCTAGAATATTTACAGAGATATGATGAATTGGGATCAAACCGCAGGTAGAACCAGGAATCAACACATAAATTCGATGAGGACACAAAGAAGTACAGAGATGCAAAGAATTAATTATCGACGAAATAATCATGATTATGGGAGAAATTTTAATAGGGGTAATTATAATAATTTCAACAATGGTTTCAGGCGTAATAGAAATTCAGGCACATACCAAGGCAAAAAATGGAGCGGACTAACCATGAGGGGAACAATAATCAGGAAACACATAGACAGGAACATGAGAATCAACGAACGGAACCAAGGATAATTAACCGCACATACGCTGAGATTACGAGTCAGGCAGGACCTTCTACACAAAATCAAAATTTTTAGATGCAGACAAACCAAGCAAGCCCATACGGGTAAACATATACGAACATCAGCGCGAATTTATTAAACATGAGATGGAAAATAAATTAGACAGGAACTTATTACCTATATTTAATTTCAAGATGGAAAATGATATAGTTAGAGTACTGATTGATATCACAGCGGAAGCATCACTTGTTGCGGAAGAGTTTGTTAAACGGGGAAAATTAATGGAGAAAGCAGTACCTATAACAAAATGAAATTTAGTGGCACCAAACAATAAGAAGTTTGGTAGATCTACGCCATGTTTACAAATCAGCATCCATGAGTTTCAACTTTAAATTTTATCAAAATTTTACATTTAAGAACAAGTGCAACAATTACTTTGACTTTGACCTTAAGAAGGTTTTGAATAGAGGATTATAAATTTAACGCATGAGCTTATTTAGCAACAGAAGTACAACAGAATTTGTACTTCAATTAACTAGAACAATAAACGTCAGGAAAATATGTAGTTTTACGGAAAATATAATGTATTTGACAAACAGAAAAGATTCTTTGAACACGGGCTAAATATCAACTTTAACCTATTTATTGCAGGTACGATATAAAATTAATTTTTGTATTTTATGCACATTATAAATAATTCAGTTTAACAAAACCATATGAACCACAATTATCAACAATTATACTTCTATAAACTCAGCGCGTTTTACAGAACAAATGCTTCAGCATAAACAAATTCGCGCAGGGACCAATTTTTAGGATTCCTTACCTTATAAGGTATAACGGAACTTTTATAAGATCATTCTCGTGTCCATCCGTACGTCTGTCACAGAGGTTTTTCTCGAAAACTATGTAACGTAGGAGTTTGAAATTTGGCACAATGCTAGGTCTTTATGGCGCGCACATATATCGACAGTCAGAAAATAGAAAAAATATTTTTCGATTAAAATCGCGGGGGTTAATTAGGTCAAAAGAAACAAGTTTTAATAAATATATCGTGTGAGGTATCATTTGAAAGAGGATTCTAAAAGGCTTCTAAAAATATTTTTTTATAATTTTCGGTTCAGTAGTCTTCATGATATAGCTCAAAATGTGCCAAAAATGACCGTTGTCTTTCCCTTGTTTCCCTACATTTCCAAATCTAAAATTTTGATTTTAGTAGGGATAGTAGCTATTGAGTCATAGATTATCGGAAAACTGTAGGTTTTTTGACAGTGTAATAGTTGCTGGAAAGAATTTTTAAACACAGTAATAGACAACGTATTTACTAATACAATGTGGGACAATATATTCATTTTTCAGTTATCACAATCAAATTTGGATAAGATTTAAATATACATAAAAAATTAAAACAGCTTAATTTAATTTATTGAATGCTCACTCTTGTAGTGGTACGGAACCCTAATAGTGCGAGTTCGACTCGCTCTTGGCTAAATTTTTTTATTTAAACTATTCGCAATCACTAAAAGCTGTAACGACCATTGATGTCTACTTCAACCAAACGATGGTGAAAATAATTATTATCTAGTACTATAATTTGCACTAGCTAATATTTTATCTAGAACTAAATCAAGGGCAGCTTACATCCAAATATTTTTTGCTTGCTCTACAAGCAAAAAAATTAACACGTGAATAAATAATATGTGCAGGTCGTTAATAACTAAACACTTTAATACCACTAACAAACCATCGCGTTCAACTGACTATTTCTCATAAAACGGAAACTAAATTCCATTATTCAGGTCCACTCGACTGGCTGACTTCCTAATTCACAGCGATAGTTTTAGAGACGTTCGATGGTTAGAGTTAAAATCTGAAACTCTACCACACGTTTAGATTTTATGTTAATTGTCAATTGGTGCTATATTACTACGCGAATACGGCTTTAAGTGGAAGCAAAGAGAATTTTTAGAATGAATTAAAATATCTGAACCAGGTACGAGTAAATAGTATTGCCTATATACATGTTCAATTCATTATTTACGTTTAAAGACATACAAACTACATATTTGTCTATTACTCCAATTAGGAAGATAATAAAGAAACAAGTCAAATGATTTATATTGAAACTCACTGCGTAAATTGATATAAATATATGTGGGTGCATTAAATTTGTTGCAATGCGCTATACAGCCTGTTTCAAATTAACACGGCACCATTGCTAACTTTGTTATTATTGGATCTATGAGGTTGGTTAAATGAGCAAAGAAGCTTAGTTTTTACAGCTGATTACCATGGACAGCGCAAAAAAATAGTAGAACGTCGCCGTTTCGAGATATTGATCAAAATACTTACTTTTTAAATGGAACACCCTGTATATTTGTAATTTAAATGAAAGAGAAATAAATTCTTAATAAAAAGTCTTATATACTCTTATATCAAAATCCTTAAAATAAAGTAGATATTAACAAATTTGTAAATTAATCAAGGTAGGCGCGGATATTTAAATATAATTAATTTGTTTAACAAGTTTTTGTTATTTCGTGTGTTTAATTGTAGCGGTCAACTTTTAGAAGTGTTAATAACATTGTTAAAACGCCTTTTACTCATGAAGAAAAGTGTAATATGTTGGAAACTTTTATAATATGTAGAAAATATAGTACCAGAGCATTAAGTTGCTATCGCGAAAACTTTCCTAATCGAAACTCTCCAGATCGAAGATATTTTCTAATTCTGTACAGAAAATTTAGAGACAATGAAAATTTGTTTTTGAAGAAAAGAACTAGAAAGAGATTTGTAATTAGTGAAACGTTGAAACAAATGTATTAGCTTATTTTAAAGCATTTCCAAATGATTCTATTAGAGATTTGGTAAAAAAATAGTAACTTTTCTTTAACAGTCACTTATAGAATATTAAGAAAACATAAATTTATTCCTTATAAATATCGTCCTGTGCAAACTTTAGTACCCGGAGATACGGAAAGACGACTTATTTTTTTGTCGTTGGTTAGTTGCTTCTGTAGAGAAAATCCTGGCCTTGTGAAAAATATAATTTGGAGCGATGAATAAAATTTTTCGAATACTGGAATGTTTAACCGTAAAAACATGCAGTACTGGTCACGCGAAAATCCACTGTTAACTTTCCCATCCTATCCACAAACAAAGTTTAGTTTAAATGTATAGTGCGGTTTGATTGGTAGTAAAATAGAGGGCCCTTTGTTTTATTACGGATCGCTTACTGGAGCCAGATATATAAACATTATGGAAAAAGTTTTTGAAGAATACCTGGAAGATATTAATCTAGAAGATCGCCAAACCATTTATTTCCAGCAAGATGGAGCTCCAGCACATAATTTTCACGAAGTTGGCGCAATGATGCAAAGACTTTTTGGAGATCGTTGGATAACAAATTGTCCTATAAAGTGGCCACCTCGTTCACCAGACTTGTCGTCTTTAGATTTTTTCTTTTGGGGTAACGTAAAAAATAACGTTTACGAAAGAAGATATACCAATGTAGCTGAATTAGAAAACAGTATTCGATTAGGTATTAATTCAATTGACGGTAGGAGTATTGCAAATGGTACAGGGGGTGTTATTAGGCGAGCCTTAATGTGCATTCAAGAAAATAGAGGAATTTTTGAACATTTTATGTAATTTTAGTGTGTTAAATAAATGGTTTATTTAAGTCACGACTATCTTAATTAATTTACAAATTTGTTAATACTTACTTTATCTTAAGGATTTTGATATAAGAGTGTATAAGACTTTTTGTTAAGAATTTATTTCTCTTTCATTTAATTTAAAAATATACAGGGTGTTTCATTTAAAAAGTAAGTGTTTTGATCAATATCTTGGAACAGCGATGTTCGATTACTTTTTTGCGCTGTCCACGGTAATCAGCTGTAAAAACTGATCTTCTTTGCTCATTTAACCAACCTGATAGCTCCAATAATAACAAAGTTAGCAATGGTGCCGAGTTAATTTGAAACAGGCTGTATATATCAAATACATCGTCAGAACAATTGCAACGCAGTATATTCGGACAAAGCTTACAATATCTGGAAAATACGATAAATAAAACCAAACTGATCTGAGGACGCATGAAAAGCAAACGAAACATAAATTTGAATATAGTAAAACAAAAATTCTAAAAACAGAGATAATTTGTTAAGGTAAAACACGGATTCCGAAGGGAGTACCAACAAGAAAAAAAATGGTCAAGTAAGAAAGTCCCGCACGTAACGTAACGAGAAAACTCAAAGGCATGCTAGTTCAGCCGAAGATTAAGGTTGGTATGAGGATAGTTAAGGACCCGATTCTATCTGCTGAAATAAAAAGCATATAGGATAGCGCGGATATCTAGGGAGGAAAGGAAGCGAGCATCGCGGATGCGGTCAAGGATGGTAAAAATATAAAGAAGAGGGTGTGCGTCTTTTTGGGTAACGTGGTTGACCTTTCAGAAATCCACTAGGGATGGATTCGGGCCGAGCCGGGCCGGGCTTTTAGATGCGGCCCGGCCCGGCCCGAAATAATTTGCTCCGGCCCGGCCAGGCGGCCCGGCCCGAACCAAAACGACTCGGCCCGGCTTGAGGCCCGGCTTGAATTTCGGGCCGGGCTTCGAGCCGGGCCGGGCCGATTCGGGCCGGAATGTAACTAAAACCTTAAGTGATGTATAGATTTTTCAACATCCAAATGGAACGTATCATTTGCTAATATATGTATTTTCAGTTGTATAAAAATTCTTTTTTACTATTATTATGTTTTTCTACAAAAGTTGAATATATCAACCTTAATCAATTATAGTTTATAGTATCATTTTAACCTCGAAGAATCTCAAAAGTATTTGGAGATGATGCACACTTGCACAGGCAATCCAAAATAGAAGGTGTTTGCGTCAAACTTCAACCTTAAGTAACAAAATGCATTTTAGAATTCATGTACTACTACTAGTATATAGTAAAATATTTCAAGGAAAGTATTCAAAATTTGGCTGAATATTGTTTCCTCATATTCTAAACAAAGAGGGTTGCCAATTTCCATTTTACAGATTGCTTGTGTAAACGTCTACATTTCGAGAATGTGCTAGCATCCGTTCAGAGAACTGATTATTCAAGTCTCTCGTAACAGGTACACATTACTTTGTTGTCTATGAATATTTTTTGTCGCATGCTTTAATGGAAATTTTAATTATTATGAAAAAAAAATTCCGCAACATAGAATATTATTTAGTATTTACATTTTAATTTTCTATATCCATTTGTTATTTAAAGCTATAAAAAGCTAATCGCATTGTATTCGGTATGGTTTTCAACAAAAGATACGTTCAAATAATTAAATCTAATTAAGCTGCTTTTTTGTAATCGGGCAGTTTTAAATATTTTTGCATATACAGAGTTGTTTCGATTTATTCATAAATAATCTTTAGTGCGAGGCCACAATAATAAGTTAATTAATAAGTATAATACAATTAACCACCTCAATTAACATACGTTGCAATACTCCTTCAAATTAATTAAATATAACACGGACAATTTCTATTTCAAAGTTCTTAAAAAGTGGAAAGAAGTGAATATTACTTATCGAAAAAAAAATTCGAAATTCACAAATCGGTTTAAATTAAATCATTTTCGTTTTCGATTTATTTCCATTATGACACACTTACCAATATGTGTGTAACTGTACCTGGGTGATGTATTAAGAAGAGCGTTAATTATAATTTTGTTTAAGAGGCACCTAAAGAAATCATTAAATGAAATTTTTTACTAAATCAATAAATTGTATATTTCGTTATATAAACTTCGGGCCGGCCCGAATAGCCCGAAAAGTTTGAGCAGTCTGGCCCGGCCCGGCCCGGGCCCGACACGTGCTTGGCCCGGCTTGGGCCCGAAAAAAATTTTGCCGGCCCGGCCCGAAGCCCGGCTTGATATTCGGGCCGGGCTTCGGGCAGGGCCGGGCCAAAGCCCGGGCCCGTGACCATCCCTAAATCCACATAGAACCTATAGGGGTTGTCCTTGTTCTTAACTAGTACAATAGGAATAGAGCATGGACTAGTAGAAGGCTCGCCGATCCCAAGACGAAAGATTTCTTCGAGTTCCGAATGCACAACCTTAAGAAAGGGAGGGTGAAGAGCATAGTAGCGTTATTTGATGGGTTTGCGGACGTACGGATGTGATGCTGGACTAGGGTAGTGCAACCAAGACCAGGAGGTTGTTTGAAGAAAGGTAGAAGAAATAAAGGAATCTAAACGGTGTTTTTGGTCGGGAGTATAGTCGGACACGATGTGGTCAGGATCAGAAGTGTTGATAACCAATGAAGAAGGGAAAGCAAAAGTCCATAGGCCAGCGCAAGAATTAGGGACACCCGGTACCGATTTCTAAAAATTGATCCTCAGCACGAGTGGGTGGGAAATTGCCGTGAATTACGAACACATCTAGGGTAGTGACAGAATTTTGGAGAGTGATGGAAAGAAAAACGGAACCCAAAATAGCACATTTCAAGTTATCGACTAGGGTACAGAAAGAAGACGAGATCTCAAAGAGAGGTAGCTTAAAAGAAAATAAATGGTGCTAACCGGGACGACTAAGGATGATTCGGGTAGCACTAGAGACTAGTGAAAATAATACCAAAAATTTGGACAGACAGATACGGGCGCTCGTCGACGAGACCGGAATAAAAAGAATCCGAGACCTAGGAAAAAGTGGGGTCTTCGCCCCGGTTCAAGGATCCTACCGAAGGTTTAAAGGATCTCCACATCGATTAGGACAGATGCGGCGGCTAACGCCCTAATGAATGCAACCATAACAATGCAATATCTGGGAGCGGATGCAATGGGGAGAAACATGTCTGGGTTGGTCGCAATTAAAACAAATTACTGTTCTCGTAGTAGCCGATGCCGAAGTAGGAGTGACAATAGAAGAAAAGTTGGGCTTAGTAGTGGTAGTTGGTCAAGTCATACCAGACCGATCTTGAAAGCTAGTATTGGTTTTAGCGGTAGTGGTAGCGTCAAACGCAAAAGCCAATTCCACGTAGGAACGCTTGTCTCGACTAGGGGCACATAACCCTCCATCGAAATTTGTTCTTTCTAATTGTAAACACTCGGTTTCTAGTTCTCGCAGCGAAGATTCGGGACGTAGTTGCGTCAGATAGAAAGGGGATAAGTTCCGCGAAACAACATCCAGTTGCACAACGTCAGGAATACTACCATGCCGCAGAAACATTGCATTCATATACGATAAATATTCAACGATACCCTCCGAAAAATCTTGTGTTCTTTCCAAAATGTCGTTAAATATTCTAAGTTTGTAGTCGGGAGGCTTGAAGTGTTGAACCAATAAGCGGGATAACGGCTGCCAATCAGAAAACCGATGACGATTACCGCGAAACCAGAGTAGGGATTTTGAGTAAAATAAATCCACCATGGACTCGAATAATTCTAATTCGGACACATTCGTCTGAGTACGTCAACCCGTTCCAGAAACGTATGAACCGAAATTGGATTAGGGGTGCCAAAAAATTTGAGGTTCCACTTCGCAAGGGACTAGCCGTAAATTGGTGTAGAAAGTACAGTATAAGTAAGCCTAGGAATAGTAGTAGAAGCCGGTTCCGGTTTCCCATCTGACTCTGACCCAGACACTAATAACGTAGGTTCATCGTGATCCCCTTCAGTAACCGAAGTAACGCTAGAAGTAGCAAGTAGCAACTGGGGTACTAGCCAAAACAGTAGTTTGACGAAATTTCTTAATGTTCTCATCATATGCATTATGAAGATTGTTTAGTGTAAGCAATAATTGACGCTAGGTTTTTTATGCATCCGCTGTTGTAGTTATGTTAATACAACGTCTTTCAATACGAACCCACTTATTTATAGATCCTGTACACATGGTCCCTGTCAAAAGTCGTAAGTGCGCCTGGTAATTCTTGAATCGCGGCTTCAATAATTCCACGCTCCAACTCAAAATCCGCCATTACTGAAATGGGAATAAGCTTGTTCCCAGATTCCAGACGGAAAGCACTTTGTACGAATCTTCGTGATTTGCTTTTTCGCAGACGGTTGATGTACATGCGTCAACTTGCCATCGTCTACCAAAATAAATCCAAAATAAAAGAAATAGTTACTAAAGCAAGAACCAAATAAAACAAAAAATCGTGGGAGATAACAGAAGCGATTTAATTCCGCAAAATAAAAAAAAGTATAACCAAGGCATTAAGTTTCCAGAAAGTGCTCGAAGTACAGAAATAAAGTGACAAAATGTTTATATGCACGGACAGAGCGCCAGCGTTTTCAAAAGACTGCAATTATCGGTTAAAACACAAGTCCGATAATCAGCCAAAAAAATAAAAGTAGAGAGTTTTTATATAGCGAGTAAACGGAAAAATATTTTAGAACTAAATGCACAACTGAAAATGAACGAAAATTAAACGGGTTTACCGAAGATAATGTCAGCGCAAAGCGTAGCCTATTCAAAACAAAATAAATCAAAGCCAACACACACACACACAAGCAAAAATCGGACCCCACGTCAAAATTATGTTACGGTAAAACACGGATACCGAAGGTCGAGTAAGAAAGACCCGCACGAGTTGCGGTAACGTAACGAGAAAGCCAAAGACATACTAGTTCAGCCAAACATTGGGGTGGGCATAAGGATAGTTAAGAACCCGACTCCATCTGCTGAAATAGAAAGCATAAGGTTAGTCAACACTAAAGCACAGCTCACTTGTTTGTCTAATAATGCATAAAATAAATTAAGAACACAGTAACATAACAGTAACAGTAACGGAATTTATTTAACCAACTTAAACGGTAAACATGGTGATATTAAGCCGCTAGAAATAATAATAAATCCTTGAACACTAAAAAGACAAACGATACGAGCTCGCAAATATATGGAAAAAAAGGCAATCTTAAAACTATAATCATTTAAATTTTCTTGCACCAAAAGGTGTTTAACAAAATGAGAGTAATGCAGGAATATAATCTCTAAATGTAACAATTATTAATGCAATCTTGTTAGTTGTTTGAATTTTGAAAAATAAAAGGACAGAGACAAAATACAGGGAATCGCTTTTAGTAACTAGTTCCTAGTATAAAAAATAATCACTAATAAAAGTAATTTGTACAAGAGCACCAAAAAATAAACTGGTTAGTTTGTAGTAAAACCGTTAATTCATATGTACTAAAATTTGAACTATGTCTTGTAGAGGGTAGTTCCGTACTACCAACACTCTGAATAAGCAAAAGAATCCGCAGGGGACAGCACATATAGCAGGCATATGAGACGTAAGTTGGGACAGAAATTCTATCCGCTTAGTATAAATTTGTGAGTTTCCAAACAAATAGTACATAAATGGAGCTTATTTTGAATTAAAGTGCGATACAATTAATTAAAATATTATTACTAGAAACGCCAACCACGGTGTAGTAACATGTGGCTCGCTTATAACCGGTACCAAAATTCCCCCCACTGTAACTAGTCAAGTAGCATGTGACATAGGTCCACTTACCATATTCTGTTCAGATAGACAGCACAACATTTTAAGAAACAGTCCATCAGTGCAACGGAACAAACGAAAGCATAAAATTCCCCAAAACAAATCGGTATAAAATAACCCCATGGGATGCGGACAGATATCTAAGCCAAGAAATAAAGCTAAAAATAAAGTTCCCATTAGTCACTGGACGCACACCGGATGCGTACCAATACACGCAGGGTATAAACTAGGAAGCAAACACATGTATTGTTTTGCGAAACCTTTGCAGGACAAAACACAAAACCATTGCGAATATAAGTGGAACAATAATTAAGAGTGATTTATAAATATTTATTTTGTAAACCAAAATTTCCCATTAGTTATACACATCGGACTTGATAATGCGAATCGAAAGTAAAAAATATGTAGTAGAGTTGCTACGTACAATGACGTAGCCGGAAGAAAACGTAAATATACCAGACTAACTACCAATGCGGAGAGGGAAGGGGTTCCAGCAACACAAAAATAATACATCGCCAACGATTTTCTATTTACAATAAAAAACACACATGTAGAAATTTCTATCGAAACAACAGAACAAAATTAACTAAGGTTACTATTTAATAAAACAATTTTACTCTATGGACAAATTCACTAATTGTTCCACGAAGTGCGCAATTCGTAGCTAGAATGCAATAAATCTAATCAGTACCAAAAAGAATAACGCTGATGCTTTCGTATAAGCGGATGGGTTAATTAAAAAAGAAAACATTAAATTTAGAAACCTTTCTAGTAAAAATTTTACCATACGAAGCATTTGCTATAACTCTAATAAGTACTAAAAGCAAAAGCATTGAAGTTCGAAACTTTTCTAGTAAGGATTTTACCAGAACAAACATTAGCGTATCTAATTTCAAATTGGGTTTATCCCTGGGTATGTTAGAAAAGGAGAATACATGTGTCGGGATACTTATCTTGTCAGCCCTCAAAAGCGATTTGACACAACATCTCCGCGGTAGTCAGCAACAACCTTGCTACTACCATAATTGCAACGGCGGTCTACATGCAAGAGCAGTTGATCTACATCAAGGAATAATCGGACTAAGCAACGAGCAATTTAGCCTCCAGCTACGAGCTAAAAAAAAGAAAAATCTTACTAATATTAACAATTCAGGAGCGCTTACCGATCCACACCAAATCTACACATTTGATAGAGGAGAAACGTGCATCGCTTTTGGAGTAACAGAACGAGTAGTTTTTCCAAGTGCATCGACGCACCAGTTGCAGAATCAAAGTTTAAAAGGAGTTCAAAATAACACCAACTCAAAAAGCAAACATCCGCATTATCGACACGCGATTGAAACTGGAAAACACGGTTTTACCGGAGAATAATAGGATATATTATTTCGGCAAACCTTTAGATGAGAAACCCACTAGAACGCAATTATACGTTATCGGAAGGTATAACGCGCTTACAGATACCTAAACAGGATATTGACTTATTTAAATTTTATCGTAAACTTGTTGATTCCAAGCAAATAGATTTAAGTTGAGAAATTATTCGCAAGCGTATTTATTGCAGAAAAATAAAATATACAGGATGTAAACTATTTAATTGTAGCATAAACTTGTCGTAGAAAAGTATTAGACAGCGTATTTATTATTAATTAAGGTGACGGATGTGAGATTAGCAACGTAGTTGATTTACTAAAATTATCGTAAAGCGGACTTATGAATTAACAAGTGAAATTTTTAAAGCAAAATTGGAACGTAACAGTGAGTAACGAAAAGAAAATTGCCTAGTACCAAGTACGGACTATCAACAATTATGATAGTAATGTATGTAGAACCGGTTCCCGATCTATACATAACTTGCATGATATTAGGAATTTTAAATATTAACCAGATGAACAGAAAACCATATCTAACGTTATACTTGCATGAGTAGAATACTTGCCGAGTAGAATCATACAAGGTAGGCAAGAAAACTAACAGGATTATTTAAATTTTTAAAAGAAGTCGAAATAGTTGTAAAATAAATGAAATAAATATCAATCTGTACATACATCTTTACATCCAGACCATCACAAATATCAAGTACGCCACTAAATTGGTCCAAAATCAAGAACCTTGAACGATATTAGCACTTTTACTAACATTTTCTAAATGACGTACAACATTAAAACTGCATCTCTAGCTTAACCTCGGAAAGTGCATCGTTGTAGAAAAACCAATCAGTGAATTTTATATTCTCCGTTAATATTTTTTAATTTGCGAGAATAGAATGAGTACTTGGAGTACAAAAAATACGCAAGTGCCTTTCTTGGAATTTGTTTTAATTTGAATATATCGATATGGAATTCAATTGGAATTCCTTATTGAGACCCAATGGTCTGGCGGTTGAAATGACCCACACTGATACCAATCGGAAGTTGGTTGGGATAATTTCTAGACTGAATGTTTTTCAAAACACTTCAATGACTTTATTGAAAAAAATTCTCATTGCTAACTTGTTTCAAATCTTTTGTTGTCTGTTCTATAGAATTATTATCCTACATTATTTTGAATTACGGCTGGAATTTAAAAAAAGGGTAGCCGATTGTATATTGACCACCAGTTTTTACTTGAAATAAAGAGACAGCTTTATTTCATATTTTCCGAGACGAAAAGATACTTCAAGATTGATCAAATAGCAGTCCACATTCCTGTAGTGAATAAGCTATATTATTTTTTTATAAATGTATATGTGGTGAATTATAAGTTCTAAGCACAAATTAATAGAGTAGCATAAATTTGTCACGAAAATGTAAATTAGTACTGATGATCTAGTGCTATAAATAATTTTTCACCTACCTTAACCGTAAGTGACACTCACGTCACTGAAACGACCTTCCGTAAGATGCATTTACTAGGATGGCCGTGAAGCGGGACGTAAATTTTTACTTACTTTCCTTGGGACGTAAGTGATTGTCATCCAAATGAAAGAAGTCATGGTTACAAAATCATGGTTACGGCTCTAAGCCTACATTAAATAATTCTCTATTCTTATTTGATTTTTAAACTTAATTTAAGGGCAATTTTAATAATTTTGAATTTGGAGGTAGGGAAAAAATAATATACATACCGCGGGATGTAAGGGATTTAAGGTGCCTCGACATTTTGTAGCCCTCGCTTCGCTCGGACTGCAAACCGTCTCGTCACCGTAAATCCTACTTACGTCCCTAATATGTATTATACTATTGTCATGTGTTACCATGCTCAAAGTATCAGACTAATAGAAAAATTTTTTGTATTAATTTATAACCTGCTTGAGACAAAGTGGTATTATTTTCAAAGGATTCTATGCTATATGGAAGTGGAAAAAAATTCAAAATAATAATACTGAAATAAGGTAGTAACAATAGGACACATTATTTGATAAAAAAAGAACTTCAAGGAATGTTTCACGTAAGAAAAAATAAATTTTTTGATAATGTTGAATTATTTGGTACACCACAAACTTACCAACCAGAGTACTTCAGCATTTAAGTATTTGCCGCAAAGTCTACTCATTTTTTGTTTTCACAACCTCTACACCAGATTCAATTCAGATATTTGATGTTTCTTTATTACAACTTCAAAACTAGTTGTGATACATTACTGAAAATAGGTTACTTACCATTATTGCTATTGCGACAACAGCTATAGCACCAACTGAGAGGTTGTAATGTGTAAGCAAACCTACAAGTGGATCTAAACATTGCTCTGTATATAGATTTTTATTGGATCCAGCCAAGCAGCTGTCAGGTACTTTAAAATCCACTTCTTCCTCTTTTACGTATGAACCGCTAAAATTTTGATAATTTTTCCAATCAGTATATCCATAGACACCGCAGCAACCTAACTATAATTATATTTCAATTATATTAAAGTGTTGCAATAAGTTTGATAGGAGTACCTCTTTCTGTACCAGATCCCAAGCATTTTTTGCGTTCTGGTCATGACCATATTCGTAAAGTGTTGTCCGCATGTTATATTTTAAAGACGTTTTGATCAAAATGGTCCAATGTAATATAAACATGAAAAATATCAGTTTAAATGCGATAAGGCCGGCGACGACTCCAATAAACTGCAAAGTAAACGTAAAGTTAAATATCACATTCATCCATAAAAATATGCATTTTCAAGGTATTCAAGTATATATATGCAAGGTTACCACGAGCGCAAAAAAACCGGTTTTCTTATGGGATTTAACATAGGAAATTCTAAGGTCCAAAAAGACCATTTTTGACAGATACGAAAGTCATTCACCACGGGCGATCCTACATTCAAAGTATACGTGACTTTTGCTCAGCCGTTTTATTTGAAAATTCTGGTGCTGTAGAGTGCGGGATATGCAAAAAGCTGAGGGAAGACAGGGTGCGACGCCATGATCACATGACAGGAAAGTTCCGCTTTGCCGCACATAGCGTACTCCAAGCTTATGCGCATTGCATTCATATCTAACTTAGGTTAAAAGTTTTCTTCGACTATCCATATGCACCTTATCCCAGAATTTCTCAGATAATCTAGCCCTGCCATTGTTCAGCCGTTTGATATGGAAATTCTGGTGCTGTCTGATCCACAATCCCCACCCCGATCCGTCCTCTCGCCGTCCCAGGTATTTAAGGTTACCACGAGCGCAAAAAACCAGTTTTCTTATGGGATTTAACATGGAAAATTCTAAGGTCCAAAAAGACCATTTTTGCCAGATACAAAGATCATTCACCACGGGCGATCCTACATTCAACGTTCACGTGACTTCTGCTCGGTCGTTTCATATGGAAATTCTGGTGCTGTCTAATCCACAATCCCCACCCCGATCTGCGGTTGTCCTTTGATGTTTGCCGACTTCTGGGTGGGGCATACTTGTGAAAATTTTGGGGTTACGTGGGAAAATTCCTGAGTGGGGCGTGGTCCACGCGGACCCACCCCTTGCCAAAAATATTTTGGGATAATTATCGATATTAATCAATAATCAATAATTGATTGTTATATAATGGATTTTATTATTAACGTCACAGAAATCTGGTTGGGGGAAAAAAGTCTGAGCCCCGCGCCGTGATCAAACCCGGGACCGTCCGATCCGTAGCCTAAAGCGGTATCCGCTCGACCATCAAACTTATTAGAATAAAGAACGTGAATATAATTCTTAAGCTGCTCGCATGTATCTTATGTATTTAACACGTTATTTAACAATGCTATAAAATAGTTATTACATACAAAGGCATTGCTATAGCATCAACGACCTTGCGTACAGATATTTCTGCACTGTTAAATAAGATTATGGCAATAAATTAATCTATAAAAACAGTTTTTTCAAATATCTATTTCTTGTAACAATTATTATTGTACTGTAGAGTTTCAAACCTATACAATAATGTGAATCATCACCCGTGTATCTGTTATAATTGCACGCATGCGCTGCTTTTGCAGGAGGCCAATTGTAAATTACTGGTCACCACTCTTTTTGAGGCTCCGGAATTCATGTCTGATTGAAACGACCTTGCGTGTACATATTTTCCCAATTTTAATAAAATGATGGCATTAAATTATTCTAAAACACGTCTTGTTCGATTTGCTATACGCGATTAAATTCTAAATCAGTTATTTTATTAATATCTTATAGAGATGCGCTAGTCATCACATTGATGTTAAATATATATGACATTATTTGTTACGAACTGACCTACTTTAATTCTTGGAAACGCATACACTTTACTTTCATATGTAAAGCCCAATAACAAGGTTCGCTAATATACGCATCCAGCAGCGAGATTTGATAAATTACAAATGAATGTGACATATTTAAAGCATGACGTAATCTTTTAATTTGTTAGTTCTAACAAACAAGTTTCGTCAGATATAATCCGGTGTTCCATTCTAATTGTAGGTTGGAGCTAAATTTGTTCAATATGTGTTTGTCTTTCGTAGGTGTAGGACTGTTAATTTATTCCTCAAAAATAATTTTGGTACGAAACAGCTTTGTTGTACATTGTAAATATTTACTCCGAGTGTAATTAAAAATGCAAAAGTATATTATAACTAAAGATTTTGTAAAAAAAGGTACATCGCTTCAATCTGGTAGAACGTATTCTTGAATTCAAAATTAAACCAATACCCGATGGCGAAGAACCCGTAAGATGGATAAAAAAAGCTGTTAATCAGGGGATACGAAAAGCTACTGAAGACCTTGCAACAGATGATCAAGTGGGGTTTAGTTTTTGCTCTAAAGATCTAAAGAGGGGAGAAGGTTGGATTTGTTTCTGTCCTGTTGAGGAAATAACATACGACAGCGTATGTTGTTTCCAGCATCTATCAGTCCAACAGCATGGGACCTAACACATCTACTTCCTGTCCGAGTGTAACGTCTATGAGAATGCCGTCAGGAAAGGAAATCATAAAAATTATAACAGCTTTGCTCAAGAATGCAGTATGAAACAGGGCATTATCACTATCAATAATAAAGACAATATGTGTTTACCTCGAGCTCTAGTTATGGCTATTGCATACGCAAGCAAGAATCCACATCTAACTAAAGTGCGAAAAGACATTGGAAAGTTACAAACACAGAGAGCTCATCAACTATGCATCGATTCTAGAGTTGTAATTCCCGAAGTAGGATATAGTGTACCCGAATTAAAACAATTTCAAGAGCACTTAACGCTATATAGAATCGTGGTTTACCAATACGGATCTAAAGGCCGAGACATTATTTTTGACGGGTCTACAGAAGGCTCCTCAATAAATTGCTTTACCATAAAGGACATTATAACGTAATAACATCACCTATGGCAGCTTTTTCTTGTGGTTACTTTTGCGAAGAATGACATATACCCTACAACGCTAAAGGCGATCATAGGTGCGAAGCTTAATGCCCCTGTTGTCAACAAATTTCCCCGTGTCAGCGTGAGCCTAATGTTGTCTGTAATGATTGTACTCGGAAATTTAGAGGACCATTTTGTTTTAAAAGTCATAAGGACAACGGTATATGCCAGGAAATTAAGCTTTGTACGGATTGCTTAAAAAACGGTGAAAAGTGGAAGACTGCATACTTACGGTGAAGTATATTGTAAAATTTGCAGATTTCACGTTCTTCAAGATCATTTCTGTTATATGCAACCCGATACTGAAAAGCCAAAAATTACGGATGTCAGCTTCATTTTGTACGACTTTGAGACAATGCAAGAAAAGATTCTGGAAAACGGCGATTGTCTACACGAACCCAACTTGTGTATATTAGCAAGTAAGTATTACGTATGTATCGATGAAGACAACCGATACTTTTGCCAGAAATGCGGATATAGACAAGTGGTTTATAAAGAAAATGTTATAAGTAACTTCATAAAATATATTTTGGCCGCAAGACAAAAATTCAAACGAGTGGTGGTAATAGCTCATAACGGACAAGCATTCGATTATCAGTTCTGTCTAAACTACATATTAACGGAAACCGATTTGAAACCGGAACTGATTATGAGGTGAACAAAAATAATATCAATGGTAGTGGGAAATGTACAATTCTTGGATTCAATTAATTATTTCCCTATGGCTCTTTCCAAGCTTCCCAAGGCATTCGGGCTAGACGATGGTTTTAGAAAGGGATATTTTCCGTATTTCTTTAACACAACCGCCAACGCCAAACATGTAGGATATTTACCACCGGTTGAGTTTTATGATGCTGACAGTATGAAAGAGCGCGATAGAGAAATGGTTTTAAAATGGTATCAGGAACATAAGCAAGATAAGTTTGTTACGCAGCGGGAGCTGGTTGATTACTGTATTTCAGATGTTAAAATTTTAACGGCTGCTTGTTTAAAATTCAGACAACAAATGTTGGAAACAGGTGGTCTCTATGTCCCTTTACTGAAGCGTGCACAATTGCTTCGGCTTGTAACAAGATATATAGACGCAATTTTCTCAAACCAAATACGATAGGAATTAATTCAAAACATGGTTATAGATGGCGTGACAATCAATCCAAAGTAGCAATTCAGCGGCTTAAAGGGAACAAAGGGGCGCCAAATTAACATCTTGCATGCCGCTAAGCAAAAAGAAGTTATACTTAGTGGGGTTAAAGTAGACGGCTTTTGTCATGAAACCAAACGGGTGTTTGAGGATGTTACTATCATGGTTATTTTAGTTGTTATAGATACGGCAGAGACGATTCTCTACATGGTGATCATAATGAGACATTAAACTCGAGGCATGACTTTACAATTGCTAAAGCAGAGAAATTGAAAAAATTATGTTACACTCTTATCGAAATGTGGGAATGTAAGTTCCGAACGAATATAAATGAAAACAAAGAATTACGAAGTTACATTGAGATGCATCCATTAGTAACCCAAGCGGTTTTAAATCCTCATGACGCATTTTATGGTGGTCGCACAGGAAATACTTTTGAATACTATAAAATTAGACAAGGAGAAAAATCAAATACGTAGATGTATGTTCGCTCTACCTTTGGGTATGCAAATATTCAATCCCATTAAACATCCTGAAGTTTACGTAGGTGAAGAATGTGAACAGCTTCAGTTACAAAATATAAACGGATTAGTTAAATGCATGGTCTTTCCACCACAAGACATTTATCATCCTGTACTTCCTGTAAAGATGAATAACAAACTTATGTTTGTATTGTGTGATAAGATAATGAAGATTTACGAGGTTTAGTCTTATCGAGAAGATCAATTTAATAACGCCAAAAAGGTCAGTGGTCTGTTTTGAGAAATGATGGACAATTTCTTAAAAATAAAGCAACAGGCATCGGGTTGGCCAACAAGTTGTTTCTCGCAGTCAGAAAGGGATACTTGTATAGACGATTTTTTAAACAATGAGGGTATTCGGATGGAGCATGTTGAAATACTAAACAACTCTGGTTTGCGATCACTAGCTAAGCTGATACTGTATCCGTTTTTGGGGAAAACTTGCACAAAGAGAAAATCAACCTAAAACAAACATTGTCAACAACCCGAACGAGTTTTTTAGCATGTTGTCAAATCCAAGTATTATTATAAATCACGTGTTGCCAATAAATGAGAATACTGTTATTGTTAATTGGCAGTATAGAGAAGAAGCCTACGACGTACAGGCTACCGTAAATGTTGTAATTGCAGCTTTCGTAACTGCCCATGCTAGACTTAAATTGTACAGTTATCTTGATCAGCTAGGTGGTAGGGTTCTATACTATGACACGGACTCTATAGTTTACGTTTCTAGGCCTGGAGAATATGATGTTCCGATTAGGAAATTTTAGGCGATATGACGGATGAATTAGAGGTTTACGGGCCAGGTAGCAACATCAACGAATTTTGTTTTATTTAGAGCTCTTTAAAAGACACAATTCGTTCATAAACTACAAAACGTGACAGTGCTAAAATATAGCAAAAAAGAAACAATAGCAACATCAAGAGCAATATTAGTGTCACCTATGGATAAACTTGTTAAATTGAAATCAGATTTTGGCCGCCATTAAAAAGACATCGTTTTAAAGCTTAAATATAAAATCATGCTTAAACTAAAATTAAATTTGCAAATAGTTTTGTTAATTTTTGGATGTCTAATTCCACAGACCCCCTTAGCGTCAAAAAACTCAGAAATAAAATAATTTGCGTTTCAAAATTTCTCTATAGCAATTTATTATTTTTATTTAAAATTCGAGGAATATATCTAAAACTAATTTCACGTTTATATATAGTGAAAACTCTAAAACTATACATAGTCAAAGCTGTAATATTAATGTTCTTATAATGTAAATACTTACCATTCTAATCGCTTTCTTTGTTTTCATATATGCAATAGTGAATCCCAATCCTGCTTCTATTATCGTTGTTGCGCCAATTCCTATCAGTATTGCAGGCTGACCAAAATGTGCTGCATGTAAAAATTTGTTATAGTCTTTAAATGCGGATAATACTTTTATGGCAGGATAACATATCGCAAGAACGCCGACACCCTACAAAACGTTGTTAGTAATGTTTCACCCCATAAATGTAGTAAATATTATGCACACTAACATCATCAAAAATGCGAGTACAGTTTGCACCACAACATGCGTTCTAAAATTAAACGTTGAAAACAATAAAGAGTATAAACAATATAGGTAGGGTGCAGTCAACTTTAAGCTCAGAGCCAAGTTTCTGTTTCTATTCAATCCCAAAAAATTCAAATATTTAATATTTAAAAATAGAGGATGTTGGTGTCTACTTCAAGCACCCAATGTAGTACCTTTGGGTGGAGCATTGGGGACGTGGCCACAAGCATAGCGACCCTTATTTAAATTATAATGTCTACTTCAAGCTCAGTCAATGGCAAGCACATTGAAATATTAGGTTCCATCAGCATTCTATTCACTGCTTATTGTGGTTAAGGTCTGCGATGTGGAAGGCAATGGGAAACCACCATATTACCTTCCAAGTACACAGCGTACTTAAATTGTAATCAAAGATGATGGCATCCTCTGGCGTAAACAATTCCGGAGTTAAAATAGTCACCCACTACTTCGGGGGATGTGATCCGAAAATATAAAAAAGAATCGTGAACATTCTGCGAGTCGGAGCGTGGAATGTCAGAGGCATAAAGCAAGTAGGTAAGCTAGAGAAATTGAAATGGATAGGATAGCATTCAACATAGTAGGGATCAGCGAATTTCGGTGGCCAGATGCGGAGGATTTTTGGTGTGGAGATTTTAGGGTAATTCATACAGGATCAGAGGAAGAAAATTCAGGCGCAGAGATAGTTATACGAAAAAAGATAGGACAACATGTAGAAAACTACTTACAAAAGAGCGAAAAAGTACTCGTGGTTAGATTAGAATCTTTTTAGATTTTAGAAACTTGATGGTTGTTAAAGAACTCGTATATGTTTACATGATTCCCATTTATAAGGAAATGAAATATTATCTGGTTGTCCTCTCCAAAAAAAGGAAAAGTGTTAAATTATGTTATGGTAAGGCTTAAGCAACGAAACGCTGCCAACATGCCAGACCATCAACTAATTGAGAGTTATGTCATGGGGACGTTAATTAAGTTATATGCTATGGTAAGGCTTAAGCAACGAATGGCTATCAACGTGCCAGACCCCTAACTAATTGTGAGCTATGTTATGGTGACATTTACTTAACTAGTTCTGATTTAATCATGGAATATTGATCCCATAAGCTGGAACTTTTCGTAGTTTTCGCCAATGTTGTGAAATTCGCTAACATAACGTTTTACGATACTTTTGTGGAATTATGTTCATGGGAACACTTTAAAAATCGTCGGTTCGCAAACTCGTATAGCCGTGTTGTGGGCGATCTGTGCTAGTTCTGGTGAGTACATTGTAGTTGTTCTTGTTGCTGCGACTTTTTTTGATTGACACTTTACACGCGTTTGCCAGAAACAAGGTAATTTGACTCGTATGATTCATTCTACAGTAATCAGTAATTTTACAACTAACTACGTAGGTTTAGAGTTAAATAGGTTAGCGGGTAGTACTCTTTTCTACAAAATTTCAATGTTTTTTCATTATTTAACGCCGGAGTATTGATTCAAAAATTTTTACGGTGTAAAATAATGAAGTATTTCTATATAGACTTATAAATACTATTACATGAAAATTACTATACGCTTGAAAAGAAAATAAAAATGTTTAGTGTTAATATAAATTGATATACGAGTTAGTTGATTTGTGCTTAAGTACGTAAATTAATAGTGCATCAGTCCAATACAACGTACGCAGTTAAATTAGTACTCGTCGCTTGAGGAAAATTTTAGTGTAGTGAATGTTAGAACCCGGCTAGATATATTAATTTAGTTGGTTGTTTGCTAAAGCCAAATTCAAAGTAGGGTATTTACGTTGGCTTTGGAATAACATCATTTTAATGTAATATCGATGCACTGATTTTACAACCCCATTCATGGAAAACCAATTTTCGACTATTTTTGCAATGTCTTAACGACGCTCTAGAAAGACGTAATATTAACCTAATTGAATGATGTAAAATTGACGTTTTGAACTATTGTGATATTGATGACATTGAATGCCGTCATTGGGTTGTCACACATTCACGTTATATTGAAGTCGTTGCTACATCGAATTTGAAGTCAATCTGGCGTAAACTATGACCAAATTAAAACGTCGAAATGACGTGCCCATGCTATTTGGGCAATTGTCTTAACCTCCAGGTATTTGGTCACTAGGTTGTGATTTTGGACACTATTTTTCAATTTTCCTGTTAGTGCTAGTACTATGAGCAACATTTTAGAGAAGCGGTGACAGCCATATGAAAACCCTTCAGCCTCTACATATGCCTGTACTAACAAAGTATCAATTTTTGGAGCTTGCAAATACTTACTTTCCCTTGTAGAACTTTCCGAATTGCTTAGGTAGGCACGTGAGGATAAACTGTCCAGCAAATTCAGGATCGGTGTTATACTACTGCAAAGAGTTTTTCTCAATGATCTTGCAAGGATTAGTAGACGATCGTTACCGTTTCGTAGTTGTTGACATTGAAGTTTGTGATAAACAAAACGACGGAAAAATATTTGAAGCATCTGACTCGCTTAGATTAATGAAAAAAAAGCAAAATAGATATTCCTAGTTCAGCATGTCTACCTGGTACCAATGTAAAAGCACCGTTTGTGTGAGTTGAAGATTATGAATACCCACTAATGGTAAATTTTCTCAACCCTTACTCAAGAAATAATCCTATCTTTGACGAAAAAATGTTCAACAATAAATTATCACGTACGACAAAGTCAGTTAAATGTGCTTTTAGTATTTTTTTCAAAATGGACGTTACTAGTAGCTATGAATGAAACCGAGGCCGGTCTTATAGAGAATATTATCAAATGTATTTACCTGTTACACAGCATTATCATTGACAAAGAAGGCGCACTGCACCATTTGACTGAAGTTGCAGTCATATCTGCACCCGAAATAAAACAGAAAAATGAGAAGGTCCACAAGTGCCTGAACAAGTGTGAGAGATTCTTTTAAGATATATTTTGTTAACAACCCACTAGTCTTCATGAAAGATGCTAATGATCGTAGTTATAATTATTTAATTTTGATAGTGTCGTATTTATTAATCGGTTGAGTAGAATCTAATCATGTATTTTACATCTCATATTATGCATAAATAATTCTATATTGTATAATAGTTTATTATTGTAATTATATTGTACGAAAGAATTCTAAATTTTTAAGCAAATGTTTTTTCTGCAAGTAACAGATTTTCTTTGAGTTAGATTAGGT
Organism: Platerodrilus igneus; assembly: GCA_036346225.1. Taxonomy (NCBI): domain Eukaryota; kingdom Metazoa; phylum Arthropoda; class Insecta; order Coleoptera; family Lycidae; genus Platerodrilus; species Platerodrilus igneus. Next base: position 224,581 of record JARFIW010001130.1, read on the forward strand.
TACATTAGGTAAAGTTATGTTAATTAAGGCCTATCCTAACCTAACGACACCAAAGTTAATCTAACCTAAACTAACCGAACCTAACATAAAAAAAGTTTTGTCGGTGAATACAATTATCATTTTCTTAAAAAGAATATTTTTAACGATGTTGGATGGACAAACGTAAAACACTATTAAAATTTTCTATATATTCAACCTGACCCTGCCATATTGCAAATGTCATGAAGGGTATGATTTGAGTTTAAACTTTATCACCTGAGCTTCGACTTTCATTTCCGATGTTATCTCCTTCCAGCACTTATCTATATAAATTCTTTTTGCACGTAGTTTCAAACGTTTGTCCTGAATGGCTTCACTTTTAAATACGCATAATATTAACTCGTCTACATCGACCATTTGCATTTTTATAAATATCGTTGTAGCACTCTCATTGGCATCTGCAAACCTATCGAAAAAACAAGTTTCGCCTGTTAAAATTTGTAGCAAACGCTCACAAAATCGAAACAAGCTTTGTCTGTGAACGGACAAACTTGAAACAATGAAATTGCAACCACTTTTCTACGTGAACGCAACCTTATTCATACTTATAAACACGTAGACTTACCAAGCAAATTATGTTCGTTATAATAAACAAATACTTCACTCGTTTCAATCCAAGATTTTCAATGCACTGCATTTTGTTTTTAACGCACTCACAGGTACAGGTAATTTTCACTTTATTTAAAGTATAAGACGGATGTGCTTACTTCCATATCGTTATCAACCATGATACAATTTTAGCTTTATATTTATCAGATAAGCTAAAATTAAATTTTGTAGGAATTAATAGAATTGGTTTCTGAATAGTTATCTGCATTTATTATTATAGTTGAATTTTGTGGTAATAACTATGTAAGCGTTATTAAAATTTTAAAAGGAATGTCGATATAGTCCTCGCAATTTCTAAACCGACTTTCGTCACAAATGACGTCACGCCATATCAACTACAAATGATATTCTTGTCTTATTCTATCTCCAGAAAAAAGGTTCCTTCTCGGTTTGCAAATTTTGCAATGTTGCCGCCTTCATTTGAGACATTTGTTGACAACTAATATTACTTGTATTGGTTATGTTACATTTTTGTTGGCGTTCTTATTTCATGTCATTAACCTCTTGTGTAGTTTTATCCCGCATTTTGTGTTATTCTTGCTTGTAGTTAAAATTGTTCTTTTCAGAACAGACTAGCGTTATTTTTGTTTGGGTGAATAAACCTTGTCCGGTTCACGTTTAGGAAGCAGAGGAAAACTACTTGTAGCTAATTTGATAGCGTTTTTTGAACAAGAACGAGATAACGGTGGTCCATTTATTCCTTTGACGGCAGTTCGCGAGGTAAATTAATGGCACCGCTGTAAAGCAGTTTTTGTGCTTTCCAAAAATGCAAATTTCTTATAACCAACCCGAATACAAAGTGCAGAAAATAAAAGAACTTACGGTGGGTAGAAATATACATTAGGTATCAACCCAGGGTGCGCAGTGATTATTGATGGCGTGTGACGTCCGTCTAGGTAGTCTAGGACAAACCTCGCGGTGGGTGCAATGTTGTACTATCGTTATAGAGCAGTAAAGTAAGGTACAAGTTTAATGTGGGTAGTGAATTAATTGTATGCGATTTCTCAAATTTGTTGTGAATTTCTGTGATTTATGTATGTTGCTTGTTAGTAAATATTTCATATTTAAAAATTACTTCAACTTATGCAGTAGCAACGTGTAGCAATACGGACGAAATACTAAAGCACGATTGATAGTTTGACATTCATTTACGACGACGTTCGTTTAAAAAATGGTTTTCTTTGTGTAAACACAAAGACAATTTCAAACTAAAATATAGGGTTATTAGTTAGAAACATTTTGATAAAAATTTCTAGAAGCGCGATTTGAAAGCTGAATTATTAATTATCGCTCTAAAGCGGGTTTTGAAATCTAGTGCTGGACCACATTTAAGCATACCAAACTATTTTGCAACTGAGCATAACGTTTTCCAACACACCAAAAGAAATAATCGATACCTAAACAGACAAAACAAATAACTTGTTAAAGAAATATTGTTAATCTCAAATCAACTCGAGAATCATCAAACATATACTGTTCAATAAGTGACTTTACCACGCTTCATAGCGATAAAGGAGTCATTGTTCAACATTCGAACATGTCTACAAAACTAAACACAAAAAATGACAGGCTCAAAAAACAGGAAGATATTAAAAATGTATATTACCTTTTAAAACAAGAACTTTGCCAGTGAAAATGGAACATTTCTACATTACACGAATAAGTGGCTCTGCTGAAAAAACGTTTTTCAAATATTAATAATCTTCATGAGAAGTACTAAATATTTACCAAGTGCCAAAAGCAAGTTCCCGTTACAGGAAAATGTTAGTAATTGAGTTCATAACACAGCAAAGTAGAAGCTTTAGAAACACTATCCAAAAAAGACTATGTTTATGAGATATGCAGCTTAAAGTAAGTATCCATTTTCTATTGAGTGCGCTATTAAAGGCCGTTTTGCTGATATAAAACGTTAATTAGTCTCAGTTTACTAATAATGAAAGTACAAGCTGGATTTATAGAAATTTTTGAAAAGGATGTAATTCTTGTATTTTGCTGAGATGAATGTTGGTAGTTGCATCGGTTACGATAATTATGAAGACTTTTTCAGGGGCCACATAATTATGTACAAGTAGTTATGGTAAGAAATTGTAATTATAATTTTGATTGTACTTTAACGGGAAACTTGATAGACAATATTATCAGGTCTATTAAAGAAATGGGTTTTAGAGTAAGAGACTTTGTAAGCGACATGGGTGGATCAAACAAAAGCTAATATCTCAGTCATCAATTGAACCTCAAAGAACCTTCATTCCTAACCAATGTTGTCCATTGAGAAATGTATGGGCACTTTGCGATGTTCCACATGCGCTAAAGCTGTTAAGAAATCATCATTTGGACCAGAGATTTATATTACACGATAACCAACACGTTACAAGAACGACATTCTTAAAATCAGTAAAACAAATAATTCAGAGTCCGATTCGCAGTATTGTTTTAAATTAAGTAATATACATTTAACCGTTGCTGGTCCTGAAATGAATGTGAGCAAAGCAGCCAAGCTTCTCCCTGAAACCGTTTCAAAAGCTATCTTTTATCATATTCCATAATATTATCATGTTTCTATATTTGTAAAACTTATTAATGACGAATTTGACATCTTAAATTTACAGCGTGGAAAATTTTTAGAAATGACAAGTGGTTATGCTTTGTTTCTATCCAAACAAAATGAAGCTCTTGAGAAATTATTAGAACTCTATTCATCCATGCGCATTACTGGGGAGAAAAGTTTGTTGCCGTTTTAAACGGGATTAATGATTTCAATTGAGAGTACGAAATCTTCCTACACAGAGCCACGTGAAGAAGGTTACACCATTTTAATCACACTCGAGTTAAATCAAGATGTATTAAAGAGCTCTTTTCTACACTCTGTGGTTTGGACTTGTTTTACGACCACCTAACTCTAATTTCTGTAATTCAAAGACTGAAGATTCCTTGAATTGGAAAAAACGCATCAAACATTTTTACTGTCGTAAATATAACGGCATCTAAAGATGATGAAGGTATTTTTACTGCACGTATCAATAATGCAAGAGTGGTTAATGGAAACGAAAGTAGTATAATTTCGAATCACGATTCACAAAGATTCAAATGTCCAAAAAAATTAATATCTTAAGCTATTAATGAATTTTATCTCTGACCTATTGTTTGTCCCTGTTGAACTCTTTGTTGTAAATACGCATCTCTATATGCACCCCAATTCTTAGAACTGCCACTGCGTGTTGTTGACCAACGCCCTTGGATTGTTTTTAGTTAGCTTTTCTTATTTATTTTGTTTGGTAGTACATCTTGGTTAAACGCCCAGTTTAACCCTTAATCATTTATTTAGTTGAATTTAGTTCAACCCTAGTCTAATACCTGGTGTAATACCTGGATCAGTACTTGGTGCCCTAAATTAATAAAATATTAAAGATTATATTTAATTAGAATTTTGGACTTACGTTTTTTTAAATGTCAACGGCGAATTTCTGTTTTATATTTGCACTTGTACTAGTATTTGAAATTTTTCAATCACCAACTTTCACTTATATTATTATTTAATTTGATATTCTAACTTCGCGTGTTATCTTGGTTCAAAAAAGTAGAGAACGTGCCTTGATCGTAGAAAGACTGACTTTTTATCATCTCGTGCGGCATTTGGAGGCCCGCCTATCACCTGTTATAATTGGTTTACGCAACTTGTTTTGTTGATTGAAGCGTTGCACTTTGTCTTATCGCGCAAGCCTTCGGATTGCCATGGAGTAACTATCCTAATTCTTCGTCGCAATGCTTTAGCACATCACGTAGACACCAAAATTTTACATTGTGGATTCGTTGACCCTGAAATCTTGTATTTTCTCAAGTAACGCCCTAATATTTTTATAGGAATTTATACAAATTTTCCGTTTAATTCTGCTCGTAGTCAAACGTATGGTTCTTTATTTTTGTTTACCAATGTGCTGGATTTTATTCGAATTTTGTCAAGTTTCCAATTAAAAGATTACGTAGACAAATTTATGATGGGATTCTTTAACAGGTGGCGTAAATTAGATGCGTATTTATTGACCTTTTGCATTCTGTAATTTGCTTGTTTTGCAGGCCCGTTTGTTATGGGGACGCATGATCACTAATGCGTCGAGTTTAAAAAAAATCGTTTCATGTTTGTTTGACTTTCGATGTTCCTGATGCATGTTTATTTAAAATTTATTAATGCATTGCTATAAAAATTAATTGGATTGCGTACGAAGTTAATTATTTTACTACATGCAATTGAACGTCTCTGGAATCATGCCCCATCGTTGTTCCTAATAATTTCTCAGCTGCTTCTTACCTAATTTCTTTATAATATTGACACCTACCTGTTACATCCAAAAACTTCCTCTCAATATCCTCATGCTGAAACCTAAATAGACATTCACCCCAATCACACACTCAAAAATAACTCAATTGACCAAATTTATCACACTCTATTTACATTAAATCTATAATACATTTTAAAACACCATTCCTTTAGGTACATTTATAAAGTTCAATAACTTTATAATAATAGTCATGCAAATTGATAATCTTTTAAACACATATTTTTATTTAAAGTAAGAGGGAGTTCCTCATACCTTACGTTACCCTTTCGGTCTTAGCATGAGCTCATAATAAAACTCTACAACTGTGCATATAAATTTCCTGCACTACCAAATATCAATAAGCCCTCTACACCTCTTTACAACATTTGGTTATCTGTAAATTCATTAATTATTTTCAGCAATCAATTTTCTTTTTAAGTCTCATAAATGTCTGTTCATAAAATAGCAAATAATAATAAAACACATCAAACTCAAATCCAAATAATCACAAACACCATATAAAATATTCACCACTCAATATTCTATTCTATCGCCTACTTGGTTTTTATCTTCTACGTGTGCTTCACCATCTAGCTCCTTGAAGATGCTGCCGTCTAGTAGTTACCCAGTCCATCAGCTAGCTCCCTGGTCCAATTACCATATCCGCCATGCATACCGCTGCTTACAATTTCCACTCCAAAAATTCCAATCTCCAAACTTAATTTTTTATTATTCAAACCTAGCTTTTTTATATCATCCAAACACTTTCAAACTTTAGTTTTTGTGCATTCCAATACCAAACTTAACAAGCCTTGTACTTACGTGCCACTTTAACGTTTTACCACAAAATTGCTTTATTAGCTTTTAAATAAAATTTTATTTAACTTGCACTAGTTCACTTGAAAGTAACTATTATCACCAACACTGGATGAAATCAGAACGAAAAAGAAAGAGAGCAAGACCCTTCTTTGCCAGTGATTATCAAGTAAAATTCGCCCTCCCCCACCTGTTTTAAATTGGCACGTTCACTTGTATACCCGTTTCTAAAATTCTGGAAAATCTTTTCTAACCGCTTGTTGTTTTAGCGAAAAACCCTAACGACCCTCAAATTCTTGTAAATTTTCATAACGACATAACAATACTCGGTAAATCGCTTCAACTGTCACTCTGTTGTTCTAATTTAGGCTCTACATCTTTATTTGTCAACGCCTCCAATTTGAACAAACATCTCTCATCTCCCTTGTACCTATATCACACATTCGCTTCCACCAGCTGGATCTCTGCCCTTCTTGTACAAATCACACCAATCACCTTGCTTGGCTCCATTCTCCCACTTTTTAACAGACTCGTGTTTGCTTTTAAATATCCTTGAAATTATCGATTTTATTTAGATCTCCCAACTATACTGCCTCCTGAATTATGTATACGCATCCTTCGTGCATTCAATACACTTTTATTCTGTCATGGTCTTTTCGTTGGCTCCTTACTATACCACCTCCAAGATTGAAATCAATATTTTAACCACAAAACCGCGTATAGATTAATCCCAACGGTTGTTCTTTTCTAATAACCCATTAAAGTTTGTTTGTTACCAAGCTTATCGAGAAATATTATCTCCCCTCGTTGTTTTGTTTAAACGTGTTGGATTTTATGTTTGAGAACAGAAATGTTGTTTCAACACCTGTTCCACGCTTGTAGATTTTCATATAATTACTTTACTACAAATTACGTTAGAGTGATTTTACCCCAATTATTCTTTATTCTGCCCTATGTTTATATAAAAATTATGTTACATTATCTTTGGCTAATTACATTGATCTTACATTACTATACACTACTTAAGCTAAAAAAAATAATTTGTTAAAAATATTCCAACTCCCTAATTAAATAAATTTGTTTTTTCTTATTCAAAAGCTCTCAACCTATGAGTTCACTTGTGCCCTTATATATATCCCAATAACCTCTTAATTACAAGAAAAAAAAATATTTTATTTAAAATTCGGTGGGCCTTATATAATAATAATTTTACAACAGGGTTAAAAATATTTAGAACTGGATGTTAAAGAGATTGGTTTTGAATGTATTCATTGATCCAAATCAAGGGGCATGTTCATGTACCTATTTATAAGTCAATAATTGAAACAAAACATATGGTATTAAACCATATTGTATTAGAGTTAAGTTAAGTTCACAAATGAAAATGAACCCTAAAAGGCATCAAGAAGTAATATTACTCAAAAAAACACTTTTGTAGATTTATTAAACTTTAAGTATGTTTATTTGACAGATAGCCAGATATAATTAAGAAGTAGGCATGTGTTGATGTAATAAAAAACTGTATAGTAGGTTTAGGATCATGTAGGCTGATATGAACTGTAACAACAATAAAAATGTAGTAGGCAGAGATCAAAAAGAAAGGTTGCCTGGGGAACCAAGAGAATTAATTAATTAATGAATAAAGGAAAATAAGTTCTATGTGAGGGTCAAAAAGATTATATTATAGAAGATATATTATTTAAAAATGTACCAGGAGTCTAATTAGTTATTCAAAGTTATAAAATTTAGACAAAGAACTGGAATTTGTGAATATCCAAATTGAGAATTAAACCTGTATGTATAGTAAAATTGTGCCAAATCAGAAAATATTATCAACCAAGAATTTTGTGGTTTTATTTACCCTGTGGAAAGTGTAGTTAATAGGAGCAAGTAGAGGATCGACTTACCAGAGTTATTTGACAGAGTAAGAACAAGCAGCTCAAGAAAAGGATATAGAAGCAGAGAGGATTTCAAGATCGGAGGGCCCTGACAAACAAGTAAAGTAGAATTTGATTTATTATTGTAAGAAGTTCGGTTGTGAATGATTGTAGTTAAGGACAAAATAATATTTAAAAGGATTGGAGTGTGTATGTGCAACTGGTATTTTGAGAAAGGGATACATTCATTATAGGAAGGAAAATTAAAGAGGTTAGATTTTGGTTGTTCGTTTTATTTGCAAGTTAACTAGAAAATTAACTGCACAATAATTTGTAGGATTGGTAAGGCAGTGAAGCGGTCACAACAACGCAAGTTGCAGATCGGAGATTGGACAGTACGTGCCAGCAGTCAAGGACTCTCCTGGAACGGTGGTAACGTATAAATTATAAATTCTATTTTGATTTATTTTTTTGAAACTGGAGCTTGATGTTACGGGGTTGAACCGACTGATAGCACAATTAATTTGAATTAAAAGAGTCGAAAATCAGACTTATCTCTTCAAAAAGGGGAACCACCTGTGAGTCGTAGTGCTGAGAATAATGGCTGCCGGAGCATTATTAAAATAGAACAGAAAGGGGGGAGAGTGTAGCGTAAGAAAGAAAATAAGTAAGTAAGATCAGGATAATATATATATATATATATATATATATATTATATATATACGTATATATATATATATATATATATATAATAGTTCCTTTCATGAATCATTATTGTGCTTGCTGTACTATGCTCAGCTATAATCTGCATGACCTACGTGATTATCTAGAATAAAAGTCCACGAATTTTAAAATGTAAATGAGATATTTTTGTTATATTAGTAGTAATAAGTCGCAAGGAGGATATATCTATTTTTAATAAAACTTAAACTAAAAAAGTGTTAATCTTTTCTACAAATCCATTATATATTAAGATAAGAGCCTTTTAAATCTGTTAAATGTATTGGAACGCTTATTAACTTATATTAATAGTAGGGTAAATACAGGGCTACGGCTTACCCATGCGAATCTTAAATTCGCACAATAGTTTTCTTCGACTAAGCATCTTTTCGCGAAAATCGCAAATAATTTCAACATTTGCAGCGAATTCGCACATTTAGTAGCAAAAATCTGCACAATAGTTTTCTTCAACTAAGCAATTTCTAGCCCCAGGCATGGCTAATTTAATTAAATTCTAATTTGTGCAATTATTCGCACATCTGGCGAGGGTTCAGCACCCCGATCTGGCACGGATCTTGTTCTCAACACCCCGATCTGGACCATCTAACCTTTAATCGGCAAATATTCGCCTAAATTTGCACAATAGTTTTCTTCAAGTAAGCATTTTTAGCTCCAGGCATGGCTAGGACCACCGGATAGGCAAAATTATTCCGCTACTGTCTCCGTCTGATACATTACTCCTTATGGAGCACTCCTTATGGGGAATTAACATAGCGGATTGTCTCTGTCTGATACATTACTCCTTATGGAGCCCTCCTTATGGGGCCACAGCATTGGCAAATTCTTTCGCTAATTTATGTAATCTTTTAAACTAATTTAATACATAACTAGATTAATCCATTAACCCTAATGCAATCTTTTGCAAATTAAATTTTAATTGTTCACAATCCCCGTCGGGACCCCGACAGGGGCATCGGATAGGCAAATTCTTCCGGATTCTTTAATCGGCAAAAATTCGCCTAAATTTGCACAATAGTTTTCTTCAAGTAAACATTTTTTAGCTCCAGGCATGGCTAGGACCACCGGATAGACAACATTCTTCCACTACTGTCTCTGTCTGATACATTACTCCTTATGGAGCCCTCCTTATGGGGCCACAGCATAGGCAAATTATTCCGCTAATTTATTTAATCTTTTAAACTAATTTATTACATAACTAGATTAATCCATTAACCCTAATGCAATCTTTTGCAAATTAAATTCTTATTTGCCACAATCCCCCGTCGGGGCCCCGACAGGGGCATCGGATAGGCGAATTCTTCCGAATTAAGCTGATTAAGAGTCAATTTAATTACATCAATTAATTATTTATTTATTAAAGAATTACATAATAAAAATACAAAGTCTCGGGGCCTCGGCAGGGCCACCGAATAGACAAAATTCTTCTGCTACTGTCTCTGTCTGATACATTACTCCTTATGGAGCCATCCTTATGGGAATTAACATACCGGATTGTCTCTATCTAATACATTACTCCTTATGGACCCCTCCTTATGGGGCCACAGCATAGGCAAATTCTTCCGCTAATTTATTTAATCTTTTAAACTAATCTAATACATAACTAGATTAATCCATTACAAAGTTTGCCAAAAAGGATGGGGAAAAACTTACAGCTTATATATGTATTATTATTAACAACCCATTGGAAAATAACAATAAGCGTTAATACAGTTTATTCGATATAAATAATCATTAATAGCACAAATTTTGCGTACAGTTAAGATACATAGATCGGCAAAAAAAATCTGCAAATAACAAAATGTTAATTTTAGTCTAATTCAATGTCTATGCTCAGTGTTGCATCCGACTATACCCCAGGCTAATCACATTGGAAAATAACAAGAGTTACCCTAATTTTAAGAAAAACGACAAGCAGTTTAACAAGTTTATTGCAATGCGACAAATAATCCAGTTACAAAAAGTAACAGATTTATAGCAAACATAATTACAATTTAAATACGTTTATGTGATTGATGTATGTTCTAGATAATGTAAAAATTGTTTAAAGAAATCGCCACAAAGTCTACAGGACCATAATAATACCTAGAAGTATGGGATATGCTAAATATTTTAACAACCCATTGGAAAAATAACAATAAGCGTTAATACAGTTTATTCGGTATACTAATCATTAAATAGCACAAATTTTGCGTACAGTTAAGATACATAGATCGAAAAAATTCGCAAAATGTTAATTTAGTCTAAACTTTTAAAAAATGCAAAAGACATAATTCCGAGTCTTGATGCAAGAATAATAATTTTAAACTAAAAAGACTCACCTCCTGCTTGCACATCGTTCTTCTGAAGTTGAAACAGATATTTTCGAACTAGAAACCCCTAGACCAATACTTATATGAATCGACGGGATCCTTTCCAATCAAACATAAATCCTGTTATAAAACACGACCGTCGACTTTGATACCCTTTCACCGAACGCTGTACTTTCATATTGTTTATGGAAAATTCGAAAATGTTTCTTAACCTTAAGGTATTTTTGATGATGTTACATTAAATCGCGATAATTACGTGGTTTAAATGGAGGTATTACCAAACTAAAGCTGCTAAAAATACATATTGCAAAACAGTCTTTGAGAAGGATTCGTACTTTAGATATGCGTAAATAAAATTCAAACTGCAACAATATCTAAACCAAAAAAAAACGCTCCATATTTAAAATGAAATCTTTCACGTGAAAACGCCATGGTAATTACATCACATCTTGATTTTACCCATTTTCATTAACGCTTCAACAGGATGGAATTTGTAAAAAATTAGAAGCAGCGTGTTTATTGGAACAGAAACTCGACCTGACCCAAATTATATTAAACCAGATTATATTATATGTCATAATTCGCGATGAAAAATTATATTCAAGCGAAAATAATAGAAATTACATTTACAGTATTTTTTAAATGATTGTAATTATGCCAAATCACCATAAATAAACCCAATAGACACATTTTTTAGCAATATTCTACGTCATTAGAATGTAAACAACATAACCGGAAAATTTTGTTGACCGAAACAAATTCCTTTCATACTTATGATACATTACTTGTTAGATATAAATTTGGGGGAAATGTTCGCATTAACAATAACATTTTTTAAATAGAAATGGATTTTAATTGATACAATTTGAAGTAAATATCTACATGCTTTTTTATTTTAACTTTATACTTATTGGTAATTCGCGAAAAAATATTACCCAAGAAATGGATTTAATTACGGAAATATCCATAAAACAAATAATAAATAACGTCTTCGACCTCATTAAAATGTAATATAATTAATAGATGGTAATTTTATTGGGAAGCTCTATGTATGCATTACGATACATTACTCGTAGAACCAAAGTAGAAAAAATTCTCAAAAAAATATTTTTGTAACTCCAAAATAATTAGTAAAACTACATTACATCAAATCGCTATAATTAATTAACTTTAACTAGAAGTACAATGGTTTTTCTCCAACTAAGCAATTTTTAGTGCAAATAAGTCTTAATAATACTATGGCTATGCACCTCACGGCGGGCGGTAGTCATTAGCTTACATATGATATATAGATACATAGGTATAAACATAATATAATAATAATTAATAGCACTAGTATAATGGAAGCAGACAACCTTTTTTAGTCTAAATATTATTTTAATTGTATATTTCTATGCCCCCACGCATACGTTGATGTACTACCGGGTGTGATACATCTTTTGTCATCATCCCCTGACAAACTAATTTTATTTATCAGCTGTGTGTACAGCTGGTGTTTGTGACTACGAATGCACATCATCGTATGCACGAGGGGGTCACCATCACATAAAACCACTTCTTTAAAATCACCTACACTAATTTCCTTACTAACTACACTACGACTAATACCTTTTATTTTTTTAATTACGTCTTTTTCACTTATGAGGCAGTAGGACTTTGCCCTACTGCCAATAAATTCTAAAACTAAGTCACCGTTGAATTCGTCCTTAAATTTACCAATAACTTTTTTATTAACTAAGGGATATTGTATCTATTGTCCGCGGGTAATCACTGGTATCGAAATTATCTATAATCGTTCTTATATCGCTATAAAAGTCGTCAGTTTCCACACTGTACGCAAGACTATCTGTGTCCATGTACAAAAGCGAGAGCTTGGCTCCATACATTGGTTTCATGACGGAATAGTGAAACTCATACATCAGAGTTTTGACAAATCTAAAACACTAAGACCAACATAAATGGGTTTATCATACTTTACTTTAACGCGATCCATTTGTATTACAACCAAATTCTCGCCTAGTACGATACAACTGTTAAAATTAGGACGCGCTATAAGCGTACTCGCACACAGCTTCTTCCCATCGTGCTCCCACCTTGTAACGATTTTTATATCGACCCTCTTATCCACATTCTCCATAGTCTTACCAAAAATGGAGTTGTTCATAAGTTTGAAAAAATCTTTTTCAAACGCATTTTTGGCAAGAGTACGGTAACGCGTATTCAGATCGATGTAAGACTTCAACCACGCGGACTGATTAAACTCCAGCACTTTGTGTACCGCTTTCAGCTTAAGTCCATTGCGGATACACTGCTGGAGATTCCTATAATGAAGAATGTATTTGGTTTTGTCGTACAAGGTGGCAAGCAATTTAGGGGTCTTAGAGCTAGGTAGAGGAGGTACACGATTCTCTGGGCAGAACGGTAAGTCGTTGTGGGCATCGTGAAGGGTTGGTGTATACTCGAGATCAACTTCTAGCATGAACCCTTTATCACTGTCTTCTGGAATATCCATAATTCGTTTTTGTAGACGGTTTAGCTCATCGGCGTCAAGCCACCTAAAACCGCTCAGAGGGAGGTATTGGCTCATTGCCCATCCATACAAATTGTTGGCATCTAGGTATGCCAAGTATTTTGATGGTTTGGCGGTATCGTAGTCTTCCATATATTTATTATTTGCCTTTGCATGACGCCCACAGCATTGAACCAGACCACCGCAAAGCCCCTTTTTGATGAAGTGGTGCATATCTACGTCGGTCAGGAGCTCAATCTTGACTCCAGTGTACTTCAGCATTGCATCCCAGCTCAGACTGGGCACAGTCACGTACTGACAAGGATCCAAATCGTATGTCCTAATGCAGACAATTCTGAAATTTTCAAAAACGTCTGCCAAAAGGAGCACATCTGTTTTCAGATAAAGATCGCTATATTCACCAAGTGTTGAAATATTAAAAGTTGTCCACACGTTCTGGGCATGTTCGTATTCATCATCACTGATGTCGGTCGATGTTAAGTCATTGAAAAAATCCTCCTTTGCAGGTAAACTTGCCTCATTTAACACCGACGCATCAGTAATATACTTATATGGGAACACACCTTTGCGCATGAGTAATCTAGAATATTTCTCATCCGGAAAATATTGACGAACTTCACAAAACTGATCTGAATCCAAGTTCTTAACCAGTTTGTCAAGACTCGAGCTCATGAAGCGAAGCGAGTCGATAAATTGAAGTTGTATGCACGATTTATCGGCTTCGTCTGCACTGTCATCATCAAAACCATCAATGTCCGGTTCGTCTCCAGATAATCTAACGTATTTCGTGAAAGAGATAAACCGTTCCTTGTTGTTGGGAATCACGGTAACCCGCTCCTTATCACAAGCCAACTCCTTTATGATAAAGTGAGAGTCGTACCCGCTTAGATTGTGGAAAACCACGGGGATGAAATGGGGGAGCTTGTACTTTATGTTGCACTGTGAATGTGCGGCATGGCGATACTTCCCCGTGAGATGGTCGTGGTCTCTGACCCGATCATCTCCACAGCATCACAAAAAGCAAGCGCCTCCAACACGTTCATTTTGATTATTGGAACTTTTTCCCTTAAGATTTTCCCCAATCTACGAGCATCTTCTTTCACCTTATCCATAAAGACCTTGGCCGCATCAGATCCTCGGTACAACTCAAACTTGTTCAAGCTATCGTCATACGAGCACTTGATATAATAGGCGAAGCTGTATGGCTCGTGATACTGAACGCTTTCGGTGGAAGAAAGTGGCGCATCATCGTTAGTAGTAATCGGTTTTAATACCGATTCAAAATCTGCATAAATGACAAAGGGTGCTTTCATTTGCTTATGGATATTCCCAAATTCTAATATATTATTATCGACAGTGGGCATGGCGGTTGCGACATGGTTGCAATCGTGCTCAGAATGTCTGCGAAGCTGTTCTTCAGATCGGAAATAGATCAAACAACCGTCGCAGATCCACTTGCGCGCCTTTTCTCGAGATAATTGTTTGCCAACCAATCGACTTAGATCTTTAATCCAGCAATAGTGAAATCGTTCACCGTCCTGGAGAAAGAGCAGGTTAACGTGTCGTGCTCTTTTTCTTTCGGTAAAGTGTAACGGTCCCACTATTGATTTTCCTCTACTCCAAACACGTTAATGCTTACATCATTCATTCGTTCGAATTTGGATATGTTGCGCATTTCCATCGGGAAATTGATACCATCCAAATTCAGAACTTGGGTGTAGTGGGGGTATTTAAAAGTCTTATGAGAATTTTGATCAGCGGGATAGAGCGCTGAAATAATAGCTCAAAGCAAAACAAGCAGAATCGACGTTTTGCACGTTTATGCACGCCTGTTTCTGCTTGATCCACTCCGGCAGCTTTATGTATGAAGACCCTCTCAGGGGTTCGTATTTATTGATGTTGATCTCGAGGTGTAATACCTTCTGCAAGGACCACCCCGATTCCCGCTCCTGAAACTCGTCAGATTTAACCGACATAGTTTCCGCCAGAGAATCGTACACCTCCCCCAAGTCACTAGTGCTATTTACAATAACGTTCTTAGTATTAAAGGATTTAACGGCCGTGATCACATGCAAAGCACCCATTTTTGCGTACATACCAAAGAGCTGGCAATTAATTTTTGCTGTCGGGTGTACTACTAACCTGTCTCCAACAAAACGCTGAAAACGCTCCTTTTGCCCCCGTAAAAACAACTTAATGCTGCTCTCGGTGGTGGTGGTGCTTATAACTCTAAAAGTAACAATCCGAGACTTGAAGGCAGAGCTGACGATCTGCACACCATCTTCAATATCCCGAAATGAATTACTTTTATGGGCATTGCTACGAAGATGCGATGCATACGCTGTCGTTGAAATATCGATAGCGCATACCTCACATCTAACAAGCTGACTTGGAGCAACTCGAGCACGTTTTACGGGGGCTTAACAAGCTGCTGGAGGCAATGTTGATGACGATTGACGTTTTACACCCGACGTGGATGCAAGTCCATGCTGTTGCCGTCTTTGGTGTCGCATCAGGTTGTCGGATCGAGTAAAACTGACTCCACAAACTTTGCATACGATGGCGCGGTCTACTGGATCCATGTTTACTACAAATATCGAAAAAAAAATATTAGTATTTATCAAAGTTAACAAAATTGAAATATTACATTTATGCTGTATAAGATGCGGCATAAAATGTGACTAAACACTAACAGGGCTTGATAATAACTGAGATAAATAATTCCGAACCAAAGGTATGTATAGTAACGGTTCTTTGTTAGAAAGTTTTAGAATGTCAAGACTTGTTTGCGAATGATTAGGAATTTCTTAGAATTACACAATCACCGATATTTGTTAGAATGTTCTAGACGCTTTTTTTACACCGATTACGTTGTTTTGAATGTAAGGTCATACAATGAACAACTTGTGCCTTGAATCTGTTTATTCTTTCGAAACATGAATCTTTATGATAAACTTAGGAAAACCCACGATAATATAATTAATTATGTCTTGGGCTATGTTTTTTCCCTGTAATGACTTGCACTTAATACCACTAGTTAAATCTGTTGATCGACTTAAACAGGTTCAAAATTGATCGGCGGATGACCTCCACTACTCAATATATAAGACGAGAAATGTGAAGCTAAAAAATCAGTTGTGAAATATCTTCGAACTATCAAGTTGAAGTTATGGATTTCGCGGGTGTTGATGTAACAAGTGATGTACCGCAATTAAACCCAAACACGCTGGTAGGCAAGACTGACTACCCTTAAGCGAATGGAAGCGATCTCACCCTCACTTATTGGAAGTAGGATTTGATTTACATGGTGGTCTACAACCAGCCATACAAATTGATTGTGTCAGATGTATATGCGGAAATGTTGGAATGAAAATGGGGTATAATGGTTGGTCCGATTTATGTAGCTTTCAAGTTGAATTTAGAGTTAGAGAATTTGCACGAGATGCAAAGAATGCTATGCAAAATGGTTTCAGCGATGGAATAGATGATGTAGAATTACAACTGGCTTATGGGTTTAAATTGAAACTGACAACCATTACATCGAATGTCAAAAGTGCATTAGTAGGAAATGATTTGCAAGAAGAGGATTTGTTTAATATGGAAATTGTGAGAGGTCGAAATATTATTGTTTTAAATGATAGTGAAGTATTTAGGATGTTCCAACTGGGTAAAGGAATAAGCAGTAGGTTGCATGGGTTACGGAAACGAGGTTTTCCAGCAATTTACAAGACCTTTATTGGTGATATAATAAATGCAAATCGTGGACTAAATATTGAATTGACGGATGAAGAACGGAAGCCATTTTAATTGAAAGCGAGCTCCAGACAGATCATTTTCTATCTGATGATTTTACCAATGTGAACTATTTTACCATTCAGGAAATAATTATATGCCACCCCGACCAATATCTAAAAGATGTGGCGGTAGCACGATCACTAGCATGTAGAAGATTGTCTTTTCTGAAGATTCCGAAGATACTGGATACCACAGCGCATGCTCCACTACATCATCATAAAAGAGCAGTACTGCGTTTAATTTTCAGTTTATTAATAGATATTAATAAGAATAAAGTTAAAATAAAAAAAGGCATGTTAGACTGATAACTAAAATTGTATTCATAAACACTTAAAAGACTATTAAATTTATAAAATTTATTTTTAAGATTTTGAAACTGTTTTTATTTTGTAAGTCGTATTTTATTAAGGACTTGTATCCATGGATGAATCAGAAACAAAAATCTATTACACATACTGGGTGGAAGCCTGACACCATATTCCAAGATGGACGGTTTAGCTGCTTGATGTAAGAATGGAATTAGAAGCTTCAAGAAATTTTGAACCGTTGATGAAGGCTTATGCATTAATTATACATGACTCTATGTTTGAATATAATCCGTTTACGGAAATTGTTAATAGATTTATTCACAATTAAATATTTTGTGTATATTTTTAATAAATTGTATAAAAGCGATGAAATAATTTGATTCAATTAGTTTACTTTTATCAGTCGAATGGTGTGCATCTCCCACTCTGTAAATAAGTTCTAGTTATTTTAGAGTGACTTTACCTACATCAGAATAGGGTGAAATTGCCCCATAGGGTGAAATTGCCCCATAGAGTGAAATTGCCCCATAGGGTGAAATTGCCCCATAGGGTGAAATTGCCCCATAGGCCCCATAGGGTGAAATTGTCCCATAGAGCGAAATTGCCCCATAGGGTGAAATTGCCCCATAGGGTGAAATTGCCCCATAGAGTGAAATTGCCCCATAGGGTGAAATTGCCCCATAGAGCGAAATTGCCCCATAGGGTGAAATTGCCCCATAGAGCGAAATTGCCCCATAGGGTGAAATTGCCCCATAGGGTGAAATTGCCTCATAGAGTGAAATTGCCCCTGTCAGTATTGGTTAGCATGGTTCGCAATTACGTAAGAAAGACGAAATAGTGGATACAGTAAAGAAGCGTTAGAAAAGGCTATAGAAGAAGTTCGACTGGGTAAATCAACTATTTACTCCATCAGCAGAAAATATAATATGCCAAAAGAGACGTTAAACTATCACCGCAATCAACAACAAAAGCAGGTGCACACTCGAAGCAATATGACGACTGCGAAACAAAAAATTACAATACCTGTGCAGAATTATGATAACTATGCTATTGCTAGTGCAAAAGAGGATGGTAAATATGGTCCTTTGCTCCCATCTAACATACGAGCTGTATTCGCGGGGCCATCGAGTTGTGGGAAAACAAACGCTTTAATATCTCTAATCTTGCACGAGAACGGTCTTAGATTCCAAAATGTCTATGTATTTTCGAAAAGTTTATATCAACCGAAATATGAATTGTTAAGAAATGTATTTGAACCTCTTCCAACATAAAAGCAATATGGCTACCTGTCCTGTTGCGATATATTGCTAAAAATTATTGTTCTAGGACCCGTTTTTAATTGCGGTTTAGAACATGCAGAGAAAATGATAAGTTTTTCAGTTTCGCATTTAATTTAAGTAAATAAAATGCAATATACTTTCAAGCGGTATAGTAAAATGCTGTAAAACAAAATGTACTTACCCTTTCAGATTCAAACTGGAAGATGGTAAAAAAATATTTCGCGTTTTACTTAGATAAACCGGTAACTACACTGATTTAGACTTCCGTTTTTCTCACATTTATATACATTACAACTAGGATTTCTTTTAATTAGTTTTACATTCACCAAAATTAAACAAGATTTAAACTATGATTTGGAAAATCCGGATGCTATAACGATGTAAATAGATGATGAAATGTCGTTTGTAATTACCATGGTGTTTTCACGTGAAAGATTTCATTTTAAATATGGAGTGTTTTTGGTTTAGATATTGTTACAGTTTGAATTTTATTTACACATATATCTAAAGTACGAATCCTTCTCAAAGACTGTTTTTGCAATATGTATTTTTAGTAGCTTTTAGTTTGCCAATACCTCTATTTAAAACCATGTAATTATCAGGATTTGATGCGGCGTTGTTTTACAAACGCCTTAGGGCTAATAAAGAGAATACTTTAAAAATGATGTACTAATTGACCTTGTTATACCACTCGATTGCAGGAATTACCTGTATCTACATTTTTAAATGAAATGTAATAAAAATTTCATTGACGATGCTTGAATTAGACATGAGGACGTATAATTAGCATGAAAATAAATAAACATTGATAACTCATGCTCGCTCGTTATCGTTTGCAGAAATTTAAAGGTTTTCGGATTTTGCATAATATGCTATTGTATTATAAATAACACCGCGTTTTAACGCTCTTTTCTACGTAAATATTATCGAAAAGCTGTAAATTTTTTCTACTTTGGTTCTACGAGTAATGTATCGTAATGCATACATAGAGCTTCCCAACAAAATTACCATCTATTAATTATATTACATTTTAATGAGGTCGAAGACGTTATTTATTATTTGTTTTATGGATATTTCCGTAATTAAATCCATTTCTTGGGTAATATTTTTTCGCGAATTACCAATAAGTATAAAGTTAAAATAAAAAAGCATGTTAAATATTTACTTCAAATTGTATCAATTAAAATCCATTTCTATGTAAAAATGTTATTGTTAATGCGAACATTTCCCCAAATTTATATCTAACAAGTAATGAATCATAAGTATGAAAGGAATTTGTTTCGGTCAACAAAATTTTCCGGTTATGTTGTTTACATTCTAATGACGTAGAATATTGCTAAAAATGTGTCTATTGGGTTTATTTATGGTGATTTGGCATAATTACAATCATTTAAAAAATACTGTAAATGTAATTTCTATTATTTTCGCTTGAATATAATTTTTCATCGCGAATTATGACATATAATATAATCTTGTTTAATATAATTTGGGACAGGTCGAGTTTCTGTTCCAATAAACACGCTGCTTCTAATTTTTACAAATTCCATCCTGTTGAAGCGTTAATGAAAATGAGTAAAATCAAGATGTAATGTAATTACCATGGCGTTTTCACGTGAAAGATTTCATTTTAAATATGGAGCGTTTTTGGTTTAGATATTGTTGCAGTTTGAATTTTATTTACGCATATCTAAAGTACGAATCCTTCTCAAAGACTGTTTTGCAATATGTATTTTAGCAGCTTTAGTTTGGTAATACCTCCATTTAAACCACGTAATTATCGCGATTTAATGTAACATCATCAAAATACCTTAAGGTTAAGAAACATTTTCGAATTTTCCATAAACAATATGAAAGTACAGCGTTCGGTGAAAGGGTATCAAAGTCGACGGTCGTGTTTTATAACAGGATTTATGTTTGATTGGAAAGGATCCCGTCGATTCATATAAGTATTGGTCTAGGGTTTCTAGTTCGAAAATATCTGTTTCAACTTCAGAAGAACGATGTGCAAGCAGGAGGTGAGTCTTTTTAGTTTAAAATTATTATTCTTGCATCAAGACTCGGAATTATGTCTTTTGCATTTTTTAAAAGTTTAGACTAAATTAACATTTTGCGGATTTTTTTCGATCTATGTATCTTAACTGTACGTAAAATTTGTGCTATTTAATGATTAGTATACCGAATAAACTGTATTAACGCTTATTGTTATTTTTCCAATGGGTTGTTAAAATATTTAGCATATCCCATACTTCTAGGTATTATTATGCTCCTGTAGACTTTGTGGCGATTTCTTTAAACAATTTTACATTATCTAGAACATACATCAATCACATAAACGTATTTAAATTGTAATTATGTTTGCTATAAATCTGTTACTTTTGTAACTGGATTATTTGTCGCATTGCAATAAACTTGTTAAACTGCTTGTCGTTTTCTTAAAATTAGGGTAACTCTTGTTATTTTCCAATGTGATTAGCCTGGGGTATAGTCGGATGCAACACTGAGCATAGACATTGAATTAGACTAAAATTAACATTTTGTTATTTGCAGATTTTTTTTTTTGCCGATCTATGTATCTTAACTGTACGCAAAATTTGTGCTATTAATGATTATTTATATCGAATAAACTGTATTAACGCTTATTGTTATTTTCCAATGGGTTGTTAATAATAATACATATATAAGCTGTAAGTTTTTCCCTATCCTTTTTGGCAAACTTTGTAATGGATTAATCTAGTTATGTATTAGATTAGTTTAAAAGATTAAATAAATTAGCGGAAGAATTTGCCTATGCTGTGGCCCCATAAGGAGGGGTCCATAAGGAGTAATGTATTAGATAGAGACAATCCGGTGTGTTAATTCCCATAAGGATGGCTCCATAAGGTGTAATGTATCAGACAGAGACAGTAGCAGAAGAATTTTGTCTATTCGGTGGCCCTGCCGAGGCCCCGAGACTTTGTATTTTATTATGTAATTCTTTAATAAATAAATAATTAATTGATGTAATTAAATTGACTCTTAATCAGCTTAATTCGGAAGAATTCGCCTATCCGATGCCCCTGTCGGGGCCCCGACGGGGGATTGTGGCAAATAAGAATTTAATTTGCAAAAGATTGCATTAGGGTTAATGGATTAATCTAGTTATGTAATAAATTAGTTTAAAGATTAAATAAATTAGCGGAATAATTTGCCTATGCTTGGCCCCATAAGGAGGGCTCCATAAGGAGTAATGTATCAGACAGAGACAGTAGTGGAAGAATGTTGTCTATCCGGTGGTCCTAGCCATGCCTGGAGCTAAAAAATGTTTACTTGAAGAAAACTATTGTGCAAATTTAGGCGAATTTTGCCGATTAAAGAATCCGGAAGAATTTGCCTATCCGATGCCCCTGTCGGGGTCCCGACGGGGGATTGTGGCAATTAAGAATTTAATTTGCAAAAGATTGCATTAGGGTTAATGGATTAATCTAGTTATGTATTAAATTAGTTTAAAAGATTACATAAATTAGCGAAAGAATTTGCCAATGCTGTGGCCCCATAAGGAGGGCTCCATAAGGAGTAATGTATCAGACAGAGACAATCCGCTATGTTAATTCCCCATAAGGAGTGCTCCATAAGGAGTAATGTATCAGACAGAGACAGTAGCGGAATAATTTTGCCTATCCGGTGGTCCTAGCCATGCCTGGAGCTAAAAATGCTTACTTGAAGAAAACTATTGTGCAAATTTAGGCGAATATTTGCCGATTAAAGGTTAGATGGTCCAGATCGGGGTGTTGAGAACAAGATCCGTGTCAGATCGGGGTGCTGAACCTCGCCAGATGTGCGAATAATTGCACAAATTAGAATTTAATTAAATTAGCCATGCCTGGGGCTAGAAATTGCTTAGTTGAAGAAAACTATTGTGCAGATTTTGCTACTAAATGTGCGAATTCGCTGCAAATGTTGAAATTATTTGCGATTTTCGCGAAAAGATGCTTAGTCGAAGAAAACTATTGTGCAAATTTAAGATTCGCATGGGTAAGCCGTAGACCTGTATTTACCCTACTATTAATTTTTTTCAAGGTCCGTTGGGTCGCGGATTTAAAACCACAGTGAAAATCTAATGACGTTGTACGCAGATGTATTGCACAGTGTCTCAATTGAAGTTGCCAGTTCTGAGCGTGCAATAAACACGTAAACATGTTTGAAAAGGTAGATTCTCCCGGCAAGTGCGAAGAAGCGTGATATATAATTCGAATCATAATATTAATTTATCGCCATTTAACTTTTTCCAGCGTTTGAGCACTTTTAAGCTACCCATCCATAGCATAATTTAGTGACGTCCCAACGCAGAGGCTCGATTAAGTCGTCTGAAAATTAGAGTTTCTGGTCTCGTAAGATTTTGTGGAAATTTTCTCTGAGTAGTATATCTGATTGGTTTCCAGTAAGACTGACAGAATGAAAGAAATTCGTGAGGGATTGAAAGCTGAACGGGTAGAAATTGGTTCGTAAGAAAGCGTTTATTTGTATTATCCGAAAAAGGAAGATCCAGAGGCAAAAAGAACACCGTGTAGAAAAGACACTGGAGTCAAAAATTATGGCTCTTTTATTAAATTTGAATAAAAACATGCAGGAAATTAGTAAAATACTTGAAAAAGGCATGAAGTAAATGAGTGAAATGAATGAAAGCGGTTTCAAAAAAATGAGTGCAAAACATGAAAAGAATGAAAAAGTATCCAAGAAATGAGTTACAATATAAAGGAAGTGAATGAAAAAAATATCAATGAATTGGGTGAGAAATTTAATAAAAATTCCCATGAATTAAAATCAGAAAGTGAGAAAAATGAAAGAAAATGTAGAGAAATGAGTGACAAAATAATGCCAGACTTAAAAGAAAATAACTAGCTCGTAGAGGAAATGAAATTTGAAATTAGAGGAGAAATGGCCCAGATTGTAGAGGATATGGGCGACATGAAAGAGGACATTATTCAAATAAAAGCACATTAGGAAGTACGCGAAAAAGAAATCAACGAAGAAATTAGAAAATTGAATCAAAGGATGAAATTGAGGAAAATTGTCAAGCTGGAATCAAAACATTAGAAATGATTTGGGAAATCTTAAAACAAAATTAGGAGATAAGTTAGAAAATCTAGAAGATAGGATTAAAATATTAATATGTTGGGGAACTTATATGATGGATTCCAACGAGTGTTCCGTTGAAACAATAGTCAAAATTTTATGGGTTAACAAACTTAACCCTAGAATATTCTTGAACAATGTGAAAACTTTAATACAGGGCAGTGGGGATGAACAAACTAAATTAAATATTGAGAAATTCATGTTAAAAGGTAGTGCGGAAATTTGGTTTGTTCTTATTGAAAGTGTATTAAACACCTTTAAAGATTTCGAAGTTAAATTTTTAAAACATTTTTGGGGTGATAACCAGCAATTTAAATTTTACCCATGGGCAAATACAGCAGTGATTCTGGCATAACAAGAGAGTTGTATGCCATAAAAATATTTAGTGTTGCGAAACAACTTTATAACAAAAATGTTTTTTATCGCTACACGTTTATCGCGTTAGTATAATGAAAAATTAATTTTAATAAAGAAAATAGTTTCACGTTGGCGGCGTTAGTGAAACAGAAAATATTTCTTTATTATTTTTATCTAGCCTAAGCGTTGCAACACCTGTATAGCCAGTAAAATTTTGATTAGTAAATAAAATACGAAACATCATATGTGCCTCATAATGTCATATAACAAATAAGATGAGGTATAAATGTATCTAAAGATTTCAAATAGTAATATGGAGTGCTTTCTCCTATTTTGCAATACCTCCTGTTCCCCAATCTTAATAAAATTTTATTCAAATATATAGGAAGTAAACCACTCTTATATATTTAAGCTCACATTCTCTCGAGCCGTTTCTTTGATTCTATACCCTCAATTTCTCATGTAGTAAATCAATAAAATTTCATAATACTATAATTTATATTCAGAATAAATTCGTTCTTACTACAATTTATATACAAAAATACAAGAAGTATACGCTTTCATAAATGTGTGAAATATAATTTCTTTTTCATTTAGTTTCATTTAAAAATCAATTTTTGGATGTGCACTTTATCATTCTAATTTAGACACAAGGTTCCTTATTATCCCATAGCATCTGGTATGACATTTAACATTCTGGTTACAATATTTTAATTTTCTATATTTAAAAATAAATTAGGCCTGCTATAAATTTTGATATATCTTAGTGCAATAAATACGAGCAACAAAACACTTAGTAATATCTGTGAATAAAGTTCAAAATACTTAATGTATTTAAATTCTGAACCTTTGAAGTGCAAAATAGAAAACGATAACTCACTTACATATTATTAATGCTTCAAATTACCTAATGGGTTATATTTTGAAAAGCACAAACTAACATTCTTTGATTTCAAATTACTTAATGGATTATATTTATACAAACATGAATTAATATTATTTAATTTTAAATTACTCAACAATAACGAATGTGTTTTACTACATGTTTCAATCACGATTTATCGTCCAAAAATCTAGTACTAGTGGTCTTCCAGAAACAAACATTTAATTTTGCTTACCGCGAACGTTGTTTATATAAAAGTATGCCTAAGAATTATTTTAAACCCACACAAAATATTATCTGGTCGCAAGTTATTACTGTAATACATCCATAACCATGTGCAACCTTGCAATTTACATAAAAAATACTATCGTTCATGTAAAGACGAACAGCAAATTTCTCTTTAATAAAAATTAAAATATGTGAACAGAACCGTTGAACTCCATCTTCTTACCGATCACTTGTAACCTAAATTTACAAACTAATCTACGTGCGATGAAAAGAATACGATAAGAACAAAAACGCAATAAATAGCATTTTTACCATTGATACGTATCCCTGGAGCCCAAAAAATTTGCAATCATTATCCCAAAGCTGTTCGCATTTTTCAATGACAAGATCTCAAAAACATCTAGCCTGTTCAAAAGAGATCTGTTATCAAAATGGTTTTCTCATTATTAAACCAGCACTAAACCCGAGCTTCTATGATTGCACATGCGCGTAGCATAGAAACAACTT
Source organism: Platerodrilus igneus (assembly GCA_036346225.1). Taxonomy (NCBI): domain Eukaryota; kingdom Metazoa; phylum Arthropoda; class Insecta; order Coleoptera; family Lycidae; genus Platerodrilus; species Platerodrilus igneus. The sequence goes on from JARFIW010001130.1 coordinate 250,288, forward strand.
TATCCGGTTACGATTAATTATAATAGAACTAAATCAACTAGAAGGTATACAGCTCTAATTACACTTTAAAGAGAATAAAATTTTATTTAAAAAGTAATGAAAATCTAAACAAAAATTTATTACCTAATTTAGATATAAATGTAGAGGATAAAATTATCAAAGGACTTATAGATACAGGAGCTGAAGTAACGCTCATTTCGGAGGATTTTATTAAAAAGAACGTACAGAAATTAAATAATGAGTTGATACCCATAAAGAAACGTAACTAAGTAGCACCAAACAACAGAAAGTTTGCAAGAATAAATAGCATGCTAATCGTAAGATGTGAATTAGGCAAGATATAATTCCAACAAGAATTTATGGCTGTATCTGCATTAAGGATAGAGATCATTTTTGTCATGTACTTAATTGATAGGTTAAAGTTGGTAATAGATTAATACACCTCAATAAATGCTATCTTTGTAAAGTACTTGTTTTTAAAATTGAAATTTCAAACACATTCAATGCAACAGGAGTAAATAGGCCCCAAATAATACCTTATCTTTATTTATTACCGCACACTGGAGTATGGTGAGCTCATGATAAACCAGTTTAATGATGTATGCTTTCCACTTTGCATACTATGACTACAAACTTAATAAACCCATGTACTCTTAACAATTAAATTTAAATTCATCAGGAAATTTAATAAGCATTACGTACACCTTTTGTTTTATATTCCAAAATACCATAATAATAGTCAGTAATACGTATCTTTTTCAATACGTTAAATTACCAAAAATAACCATCAAAGTTCACTCACACATCACAAATAATTTCAACAGTTTATATAAAAAAACAGCAAATTCAAATGCGTTACCTGGAAAAAGCGTCAAAAGTCCATCTCCGTTGAAGAAGTTCTATATTCCTGAACCCCTCGGCTTATGCGCGCTGCTCCACCAGTTATTTATAGATGACAACTCAGCTGAACTTCGTGCTGCCAATAAACACCAATTCTAACATACAAATCTATGTATATTACACTTGTTTGTTATTGCATTATTAATTTACGAGCTTGTTAAAGTATTCGTGGACCTCAGTTAAATTTAAATTACACTCTATTATACTCGCGTTACTAACTATAAGGCCACAAATAATCTAATACTATTTCACTAAATGTTACAAATTTTTAATACTCACAAGCTTTGTCAGTTGATTATAATACGTTGTTAAGCCATGCAAAATTAAAAGAGCCCTCCTAATTCTTCCAGAGTATTTATATCATAAAACTAGGCCCCCTTGGCCACACTTTACGCAAAATACTTAATGAAAATTAATATTTCCGCAAATTTTGTATAACCGTTCTAAACTTCCAAAAATATTCCCCCGTCAACATGCTATATCAGACAAACTATCACATCCACCTGTCGCGTGTTCGTCTGTTCTAAACCTATCTATTTTGACCAATGATACATTTCAGTGACGTCTTAAAACTCCGCCTGTAATATCTCTATTCCTGTCTTATGCATATTTGAGGTCGCGTTCTAACCTTGCTTGCGTTGTAGAAAATCGATATAGCTGCCCGCGTCTTTATGGACTCCACGTGGATCGAATACGTGCCTACTAAAATGAATGCTTTTATGCCCGTCTTATTCTGAAGCATATTATTGATTGTTCATCCCTTCTGCTCTTTAAGAAAGTTTTGTTATCGTATATGCGAAACCACCGACGGTTGAACAATATTTCCTTAAAGCTCGCCTCGTTATCTTCACAAATAAGCGGAAGATGACCTTTCCAACACGCAGGTGTGTTCAAGTAATGATCGTTCAAAATAACAGTTTTCGGAGATTACATTTCACAGTATTTTATACAACCGACGTCTGTTTGTTCGTTAAGAAAGCTTTTCGCTTTGGGATTATTGATTTTTCATGCTCTGATGCGTTTTCTGACGTTATAACCCGTTGAATTAAACTAAATTAAATTAATTAATAATTGCTATTGGCTTATACGATTGATTTTCTTTATGAATCTATTGCCTTTTAATCCCTAATTATAAACTTATGTCAATACTTGTTAATTTAAATTAAATAAATGAAATAAATTTTGCGCGTAGATATTATGTTCCTCTCTCTACACAGGGTGTTTGAAATTGCATTGTTTATACCCAAATTTAACCCTTTATATTTACTACAATATATATATATATATATATATATATATATATATTTCTGTGCTTTCTGGGTTAAATCTGGATTCGTGCCCCACTATTTCTACTAATCTGTCTGGATTCAAAACCAACTCCACCAAATTGCTTCAAACTGCTTCCCAAGCTAATCTTCCTCGGCTAGCTCTGGGCACTACCTCCTATGATATACTTACCCCAACTACAAATTCTTTCAACAACTTTATATCACACACAACAAAATACAAAAATAAAATAAAATCCTTAAACAAACATACACCCTTTTATTCGTATGACATGAATGATAATTCAGACAATCTCAATATTTACCCTTTTATATTTACAATAAAACATTTCATTCTTTTCTTCAATTTAAATTGTTTGTGAGTTATTACACTTCAACATCTTTTTATTTCAAAGTAGAAGAGCCTATCGTGAAACTCTAGATTTACCTATTTTTGGTCTATGGTGAGCTCAGTATCAACCTTTTTCCCTGATATGCATAAAATATTGCATGGTCAAATTACTCTAAAGACCCATTTCCTCTTTACATCAAAAATTATTATTCCTGTTTTTATCCACTCAAATAATAATAGAAAATTATCTTTCATATACGGTAATCAAATTGATTTTTAGTTCATAAGATTTTCTCTACATAATTCTAATCACACATAGTTTTATAACACAATAACCAGCCCCACAGTTCAACGATAAAACAAAATTCGTTACCTCGTGTGTTCTTTGGACGCACCACCTCCGTACATGACCTCCACCAAACTCACGTTCTTGGATTTCCCCCAATTTTCCACTCCTAACTGGACATCCATTCCATCTCAACTCGTTCATACAGTTCCCCCAGTTATTAGTGGATGCTTTCTATACTACCATCCGTCCAAATTCAAATTTTGTCTCCGCCTCAATTTAACGTGTCACCAGCACTTTCGTTCTAGAAATACTTGGTTCGTTTACCTCAGTAGCATCCTATTTTTACTCGTACAATTATTTATAATAATTTATTTTCAGCCCGTTTAAGTTGCTAGCACCAACTCGTGCATTTATAACACTTGTAAAAATATACGGCGCACTGCACTATGTCGCGGCTTTTAATTTTAACTTAAGATGTCTTCTCGATGCTACTTAGTATATTCGAAGCGAATCAGAAAATTAAGAAGAGCTCTTCCACCCCTGGCAAGAGCTTTTATAATCTTCAAACCCCTTCTCTAGTCACGTATTTTCAATCTTTGCTGAACTATTGCACCCGCCACAAACAATTCTCCAAATTCCTGCACTCAAAACACAACAAACTTTTAAAACTCGGAATTTCTTCCGTTACACCACGGCTTTACTACGAAAAACTATCTACCAGTTGCAACCGTCGAAGATTACCCAGAAAATCATTCCTCCCTATTTACTCTAGCAACCTCCAAAACATACCTGTAGTGCCCGCGTCTATTTTCTTCTAGCAGTCATGGGTTCATAACCACTATTTTCTGTTTCACTCTTGTTTTCCTACTTTCATAGAGCCCCACTATTGCCCTGCTGTCTACGGTTACTGTTCCATCGCTAAATGTGCGCCTTGAGAATCAATGCCGTCGACAAACATCTTGCATCTTTGTTTCACCTATTTGTTTTTTAAAATATACTCGTCTGTCACGCGCTTGAAACTGCTTGTTCTTTTTACCAGCTGATTTATTCTCTATCTCCCTTAGTTGCCGTCTAACAATTCTCCGTCCCTTAAAATTATTAATTTTTGCTTCAAAATAACATACTGTTCGTTAACCTGGCCTTTCCGTTGTACAATACATCGAAATGTTATCGCAACGTCTTCTAGATTTCATAGAAATATTTATTTAGTTGAAGCTTTTATTTTCTGTACTCCTCGGCCGTTTTTTTATGTTATTTTGTAGTCTTCTACAAATTAAATAAACAAACTTTTTAGTTTACGATATTAAACAAATATCCGTTGCATCAATTATTAATTTTTATATACCACAAAGCTTTAATATTACACATGTTTGCTTGCAATAGTCAACCTTGTCTACGTTAATGTATACAAATAATTGCAATGAAGCTTCATAAAAATATGTCATTTAACAATAAAAATTTCTGTATTTAATCGTCTGCCTTGTTTCATACTAAGGTATGCAAATTATTGATTTGAAGCGTAATAAATAATTTATTATTTTTCGATCTACAGGGTCGTTATAAAAATACCTTCTTGGCCTATTTACTCACATTGACCTTTAACCTACACAGTATATATATATATATATATATATATATATATATATATATATATATATACATCTCACTAATTTTTCTGCGTCTTTTCATGAAGGTGCTGATTCTGCGTCCATGCAAATATTTAGGATTCTGTAGCGTTGAATGTTTAGTTCACATTATTTCCTTCAAGTATATGCAGAGTATATAAAATGAAGTAAATAATTTCCGGAAATTTAGAAGTATCCATAGTACCTACCGTTTTGCATCCATACATTTTGTTATTGCTTATGCAACCGTATATTTGCTATAAAACTATTCACATTACCATTTTATGTGCATCCCTCGGAATATTCCTTTTCACAGTACAGACATTTTTACGTCCTGCGGTGTTGCCACTTTGTCATATCCTACATACGTAATGTATTATACGTTTGCCTACATGCACGGTGATTACTTATGACTGAAGCAAATATTCAAGTTAGTGCTTGTACTTTAACTATAGAGTTGATTAATGGTCTACACTGCGCGTAAATTTGCTTAATAGAACCTCCTTTATTTATTATTATGGTTTCAGTATAACCAAAATCAGCGGGAAACTTTTGCATTCACGAAGTAAACAAAGTCGGATTTAAGTAGACGTACGCATTCTACGAGTGGACAGAAATGCAAATTTTGAATATAGTATGCTACCATTACTTAAAACGGAAAGCAAATTTAGCAGTAAGCATTAGTAAGAATTAACGCCGCTTGCTTTTTCTCCGAACAAGAAAGATAACGTGCTGCAGTTTGAACTGTCCTTTTTTGTTGCTTCAAACATGATACACATAGTTTTTATTGAAATGCAAAGCAATTAGGTTTAAAGTAAAAACACATCTGGCATTTAATAAATACAAAGAAATGTCATCAATAAATGCAGGAAAGTGCATCGTTGGTGTATTTTGTGATATTAAGAGATTATGTGCATACATTGCTTGAAATTTTTTATTAACGATATCTTACACAGACACTTATACCTATATATGAAAGTCGCTTTTAAAAACATTATCGCACAAAAGTTACAAGTTAAATAATTTTGTTTGTTTTTTGGAATACAAATTTTGCACAAACACTTTAATTGTGGTCCAGGACTTGTTGGCAAGCAAATCTGGATACATCGTTTTAAGAGCATCACACTCTGATCGTTTAGGAGGTCTTCTGGTATCAACATGCTTTTTAAAGAACTGAGTTACAGCATTTTTCTGTTCGTTTGTCCAAGGTATTAGTACGCGCTTTTAGTTATTTCTGTACTTTTGTTAGAACTCGAATCTTCTCTATTGTTTTCTTGACACTTTTGAATATCTGCATCAAGTTGGTGCACTGAATCCTTAATGCTCTTATATTTTCCAACATCATTTCCGCAACTACCGTTCTCATCACTATCTAAAAGTTCATCATCAATATTTAAATCTATTTCGTCCAATGTTTTCCTTTGTATTGTCCCCTTCACCCCGCTCCATTAAAATTAATAGTTTTGCTATTTTGATGTTTGGTAAATGTCATCCGGCAAACGGTATACTTGTTTATGGACGTTTAGGTGTGGCCCATGAAAGTAGCTAACTGCTCAATATCATTTTCGTTCATACTAAATATTTGCGACAAAGTAGCAAGATGCTTTCTTAACTTGGTTGAAGTTAAAGCCTCCGGATTTTTTGCACCGCACAAACGTGCGTGTTTCTGAACTACTTTGTATCCAACTATACTTTGTTGTTCGGAAGAAGGATTAGCAAATAAAATAAATTACACTCCTTAATAAATTCAGGCCTTGCTTTTAAAAGCAGTTCTATATGTTCTTGCATATCTTTGCTAAACAGGACTGGAACTCCTCTGCCTCTCTTTCCTCGTGTAACAACCCTTTTAAAATTTTTTAAAAGCACCTGCTCCATTGGAGTAACCGCATCTGTAAATTCTTCATATGTTTTGTTTCCGCTATCTTCTGTCAACATGTACGTGGCTACTTTCATTCTTTGCAGCTCCCCTACCCGCTTTCTATTTAAAAGAAGCACTCTACAAAACACTGTCTCCGTTAATTGTATAAAAGCCTTCATGTTTTAATATTTCGTTGCAAGTTTTTGCTGCTTCATTTGCATTTTCTGTCAAATAGCTTCTAAATAGTTTCAGATCTGTCGCTAGTGGTACCAACGTCACTTTATTCCAAGTTTTAGTATTTAAATCATTTCCCGCTTGACTAGAAATTTCATGTTTCCACATGCTTTCAAGCAAACGCCTAAATAGGCCGATGTTTGCTTCAGCTTCTGAGGCGGATATGTTTAAATAATTATATTTCCTTTTAATAATATGCAAAACGGCAATGTCGCAACAATCTTTTAGGGATCTACTAATATTCATAGCAAACGTCGGTGATTTGAACAAATCATTTTCTGAGTCATATTTAGCTATAATTTTAACCGCCTGTACCACTATATCGAAGTGTTGTGGCTGAAGAAGGTCAAACATATTTCTAATCAAAGGATTAATCTTCTGGGATTCTAGCAGTACTTTGGATAATTCTCTCATTTTCGGGAACACATATTAACATGATGGCGCTCTCTATGTGTGTTCACGTACCTTGAACCATATGCGCATATAAGTGCATCCTTTTAGCTGTTAATGATACCTTGTCTGCTAACATTCTTGGAAATACTTTTGACTTTAAATTAAAATCAGCCCCATCTTTAGGTAACATTAAATTTTGACCTTCACAACGAGTTACAGCCAAACCACCATTTTCATTTAGGCTACAAACTTTTTTGTGTTTCCATAACAATTTGCGGGAATATAACCCCAAACAAATCGGGCAGGGAGAATAATTTTCTTCGAGGTCATTTATCTGACTTCTATGAACTGGTTTAAAAAGGGATACTGAATTATTTATATAGTTTCCCTTTTTCCTTAAACTTGCAATAGCTCGTTTTCGTTTGATTGATTTCGGTGGCAGTATTAAAATTTTTTGTACTTCTGTTTCTCCGCGATGATTGCGTTGAATATGTCTCGCAAAATTGTGTACCTCAGTTTCACAAAAATAACAGAAATCTGGTGTACGAATGTACTTTTTATTTTTATTTCGGAAAACCATACTATTTTTTGTTCCAGATTGCTTTTCTTCAAATTCTTTTAAGCCAACAGTATATTGGATTCCTGCTACCTGTAATCAAAAAGTTAACTTACATTTAGCTTACAACAACACAACACTTGTAACGATATGGGCATACTACCTTAAAACATACATTTTTTTTTTAAATATAAAGGTTAAAACCAAATGAGTTCACATGAAAATATACACATTTTGCCCCATGTTTGCTATTGCAAAGCTAGAATTTTAAAAAAATTATTCTACTATAATTTGGCGCCCATTAGGCATCAATTTGCGCTATTGAAATAAAGTTCGGAAAATTTAAACAATGCGTGGCCAACTTTACGCATCTAAAGTTGCTTGAAGAACAACTTTTTTCAAGTACCTTTTTACACCTTAAAGGCAGAAAATTTTGTTTAACGGCAAAATTGGCGCTTACTTCACGTCTAATTGTTGTATAACAGTTTTCAAAATTCAAAATGTTGCGACCAACTTCACACACCTGGGCGATTATTTTAAATAACTCGCTAACAAATATGCGCAAAATTTCGTTCTAGTGGCGCCTAATTAACAAATTTTCATATAATTCAAATAAGTTGTGGCCAACTTCATGCATCTATGGTAATTGCGTTTACTCGCTTCTAGCGTATATTGGCAACTAAATTCTAATTGCACTTATAGCATCCTTCCTCAAAAATTTTACCAATTCCACAACTGAGCTATACTTACTTATAGCATCTATTAATATTTATTATTAAGTATTTGTTATTAAAAGCTAAATACAATATTATAATACAGTGTGCCCTATTTTCTAGAAAAATGGTCCCAAAGCTTTAGTGACTTCTATTATGATTCAACTTATATATATTTTGGAAAGGGGTAGTCCTATAGCTACAACTTGGTGAGAAAATCTTTTTTATAGACCTTTATTTGTTTGTAGTGACGTTATTGGTATTTTTTTAATTAGTTGGTATATTTTTTTTAATGTATTTTTGAAAAAACTTTTTCTATATTATTCACCAGTCTAGACTTTTAATAGGTTATAAAATTTTTGCAAAAACTGCGAACAACTGATTCAAGCAGGTAGGCAATGAAATCGAATCTTCTGTATAAACTTAATAATTAAAAGCAACCAAAAGCTGCTTTAAAAACACTTTCAACTGCAACTTCATGTATCTTAATGACTATTGATAATGGGAATGCAACAAAACGAAAATAAAATTGAACTAAATTCATTAATTCCTTAATAGTATTTTCCAATTATTAAATGAAAAATATTAGTAATAAATTAAGGAATTCAGTTCTATTTTGTTTTTGGTTTGTTGGGTTCCCATTATTAATAGTCATTAAGATACACTTAGTTACAGCTCAAAAAGTGTTTTTAAGGCTGATTTGTTGCTTTAATTATAACCTATTAAAAGTCTAAACTGATAATTATAGTATCAAAATTTTCTACAATAATACACAAAAATTATGCCAACCAATTAATACAAAATAACGATGACGTCAACCAAGTTGTAACTAAGACGTCCCTTTTCATAATATTAGGGTTTGTTAATTGATAAAAAGTTTTTATTAATCGGAGGGATTTTTTCGATTTTTTAAAATTGAAATCTATATTTTTGTTTAGTTCATCGAATAGCCCACATAAAATACAGTTACAAGATATTTCATTACCCCTATACCTACAATTACTATTAACTCTAAAAGTACAGAAATATGGAAAGAATTGAAAACTTATTGGAATTAATTCATTAAGTGCATCGAATTGGAACTTCAAAACCGGTATGCCAACAATTAAACGAAAAGTGATTATTATATTTAACATGAAGATTTATAAAAACAGTACCGAGTTATCTTAGCAATATGTATTACGATAATGGTATCGTTTATCTGGAAAGCCACCAAATATACTACAAGCAGCATATTTTAAAATTATATCATCCTGGGTAGAAGAAAAGAAGCAAATTTAGCCTGCGGCGACGTTTATACTGAAAACCAAACCATACCACAATTAAGTTTCAAGTAGCAAAGTGTCGGGCCGAACAGCGGTTCTTGCCATAAGAAGTTAAAATCTAAGTGCATTTTACTGATGTAGGGTTGAAACAAGTTTATCCCGTAAACGTAAGGTACCCGAGGTGACCTCTCAAAGTTAGATAATAACGCCGTATTGAAGTCTGCACAATGTTGCTAAATAAATATTATTTATAAACATTAAATCTTAATACAAGTAGTAAATTGATCAAGGTATTTTAAAGTGAGGAAGGAATCTTAAAATATTTATATTATTATTACTACACGAGATTATTCATACTCTACAAGCTATTTAGGATTTAACAATAACAGCGGCAAAAAACTAAAAATTGGCTGAACAAACCGAAATCATCATTTCTTACCTTTTTGGTGTTTATTTTCAAGCTGTACTTCCTTTGTATGTGAATCAAGGCACATTTGAATAATTTTACTTGCTCTTCCACGATTATTCATAATGCTGTATAGAAACTACGTCACATATCATTCCAACACCGCCGTTTGAATATCTATCTAACGAATTTTGTACCTAACCACATGGGAATGCAATTTGCGTTGTTGCCATAGTTCAGGGCGCAGAATGATAGACGATGTAGCATAAATATATACATTGAAGATATACACGATGCATCATGCACACCCTGGTGGTATTATGTATGAACTATATTTACGAACTGTTTTACATTTCTTAATCTTTCTGCGTCCCTACATTGCTAATATTCCGCCAGTATTAGAAGCATTCGCTAAACTAGTAATACAAAATTAAGTTACCTACTGCACTGTAATTAAACTGTCTAACCGCAGATGGCCCCACTGTCACAACAACCGAATAAAATGGAATTTTTTCAGCGTCCGTATATAGACGCAGAAAGCCGGAGGACGCTGAACCATATGTAAATTTGCAATGTACGGACGTGAAATCATTTGGCAGATATATATATATATATATATATATATATATATATATATATATATATAATATATATATATATATATATATATATATATATTACTGTGATATTTAGAGGTTAAAAGGGCATTAATTATTCATTTGGTAATTACATAATATAACATAATATATAATATAATATAATATAATATAATATAATACATCCACATAACACATTCATGTCGTTGTAATAGTTTTATATTAAGTTTTCTGTTTGTTATCTATCACCTGGTATATTTATCAACTCTGTTGTAAAACAAGCCTTCTTTGCTGTTGGAGTTTCTTTAATTGTTACACGTTAGTTTTTAGTCTGTGTTTGTCCGTATTGTATGCTCTTTGTAGTCTTAATTTTATCTTTACATTTTATCTTTACATTGAATGTTATTACTATTTATTTGGGATCCTCCTTCATGTTAAATCAGTACATGTATTAATATCAAATTGTATGTAAGTTTCTTAATTTTAATTATGTTAATGACTTGTATTCACTCTTAATTTTTAAATTTTAGATCTTAATAAAGACTTTATATAAGTCAAAACGTAGATTTCATAATAAATGATTATTTCATAATAGTTATTTTTTGGTTACGAACGACAATCCCCAACGTTAGGCCGTCCAGATTGCTGTGATTCTCTTCTGATAATCGCCTCTTTACTCTCTCCGCCTCGGCTGCTCCCGATATGTTAAAACTTTCATCCTCATTCATAAAAGAAAACACATTCCTACCACAAACATCAACGTTAACTCTATTTACACCAATATTCACAATACATTAAAATTTCAAAATTAAATTTCTGCATAAATTTCGCATTATAAAATTTCAAGTTCAAATTTGTCATTATTTTAATTTGCATCCGGAATTAGAGTCCTTGTAGGATGCATACTAATTAAATAAACAATATGTGCAGACCTGAGTCTGAATAAAAGGGAGCATCTCCCACCCCTTTACGTTAATTTAACAGGTTAGTCTAATTGAGCTCAAAGACAGACCCAATTTACATCATAATCAAAAACATAAACCTGATAAATACTCCTTTCTACTGATACAAGAAAATTTTACCTTAAAATTAAAAATTTGTTGTTTATACAAATTTACTACTGTCCATTTTTATCAAACAAATTATAAAGATATTCAACACACACCAAAACATCAAAGATCGAACAACAAAGCATAAGTTACCTGAAGGTTACTGCACTCGTAGTTCCAATGTACATCGGACTTGCTAATTCCACCATTCCAGCTGGTTTATGTTTACGGCTTCAGATTCTGACTGCTTTTAAAATTTTTGTACACCACCATTCGTCTAAAAAGGTTTCAGGGCTTCTCAGGAATTCATCTACGTATATCTAAATCTTGTTTTGTGGATCCAATCACGTTTACGAATAACATTTGATTATTAACACCCCCGAAAAATAGCATTGAAATTCATAATTCTTTCAAGCTATACCCGAAACTGCCTACTTCTATTTATTTATTTATCGTTACTAATTTGGATAATTGGTACAGTAATACTCGCAAATATAACTAGACTTTATTACCTTGTATCTTCTCTAAGTGCACTAATAACTTTTATTGTAGCACGTAATCACCACGTATTCTACTTAAAGTATCGAATAATCAAAAAAATAAAGAGCAAAACTGTTTAAAGTATTGAATAAAATCAAAAATCTAAGTGAGCGAAACTCCTATTAGACCGGGTTTATATAATGGCCCGCTTGCAAGTCGAATTTGTCCCGCAACGGACAATTTTTAGAATTTCGCATTCTATTTTCCCTTCCGACGGCTCAGCCCAGCGATTCTACTAAAAATTGCACACGTCCAAGTTAAAAATCTAAGAAATTTCCACACGGCTCGCAACACGTCCGAGAACAACTAATTAATTTTACACACCAACTGATATGCTTTCCCCTCTCATGTTTGCATCTTATTTCAACCAATCGTAGCCCTAGTAAAGCTTCACAAATCACGCCTTCATTATCAGTGTCTCTGCTTTACGCGTTTTATCTGTCCCTTTCTACCTTGGTCTGAGTGGTACAAATCGATATTCTTTACTATCTACTATTTAAATCCACGTGGATTCCTACGTGAGTAAAATAACCCCTCATCTAGCATTTCCTACTAAAACATCCGACCGTTTCCAATATACGTAGAAGCTGCATGTTTATCTATTCAAATTTATTAGAACTTGACATTTAAAAGTTTGCAGGTGTGTGCTCCTAATGAACGTTTTAATATAATTCTCCGAGCTTTGTTTCATGGTATTTTAACCTTCTTTTTAGCTGTTTGTTACCAACCTTGAATTTTCACAGGCTTTTATGCTTATTATATATTATTAATGGTTCAATTAACTCCAATTAAAATAATAGCGAATGGCATTGACTTCTACCCTTTAATTTTTAGCGAATACCAATTAAATATTAATTATTATTTGTACACTTTGTTTCTTAAAAATTGAATTAATTAATATAAATTTCGCACGTAATTTCTATTTGTTTCTTTATACAGGGTGATTAAAATTATTTGATGTCGTTAATTAATTTTCTACCCTGGTCTAAATTTGAGTATATATATATATATATATATATATATATATATATATATATATATCTTGCTTTTAAATTGATAACTTGAAGTTGATAGTTTAAAATGTCAAAATGGCGTAATTATTTTTGGGATATTTCCTTCAATTGATGCGTAAATATTAAAAGCCATCTGCATTTATTGTTTACGTTTCGGTTTATTTAAAACCTTAATCATAACCTAACACATTACAAATAGAAACAGTTACAAAGTCAAAAGTACTTACAATAAAACTTGAATTAAATTATAAAAACTTTACATGCGATATCGATTTTGAATATATTTTATATAGCTGTCATTTAATAACTACTAGATACATTTGTGTTTTGGTCTTGAAAGGTATTTTATGTGTGTAACAGAAAACTTTATAGAAGAACAAAAGTGAACTTTTTGTTTTTGTGAATTTTTTTAAAACTGTATAGATATGTGTATATACAAAGATGTACAGTAATATAGTATATAAAGTGCAGTGTACTTGTAATCGACCATATGTAGGGCAAACTACTCAATGGCTAAAAAATAGGCTCACCCAACATAAAAGTGACATTAAATTAAAAAAAAACATTTTGTGCATTGACAACACACGTAGTTAACACACTCCACTCACCGAACTACGACAATGTTGAAATTTTAGAAATTGAAAACAATTATAAAAATAGACTATTCTTAGAAGCATTTCATATTCAACAACTAAATGACAGTATTAACAACAAACAAGACACACAAAATTTAAACACTATATACACATATCTATACAGTTTTAAAAAAATTCACAAAAACAAAAATTTCACTTCTGTTCTTCCATAAAGTTTTCTGTTACACACATAAAATACCTTTCAAGACCAAAACACAAATGTATCTAGTAGTTATTAAATGACAGCTATATAAAATATATTCAAAATCGATATCGCATGTAAAGTTTTTATAATATAATTCAAGTTTTTATTCTTAGTACTTTTGACTTTGTAACTGTTTCTATTTGTAATGTGTTAGGTTATGATTAAGGTTTTAAATAAACCGAAACGTAAACAATAAATGCAGATGGATTTTTAATATTTACGCATCAATTGAAGGAAATATCCCAAAAAATAATTACGCCATTTTGACATTTTATATATATATATATATATATATATATATATATATACATAAACTACTTGTTGTTGGATACAATTATTGGGAACTATTTAGTTCGAAATGAAATGCTTGAGGTAGAATGTATTTATTTATATACCTGACGTTTCGCATCCTTTTTTGACTCTTTTTCGAAGGCTACAATGATGACAGTTAAAATACAATTAGGTGCATAATACAAAAACTTACATATAAATTTACATCAGCATTTTAACTTCAACTAGCAAAATCTTAACAAATTAAAACTTTAATAACAATACAGAAGAATAAAACTAGATATTAACCATTAATGTAAAAAAAAAAATTTTTGTTTGAAACTTATCGAAAAATTAAATAAATGTCAAATTTAAATTAAGGCATACACCTTCTAGGGTATCAAAATTATAATGTTTATGAAACGAGGTTTGCATTTCTATCTATTAAATTTATAAAGCAAAGTGTAAACCGCAGTTAGGTTGTCTATATCACTTTTAGAATTTAGATTGTTTTTAGTCCTGTTTATATGATAAGATTTTAACTGTCACCTTCGAAAAAGAGTCAAAAAAGGATTCGAAACGTCAGGTATATAAATAAATACATTCTACCTCAAGCATTTCATTTCGAACTAAATAGTTCCCAATAATTGTATCCAACAACAAGCAGTTCTGCAGTTCGTAATTACTTGACATTTTGTCAAATCATATTTTACATATATATATATATATATATATATATATATATATATAGATGTATCTGTAAACAAACTCTATGAAAATAATAGAGTCTATTGACGAATACAAATCGGGCTGGTAGTTATATAGACATTAACAAAACATTAGCTTATTACTTCAGGAGAAACATCCGACCGACGGTTTCGGCTTTATTAGCCTCCTCAGAGTGAAATAGTCTCCAAGAACCCCATGAAGTAATCAAAGCTATTATACTGGATAATTTCAAAACAATCTCTGTACTATGGCAAAGTAAATAAAACCGCCATCGGTGATAAACATCAACACCACTAAGCGTGCAAGTACAATTGAATCGAAACTACATAGTAAATCCTATAGATGGCTATACAGTACGTGTGGCCATTTGAGATTTGCGGAATGTTACACAATTTTTGCAAACGTAACAAACCTTCTCGCGGCGACACTCGGGTTCATGCCCAGGCAAATCAAATAGTAAAGACAAGTTATTTGCAGTCCGCAATAAGAAATTGTGAAAGAATATATAAAATAAGATGTATCTCTAAACAAACTCTATGAAAATAATAGAGTCTATTGACGAATACAAATCGGGCTGGTAGTTATATAGCCATTAACAAAACATTAGCTTTGTATTAGATTTGTATTCGTCAATAGACTCTATTATTTTCATAGAGTTTGTTTACAGATACATCTTATTTTATATATTGTTTTACACAATTTCTTATTGCGGACTGCAAATAACTTGTCTTTACTATTTGATTTGCCTTGGGGCATGAACCCGGTGTCGCCGCGAGAAGGTTTGTTACGTTTGCAACAAATTTTGTTGTAACATTCCGCAAATCTCAAATGGCCACACGTACTTGTATAGCCATCTATAGGATTTACTATGTAGTTTCGATTCAATTTTTGTACTAGCACGCTTAGTAGTGTTGATGTTTATCACCTGATGGCGGTTTTATTTACTTTTGCCATAGTACAGAGATTGGTTTGAAATATACTAGTAAACGTAGTGGATTCTTCATAGGGTTCTTTTGGAGACTCATAATTCACTCTAGAGGCTATATATAAAATATATATTATATATATATATATATATAATGTATGATAATAATTGCTATATATACAGTGTGTGTTGTGTGTGTTTTTTGAATATATTATTTTCTTGTCCATATAACCTAGACCTATATTTAGTTGTTTGGGCCGCGTCGTTGTTTATTCTCCCGGTACAATTTTAGCTGCCCATCCGACCCTGGTTACTTCTTGTCGCATAACGATAGCCTTACTTCAAAAATCCGTGTTGTTTTCGATACGTCTTACAAAACCGCACAAGGGGTTTCTCTTAACGACATTTTAATGATAGGGCTAGTGCTGCAAAATTATCTGTTCAGTAGTGTAGTTAGGTTTCGTTGTTATAAATACATAATGTGTTGCGAAATCACGAAAATGTATCAAGAGATTTTGATCCACCCCAGAGATTCTCCCCATAAAAAAATATTGTATCGTTCTTTAGTCTACGAAGAAATCAAGGTTTACCAATTAAAAAAGCTCACATATGCGACGCGACCGGCATCTTTCATCGCCACAAAATGTTTGCACGGACTCGCTAGTGCTGCAGACTTGGCTAATAAATACATGTGGTGACATAGTCTCGAATTTTTGCTTGATATAAATTTCGCACCTAAAGCGTTTGACTGGAGGGATATCAACGAAATTAAAAGTAAAGTATTACAACTCACAAGCGCATCTGATTTCACTAAAAATTTATCAGAATTTTCGCACAATATTTTTTCATGGTATTCTAGCTTTAATAAACTAATTCGACTTATAAATAGCGACATACAAACGGTTACTTTTAACTGTAGAAACACACACAATAGAAATTCAACTAAACTTCCTCTAGAGGAATAAACAAAATTGAAGGTACTTTATTAAAAATTGATCAGACGATTACGTTTGCTAAAGAAATTGAATGTTTAAAAATTCACAAAAAAATGACAGGAAGTCAAAAATCTTATCTTTGAATCCTTTTTTAAAGGAAAACGGAGTTATACGCGTGGGTAGTGGTTTACGTCACGCTAATTTAGAGTTCTATAATAAACATCCGGCGGTATTGTTATCAAAGGATTTGCTTTGTAATTTGGTTATATCACACGCTCATGTCTCTAGCTTGCATAGCGGCACACAAGGTACGTTATCTCTAACTAGATTATAATATTGGCCCGTTTCTAGGAGAAACGCTATTAAAAAAATCATTAGGAAGTGTGTGTTGTTTCAGACATAATCCTTCAAAAACTTACCCAAACATGTCGGATTTTCTGGCGTACCGCACAGAACCTAATTTGAGAGCTTTTATCACAGTTAGTACTGACTTTTTCGGACCGTTTTTTATTAAAGAAGGTTCCCGTAAATTTAAAAAGATTATTAAATCGTATGGTCGTGTTTTAATATGCATGCGGATTAAAGCGGTTCATTGTGAACTTGTAGAAAACTTAACTTCGGAAGCATTCATTGCGGCACTCAAACAATTTGTTGGTAAACGTGACTTACCTCGCGAAATATTTTGCTATAATGGCACCAATTATTCAGGAGCTGCTAATGAACTACGGAATATAAGTAATTTTTTAAAAAAGCGAACACACTCAAAATGCTATAAAAAGGGAAGTTAGCTTCCATAACATTAATTTCACTTTAACGTGTTGAAGCGCCCTCATTTTGGAGGATTATGGAAGGCGGCAGTAATACCATTTAAAAGACAAATTTTTTAAACTGCTTCAAATGCAACGCTGACTTTTATTGAATTATACACGCTAATGATTGAAATAAAAAGCATCCTTAACTCCCAACCATTAATACCGTACATTTGATTTCAAATCAAGCTAGTATTTGAAAGATGGCAATTGGTAAATTTACAAATATAAATCGTGTACACAACTATACATAAACCTAACTTTCAATAGCGTTTGGCATTTTTGTCAATCAAAGCTGACATTGTCAAGTATTTGACTTATGTCAGTTATAGACAGGAAGCTACGCTCAAAATTACGGCAATAAGCCAGGTATTAAATATATAAATATTTTAGGTAGTTTTTTGCACAAGTCCTGTCCAAGACCTTATATTTTCAATCTTTCAATTACTTGCTCGATTTGAAATGATCATTTGGGCTGTTACATATTTTTTCTATATAGATATAGATTGTGTATTTACTCTACCTTATAGGCGGCAGAGCCTCGATAAATTATGAGGGGTTCCTGTTTAAGGTTTAAGCCCAGGGTAAAGAGGATGGAAATGGCTTTGAGTAAAAAAAGAACCCTATAAAGAGATCTTCCAGCCAGCTAAGCTTCTTCAACTTAGGGCAGAGCTATGAGCTAGGGTCGTAGGATGGTATACGATAATAAAAGAATTTTTAATGGACGCCACCGTATCTTAATAATAACTATAAAGAACAACAATCCGAAGATAAGATACGGAAATCTTCGAAGAAAAAATATCCTTAACGAGCAAAACATATAAATATAATACTTACTTATGACTCTACAAAACTGGAATTGGAACGACGATCTCGTGCTATCCGAAAATTTAATCACTTCTAAACATTTTTGAACTAGGGCTACATTAGAGCCTAGTCACGTTATCACAAGTGTACTGCCAAAAAAATTATATTTTATAATGTGACAAGCAAATATCAACGTGTCACGTGCTTAGTTACGAATACATTTTTTAATTCGTTTCAATACTGTATAAACATTTTTTACTTGCGTTTCTAAATTGGACCTAAAACTTTTTTTTCTTGCGTCGATATTATTTTTTACTTGCGCGTAGATGTGTATTTCTTGATCACACTAGGTCGATTCGACAACTAATCGAGACCATGGTATCCGTCGACACCATTTCATCTGTCTTTGGGACGGCATGTTTTATCAAACCTGCTAGCCCACGTTTCAACACTTGCTTAGCTGATTACATTCCGACGTTAAATGATGAACCTTGACCACGAGACAAATTTATTATTCAAGCACGCGCAGAATGGGAATGTTGTATCAATACATACACAGGTAAAAAATCTTAAATTTTACTTCAAGTCTTTAAATATAGGTGGAGCTCTAAGTATGAATTGGTAATATATTGTTACAATCGGAATTTAATATTTTCTGTTTAATAATGGATATTTGATAAATAGATACTTAGAACAAAAGCGTACATTAATGAAGCAGGTAATTGTATTCGTTACAGGGCTAAGTTATTATTTCATCTTATTAACTACAATACGTTAATATTTATCAACTAACCTTGTATAAAAAAACTACTTAAGGTATTTATATATTTAATACTTGGCTTATAGCCGTAATTTTAAGCGTAGCTTGCTGTCTATAACTGACATAAATCAAAAACTTGACAATGTCAAATATGATTGACAAAAATGCCAAACACAATTGAAACTTAGGTTTATGTATAGTTGTGTACACGATTTAAATTTGTAAATTTCTCAATTATCGACATCAGTCTCGGTGGCGTAATTGGTAAACGCATGTTCCCGGAAAGACCGAGATACAGGTGTTATATTTTCCATCTTTCAATTATATATATATATATATATATATATATATATATATATTGATATAACGTTTCACGCCGATGTTATTATACTTTCAGTCTCCTGCTGATCACCACCGCTCTGTTTTTTATATCCTAAAATTTAAATATGCCTCAGCTAGCTCAGTTTAATTCACACAGAGTGCACAACGTTACAATAATCAAATAATTTACCCCCTTTTTTCTAACACTTTTCCTGCTTTGAATGATAAAAACGAAGTCGACTAATATTTGTATAATGAGAAAGAAAAAATCATACACACTTCACAGCTTAATCTGTTTTACTGTATGACAAAAATGGACCCCTGAATCAAATAACAATAATTTTTAAATTGTTTATCCCCAAAAATTAAAGCTCCCTTTTCTTATTTTGAAGCCAGCAAAAATGGCACTGTACTCTACTGGAAATTCTTTAAACGTTCAAGACTTTCCCCTTTTTACATAATTTTCACGTATAACAAAATTTTTTGATGACTCTTTACATAAAATATTCAAGCATAATAAATATAGTCAATGTTTAAAAATGAAAAGAAAATAATGTATTATGCTAGAAAGTTCTGACCTGTAGTTTTCCTTGTGCGCCTTTCTCGATCTGGTACTACATGCCATGGATAAGTACCCCAATATTACTTTCAGTTGAGTTGCTCCATTTAATGCTTAAAACAATCCTCTGTTTTGTGCGCCTTTGCCAATATTCTTATTCGGACTTCCTCCCAATAGTATCAATTTATTTAGTTTCCAAATTTTACCCCGTTTAATCAATAATCTAGTATTTTCTTAATCTCCCTTTGAGTTATTGGATTTTACTTAGATTTTCTTAGACTCTCGTAGATCCCTAAATTATAAATATTTAGAATTAATTAATTAATAAACTTTTACTCACGTTTTCTAGCAAACAGCGAAACTTGTCTCATATATTTTTCACTATTATTTATTTTAAAATTTTCTAGCACCATTTTTCACAAAAAATTGATTATTTAATTTTAATATTCACTCGTTGCGTATATTCATGAGTGTAAGTGATGTGGTTTGTGCTTGGTTCGAATCAAAACTGTCTACCTTTCAAATTCGCGTGTTATATAAGCTACGCCCAATCTAAAAATTCATTGGTTATCGGCGATGTTTGTTCAAAGTTTACGACCAGCTAGCTATAGGATGTTTTGAATATTTTAGGCTTTTACAGGTATAGGTCTGATAATAACTCGCCGGAGGATTTCTTGATCACGTAGGATACCAGTGGATTTCTATTCTGTATTTATTTTAGACCGTCTGTTTTGATGTTATTACAGAAATTTCTAATTTGCTTTGGCACGTAATTTAACTTATGGCTTTTGTTTGTCTAGATAATACTTTGAAATTTGTATTAACTCCATCTAGAAAATCACGTAGACAAAATGACGTAAATTAACATCTTTCTCTTTACTTCTTGCGTTTCCAAAACGCATTTATTTCGAAAGATGCGTTGCTTATCAGAACGCTATGCTATCTCCTTTCACTATCGCATGTTTAATTTTAATGGGAACTGTTTTATGATTTTCTAACTTTTACTGCTTTTAACGCGTACCAATTTACAATTTATGAATGCTTTTTGTAAGACAAGTTTGATTGCATGTAGAGTTATTTCTTTTGCTGAATGTGTGTTTATTGTTGAATGATATGCTTCCCGGCATTAATTAAAGTCAACAGTGATCCTTATACAGGGTGTTAAATGTTTGCTTTTTGCATAATTTGCAGATTACGTATTTGTCATGCTAAATAAATGTAGTTTTCTAACTCCTAGTACTATTTACATGTGTTATGTAACCATTATGACTCAATATACCCCTATATATATATATATATATATATATATATATATATATACAATTAATAATTACAGGTTATTTGGTCTTCTAGTAATAAAACTCTATTTGTTTTTTACCGAGCTTTCGATTTATTTAAAATCTTCTTCAGGGTGCTGTAAAGTAACTGCGAGTGTCATTAACATAAGAATTCTAAAATATTACTTACAAAACTGGAGTTAAAATACTATCTTGGCTTTAAGAATTATCATTAAAACTTAAAATAAATAAATTAAATAAAACATTTGATAAAAGTACAAGAAACAACTATTCAGGGCTATCACAATACACGTTACAAATTAAAATAAAATGTGACTTTTAAAATATAAATTCCATTGAGAACCAAAACATAATTAGTACGATAACATTATTAAAGTGCATGGTTGATTATCTGTATTTACCTTATGTTGTTTGATTTCTTGTACTTGAGTAAATACATATACACAGCGTTCAAATTATTTGTATCTGTTTTGAAGTTTGAAATGCTGTACGTACTAAAATATAAATTGTTTACCTTGGCAGTATATACAAAAACAAATAAACTGTATAGCTTAAAAAATTCACTCGCTTGTTATAAATTTATGCGGGCGTTATCTTATCGCACAAAGTAAATGTTTAAGTAAAGTGTCACCTGTACTACAGGTGATTTTAATACTGTTTTCAGTTATAGCGAGTGCGCTCGGCGTTTTTTAAAAATCGTTCCATAATGGCTGAAAATCGCGATATAGGGATGAAGTGTATCAAGTATATGATTTTTATTACAAACTTTATATTTTTGGTATGTATTTGACTACATTATTATTATTATCAATACTCGGAAATACGTAACATTGAAATATAAAACGGTTTGATAAAGTTACGCCATATTGAAATATGAATATTCTTGCTGATAATGTTTATAACTTAGACAATTAACCACAGTTTTTTATGATAAAGGACAAAGGCGAATACCCATTAGATTATTTTTTACAGAAAAAACATAGGACTCATAGAAAAGTAATTATAATACTATTTTGGCAAAGTTCTTTGTAATATGTGTGTATAAAGGTCAGACCATTTTATTGTAATTGATCAATAACATCATTGGTTAGGAATTTAAAATTCAGAAAAGGTGTTTTAAAAGCTCCATTTACTTTCACTACTTAATGAAATTTAAACTAATACAAATGTTATTATATATTTACACCTCTAGAGAAAAATTTTGGAATCAATACATTGTATACAAATATTGTACATATTTTAGTTGCTAGCGTATAAAGGTTTCAATTTTAAAAGTATATGTAAGAGTAACTCCTCTATATAATTAGGAAGGAATTTTTGAAGATTTCCAAAGCTTGTGAATCGAATACTTGCTAAAAAGCGACTGCGCCACTTATTAATTTCGATACTGGTAATATGATTGCAAACACTTACTTTTAATTTAGAAACATTGCAGAAAATATTTTTGGTGAGTAATTATTTGAATAATTACCAACATCCGCCTACGTAGATACAGTTTAATCTGATAAGGTCATACTAAAGATTACAATTCATTAACAGTTTGCAATGACTGTATTTTCAAGGGCAGGTTTATCAGGTTTGATAAGTGGTTCTGATAAATTTCATTTAATTATACAGAGGGAGAATTGCAGTTTAATCAACAACAGTTACTGGCAGGTGAAATTGAACAAACACAACTAATAAAATTTTATAGTTTACCCTATGACTAATTTTTGTGTCTCATAACGAATTCACGTCAGACTCTATTCGGCAAAAATAAAAGTATGACACTTCAAAATACTTAAAACTAATATGGAGAACCGACATATTTTTTAGCAGGGTTAAGGTCGTGCAACTAAAACATAATCTAGTGACTCAAATTGAGATGTGCTTCATGACCCAATTGGTGATGACGTCCGTGACAACACTTACACGCGGGATGTACAATTTACCTCTCATCTGAAAAATGCTTGCCTAACATTTTTCAAGCGGACCGTGTCGGGATTCGAAACCGAATTGCACTAAATGTAACAATTTTGCATGAGGTGCGCAATATAAATAGTACTACACATGCTGTTCTTTATCCAATGACACGTTAATGACGTATCTTGGTTTTCCAAATGATAGTTAAGTCTTGAAAGCTTTTATGTATTATATAAGAATAGTATTGAGAGTCCTACATTTTCCAATAATGTACAATGCTACAGTAAACGTACGGGTCAAGGAGAATCCACAGGGAAAAGTGGAGTTAGGATCCGTTCCAATTACTGTAACATAATAAAAAAGGAAGTAAAGAAATTCCGTGCTAACTACAATCGCAAGATCGGGGTGGGTGGACACCGAACACTCAACAACACGATTAGCCCCACTAAAAATATTAATATTATGGGTAAAAAAAGACACACACACAAAACACACACACATAAACAACACGCGCACACACACACACACCACACACAAACAAACACACAGACACACACGCGCACACACGCAAATACACACCACACACACACACACACACACACACACACACACACACACACACACACACACACACACACACACACAGATTATATATATATATATATATATATATATATATATATACATAGCGAAGAAGAATAATCCACATTTGGAAAGCAAATAAATGCATATTTGTTAATATACATTAACAGTTATAAGATGAAATGAAACCCCAACTTTTTATCTAAAGTCACCATTGCTAATTTTGTTGTTATTAGTGGTATGAGGTTGGTTAAATAGGCAAAGAAGCTTAGTTTTTACAGCCAATTTCCGTGGATTGGGCAAAAAATAATTGAACATCGTT
Source organism: Platerodrilus igneus (assembly GCA_036346225.1). Lineage (NCBI taxonomy): Eukaryota > Metazoa > Arthropoda > Insecta > Coleoptera > Lycidae > Platerodrilus > Platerodrilus igneus. The sequence goes on from JARFIW010001130.1 coordinate 274,401, forward strand.
GTTTCGAGATATTGATCAAAACTTTCACTTTTTTAATGGAACACTCTGCATATTTTTAATTTAAATGAAAGAGAAATAAATTCTTAACAAAAAGTCTTATACACTCTTATATCAAAAACTTTAAGATAAAGTAAATATTAACAAATTTATAATTTAATCAAGGTAGGCGCGGATATTTGAATAGAATTTATTTGTTTATGTTATTTTGTGTTTTTAATTGTAGCAGTCAACTTTAAGAAGTGTTAATAACATTATTAAAATGCCTTTTAGTCATTAAGAAAAGTGTGATATGTTGGAAACTTTTATAATAGGTAGAAAAATAGTACCAAAGCATTAAATTGCTATCGCAAAAACTTTCCTAATCGAAACTCTCTAGATCGAGGATATTTTTTAATTCTGTACAAAATATTTAGAGACAATGAAAATTTGTTTTTGAAGAAAAGAACTAGAAAGAGATTTATAATTATAAAAAACGTTGAAACAAATATATTAGCTTATTTTCAAAAATTTCCAAATTATTCTATTAGAGGTTTCGTAAAATATACTAACTTTTCTTTAACAGTCATCTATAGAATATTAAGAAAACAAATTTATTCCTTATAAATATATATATATATATATATATATATATATATATATATATATATATAAGACGACTTATTTTTTGTCGCTGGTTAGTTGCTTCGTGTAGAGAAAATCCTGGCGTTGTGAAAAATATAATTTGGAGCGATGAATCAAAATTTTAGAATTCTGGAATGTTAAACCCTAAAAACATGCATTACTGGTCATGCGAAAATCCACTGTAAACTTTCCCATCCTATCCACAAACAAAGTTTGGTTTAAATGTATGGTGTGGTTTGATTGGTAGTAAGGAATACCTGGATGATATTAATCTAGAAGATCGCCTAACCATTTACTTCCAGCAAGATGGAGCTCCAGCACATAATTTTTGCGAAGTTGGGGCAATGATGCAAAGACTTTTTTGGAGACCAGTGGATGGGAACAAATGGTCCTATAAAGTGGCCATCTCGTTCACCAGACTTGTCGCCTTTAGATTTTTTATTTTGGGGCAACGTGAAAAATAAAGTTTACGAAAGAAAATATGCCAATGTAGCAGAATTAAAAAACAGTATTCGATTAAGTATTAATTCAATTGACGGTAGGAATGTTGCAAATGCTACAGGGGGTGTTATTAGGCGAGCCTTAATGTGCATTTAAGAAAATGGAAGCATTTTTAAACATTTTATGTAATTTTAGTGTGTTAAATGAATGGTTTATTGAAAAGTCACGACTACCTTAATTAAATAACAAATTTTTTTTAATATTTACTTTATCTTAAGGATTTTGATATAAGAGTGTATAAGACTTTTTGTTAAGAATTTATTTCTCTTTCATTTAAATTAAAAATATACAGGGTGCTCCATTAAAAAAGTAAGTGTTTTGATCAATATCTCAAAACAGCGGCGTTGAAACACTTTTTGCCTCCACTCGTTGGATACAAGTGAAGCTTTACTTGTTCGCGGCTGAGTCTGGGAATTACCCCAAGGGTGAGCAATGAGAAAGGGCGTGGGGATGGTATAAACTCTACAATAAGCTAACATAAAAAAGAAAAAGGGGAATTGAGCGCCACTGTATCTATATGGACAACACTAGAAATTCAATACTCCTATGAGAAGATACAGAAATTCATTGGAATTAAGCACCATAAAAACTTTCAACTTAATGAATTAACACATCTTGAAACCTCTGGAGCATACTTACAACCTCTTCAATCTCGATGACCCTGAAAGAAAAAGTACACAACAATTTTTTATTAAAAAGACACTGTTTGTGCTTTTTAATAAAAAAGCATACTAATAATTACGAGTGGATAATCTTGAGATTACCACACCAAAGGTATTTGAATTAAAAATGAATATCTAGAATAAATCAGTTGTAACATATCTGTGTTTTTAAATTACTTCAACATTCGTCTAATTTCATTATTCAAAAAATTTATTTACTCTAAAATATTCATATTAAAATTAATTATGCATGGAATAAAAAACTTGAGACCAAAAATGTAATTTAATATAGTTTCTCTCTTTTCGTTTTTTTAAATATGGTTACAAATACAAAATAATAAAATTGAATTCTTTATAAATCTGTCTTGACATAACAAGACCTTAATTTTAATAATATTTCAAAACAAGATTTCTGATACCCAATGGACAGATATGTTTATTGGTTTACATTTATTTCACTCAGTTTAATTTATTTCTTTATAAAAAATTTAAATCACGTGCAGCTAACTTGGATAAATAAAATTTTAAACTTATTCAGGTATAATGACCTTATTAAAATTTGACATCTGTAATGAACTTTTTTTAAAAAATAGGAAGTGAACTTTAGAATTACAAACAATACTTTAAACACATGGATCTTCCGCGTGTCTTACAAAATTACCTTAGTAGTACTTCCTAACAAATATATTGCACGTTGTTATTCGTGCACAAAATTTAGCATAATAAACAACCTTCGATTAAAATTTCATGTGAGCACTTTTAAAGTCTGACAAACATAATAACAGAAAGGTTTGATAACTGTTTTTTAATGAAGACGTTACTCCTAGCTATCGAACTGCAAGGCACATTTTCTGGAATCTGCTTACTAATTTGTTGCAACAAAACATCGAACAAAAGCTGTGCGTTCTTAATAAACGAACGTTGCACCAATCTCTTTACATGTATTTCTAGTTACTTCATGCGCTAAGGAAATAAAGATATTTTATATTAGTATTAAATTACTTGAATAATGCGATCTCACCGTTAACAAATAGACAAATACCGACTCGAACCATTTTTAAACTACCACAACACGCCTATTCTGAGGCCCCACTTATGAAGAACTTGGGATCCCATCTGTATATGATGCAGTCTGGACTACATTCTCAAATACAATGGCTGACTTGGTTATTCATACCGAGCAAGTAGAGAACGGCTCATCTGCTTTGCGCGTCACCTCGTGACCGTATTCACGCAAGCGCTGTCCTAATTTTAACGACTGAAAGGATATAATCCGCCTGTGGATTAGGCAACACAAACGACTAGTTCCCTTTTAAATATGTTTTCTGTGTGTATATTGTTATTAAATATTTCTGGGTAAAGCATTTAAGCTAATTGAACGGTCATGATTTCCTGTTCCATTGTGGAATTGTTTCTTTCAGATATAACAGTATCAAATACAAGAATCAAATATCACAGACTAAAAATGCACAGATGTGATTCCTCCAAAACTAATGCTACAGAATATATATTTGTTACAGTGTTCAATTATTTTTTTGCGCTATCCACAAAAATCAGCTGTAGAAACTAAGCTTCTTTGCTCATTTAGCTAACCTATAGCTCCAATAATAACAAAGTTGGCAATGGTGCAAGTTAATTTGAAACAGACTGTATATATTGATGTGATAATGAGGTCTCGAGAAGTCATTGAAAGCCAAATTCTATGAAAATTACCACTACAGGAAAAACTAGAAAATTAAAATTTTCCAATATTTAATTTTTCTACCCTGAATACACGCATAAGCGGAATCCATTAGCACAGAAAATAAGATTCCATGTAAGATAACACTCTTTAAGGACACATATAGTATGACTATACCATTTAAGAAAAATCCCAACTTTAAACCTTGTGTAAATAATGACTTTTCTGAGAAATACCATTTAATAACAAATCTCCATTGCATTTACAAATCATAAGACGAGGCCCTCAACAATTTTGTAATTAAATTCCGGGTAGACATTTATTGCAGACTGAAAATTAGTCGCACGTACTTTTAAAATACTTAATATTTTCTGTATGTAGTTATATCATTTAAAACAAAAATACGATACTCATGCTCGTTATAAATGCAATTTTATGAGTTTTAAATGAAACGTATCTTTCTTACAAAATGAACACATTTTTTAACCATTTCTCTGACAACATCAATAATTCTCATAAGTACATATATCCATTTTTTCGCTAATCTAAAATTATATTGCAATAGTTACACTTTTGTTAAAGTAGCATAAGTCAAACAAGATTGGAAATAGGTACTGTTAGATTTGTGTTTTTTGATCTTTTTACTGCGGCTTTTTGTTCGACATATTCGCTAAAAGCCAGAGGAGCTTAGAATATACGCTATTCCATTTTCGCGAATAACACAACCAGAACCCATTAACTCTTTGTCACGTTATGGTTTTAAATATACACTAATTTGAATGGAAAGACTTAATACTTTTTATATTTTCGTAAAAAACCCTTTAGTTGAGAAAATATAGATGTTAAATTAATTGTTTTGCATCTTTAGATAAAGGTCTTTAATAATCACCTGCATGTGTTCAGTTTAGGTTTTAAAATATTAGGCCGCTTTAGAACGTCTACATCAGAGTACGGGTCAATCAAGTTATTTTCAAAATTCTTATTAGCAGCTGCTTGAAATACATCACTGTTTTCCTAGAGTGAATTTTAAGAACTTTTATTGCTTGGCCCTTTAACAAGTTTCAAATTAGCTGTCTAGACTGGTTTTCATTATTTAATTTTTTTTAAAAAGCTGTCTATTTTTAAGCTTTTTAGTGGAAAACCGCTTAAATATTTACACTTCTTTTTCATTATACCGTTGATTCATTTGATCGGTTAACATAATTTACTTAACACTAGCAAAACTGGTATAGTACAACAGGATTGGAGGGGCGTAAATTCCTCCGAATGGACAGCGGTGCGGTACAAAAGAAAACAGAGTGATAACAAAAAAATTTGGAAAAAATCGGACCTTAAATGAATTGTTTAAGAAAAAATATGCGAGTGTGATAAAAGTGGTAGTCGATGAATAATTAAGTTTATAAAAATCAACAATAAAAGAAACTCACCAGATTATGTTGCAGGATGATCTCAGCACGCACTGATCGCGAATTATACACAAGCGGTAACAGTTTTATTATGCGGTAAAAGCAAGTCACAAACTTTAAGTATATATGTTTAGTTTGTTATACTCCCGACGTCGCGCGTTCAGAGCCACTTCCACAGTTGGCAACACTGGTACTATCCACGTTCACATTATTGCACAACAAAGATATTACGAGATAACTACTTGTCAAATTGTATCACATACCAAATATGTTTACAATGATACAAGATGCACCCTAAAAAAGATAAAAAGTATTCACTTAAAAATGTGGAACGCTTCACGATATTGCGGCCATTCTTGCGCAGGGGCCATGCTGATTTCCATGTATCTCGTTTGTTAGGAGTTGTTTGGGGTGGGTCATGCACTCGTTGAAACCAGATTTAGCGTCTTCCATCTTCTTTGTTTGTAGGTAGGACGAAGGAATAACCAGGTAAGGAACGGTTAGGAAAAAACCTACATTTTCTAAAAGAGAAAAGACAAAGAAAAGACACCGGTAAACGTCACCGTTCGACGTCTCGTTGGCTAATAATGTCGTGTCACACACCGCGCACTTGCGCCATCACTCCACGTTTGCGCATTCCTTTTGCGCAAACGCAACTGTCCGAAATGACGGAAATGCACAAGTCTATTTAAAAAATAATATTGGGAATGCACTCACAAATTTAAAAGTGTACATGTCCAAATTTGAAATGTAACCAGTTGAATAACTTGCTGAATCTACCACATCTTGGTGAAGAATTGGTTTAGGACCCATTTGCTTATTACATGCAAATAAAGGTACACCAACACTGAATATGATCATACCAAGTCAATCATTAGAAAATAGTACTTTACACGCAAGATATCGTGCGGTCTTGACAATATTTATTACACTTATAGTGAATGTTAGTGAGGGTACCTTTGGCTTCCTATATTACTGAAAAAAACTAACCACGTACCATAGAGTTATACTTAAATCATTAAGGAACATAATTTAAATTTAACTACTATGAGTGATTAGAACTAAAGATTGTTACAGATATATACAACAAATGTGCTTAGAACTAACAAAATTTTAAAGAATCGCGCTACTTAGCTGAAAAGGGCCGCTCCAGAAAGAATAACATTTGTGGAAGGTGTCATCAGTTTTATTACTGACCTTTTGGTGAAGCGATGCAGGTGACACCAAAAAGGAATCCACACGCCTTAACGTTTATGTGTTGTAAATATACGCATAAATTGTGCCCTGTGTGGTGTAAATCACCCGATAGTTGCTCCTTATAAGTCTCTTCTAGAATGGTTAGAATCTACAGGTTAGTCATTTACAAAATTTGAAATGGCGTTAAACTCAGGTAGTGGGTTCTACGCACACAATGTATATCCGTCGAAGACGACGACTTTATATTAAGTAACGCACAAGCTCAAGACTAAAGATACTTACAAGTGAAAATCTGTCATGAATCCGACGCTAAATTGTAATTTAGGAAAATGCAAATCAGAATTGTTGAGTTGAACCATCTATTCATGGCGATGTTTGAATGTTAAGATACAACTATTTCCAAGTCTCATACCTTACTTAGGCCACCTTGAACTTTTCTTCAAAATTCCTGGCAAATATGGTTAGTAGGGATGTCGTTGTATCGAGTCGAGTACAAAACAAACATGTTCCTACAACATACCTGATAAAACGATCAAACCCGAAAATCGTACGATTTTTACGCTGCAAGTTATCGTGACGGTAACACCTTGTCAATGTAAATCTCAAAATCAATTGTGGCTAGAGTATGTCAATTCAACAACAGGTTCTCAACACAAAACTAGTCAGGGCCGTAAATATGGGGTGTAAGGTGAGACACCCCCCCATGGTTGTGGTTGTCGGCAAATTTTCTGTTTTAGTCCGCATTTTCTGGACATTTATTTTCGTGATCGCTTACTAATACTTGGGTATTTACATAAAAATATAATGCCTACCTATGCGCTATTAGATTCGTCGACAAATTTTTACCACAACGGTCCTGCAACTGGTTTCAAAAATATACCACCCCGTGATTCGTCAACACAAATAATTGAAGGAATTTGTACTGCTAACAACACAGAGGGCAAATGGAATACTATAAACAGTAGATCGGTGAACTTAAAATAATAATAACAAACGGCAAAAGTAGAATTAAACGGTTTTTAACATATTACACTTTGTCGTAAGGATCGTTTCGCTTCAGAGAAGCTCTACATCTCTGACTCTAAAAAAAAGTGTAGAATCGTAGAGACTGTAGATGTCACATACATACACCAGATATTATTTTAGTGCCCAATTCAAATAGAAACTTGTGTAAGGGGACTAAGTGTAGCCCTCAAAATGAAGCGTGAGCACTAAATTCGAAATTTGTGGCCTAAAATGAATATAGAATAATTACCAAATTGTGTCAAATAAAACTTTCAAGTTCCAGTTGGCTTATCTATTAATATTAAAACTCAGGGAGCTTATATATGGTACAGGAATTTCTCAAAATATAAAACCGTCAAAAAGTGTGTTTATTATTCTACGGTAAGTTAGCTGCAAAAAAATGAAAAACATTACCTAGAAACAGTACCTTGTAACACGCTGACTTAGAAAACGAGAAAAGAAGGAAACTTCAGAAATGTTAGAACTGTTTTCGAAACGATTTTGCCAAAATTAAGAATGGAAATAAGAGTAACGGGCACGGAGAAAAAGGAAAACAAAAAGCCTAAGCAAAATAATCCAAGCGAGAAACTAGCAGTTGGTATGAAAACTGTCAGGTTCCAGCTAGCTGCTTGCAGTGAACAAGGCACCAACGATTATCACAGTAAAGCAGCTGGCTTTGCAATTCCACTACAAAGCGTGATGACCTAACCTATCATTTAAAGAGTCTAAAATATGGGAAAAAAGAGAATTCAGCGGCACAAACCTCGAAAAGACAGTAAAAAGCAAGCGCAATCTTTAAACGCAAGTAATCATTAACATAAAATCTATGTCTATAAAAAAACAAGTAAGTCATCCAAAACTTAACGTATGTACTTTTCAAGTGCATTACAATTCAATACAAAAATGTACAATTATAATGCACACTTGCTACAAATATAATTTCTGTAATAAAAATAGCACAAACATAATTAGTGATCGCTGTACACTATACATTTAATTAGCATTACCTTACTTAATTACTTTATCCGATAATTAGCTTAAGATCTTAACACTCTTGCAGCGCAGCAACGCAATGTGGGAAACTTTTAAGTTATATAAAAAAATCTGAGATAAAACAAAATGTAAAAGTTTTTAGGTCAATAGGAGATCATTAAATAATACAAAATTAATGATAAGTATCATCTAACATAAAAATAATCATACAAAGTTTAGGCACCAATAAAACGTTGCAAATATATTGTTTCAACAACTGAAATTGTATTGACTCACTGCAACCAAGCAGATCTCTAAGAAGGAACGAATTTAGGCTAGATGGCATGGCTTTAGATAGATCTACGATATCTAAAGTATTTGTTTTGCCCAAAGTTTAGCAAAGCTACAGATGCCAAAGGAACTTTGCAGTCGGATGTTAACCACTCACTCCAGATTGAAGCTACCAATAAATAAGCGAGTGGCGTAGATATCTATCTTCCAGATCCGACAAGTGGTACACTGTAAACCGTAAACAAATAAATGGCATTTCTAATTAGTGCAAATGACGGCTTCTAGTTGATAGAAAACTAGCTACAAGAGCGCTTCCTGCAGTTTAAGTTTCGAGTATAGGATAAAAATTTAAGACGGCATAGAAGCGGATCAAACACACCAAACATAATAATTACGCCTAATCACCTGGAATTCGTAGCATCCGTGCAATAGCATTAAAACAGGTCGCGGTATCAGGTATTAACGTATATATCCAAAGTGAAAAGTAAATTGTGATTTTAAACAGGTTTTGAATAAAGCTTGAAATAGAGATTGCTTTTGATACATATAAATTTCAAAAAAGAATGATATGAAACAGTTCCCCACGAAAATATACGTGAAATAGAAATTCACACGTTACAACCTATCTTAATAAACAACTAGGTAGAAATTGATATAAGGCCGTCACCACCCACCATATGCAAGTATCCCTATAGTAAGTGCGTGCAAGCACAACAACTGCTTTTGTGTGTTTTTTCGTTCATAAAAAATTTACACTTGCTCCATCCCAAAGTAGAAACTTGACAGTTATTGGTTTACGTTGAATAACATAAAAGCAGCGCCGTCTTCGCAGATACTTATAGTCGCATCGTGATCGTGGATATAAACACACACTTTTTCGAAGCTCTGCTACGCAACAAGTGTTCTATTGCCAGTACGTGTAGCGTAGCTTCTTCTTATGAATAGTTGTACTTAGTAATTGCAAGTGCTATGTAGTGATAATCAGAGTCTTCTAACAAAGATGGAAGTGCTAACCAGTAAGAAAGAAAGAGAAAACTTAGATGGAAGATAACCCTAGAAGAACTCATCGCCGACAACGTGTCAAGCACTCAAAGAATGTGAAAACTAAAAAAGACCTTCCATACAGAAAAGAAATTAAATCATGTAATCTTTTACAATAACAAATAATTATTCACAGATAAAATTAAAGTCCCGTGGCTAGCAGACCACCTGCGCCCAATTTAACATCAATCTTTCAATAAAGAAACAAATAGAAAGCACAAAGAACAATGTAAAAAAACAGTACCAAACTGCACAGATCAAAGACAAACAATGGATTCAACAAAGAATAAACAACATTATGAGACAGTGACTAAAAGAAAAGCTCCATGAGTAGTTAAAATTCCTTACAGAAACTTCATATACACACCTACCCAACTAGCAGAAGGCATAAAAAAACTTCTAATAAAAATCCAACAGAAGCAAATATTTCCAGAGCTGGAAAATTGCAAGAGTAATAACTATTCCCAAAAACAGCAAAGATGCTTCCAAGTCAGAAAACAGAAGACCTATAAGCTTACTATGCTCGCTATCTTAAGATCTCAAAACTAATAAACAAATACCTGCAAGAGTTCTTAGAAACAACATATAAAATACCCAAAACACAGTTTGGTTATAAGAAAAAACTTGAACACAATCAAACAGACTGAAAACCTATCCAAAAGTGTAGATGGTTCTAAAAAAACGACTACAACAAATAACAATTCTGTTAGACATGGAAAAAGTATATCACACCACCTGGAGAACAGCCATAATTCACAAGTTAAGAAATCTAAAAGTTACAACACACCTGATCTTAAATTTGATTTTCCCATGCTCCACCCGAAGGTACTACATGGGACAACTTGGAAATTATAGAATTTCGCCGAGCCCTTGCTATTCCAAGCAAGGTAGGGGTCTTTAACGTGCCTGACAACACTCACACACGAGACCTACATTTACCGCTCATATGAAATGAGAATATATTTTTGTGGAAAAAGCTTGCTTAACAATTTTCAAGCGGCTCCTGTTTAGGGAAATGAACCTGAAACGTTGGGCTAAGTAGTCACATGCAAACCAATAAAGCAACCCGTCAACACAACTGACCCTACATTTGATTCTCCAATGCTCCACCCGAAGGCACTACATTAGCCAGGAAGCGAGTTTTTTTACATAGAAATTTTGGATTTTGTCGAGCCATTGCTTGACCAAGCAAGGTAGGGATCTTTAACGTGCATGACAACACTCACACACGGGGCCCCCATTTTACCTCTCATCCGAACGAGGACATATTTTTATGAAAAATGCTAGCCTAACATTTTTCAAGCGGAATGTGTTGGTATTTGAACCCGGGACCTTGGACATAGTGATCACATGTATACCACAACACACCTGACCAATATAATCAGAGAATTTTTAAAAAGAAAAACTCTCTGGTCAAAATGGGAAACACTTACTCATACCCAAACTCAACAAAAGAAGGATCCCCTCTTTTCCCAACTCTATTTAACGTAATGGTATCAGATTTTCATGTCGTGCAAATAGCCAAGTATTCCAGTTTGAAGAACACTTCAGTACTAACTACAGGAAAATATACGTACTCCATCATTGCTGCAGCCGAAAACTCAATTAACCAAATCATATGCAAATGCAATTAAATGCTGAAAAAGAACAGAAATTCTAAGAATATACGGAAAACACTATATGGAACACAAAATAGGAATTGGAGACAAACAAATAAAGGATCAGTAGTATACTTGGGAATTATCTTGAATAGACAGAAACTTCACACAAAACACTACTCGAAGAAAAAGTAACGATGAAACGGATACAAAAAATCATCAGGGAAGAAAAACTAAGTTAAAAAGCGAAAATAAAATAGTAAGAGCACAAATAAAAGTGCTGTTCTACAAATGTCAGGTCTAGGCAAATAAGATATCTGAACACAAATTTTTAATACTGCAACAATTCAGAATAAAAATGTACCATCAGGCAGCAGATGCCTACAGCTATCATACGAACATAGAAATCCAAAACGAAATTTGAATAGAACCGATAAATGAACTAGCTAAGAAACGAAGAAACAAGATGATCCAAACTTGGAAAACCACAAAAACTCAAACATTAGAACACACACACTGCTTGTGTTAAAAAAATCCAAAAGACAAAGCAACTTCAATTTAAAAAGAGAACCAGAAAAAACAAAAAAAAATCGTAGGATTTATCTTGATATTTTTAAAACAAGGAGGAAGAAAAACAGGTTTTTCAATTCGTCTTCAGAGCTCACACAAGAAGTATGCACATTAAGACCGTGTGCAATATAGCTTAGAAGTCCGGGGCAATCTTTGAACACAATGAGTAGGCATGTTGAGTTCTTTGTATTAACACGATCAAGAAGTCGGGGTAATCTCGGCACCACCCACTCAATCTCTGGCCCGTCCTGCTGTCCGACACCTCGCCACCACCAAGACATCTATGTCGTTATCTTAGAGGTGTCCACCACCTCGCCACACTAAAGCGCCCATCACATCACCATACTCGAGGCGTCTAATACATTACCATCTACGAAGGGTCCACCGCGTCGCCATCTCCAAGACATTCGTCACTTTGCCTTCTCCAAAGCCAGATGTCTTCCTGGTCAGCTGCTGTGTAAATGCGGTCGCAAATGCAGCGTAGCGTATAATAGTGAACTTATTGTATATTTTATTGTAAGGTGTACTGTTATTCAACGTGTGCTAATTGAACTACTTGTATTATTTTTCTTTTGGTACTATTTGTATTGGTATATGTTGTGTGTATTCTTTTCATTATCTGTATGTTCTTGTGCAGACTATTTTTCCTCTGCATTTTATGAATTTTATTGTGCTGTGCCTACAACCATTATTGTGTATTGTGAGAATATGCTTACGAACGATTTATTTTGCCTCGCATTGATATTCAACGCTAATAAATAAAGTCTCGTATTTGTTTGTGCTCAATAATTTGTTCCAGCTTCTAGGATAATATAATTTAAATTTTTGGTGTGTTTAACAAATTGAATATAAGATCGTGTTTGATGAAATGTATCTATAGATACACAATAATTTATGTTTATTGGTGACATTTTAAGAGTTAGTTATAATCAATATATCGCTTTAATGAGTTAACTGTAGTGATTTTTTAGATGATTGGATTTCTACTGATATCTATAGGATCGACCATAAGTACAGTCTACAGCGACTTTGAACTCTTTATGGAAAACCATCACTTTCAAGCAGCTTATTTAATGATTGCCATTGGAGTATTAATATTCCTTGTTGCCTTGTTTGGATGCTGTGGTACAATTAAGCAAAGTGTCGCATTAATTAATACGGTAAGTTGAAAAGCAGTTTTTCATATATAGTCCAGTAATAAAAGGTATTGAACTTCGGCAAAATTCCATGAAAACTGGATTTTAGTATATAGCGTCCTATAGGTGTTCTAGTGAAACCGTAAAAAGTCCCCATCGATTTCTGCACCGCTAAAAATTTTACTCAAGGTTGAAGGTCGAGAAAAATGGTTGTCGGTAAATATCTATTTAACGATCGATTTACAGGAAAAATGTTATTTATTAATTTTGCAGTTTACAAAATTTCCTATAAAAAAGTTATCATTACTTGTTTTCATGAAAACAACCGTTTTGAATATAAGTTAATTGACAGAGTCGTAAGGAATAGTGTGCACTCCTCAATGGCACAAATCTCTTATTAGGCTTGAAATAATATTCTAAACATTTTCAAATTTTTAATGTTAGTATTTGTGCGTAGAATTATTTAAAACAACATTGAAAAACATCTGTCCGTTGTTTTTTATCCTTTTTGTTCGAGCTGAGAATTTTGTATACCAGCCTCTTCTATATCTACTCATTGTATACTATCCGAGTATAGAGATGATCAAAGTCGGTCAGTAGTAAGTGTTGAATTATGCATGCATATTTGTTTTTGTACCCTGACTAAGTTTTTTTGTCCACGATTAATCTATATTATGTTCATTATACATGTGTTTACTCACTAATAAAACTATCCATTATTCACTAGTGAATAATGATTTCATTACTCACTGATTTATAAAATTAATGCTTGCAATACAATTTTGTACGTAAATGATAAAAAAATAGCTGGTTATGAAATGTCAAGTTCAGAGCGTTTCTACTGTTAATTTTAATTTGAAACGTCAAAAAGTTCGGTGTATTCAAACACCACAATTTTGAAGTATTTCATTAGAAAATGAATACTGATGGCGAAAATGTAGTCTTGTAGTCCCCTCAACATACGGGAAGCAGCAAAAATTGCAAGTTTGAATTTATTACCAGAAAAATCTAGAAACTGTATATATCTGCCATATGAATCGTTTATACAATAGAAGAATCAAAAAAAAACTAAGCCCTTCTCGCAATCTGTTTTATTGGTATATTTTACCGAGTTGTCTACAAAATATAAGCCATCAACATTATGAGCAAACTACTTTATGCTGAGAAGTACAATTAACTTAAATCATGGAACTGATATTGAAAATTACAGCAAATTAAAAGGCCTTTTAAAACAAAAGTCTGTAGGTTTTCAACCTAAAAAAGCCGCTACATTTTCTACTAAAGACATAAATAAATTTATTAATGAAACTTCTGACGTCAAATAACTTGCAACAAAGGTAAGATGTCTACAAATTATTAAGATATTTCTGATAAATAATAAATTTAAGGTGGCATTGATAATGAGAATAACGGGTGCTTGCCGTGCCAATGAAATGTACAAAATGACACTTGATAATTTGCAAGATCTGGGATCAGCTTTCTTGGTAACGGTGCCAAATACCAAAACAAAAGTTACTCGCAAATTTACAGTCACAGATAGTTTTATCAAATTTGCAAAAAATACATTAGTCTTCATCCATCTTCTGTGGTATCTAATATCTTATTTTTAAAGTATCAAAATGGCAAATGCACCTTGCAGAGAATTGGCATTAATAAGTTTACGCAAATAGGAAGCCAAATAGCGTCATTTCTGCAATTACCCAACCCTGAAAAATACTCCAGTCATAGTTTTTGTAGACCTTCTGCGACTATACCTGTAGATGCAGGTGGAGATATAACTGCATTAAAGAGACACGGTGGGTGGAAATCCACGGCAGTAGCAGAAGTCTACATTGATGATTCTATCAAAAGTAAAATGGAAACAACTCCCAAAATCTCAAACTCGATACAAAATCTTTTTTGTAGTTATCAAACATTTACACACAATGAAACAATATCTACAAGTAACCAAAATCTTAATGTAGAATTAAATTCAATCCCTTCATTCAACATAAAAGATTGTGTGAATACAAATATTACAATTAATGTTAATAAATAAAATTAGGCTTTTTGAATTAGTTAGGTACAGAGAAATTCATTGATTGTTTTAATATTACTTCTTTAATGTTATGTAAAAAAAAAGACCTTTGCTAAACTTACTTGATAGTCGTGGATAAAGCATATTATTCTACTCGCATATAATGGCTGTTATTCACTTGATTTATTTACGACATTCGACTATGGTCCGTGTCGTACACTTAAACCTCGTGAATAATAGCCATCATTATATGCTCGTTGAATAATATACTATTGTCTATCAGATTTTTTATAATTTTTTATGTTATAAAATAAAGTTTTTCAACTGCAAAACATCAGGTTATGGGACCTCTGCATGAAAACAGAAAAGAATTGATAGTTATAATTAATTTTACTTTATGCTCGAAAGTACCACTGTGTTGCAGCATAAAACCGTGTGAATTTATCGGCAAACAATGCTTGAATCAAATGTGAATTTTAATTTTTATAAACTAAAAGGACGAGAAAACAATCCAAAATGGAGTAGACAAGTTAAATTATATTTAATTATTAAAGGCTTGTGGAATTCAGATACAACCGAACTAACTGGTGATGTTAAGTCTGAAGCAATGGAAAGCGATACAAGAGCTTTTGCCAAAATAACGCTTATAAACGAACCATATATTTACAGAAATATTGCTGCCAGTGTAACCTCGGATAGTGTTTGTGATAATCCAAAAAGTGTTTTTGAATACTATGGATTAACACGTAAGGTAGAGTTACTAAAAATTTGTACAAATAAAAGTCAATGATTTTGACTCTATAAAGGACTGCGTGCGTGAACACGTTTTTATTGGCGTCATTTGAATGCAAAAACGCAGGCTTTAAATTAGATGAAAACTTGCTCGCGTCATTAATGCTCGCTGGTCTGCCACATGAATGTGATTCGGTTGTATTAGCAATCGAAAATCAAAAAGTAAAACTATTAGTAGATTCGGTGAAGAATATGTTGTTACAAGACAAGAAGTTGAACAAAGACAACTGTAAGGATAGCGCACTTGTTGTAAAATCAAATAAAGAAACGTTCAAATGTCATATTTGTTTAAAACCTGGACATTTAGCTGCTCAATTTTTTAAAAGAAAAAATAAATATAACAGTGAATTTAAGAAAGAGTCAGCAGAAACAACTTGGTTTGCGGGATTATTAGCTAAAAATAAAGCAACAAATTGGTACGTTGATTCTGGAGTGTCATTGCATATGACTTTTTACATTGATTTTTTATAAAAAAAATGCCAGTGGCCAAACAATGAAATAGCTATTGCAAATAACGATAAAATGGTAGTTATTTGTATGAGTGATATAATGACAGTAGGCTGAAGAAATACACAAAAACGAAATTGACAAATATGAAATACGTGCCAAAATTATGCACACATTTAATTTTTGGGAGTAAAATGGCAAAAAATGGAAACCGCATGCTATTTATAATAACACTTCTCACATTGTTAATGTAAATCGCGGACTAATAGCTTCAGCCCGATTGGAAAATGACATCAGATTGAATGTCATATGAAACCGAACGTACGTAAAGAAAAAACTAACCTTGAAGAAAAATATATGATACAGAAGAATGGGATATTTGTGATGATAATTAAAATGAAAATTTTAAATCTGGGAATAAATTTCAAAGAAAACAAATCAGATGTATGTAAAGTTTGTCTAAAAGCTAAACAAACAAGAGAATTATTTCCACATGACGGGAAGCGTGCAACTACCCTTTTAGAAATTGTACCAAGTATTTTGTTACCTTCACAGATGACTTCAGTCGTCACGTCACGGTTATCCCAATTAAGGAAAAATTACAAGTGTACAGTGAATTGGTTAAATATGTCACTTGAAGAAAATATAGTGTCACGAAGTATAAAATCCCTTCGTACATATAACAACAAAGAACACATTAACAATCAATTTAAGTTATAGATTGATAAATTGTACACCATATGCACATGATCAAAATGGCGTAGCGGGAATAATAAATTGCACCTTAATGGAACGAGTAATACGCATGATGGCTGATTTTAGATTAGAAAAGAGTTTTTGGACCAACGCTATTATTACAGCTGTATACTTGGTAAGCTGCACACCATGCCAAGCGAATAAACTAGTAACATCTATGGAATTTTGGACAGGTGAGAAACAATCTTTTGCGTATTCGAATTTTTTGATCCAAAGCTATGGTGCACATTCCAAAAGAAAAAAGAACGAAATTAGACGACAGGTCGGTTGAGTGCATATTACTAGGTTATTGTGAAGATATGAAGGCATATCAACTGCTAGACAAATTAACCTGAACAGTATTAACCAGTCGTGATAAAGTTTTCCGGAAAGCAATGATGAGATAGCTGTAAATTTTAGCATACGTTTTTTACCAGTGGATACATATAAAATTAACTATTCAGGGGCGGGGGGATTGGGCAACGATATTAGTGAACCAAACGAATCGCCAATCTCCTTTAGCGAGGGTGACATAAACGGCATCAGTCAAAAACTATATTACTCTGGCTTTGGAAGGCAAATCCAGTTTGAGGTACCAACAGTCGAGCATGGTACCAGTGTGCACGATGGTAAGCCAAAACCTGATTATAAACCTCCTAAATACGGCTTTAGTGCATCGAAATGTTGCTAATTTACGATCCGGAAACTCAGGCGGAGGCGCTTTGTCAACCGGATTTGCATGTGTAGAAAAGGGCCACGGAGGAAGAAATTAATATGCTCAAAATAAATGAAACATGCATCTTCAGTGATTTGTCCATTAGTAAAAAAGCAATTCAAAGTAAATGGGTATTTATAACCAAACGAGATGCAAATGGCAACATTGTTAAATATAAGATGTGCTTAGTGATGAAAAAATTCTTACAAAAATGTGGAACTCACTATAAAGAAACCTTTGCATCGGTTGTGCTGTACAACTTTATTCGCTACACCTTATGCCAAATATAACTTAGAAATACAGAAATGGACACTGTAACAGACTTTTAAAATGGCGAGCTAAAAGGAAGAAATATACATAAATCAGCCCACAAAATTCAATAATGGTTCGAGCAGTGTGCAAACTTCAAAAATCGTTCTATGGTTTAAAGCAAGTCAGCCGTGTCTGGAATGAGAAATTAAATGGAGTGTTACTATGACGCGGTTTGAGAAGAAGTGAAGCTGATCAATGTGTATATTATCGAATGAACAGTTCAAAAATCTTATTGGTTGCAATCTACATTGACGACGTTTTGATTTTTAGTAAGAACACATGTTCAGTAAAAGTTCTAAAAAGCAAATTATCAATGAATTTCCAGATGGGAGACTTAGATGAGGCGTCTTTGTTTCATGGAGTGCGTATAATTCGGAATAAAAGGGCTGGAGCAATAATTTTGCTGTAAACCTTTTGAGCAGATTCAGCCAAAATCCAGGGAAGGTATATTGGGGTGCTGACAAGCGTGTGTTACGCTACGTTAAAGGCTCAACAGACAAGCGTTTAGCCTATTCAAATGCTGCTAGCGAAATAGAAGGTTTTTGTGATGTTGAATGGGTTAGCGATCTGAACAAAATAGACTCAACAACCGAGTATGTTTTCAAATTCCAAGGAGCTGCAATTTCCTGGGTAAGTAAAAGAAAAAAGACCATAGCATTGCCATCAACGTAATCTGAGTTTATGCTAATGATCTCAGCTATAAAAGAGGCAGTTTGGTTCAAGTGCTTGGAAAATGGGATAGTCCCAAATTCCTCAAAAACTGTGTTACTTCATTGTGACAATAAGCGAGCAATTAATGTAGCAACAAATAACTCTTTTTCGGATCGAACAAAGCACGTTGATGTCAAAGCATCGTTCATTAATTAAAAGGTTGAAAATGAACTGATAAAATTAAAGCAAATTTCCACTAACGAAACGTTGTCTGATTTCTTAACTAAAGGAGTCAGTGGTGCGAAATATGTTAATTCCTATGTTCAAATAGGTCTCATTGATTAAAATGTCTTTAATATATTTGGTTGAGATCCTCAAAGTTAATGGAATTTAAATGAAGAATATGGCGTTCAGAGAAGGTGTTGAATTGTGAACGCATATTTAGTTTTTGTATCTAGTTAGTTCCTGACTAAGTTTTTTTATCTGTCAGATTTTTTATAAATTTGTATGTTTAAAAATAAAGGTTTCTCAACTTCAAAACATCAGTATGTAATATTTCTTTCTAATGGGAAGTGCTCACTGCATATTTTTTAACTCATTTTTATTTTCTATAATTTTATAACTTCTCCAAAAATGGCAGATTTTTGTTTTATTTGTAATAAATCTTTAATGGAAGGTTAACTGTTCTTGTGGAATAGGAACTTGAAAACTTTAAGATATTTAGTATCAAACGAGCGGACAGGAAAGCTGAATTCTTAGGAAGTGTTCATTCTGCGATAATCCACCTGGAGTTGCCATAAGGAATATACCCAAATGTCCACTGTATTACGACTGGATGTTTGTCGTAAAGTTCATCAAGTTATCGACACGTTCATTCAAGTACTTCATTCTTGAATTAGCATGGAAGCGTAATGATAATATTTCAATAGCAGTTATAAGACGGATTGTTTGTGTACATAATTTGGTTGCTGCATAGGCTCAATTCAGATCGTTTTAAGGCTTCCATGAAGCCTAGTGCAGGAGGTACAATTTGTTGTTCTCAAGGTTATCAAATTACATTAGCAATGCAAGAAATATATTCATTGATTGAAGATAATGATGAGAGTCATTTCACCTTAACTGAATTAAAAGGTGTTTACAAGGATTACGTTCCAGATGACAAAACCATCAAAAGTAAACTGGTGCAAAATATACCAAGAAAATAATAACAATTACAAACAAAGATACATCGTTCACCATCAGTTGTTTCACTTACTCAGAGCACGATGTATTTAAATAAGTCATAGTTTGAAAATAAAAAAGTTGATGTAGGAGAACGATCGGGGATTGTACAAGCAGCTGCAACTATCAATCACCTAGATATTCGATCAGAAGAAGTGAATAATAAAATATTCATCCACTTGGTAAAATGTTTGAAAGTATTAACAATGAAATTCCAGATTCTTTAACCTTCATGTTAGAAAAAATAATTTTAAAAATAAAAGAAAACAAAAAGATACTATAAAATTTAAATGCACTGCTATTAATCATGCTACTATGACAACAGTTTGTCCAAGATTATTTACATCGCAACTGCAATTAGTTACCTTTATATTTTATCACAAACTATTTAGATCTAAACACCTCCTAGATATTTTATTCTGTTTTGCCGTGTGTGCATCAAAGAAAAAACGATAAAGTATGAGACAGCAGCAGTTTACAATCTACAGTCTTATTTTGCCTCATGAAGCCTGAGCATTTTTGCAATCTTTCGCTGATGATGCAAACAAATGTTGATGTTAAAGATGGGCATTGCAGTGTACGTATAATGAATATAATCCAAATTATAACACCGCTGTTGCTATTATGGCTGAGCAACCATTAATCATTATCACGTTTAAACATTGAACTCAGTGCAGAAGATATTGCTTCAAAAGCTCTAGTCCTTGTTTCAAGTGAACTAAAATACAAGCAGTATGGGATATAGTAGAATTGTTGTAGAAAAAAATCTCTTTTGAAAATACAACTGCTTCGATGCTCAGTAAAATGGATATATTATGGATGACTGCGAAATGGAATGGTATCTAGGAACTTCCAGACGGAAACTAATTTAAAGAATGTTTAACTGTGAAATCTAAGAGTTTTTCACTGTAAATCTTTTTTGTCACTATCAATTGACCAGCAAGTGACTATAATTCTCTTTATTTCGCTTTGTTGTGTGTTTTAGACAATGCAAAAAAATATGGCTATCTTATGTGTATAGTTGCTTTTGACCAACCTTTGTTTACCAAAGCAAGAGAAATTGTAACAGCAGCACCGAAGTTTCACTGTTATCAAAAGCAATTGTAGGATTTCATTTGAGCATGTATTGCTTTGGTTCGCTTGGTTTACAAGGAAATGGTTTTAAAGAGGCTCTTTTCGTTATACGAGGGCTATTTTTTTTCAAGGTCCGATCGGTCGCAAAATAAAAACCACAGTACAAATCAAAAATTATTTTTTTGTAACAAGTACTTACATAATTACTCTATTTTTCTACAAAGTCGCCACTCAGATTTACACATTTGTCGTAGTGTGGTACCGACTTCCCAATACCCTCGTTGTAGAACGTAGCCACCTGTGTGTTCAGCCATGTTTGTATGCTGGTTTGCAGCTCAATGTCTGTGCCAAAATGTTGTCCTAACCAGCGTTTCATGCGAATAAACAGGTGAAAATCAGATGGAGCCAAGTCTGGGCTGTATGGTGGATGACCAAACACTTCCCATTGAAAAGACTGTAGGAGTGTCTTTGTTGACACTAACTTCCTTCCCTGACCGCCTGCATCATGAACATCTGTACGTCCTGCTTTAAAGTTTCTGCGCCATTGTCGCTTTTTGCTGTCACTCATTGAACACCGTACACAGTACTTATTCGTCGATTAATTTCGGCTGCATTACACCCCTCAGCCTGAAGGAATCGAATTACCGCACGAACTTCACACTTGGCGGGAGATGCTATTGTTGTAGACATGTTTACGTATACTACCTACGTGAACACAACTAAACGGAAGTGACGCGACGCGATTGACAGCCATACTAGTGAAGCTGCGCAACACATCTGCGCACTGGTTCATCCGATTTTTAGGGGAGTTTTTATTTCGCAACCGATCGGACCTTGAAAAAAAAACAGCCCTCGTATATGCATCCAATTCCATTGACAAAATGTTACATAGACATGCTTATAGTAGAGCCAGCCAAGACCATTCACTATGTTACTTGGCTTTAGCAATTATAGTAACAAAAAGTATTGTCATTAATAAAGACCTAGACAACAATACTCTCGGGCCACAATTGACGATGTGATCAACGGGACTGCACTATATAACGATATTAAAAATTGCGATGATAATCCAGCGGTTTTAGTTGATGAATGTTAGAAAAAGAAATAGGAATGACATCTAGTAGCACAGTAATTTGAAATACAAAAAAAAGATTACCTGTAGAAAAATGTCATAATAATTTGAAGTTACAAAAATGCATTTGTAGTCAAAACCTATGCAAAATTTGATTAGTATTACTAAGTTGTTTTCTGTTGTGAGTTACTGTAATTTATTGTTGTACTGTATAAGCGAAAGGGAAACCGTATTTGAAACCAAACTAAGCAATTCTTCCCTACTATTAAAAAATCAAATAAAATAGTAAATCCGTAGTAGAGTTTATTTGTTGGCTTTGCTTATACGTTCTCAAAACTGCTTACAAATAAAAACTATTTGGAAAAATTATTTTTACAACTTTCAAATACGTTATAAGCTGCAGTACAATTAATAATGAGTCAGCGTAGCAACAACAGATCATGTCCAATTTGCAAAGGAAAAGACAACGAGGAAATGGTGCAGTGTGATGGAGTTTGTAAAAAGTGACATCACTTAAAATGTGTAAAGCTGTCTGAAGAACAAGCTCAGGCCGAAGATTGGGTGTGTAATTTATGCGCACCTGATCCCAAATCTTCTACAAACACAGTAGCTACCGCTGGCTCGGGAAAAGGCAATTTGCCGAAATCTGTTGTTCCAGTACTTCTCATGGCAGTAACAAAAGTGGTTTATTCAAGTTACTTACTGAAAAGAGAGCAATTATTCGGAAACAACAAGAAGCCATTCGGAAAGAACTAGAAGCATTAGAAGAAGAAAAGCGCGTTATAGATGCAACTATTAGCGTCGTGGCTGATGATAACGCGAGTTTACTTTCGAAGGTGGAAGATAAAAAGATGAAAGAGGTAGATGAGATATTGGCTGGCAGAAATAACAAGTATAGCGACATCCAAACAGAAGATCAAGAGCCTAATATATATGTAAAAAAATCGTTTGAAGTCAACACGGATACTAGACAGTTTAAATTCCCCATCCCACCTACGCCTGCAGAAGATATACCATTAAATGCATACCAATGGTCTGTGGGACACTCTATGTCTAAGGAGTTGCCAATCTTTAATGGCAGACCAGAGGAGTGAGCTATCTTTATCAGTGCATACGAACAATCGACACAGACATGCGGGTTTAACAAACAAGAAAATATTGTTAGGTTACAAAAATGTCTTAAGGGTACAGCTAAAGAAATGGTCGAAAACCAACTATCCGTACCATCGTGTGTACTTCAAATAATTGCAACACTGAAGAAACTGTTTGGTAGACCAGAACTAATTATTAATTTACAAATAAATAAATTACGTAAAGATGCTTGTCCTAAAGAAGATAAGCCAGAAACTTTAGTTAGATATGTTGTATCAGTACAAAACTTATGCGCTTTGTTAAAGTCAGTAAAAATGGAACGGCACATGGCAAATCCACTACTAGTACAAGAGCTAGTGGATAAACTTCCAATATCAATGAAGTATCAATGGGCAAGATACATCAAATATCATACTACATATGATGTATCAACGTTCGGTGATTGGTTAAATGATATTACTGATGATATATGCTTAGCTATGCCTTCACTGGACCTCGCGGCCACAAAACTAAACATAACAGAAAAACTGCAGAGAAAAGAAAGTCGCGTACATGTTCATGCAATGCCGAACACTTCAAAAGGTGACAGCCACAGTTGCATGAGCTGTCAGGGTTCTAGTAAATCTTTCAAACAGCTTTTCTACGAAGATAAGTGGAAAAAGTTGCGTGACAAGGGTATATGCAAACACTGCCTCAAAAAAAATTTCATGAAGTATCCTTACAGATGCAAAGCGGCGATAAGGTGCACGGAACCAGAATATAAAGGAAAACATCATCCATTGATGCACCCAATAAAAAATGTGGCACAAACAGTCAGTGTAGACCGCGCGGTCCACAATGAAACGAACTGTAGCCAACATATGGAAAAGTTTCATACCGTGTTTCGCTATATGCCAGTTTTACTAAACAGTGATACAATAGTCATCAAAGCGGTTGCATTTTTAGACGAAGGATCAAATGGCACGTTTCTGGAAGTAAATACAGCTAAGGAATTGCAATTAGAAGGGCCCAAGTCCAATTTGTGTTTGAAATTTACTGGAATTTCTCACCGAATTGAAGCTGACTCTATGCACATACAACTAAAGATATTTGGTAATTACAAAAATGTTCCGGAATATGAACTAACTGGAGTGCGTACAGTGAAACAGCTAAATATGTTATCCTAATCATTAAATTATGAAGAAATTTCTGAACGCCACCCATATCTTAGAGGCATACCTGTGACATTATATAGTTGTGCAACGCCAAATAGTCAATAACTGGAAAGTTGCAACACCTACTAAGCTGCGTATGAACTATGATAAAGAACCCATAGTAGCAAAATGTTTACTGGGGTGGACAATATTTGCCGTACAATGTGATAACACCACACAAAGTGTTAATTATTATAACGATCAACAGTATCGTTCATTTAACTAAGACGAAGTCTTAGGAAAAGCACTTAAACAATTTATCTGCATTGACAGTTTAGGTGTGACGCCGCCTATAGATGACATCACCTCAAAGAAGAGAAGAGGGCTCTTGAGATAATGAAGAGTACAACCAGACGTATTAATGGTAGGTTTGAAACAGGCTTGTTATGGAAACACGATGACATTTTGATTACCAGACAACAAACAAATGGCATTTCAACGAATGATTTGTCTGGAAAGGAGTCTAAAACACAAGCCTGACATTGCTGAAGGAATGAAGCGGCTAATCAAGGATTATCTAGACAAAGATTATATACGTAAATTAACGAAAGAAAAACTGTTAAAATCTTATGACATAATATGGTATTTACCCATATTTGTGGTAACAAAACCCAGTAAGCCTAATAAAATTAGGATACTGTACGATGCTGCTGCTAAGGTACAAAATGTATCACTAAACTCAACTTTGCTAAAAGGACCAGATCAGGTATCATCAGTGATTGGTGTTTTGTTGAGATTTAGACTGTGTAAAGTCGCAATTAGTGGTGACATTAAGGCATTAAGGAAATATTCCGCCAGGTTGAAGACCAACTAGTTCAGCGTTTTTTTTTGCGGAATTCCACGAAGCAGGAGCCGGAACTATTCGTACTGCAAGTCATGACCTTTGGCGCCACATGTTTTCCAAGTAGTGCGTAATATGTAAAAAACACTAACGCTAAAGCATGGGAAAGTGAATTCCCAAGAGCCGCACAAGCTATTATAAAAAACCAGTATGTGGACAATTTTTTGGATGGTGCTGACACCGAAGAAGCCGCTCTTGAATTAGCAGGTCAAGTGAAAATGATCCATGCAGATGCTGAATTTGACATTGGGAATGGAGGTCAAACTCAAAAAGAGTAATGCAAGCATTAGGTTGCGATTCGTGTGTATTAAACTCATCCATGAATTTGAATCTCGAAACAGAAGATGAAAGGGAGAAGGTTCTGGGTGCATAAAAACAGATGAATTTACCTACTTTTTACGGTTAAATAATGACAATAGCGAGATATTGAATGGAAAGAGAAAACGTACAAAGAGGGAGATGTTAAAAACACTAATGTCCGTATTCGACTCGCTTGGTTTAATATTCCACTATATAAGCTACCTAAAGATTCTTCTACAAGATGTATGGCGATCAAGTATAGGATGGGATGATACCATTACAGACGAACACAACGAAAAGTGGCAGATATGGGTTAATGCGTTAATGGAAGTAGAACAGTTAAAAATTCCCAGGTGTTACGTGCTCTTACATGCAGATTGGAATAACGGTGAAACTCAACTCCACGTCTTTGTCGATTCAAGTAAGGACTGCGCTGCAGTGGAGGCATATGTACGGATGGAAATGAACGGAATAATAGAATGTTCATTGGTAACTGCAAAAACGCGAGTTGTGCCTATAAAATTAATGACCGTACCAAGACTTGAGCTAACAGCAGCGCTTATTGGATCGAGATTGAAAAAAAACACTATTGAATCAGTAACAGTTCCAATAGCCAAAATCGTGATATGGTCTTATTCAAAAACAGTACTTAGCTGGATTAGATATGACACCAAGAAAATAAAGGGACAGCTTGTAACATTTAGGGTTGCAGAAATACAGGATAATAGTGATGTTGGAATGTGGCGTTACGTACAATCAAAATTGAACGTGGCTGATGATGCTACAAAATGGGATTAAGGCTTATCATTTCAAATTAACAAGCGATAGTTTCAAGCTCCTGCATTCTTGTATCAACAAGAAGAAGGATGACCAGAGGATATTACTATCACTTATCGTACTGATGAAGAAATGAAGGTCGTAGGTGTGAACCAAGCGATGATACCCCTTATAAGATGGAAAGGTTTTCAAATTGGAAACGTCTATTGCATGCCATTTCTTATGTACAACGTTTTTGCGATACAATTAAATGCTGCGTGAACAAGCTCCCTGTTCGGGGCATATCGTTAACTGAAGAGCTGTCCAATGCCGAATTAAGACTGTACAAATTAATACAAGCTGATGGCTATTCGGATGAAATTGAACAGCTGTCAGTCACCCAAGAGCACACTAATCACCTACCATTAATGGTTGATCGGAGTAGTAGCATATATAACTTATCTCCATATATTGATGACAACGGTATATTAAGAGTAAAAGTGCGTATTGGCGCTGCAACATGTGTTGGATTTGAAACAAAACGTCCTATAATTTTACCGGGTAGTTATTATGCAACGCAATTACTACTGCAATCATATCAAGAACTATATTTACACCTTCATCACGAAACGGTGGTTAACGAAGTGAGGCAGAAGTACTACATACAACGGCTTTGTCAGGTATTAAAAAAAATTTGAAGTAACTGTTCAAGATGTAAGTACCTAAAGGCCAAGCCACACCACCTGAAACGAGAGTTCCGTCATTTGCACGATTAGCTTCGTATATGCAACCATTTACCTATGTTGGCATCGATTGTCTTGGGCCTATAGAAGTGTTGGTTGGACGGCGACACGAAAAACGGTGGGTATGTTTATTCACATGCCTTACAGTGCGATCTATTCACCTGGAGGTTTTGTGCGAAATTTTATGCAGCGTCGAGGCAAACCCAGAGAAATATATTGCGACAATGGAACAAATTTTGTTAAAGCTGAACGCATATTAAGAGAGGATATGAAGCGTATTGACATGCAAAGAGTAGTATTATCTCTTAAGGATACGGAAACAAAATGGTATTTCAACCCTCCAGAAAGTCCGCATATGAGAGGTAGCTGGGAAAGACTAGTAAAGTCTGTACAAAAACGCATTCTATGCTGTACTTCCATACTGAGCACCACATGACCCTCTATTTAGAAGTTATTTGATGGATGTAGAACATATAATAAATTCAAGACCTTTAACGTTTCTACCATTAGATAGTGATGAGGATGCGGCATTAACTCTGAAACATTTTTTACTGCAATGTTCAAATGGGGGAAAACCAATCACTATCTTTAGTGACGATGCTAAACTTCTAAAGGCAAACTGGTTAATGTCGCATGGGTAAATGAATACCTACCAGAACTAACCCGTCGAAGTAAATGACATAAAGTAGTTCAGCCATTAAAAATCGGAGATCTTGTATTAATCATCAATTTAAAAAGTTTTCGAAACCATTGGCAAAGGGGTCGAATAGCTGGAGTTAACACAGGAAAAGATGGACAAATTAGGAGTGCCATGGTTAAAACTACTAAAGATTTATTGCATCGCCCAGCAGTAAGACTAGCTCAACTTGATATAAATAATCCTGGTTTGCTGAATAAGGACGACACTTCAATGCATCTGGTGGGAGGGTGTTAGAAAAAGAAATAGGAATGACATCTAGTAGCACAGTAATTTGAAATACAAAAAAAAGGCGACCTGTGGAAAAATGTCATAATAATTTGAAGTTACAAAAATGCATTTATAGTCAAAATTTGCAAAATTTGATTAGTATTACTAAGTTGTTTTCTGTAGCGAGTTACTGTAATTTATTGTTGTACCGTATAAGCCAAAGGGAGACCGTATTTGAAACCGAACTAAGCAATTCTTCCCTACTATTGAGAAATAAAATAAAATAGTAAATCAGTAGTAGAGTTTATTTGTTGGCTTAGCTTGTGCATTCTCAAAACTGTTTACAAATAAAAACTATTTGGTATTTTTACAATGAATTTAACAACAAATTACAAGAATTTGAAAAAGAGGCCCTATGAAAATTGTAGATTCAGTAGTTTTGCATTGTAGCAATTACCAAAGAATTTATTAGAGCTGAGCGAATGGATGGTTGGCGAACACATTTAAACAGCATTAATCAAACGTTGCCTTATATCTAAGCAACTGGTCATTACTTTTATGCCAAAACTCAGCATCTATATCTCCAAGATATGATAAAGCTCCGGCTGTCGATGGAACCTACTTTTTCAGATGGTTTGCTGATGAATACCTCACCATTTGATGCAGTAATAAATTCAGTTGCGGAACCTGATCCGAAATGATCATTCAACTATCTGTTATAAAGTTAATGAAAACAGATGGAGGTGTAACCCAATGGAGCAGCACTCAAGAAAGTTTGTAAGTGGAATATATGCAATACACTGTATGCCTAAAGGTTTAGATTAGCTTAGAGATGTAAACATGGATACAACAGATCAACATGTAGACATCGGGAATTCACAAGTGAAAGCGATAAATTAATTGAATAGTTCTCGTTATATTCCTTTTCCAGAAACTTTAATAATAATGTCAATATCTAGTAGAGTCGTTGACGACAATAAAATCAATTGCTATAATGCTTATAAAGTTGATCTAACATCCATTACAAACATGATTGATAAAAAATTTGATAGTATAAACTAAAACATGCTGATATAGTACTTCCTGCTTTAAAGATGACTGGTTCGATTAAAGTTCATAACGATGATTCACAGATTGAACCTCTTTTACTATTTCAACGTATGAGCATTACGAAATAATTTGACGTTACATATAATACATATGTAATTGATAGAAGATTTTTTTATACATCATGTTACATGGAACCAAGATGAAACATTTGATAAAATTTTTAATATACATAGGCGTTACGGTAATAATATTGTAATTGTATGGTTTTAAAGTTCATCAAAGCTGCAGAATAACATCATCAATGTGCCTTTATCTACTGACATTATTTTTAATGGATCCATGGTTGTTGCGAGTTAAGGAGTTGCTCAGAAATATGGACAACAAGCATCGATTGATTTCAATATTATGTACAAAAATGGAAGCTGCTAATATTAATATATAACAAGCTCAAAGTGGTGATGATATGTTCATTGTTGAAACAACAATCGAACCATCGAATAGAAGAATAAGTATTGTTGTATGTCAAGATATCGAGTTATTAATAATATTGATAGCAGGAACTCCTGCTAAAATAATTATTTATTTTTTGAAACCTAAAAAAGCGAAATTAGTAACAAAAATGTATTCTTCACAAAGTTTGAACTCATACAAAATGTGGTTATTTTATTTTTGCATGCACTGAAAGATTGCGATACCACTTCAGCTATTTTTCAAAAAGGTAAAATTAATATTTTCAAATTATTTGAAAAATGTAAAAATTAATTAGTTATGCAGATATTTTTACTAAGACACAGTGTTCAGATGTGTTTTTTAACAATGAAATTCAATTTTTCTCGACTGTGTATAAAGCTCTAGCAAGAACAATCTATTGATGCTCACAGATATTCAACTTTTGTGAGAGTTGTGCAGTTTAAAAAAACCTGTAATTATCCAATCTTGCGCAAACATCTAATGCAGCTGGGTAACACTTATATCGGGTCTATTACCAAGTTCAAATATGGCTATGCAACTAGCTTAATTCTGAAGATTAGGGGTGGATGTTAAAAATTGTTATTTTGGATGCAATTTCAACTTAGCTTCCATCTGCTTGAGAAGTGCTCTTGAATACAATTTTGTGTAATCCTCTAAGGGTTGTAGCTTACTCTGCCGCTGTAGATAGGTTGAGTTAAATTGTTCATTAGTTTGTGACCGTTGCAAAGAGCAATCTTGTTTAAATGCCACACCCAATATTGAAGACGTTGATAATTCCACCTCCAATTAAGATGTAGATCCATTTCTTTTGTGAGAAAATCAATCGGAATACAGGAGATATCAAAAGAACAAGTAGGAGAAGATGAAAACAGAAGAAAAGATATGCAAATTGAGAAGGAGGTTGAGTCATATTATAAACCGTTCAACTGAATTAAAAATAAATTAACTAAACAATAATTTTCTGTAAAATTATAATTTTGAATATAAACAAACACGGATAGGACTATTGGAGAGACCATATGAAACAAAACACGCTTTATACTCCTATACTTCTATATAAAATAACAAAGCCGTCACTGTCGATTGATTGATCTCGAAAACGGTTGTTTCTATGAAAAGTCATGTGAACATTTTGTAGGAAATTACATAAGCATCAAAATTGATTAAATTTTTTCTGTAAAACCGATCAATAAGTAGATATTCACCAAAACGATTTTTCATTACCTTTGACCCGGTGTAGAATTTTAGGGGCACACGGATCGATGGGTACTTTTACAATTTTACTAGAACATCAAACGGAAGCTCTATACCAAAACTCGGCTTTCTGAGAATTTATCTGAAGTTTGGTCATTATTATCTATTATTACTAGACTAATAGCAACGGTATTTGGAAATAAGCATAGAAAGTTTTGTATAACATCGAAAGTTTGGTGTATTGTATCTCAAACTGAATTTTATCTTCAAAAATTTGTTGTAATGTACATCTATGCTTTTAAAATACGTTGGTGTTTATGAAAAAATGGTTAATGCTACTAAGTAAAATTACGTTGTGTTACAGTATGTTTTGCTGCTCGTACTTCTGTTGATCATAGAAGTATCTACTGTAATAGTCGCTTTTGGAATGCGTTCAACTATCTATATTAGAATAGAAGAAAATATGTTTGATGGATTAGCTGAATACCCTAAAGATGATTACGCTAAATACTCATGGAATTTTATGCAAGAACGTGTAAGTATTTTAAAAACATCTATCGATAGAAAAATACAATTAAATTTCAGCTACATTGTTGTGGAGTTCATCAAGTATCTGTTATAAAGTTAATGAAAACAGATGGAGGTGTAACCCAATGGAGCAGCACTCAAGAAAGTTTGTAAGTGGAATATATGCAATACACTGTATGCCTAAAGGTTTAGATTAGCTTAGAGATGTAAACATGGATACAACCGATCAAAATGTAGACACCGAGGATTCACAAGTGAAAGCGATAAATTAATTGAATAGTTCTCGTTATATTCCTTTTCCAGAAACTTTAATAATAATGTCAATATCTAGTAGAGTCGTTGACGACAATAAAATCAATTGCTATAATGCTTATAAAGTTGATCTAACATCCATTACAAACATGATTGATAAAAAATTTGATAGTATAAACTAAAACATGCTGATATAGTACTTCCTGCTTTAAAGATGACTGGTTCGATTAAAGTTCATAACGATGATTCACAGATTGAACCTCTTTTACTATTTCAACGTATGAGCATTACGAAATAATTTGACGTTACATATAATACATATGTAATTGATAGAAGATTTTTTATACATCATGTTACATGGAACCAAGATGAAACATTTGATAAAATTTTTAATATACATAGGCGTTACGGTAATAATATTGTAATTGTATGGTTTTAAAGTTCATCAAAGCTGCAGAATAACATCATCAATGTGCCTTTATCTACTGACATTATTTTTAATGGATCCATGGTTGTTGCGAGTTAAGGAGTTGCTCAGAAATATGGACAACAAGCATCGATTGATTTCAATATTATGTACAAAAATGGAAGCTGCTAATATTAATATATAACAAGCTCAAAGTGGTGATGATATGTTCATTGTTGAAACAACAATCGAACCATCGAATAGAAGAATAAGTATTGTTGTATGTCAAGATATCGAGTTATTAATAATATTGATAGCAGGAACTCCTGCTAAAATAATTATTTATTTTTTGAAACCTAAAAAAGCGAAATTAGTAACAAAAATGTATTCTTCACAAAGTTTGAACTCATACAAAATGTGGTTATTTTATTTTTGCATGCACTGAAAGATTGCGATACCACTTCAGCTATTTTTCAAAAAGGTAAAATTAATATTTTCAAATTATTTGAAAAATGTAAAAAATTAATTAGTTATGCAGATATTTTTACTAAGACACAGTGTTCAGATGTGTTTTTTAACAATGAAATTCAATTTTTCTCGACTGTGTATAAAGCTCTAGCAAGAACAATCTATTGATGCTCACAGATATTCAACTTTTGTGAGAGTTGTGCAGTTTAAAAAAACCTGTAATTATCCAATCTTGCGCAAACATCTAATGCAGCTGGGTAACACTTATATCGGGTCTATTACCAAGTTCAAATATGGCTATGCAACTAGCTTAATTCTGAAGATTAGGGGTGGATGTTAAAAATTGTTATTTTGGATGCAATTTCAACTTAGCTTCCATCTGCTTGAGAAGTGCTCTTGAATACAATTTTGTGTAATCCTCTAAGGGTTGTAGCTTACTCTGCCGCTGTAGATAGGTTGAGTTAAATTGTTCATTAGTTTGTGACCGTTGCAAAGAGCAATCTTGTTTAAATGCCACACCCAATATTGAAGACGTTGATAATTCCACCTCCAATTAAGATGTAGATCCATTTCTTTTTGTGAGAAAATCAATCGGAATACAGGAGATATCAAAAGAACAAGTAGGAGAAGATGAAAAACAGAAGAAAAAGATATGCAAATTGAGAAGGAGGTTGAGTCATATTATAAACCGTTCAACTGAATTAAAAAATAAATTAACTAAACAATAATTTTCTGTAAAATTATAATTTTTGAATATAAACAAACACGGATAGGACTATTGGAGAGACCATATGAAACAAAACACGCTTTATACTCCTATACTTCTATATAAAATAACAAAGCCGTCACTGTCGATTGATTGATCTCGAAAACGGTTGTTTCTATGAAAAAGTCATGTGAACATTTTGTAGGAAATTACATAAGCATCAAAATTGATTAAATTTTTTTCTGTAAAACCGATCAATAAGTAGATATTCACCAAAACGATTTTTCATTACCTTGGACCCGGTGTAGAATTTTTAGGGGCACACGGATCGATGGGTACTTTTACAATTTTACTAGAACATCAAACGGAAGCTCTATACCAAAACTCGGCTTTCTGAGAATTTATCTGAAGTTTGGTCATTATTATCTATTATTACTAGACTAATAGCAACGGTATTTGGAAATAAGCATAGAAAGTTTTGTATAACATCGAAAGTTTGGTGTATTGTATCTCAAACTGAATTTTATCTTCAAAAATTTGTTGTAATGTACATCTATGCTTTTAAAATACGTTGGTGTTTATGAAAAATGGTTAATGCTACTAAGTAAAATTACGTTGTGTTACAGTATGTTTTGCTGCTCGTACTTCTGTTGATCATAGAAGTATCTACTGTAATAGTCGCTTTTGGAATGCGTTCAACTATCTATATTAGAATAGAAGAAAATATGTTTGATGGATTAGCTGAATACCCTAAAGATGATTACGCTAAATACTCATGGAATTTTATGCAAGAACGTGTAAGTATTTTAAAAAACATCTATCGATAGAAAAATACAATTAAATTTCAGCTACATTGTTGTGGAGTTCATCAAGTATCTGATTGGTCAAAGCACAATATTACGGATGTCGATGCAATTAAAATTCAGCAAGAAAATGTAAAATTTAGTATACCAAGAAGCTGTAGCTCTTATTTCTCTTCAGAGTTGGTTGTATTTGAAACAGGATGTCTCGATCGTTTATACCATATAGTAAATGATGGTGCAATTATGGTTGGTGTTGGAGGTATCTGTGTGATAGTTGTTCAGGTAAGTTTCGTTATGGATGTTTGAGCTTTCTCAATCATTAACTTCATTCTGATCAAAATACTTTATAACCAATTAGGAATAAAACAAATAAAAACAATCTAACACCAATGACTGAGTACAAACTTCAAAGCATTTCTACCTTTTTATCTTGGGAACACCTAACCTCAAATTTATAACATAATGTCATTTTGTTTACTACAGTGGTGACCCAGAAGTTGTATACTGTAGTAAGAATTCCTTAATATTTTACTTAAGAGTATGTGCCACATCATTCACCAGTTTATAAAAGTAAAGATGTGAACTTAATTCACGCCTTCTAAAAGCTAAAGTTACACATGCTACACAGAGTGCCTAGTAGTGAACTGACTACTAGCTTATTTTTGTACTGAATCCATTCAAAACAACACTCAAACTACTAGAATGCAGAAGGTTTATTAAGTGTGCCATTCACTATACGAACCCAGACCCGACTTCTAACTGGGACCTGACATGTGACTGAACTGCGTTTGTCAACACCTTACACGGGCATGACACGAACCTTGCAAAAGACATCATTCGTACAGTAAACGTGGTGAGTAGCCCTGGACACTTATTATATCTCCCCTGCTCGCATTTGGAAAAGTCTTTTGCATTTGTCTATTAAATTCGTGCAAGTGGAATTTTTTTCGGCCTGTTGCGACAATTCTTACATTTGATGGCCCACACACAAGGATGTTCTTGATATAGGAGGATAAATTTCTCCCAAAATATTTGTTGTCTTCAAAAAACATTTTAAGTTCATTTTAATTTCCAATTACCTACATTAAACTGTGCAACTGTTGTCTTGAGCCGTTGGACAAATCTTGACAGATCACACACATTACAGAAATAGGACGGATTAGTTGTGGTCATGTCGTAGGTTTGGTTGTTAACTATTGATCGATTTGACGTATATTTCATTGCCATTCATTACCGATTGGTGTGCAAGCAGGGTATGGCTGACCAATCCGCCATACTAATATGCTAATGAACAGCACCCTTTACAAACAAATTGTATAAAATAATCAAACCAGGTTCGATTCCTGCTTGCGTCGATTTATTGAAAAGTTCTTGTGCTGCTTAAATGTTTGTGGCCTGTTAGTTAGAGCGAGTTCATATGCCCTTAGCAGCTGACGCACCCGAAGTGCTGTTTATAGAGGAAAATAAAGTACTGGCCAAATATCATCCACGTTCTTAATAATGCGTAATACAAATATTCTCTAATTAATACTGTCATTAGACGGTTTCTGCCAAATTGTGTTATTAATATGTGTTGTTCATCGTAATTACCTGTTGTTTTCAGAGAGAAAACTTCCATGTTAATAGCTTACGCTGTTCCATTTATCACCCATTCTAGTGTTGCTATTACCCCTAACCACGTGAAACCTTGATGCGAAAACAAAAACTGTTGCTGAACTCTACAATGAAAAATATAGTTCTCAAAAGCATATAAACTCTTTAAGTACGTCGTACTATGTCGAAAACACGTCCAGAAAGGCTACAGCAAAAAATTTAAATTAGGTGCTTTCTTGAACGAAGACCTATTTACCTTGGCCCCAGAAACAAAAAATAAATTTGTTAAGTATTGACTACTTATGCAGAAGTCTTACTGCAGGAGATCTAAACCAGCTGGCTTTACAGTTTGCTATTACAAATAATCTACGCCATCTGGTTTATATAGAACATATAAATGCGGGAAGAAACATCTGTGGCTCTCTCCATAAGACACTTCGTTGTCACTTAAAAAAATGTAACCCCAGTTACTGACAAAAATAAAGGAGTTTTCACATAAAGACATACAAAAGCGTTTACTGTACTTAATTAAAGCGAGTAAAAATCTCAGTTGCTCGTGTTTTTAATGCAGACGAGATTGACGTAATACTAGTGCAACGTAAAAGCATGAAAGTTGCTTACATCAAAAGTATACAACAAATTCAAACTCTGATCATCAGAAAGAAGTTAATTAGTGTCCGTGAAGGGAACTTCTTCTTCCATACTAGTGTTTCTAAGGAAAAAAATTAAGACTAAGCTTTTGGTTGGCGCTCTACCTGAAAGATTTAAAGCAGTTAATTAGTGATTATTAACAGTTAATGTTTCTAACAAAAAGGTTGAAGTAAGGTACTCTATATTATTATTATATGCATATAGCTTGCTAAGCAAGATTTTGTAGTGCTTATAATATATGAACATGTAACACGTTCACATAACATTGGAGTGCTTGAAACTGATTATAAAGAGGATAGCTCTATTGTATGTCTCCTATTCCACTCTTTGGATTGTAAGTAACCTTTATACCTGCACAATTAGAATGGATGCCTCGAAAGTACCATACTGCTAAAAGAAAAGAAAGAAATTGGAAAGATAAGAAAAAAGAAAATAGGAGAAAGTTGACTCGCAGAAAGCCGATGGAAAAGAAATTGCTTTGTTATATGGCGTAACTGTTTGTCTAGCCATATGAGGCTGCAAAACCGCAAGGAAAGAAATGCTGAAACCAAAGTACCAGAGGTGGCCGTAAAAAGAAAATACTGGATTTGCATTCCCACATGCAAAGTGAAAGTACTGTTACCGAACAACTGCAGAGAATAATGAAAACACTAAGTATGAGGTCCAATAGTTCACTTACCTGAATAGATCTGAAAGAGAAATAAACTTTAAGAGCAACAAAAGTAAAAGGCAAAGCTACAGTTTAAATGAGTTATATTTGCTATACAAAATAAAAATGCAAAATTAGTGCATACATGAATTATAATTTTTTTTGAGTAAATAAAAAACAATTTCTATATCGAACATTAGAGAAAAAGCTTTCCATACCACCTACAATAAACAATGTAAAATAAAACTAAGACGCATGTACGCCTTACAACTAAACTTATGGAAATTTTATAAAAGGAAATTATATATTTTTAATTAAAACTAGTACTTAAAGAAACAAAATTTTTTATTAAAATATAATTAAAAATTTTATTATTTAAAATTATTTGTCCAAACTAAATGAATAAGCTTCCCAGCAACTGCAAACAATAAGAAAAAGAAGATATTTAATTTTAGAATATGTTTATTATGTATAAGTTACGTTTCCGTTAATTGTGAAAAGTACAGTTAATTAAATGTACATTGCCTGAAAGACATGTTTTTGAACAATTAGGAATGTCTGCTACAGTGGAATCTTCTTGATTTGAAATAATATTTTGTGCCACTGACAACTACAGCTAAAGTACTTGTTCGCAAAATTGATTCTGTTTCAGCAATGCACTGCCAATAAACTAAACAGTTTATGATATAATTCTTGTGATCTATCAATTTATAATCCCTTCAGCGACCATTGATGACTTCCAACCAACATGTTTCTTTAGTGTCAACAAGATCCCCAGATTCAACTTATAGTGTAGCAGACGAACTAAATGCATGACCTGTATATGACTTAGCAGTTATTAAAATGAAGAAAATTGGCTACTCTTAAGGTACCTTAGAAGACTTGGTTAAATCGACAACTTGATTGTTGCATAATCATGCGATATGCAGAATCAGGGGCTATCCTTTGCTTCTGAGGATTACCATGTAAAATCAGTAAAATTGAATTTTTTTTTCAGTAACTATAAATCTACTATTTACACATTCTTTGTTTGCTTAAATTTCACAATTAATGGAATTCCACGTCTTCAATATTCATCTAATGTTTGTCTGGCTAATTTACATATTCGACAGGCTCCTGCAATCCCAAATACAACAACAACTTTGACTATTAAATAAACTTCATGAGCATTATTTAAAAATCACTAAAATCTGTCAAGAGGTATAACAGGCTTTTGGGCATGTAACCTTTCCCATTTATTTCAGAAACGTAATTAGTTTGCAATATTTTAAATTTCCATTATTATTGACTTGTAACATTGCTCTTAAATTGAATAATTACCACACTGTTGATGGCTTTTGTTGTTGCGCTAGTTCCGAAAAATAAACCAATAACACCGTCTCCGAGTAAGAACTACATGTCTTTTTCGCCTTCCATTCCATGAATCTTGAATACGCAGTTTCGTAAATTTTTCGTGATTTAGCTGGCAATAATTTTATTGATGCTACTTTCGCTGCCTCTACCAATTCCGGTGGAGTAAGAGAAACTTCTGAATCAGTACTGTCCATTTTGAATTTTGAATATTCAAAACAATCGATATAAACAACTTAAGTTCGCAATTTTGTAACCACTGCAAAATTAAATTGACAGATATTTGATTACTTTAAAGGTTTCCTTAGCAACGCAGATCTAACTGTCCCTATAAGTACATCAGCCTACCTGTTTGAAACTTCAAATTTGACATAGATTGATTTTTGACTTTAATATAATTGGTAATATTTTTTAAATATTAAATCATTGTTTTGCCAGTCACAGAAAAAATAGTGTATTATCGGGTAAAATGTAAGATTTTAGCTCTCGGTGTTTTGTCCCTCCGCTTCGCGTCGGGAGACAAACACACACCTCGAGCTAAAATCTAGTACTTTTTCCTTGTATAATAAATAACTATTTAAATTAAATAACTAGTACTTAAATGTTAAACAAAATTTTATTATTATAAATATAATTTAATAAATTTTATTATTTTAATCAAGTTTGAGTCAAACTACTTAATGATATAAGCTCCCAGCACCACTCAAACAAACAGAAAAATAGAGAATAATTAATTAAAATTGTTAACATATATTCTGTGATTAGTCCCGGGTATTGTGATTCCTCCGAATAAGTCAGTTTGATGTACGGTTGGAATATCTTCAGCCGAATTAGGAATGATTGGTTCATAGTGATCTCCATGTATCACATCCCTGCCATTTCTAGTGCAATGAACTACAGCTAAAGGCTCGCGAACTAATTGATCTTCCTTTTGCACAAAAATTATATGATGTGATACTGAAGCCGAAATGATAATAAGAATCATTTGGATATCTATTAAAGTTTATATTAGTTTGTACTGTTAACATTTTTTCTCAAATAAATTCGATTATCTTGACAACTAAATGAGATATCGAAAAGTGTATAGCATATTTGTAATCAGCGTAACTAAACAAGGTACATATACAGTGTGTACAGTATAAAATGCAGTACATGGGGATCTTGGAAACTGTAGGAGATACGATCTTGGTTAAATAGGACAAAAGTTGCATAATCATGAGGGTATCTCAGATCGGTTTTCAAATTTCAAAATTATTTCATAGGTTACTAGATAGAGGCAAAAAACAGAAAATTGACGATTTCTTTATTTGCTCGTAGTTAGTCTAGTAATTGAAATAGAATGTTCAAATTTAGTATATCATGGTAATTCCCCATTGCGCTTCACATTTTCAACTTAGATTTTGTCTAGGGCATCTAGATTTTGTGTGACGATGTTCAACTTTTTATTTTTAAATAGCCGCCATATTGGATTTTTACAGTTTTGAAATGCTGACAAAAAAACCCTTTCCAAAGAGGTATAACATGGCTATGATTGATTGAATCAAAATACTAAATATCACATAATTATGTTTCGGTCGTAGTAGGCTTTAATTTCCATTATGACAAAGAAAAACAATTGCTCTAAAAATTTTAAACTTAATTTTCAGTGGTAATAAAAACAGTAAAAAACGTAAAAAATTAAAATAAATCTGTATTAATCAGAACTTACATAACTATGCATTAACAAAGAATAAATACAAACTAGTATCTATTCAATACAAAATATTATTTAAGCTATTTTTAGTTGTCATTCATGTTCAGACAATTGCAAATTAACAATCAAGGAAAAAAAATATAACAATAGTCAGCCACATGAATTCATTATTTATTTTAAATGTTCAAATAACCCCCCATTTTGTTGAACACACAACCGACACCTTTTATAAACATCTTTACAAGATCGTCTTATCATAGTTGGAGTTATTATATTTACGGCCTCTTGAACTGCTTGTTGTAATTGGCCTACATTATCATACGTTTTTGAGTACACACGACTTTTTAAATGGCCCCATATAAAGAAATCTAGAGGAGTTAAATCCGGTGATCTCGCCGGGCCACTTAATTGGTCCCCGATTTCCAATCCAGTTTTCATTATACTCAGAATTAAAAAAATTTCTAATAATCAGAGCATTGTGGGGTGGAGCGCCATCATTTTGAAAAATCATATTTTGCATAGTAGCGAGTGCAAGCTCCATTATTCTATCTGCCACACTTCCCTGCAATAAATCTAAGTATCTCGCAGAGTTTAAATTTGCATCATAAAAAAACGGACCTATAATGTACCTTCAAATAATTCCAATCCAGACGTTGAATCCCCATTTAACTTGATGTCTAACTTGGCGGTTCAAATGTGGATTTTCATCTGACCAAAAAATTGTATTTTTGCGGTTGAACATACCACAATTCGTAAATCGACTTTCGTCAGACCACAAAATTGTATATGCAAAATTTGAATTTTCGTTGCACTTTCTGATGTACCAAGCACAAAATTCCATTCTTCGAATTTGATCTTCAGTATGCAATCCCTGACATGGTCGTTCATGATATGGAGGGTACTTGAAACGTTTTAAAATAGCTCTTGCCGTAGAATGAGCAACACCTGTTATATTCTGAATTTGTCTAAGAGAAGTACGAGGATTTTCGACAACTGTTTGTAAAACGCTGTTTTCATTATCTTTTTTAATTTGCCTATTTCTCTTAGACAAGCCAAAACTACCATAATTTATTAAATTATTTTGTAATCTCCGAAACATACATCTGTTTGGTTGATATTTTTCTGGGTATTTATTTAAATACAATTCAGCGGCTTTAACATCATTCCTTCCAGAAAGAAAAAAAACATTCTAATATTTGATATTTATCACGATTAGTAAAGCGATCCATTTCAAGCGCAAATGCTTTGCTTAAATTTCTATGTATAAATTAACTGTTTTTTTAAACTGCACTACTTGAAACATAAAATAAAGGACAAACTTTGACGTTTCTCAGATGTTGAGCAATTGTGTCTCTTTGTCATAATGGAAATTAAAGCCTACTACGACCAAAACATAATTATGTGATTGTTAGTGTTTTGATTCAATCAAACATAGCCATGTTATACCTCCTTGGAAAGGGTTTTTTGTCAGCATTTCAAAAATGTAAAAATCCAATATGGCGGCTGTTTAAAAATAAAAAGTTGAACATCGTCACGCAAAATCTAGATGCCCTAGACAAAATCTAAGTTGAAAATGTGAAGCGCAATGGGGAATTACCATGATGTACCAAATTTGAACATTCTATTTCAATTAGTAGACTAACTACGAGCAAATAAAGAAATCGTCAATTTTGTGTGTTTTGCCTCTATCTAGTAACCTATGAAAAATTTTTGAAATTTGAAAACCGATCTGAGATACCCTCATGATTATGCAACTTTTGTCCCATTTAACCAAGATCGTATCTCCTACAGTTTCCAAGATCCCCATGTACTGCATTTTATACTGTACACACTGTATATCATTTACTGTATCATTATGGGAATATGGCAACGGACGACGGCGGCAACGGCGGCGACGACGACGACGTAGCGATTATATTAACCTAACTTACTTCGTAAGTTTGGTTGAAAAACTTCTTTCCTAAGCAGAAAAACAGCTACACAGTACTGTAATACAACTTTATTGTGCT
Source organism: Platerodrilus igneus (assembly GCA_036346225.1). Taxonomy (NCBI): domain Eukaryota; kingdom Metazoa; phylum Arthropoda; class Insecta; order Coleoptera; family Lycidae; genus Platerodrilus; species Platerodrilus igneus. Next base: position 315,773 of record JARFIW010001130.1, read on the forward strand.
TGTAAATCTAAAGCATACCCTATTTAAAGAACTCAGTAATGGATTTTTGTTTCAATTTTTTAAATCTTGACTTTGCGGAAGTGTTCCTCCACTTTTTGCCCACAATACGTCCATAGGGGTTGCATTTGGATGTTGCTTGATGTATATCAGCGCAACTTCCAAGACGTCCTTAGCAGCAGATTGACTCACTGGTGGTTTCGTTTTCATGCAAGTGAAGTTGTTCTGCACAACAGCGATGATTTTGTCGTGGTCGAGATCTTCATTGGTAACTTCCGAAACATCAGCTTCAACAAGCCATTCTTCTACATCTTTCATCTGGAGATTATGCTGAAACACTTGTAGATTTTTTAATACTTTTGTGTTGTCTGTCTCAACTTTTGCTTGTTTCTCAGGTTCTTCTTGTTTTAATGTTGGCCAAATCTTTTTCCAAGCCTTCTGAAGGGTAGTTTGATTAATTTCGTCCCAAGCTGCAGCAACAGCGTAGATAGCGTCTTTTATGTTGAAACTTTTCCTAGTCTCAAAAAGGCTACATCCTTCCGTTTTTTCCTGCAGAGAGCTGACATATTTTCTTCTGTATCTTCTTTTGAACCACTCTATGATGCCCTGATCCATTGGTTGTATTAAAGGTGTAACATGGGACGGTAAAAATAAAGCCTTGATGTTTACTTTCTTTAGTTCACATTCAGAGGGGTAACTAGGAACGTTATCTAACAGTAAAACAGCACGAGTGGATAAGTTTTTAGACTTTAATAATCAATAGGAACACGGTGGCACGATTTGAATACACTATTTGGTCATCATCAGTAGCAATTTTAATTAAATAATAATTAGCTGTTGTTCCGGAACACTTCAGAGGATATTCTCCTCACCACTTAGGCTGAAGTAAAGCTGCCCAACATACAATTTACTATAATGTTGCGTTAAACACTATCGAGGATATTCTCCTCACCCGCAGACTTTGTTTTTTTACTGCGGGGACAAATTCATCAAAAACCAGTCCTTAAATAAATCACCATCCATCCAAGCAGATGATTGATTCCGATAGAAAAATGGAAGTGTTGCCATGTTTAGATTTTTAAATGCTCTTGGTTTCTTTGATTTTCCTATGACGAAAAGTGGCATTTTGTCGCTTCCTGTGGCATTGCTAGAAGTTGCGATTGTGAGCCTGTCTTTAGCAAGCTTTGTTCCTAACACAGGTTTATTTTTGGCAGCAAGAATGGTTTTTGGAAGCATTTTGTAATTTAGACCCGGTTTGTCTACATTGTACACTTGTTCGGGTACAAGTTTCTGTTCTGTAACCAATTTCTCAAATGTTTATACAAATTCTTTAGCAGCATTATCATCAGCTGATAGTTTTTCCCCTGCAATTATAACATGCCGTATGCCATGATGCAATTCCACTTATGTAGCCACTCTTTACTAGTGCTAAACTTTTCTAGATCACTTCCCAGCTTTTCAAGCAATTTTATGGTTTTTTCCTTTACGATGGAACCTGACAATGGTCTTCCTTTGCGCCTTTCCTGACAAAACCAAACCCATAACGCTTCATCAACAAGTTCAAGTTTTGGTTTTTTCAACATTTTTCTACTTTTTAATGCATCATCTGTCTCAACTATCGTTGAGGACGCTTCCCAATCTTTACGGGTTTTTTTTCCAGTGTTTTACTGTAGTCATCCCTACACCCAACTCAGAAGCTAGCTTAACAACAGACTCACCATGGTCCAATCGTTGTAACACCTCAAGTTTTTTGTTGCAGAGAAACACAAGCACGTTTACGTTTTTGAGTTGCCATTGTCACACACGTAACCTCAGTTTAAAGCACCTCACAATCCGGGGAAAAACACAAACAGTATTGACACAGTACAAGATTATAGTCAGAGTACATTCCACATCAACATTCACGGCTGAACTGACAGTTTGTGACACGAAAACAAGACATACGTAGTGTAGTAGATACAAGCTCACCTAGTCTGATATCCGGAGGAGTCGGTTATGGGAAGGTCGGATATGAGAGGTTCTAATGTACCTAAATAATGTGTAGATTGATGAAGCCACTACAAATACAAATTATAGTTATCACTCTAATGCACAACAAAATAAAAAGCAACTAAACGTCTAAGTAAACTAATCACAGCGGAAAACTTACAAGCTTTTGTATGCCACCGGATTAATCTCATTAGTGTTTCAAAAAATTAGCTGCGTCTTCGTGTCCATGTTAGTTTGCTCTCTGAATACATCTAAACAAATATTAGAACTTGCTGCGTGCAAAATACTGCAGAACAGAAGCATCGGTTGAATCAGCAATCCAGAGGTGAAACTCGGGAACAACTATTGCGTTGCAGTATGAGTAATAGCAAATTATTAGGTACGAGCTGAAGTTACAGGTCAAAATACGAGCTGAAAAAGAGACGCAATTAATAAGTACACGACTTACTCGTATATCTACGCATTATCTAATATCTACTTGAACAAAGAAAATATTGCTTGGAAACAATGAAATAATATAGCAAGAATGATTTTATGATTTTAACTGTGATGTAGTTTAAAATCCTAGAACACTAGACGACTGGTGTTAGAAAATTAGATCTGAACTGCACAATGTTGAATATAAAGCGTTAGTATCTTCTCAGTAAAATTAAAATATGTAAGCAAATATTTGTTATTTTAGGGAAACCAGAACTTGCCATAAATATCAAGTAAATGCATTACGAGTATGATCATTAGAATGCTTAAACTATGAATAATGAAACTACACGATATCGGAAGACGTGCTGACTGGTAAGCATTCACTATGATTATTTCAAAATACATATGAGAGCAAAACCTACACGTTAAGCATAGACCAAAAATGTGCCGAACATTTAAAATTTATTACACTAGGAAGATTAAGAACGAACTGCTACAATTTATCAGATAAAAAAGTTCAGTAGGTATCGCCTACACAAAATTACTATAGTGAAAATGCTATGCGAAATTTCAAAACAACTGGAATTTTGTTCTACAGTTCTAGCATTTTCAAGACTAAGAAGCTGTTATAAATTTTTCAGTGCCTAAAAACAGTGGTTCCTTAAAATACGCTTAAGATTGCTAGTACATTACTCCAGCTCTGGGTATCGAGCTTTTTAACAAAATCCATCGACTTGTGCTAACTAATAGTTTTCCATTGTCACCCTATATTGCTTCTGATTTTGGAAGCTTAAAACAAGAAATCGCAGTCTGTTGTTACGAGCATCCGTGACGATGTGTCATTTGTTATAGAGACCGATACCTCGGTGCACTGTATCGCTGCATCTCTGAGCCAAGAACCAAACCTGTGACGTTTTTTCCGCTATCTAAAGATGAGTAAGAACATTTCTTGGTCGAAATAGAGACTTATGCTATTGTGGAGACCTTGAAGAAATGGCAGCATTTTCTTATGGGAAACTGTTTCTAATTTTACACCGATTTGAGGTCTGTTTCTTTAATGTTTGATCAAAAACATAGCAGTAAAACAAAAAATGAGGAGACTCGAATCAGCCTGCTATAATGTTGATATTACATATTGAAAAGAAAAAGATAATGTAGTTCCTGAGTTCCTGATGTTTTTAGCAGAGTGGGTAGGTTGGTTAACAGTTTTAAATATCTTTACGCACTGCATCAAGTCTTTTGTCATCCTGGTCTTATAAGGATGACTCACTAAGATCGTTTTAGAAATAGTCCTTATTTTATAGAAGAGATTATACGAGTAATGTCCTCTTGTCCAGTATGCGTCAAACCTCAATGTGTAAGAAGAAACTGGATTAAAGCAACTTCTCTGCTTCAAAGAATGAATCTAAATTTTAAGCGCACTGTTCCTAGTACCAATCAGAATATATATGCCATCGTTATCAAGTACTTTTGTTTCCCTTTTGCGTATTCTTGTAGCGATACGTATCCTGCAACTATGATTAGATGCTTTACTAATATGTTTTCAAAATCCAGCCTACCACTATATGTTCAATTGGATCAAGAATCTACGTTTATGTTGTATGAGCTAAAATCGTATTGCGTCTAGTCGCTCTTTGCCGTACAACTCACGAGGTAATGGGCAGGGCGAAACGTACAATGGTGTAATTTGAAAAACACTTTTACTTGCTCATTAAGACAATGGGATTCCAAACTTACCAGTATATAAACAGCATCCTAATGAGAAAATGTTCCAGCACTGTAGGGAATTTGCTAATTGCAAAGCGATACCTACTTGGCTATTATCTCTGGAAACCGTCCTTCTAAAAAAATTTAATAGGCAAAATAAGTATGAACCGTTTGTAGAATAAGTTAATCTTATTGATACCAATCTCGAAAACCTTACTATTAGACATCATGATGGTCGAGAAGCTGTAGTATCCCTCAGGAATTAAGCATCCCTGGAGCATTACGGCTTTTAAAAAAGTAGCTAAAACTGAGTATAATAATAAATAGTGTTAAAAATACCAAAAACTCACTAAATAGGGGAGATAAATACAAAAATTACAACCCGAACCTAACCTCAATCATTAGTATTGATGGTGTTGCTAAAAACTATAACCCTGGCCTTACAGATCCCGAAGAAGATTGTGTCTGATCTTAAAACATTTGGCATTTCTAGTTTTAGATGTTCAATACGTGAAAAGTCTAGACCAAAGCACTTAGAGGACCATATTCCTTAATTAATTGAGGTGAATGTAATAATAAAGCAGTTAATTGCTGGATCACATGGTTTTTCCAAATTCCTACTTATTAGGTTCATCATTAGGTTTTCACTCCTGAAACTGGTTGGACGCGTACCTCCATTATTTCCTATATTTTAAGCTAATCTACACATTTCACTGAAATTCCCACAGCATATATCTTTCACTATATGTGTACAAAGGCTAATCAAGATCTACCTCTATTTTTCCTTTCCCTGCTTCTAATATATTCCGCACTATCCCCTCATGCCTTAGAACGTGCCCTATAATCCCATCTCTCCTATTTTTACTGCTTTCTACATATTTCTTTCTTCCTGTATGATTTCTAGTACCTCTTTGTTCTCAACTTTGTCTACACGCCATATCTTCACCATACCTCCGTAGCACCACATTTCAAAAGCTTAATCTTTTCCTGTCTGTTTCTTATACTGTCCACGTTTCACAGTCAGACGGTGCTGTGCTACATACATAAGCTTCAAGCAGTCCTTTCTATGCTTGCATGTTTTTTGTCTTCCAGCATAGTAGTTGCCTTTCCTTGTTTAATGCAGCATGGCCTTGTGCTAATCTTTGTTTGATAGCTTTTGCAGTTTTCCTATCTTGAGTTACTTACCCTTCTAAGTAACAGAAATTCTTAACCTCTTGTAAATTCTAGTTTCCTGTTTTCTGGTTTTTGACTTATTTCCCCCTCCTTTACATACCACTACTTTAATTTTACCTTTGTCATTTTTATACCGTATCAATCCGTTGGTACTGTTTCCACTTCATTAAGAAGTGCTTCCAACTCTTCCTTGCTAGATGCCAATATCGCTATATCGTCTGCAAATCTGAGCATATCACTCGTTTGTCCCTGAATCATATTTCCAAATGTCTTCCTGCATTTGACAGTATTCATTACGCCTTCTATATACAAGATCAAAAATTAATGGGAATGCGCACTTCCCTGCCTCACCCTTTCCTAATATTTACTTCTCTACGTTCCTGCTGTAATTCTATTGCAGTTGTTTGCTGTTTGTATAACCTATATGCTATTCGTCTATCTTATTACTCATTCCATCTTTTTTAGTATTTCGAACATTTTTCCCATTTTACATTGTCAAATGCTTTTCCAGTTTTACAAACCCTATATGCATGCTTTCTCCTTTTTCTATTGTTCTCTCCATGATCACCCTTATAACTAATAGGCCTCCTGTGTTCCCCTGTTTCTCCTAAATCCAAATTGATCTTCTCATAGTACTTCTTCAGTCTGTTTTTCCATTCGTTTTTGTACAATTATAGTTAATATTTTTGACATATGTGCTGTTAAACTTGTTGTTTGAAAATTTTCACATCTATTTGCACCTCCCTTTTTTTGTTATAGTGAGTGAGTATGGTGTTACGTTTGAATTCTTTGAGTATCTCGCCTGTCTCATACATATAGCTGACAAGTTGGAGGCAACATTCTGTTACTGTTTGTCAAGCAACTTTTCGAGTTTCTGCTTGCACTTTATTTGTACCCAACGCCTTAATATTTTACAGGCTTTCTACATCCCTAAAATTCATTCTAAAGAGCTTTATGCCTCAACTGTTTCAATTACTTAGTTTGTACCTCTTGGCATTTTCCCTCAATTTATTGTTCTTTAACTTTCCTCCATTGGCAAAATATTTCCCACTTTATGGTTTAATGTTATTCCATTCTGTTTCTACTTATTTAGTATTAGAAATTTTTCGGATGTCTATCAACAATTCGTTTGACTTTTTCTCCAATCGTTGGGTGTTTTTGTCGTTTAGTTAATCAAGGTCAGAGTGCCTTTTTCCATTCCTTTTTTCAAATCTTTTAGTTTAAGCGTGGCTTTAATACATACTGTGTTGTGGCCAGTGTCTATATCTATTTCCTGGTAGGTTGTTAAATATTTCAGTTGATTTCTATACGGTTGTCTACCAAGGATGTAATTTAGTTTGATATTTCCCTTTTTCCTGGCATCTTGCACGTGTAGTCTTCTAGTATGATGTTCAAATAATATATTTATGATGATTAAATTGTTTCTGTCACAAAATTCTACCAACCTATTTCTCCTGTGGTTTCTTGTGCCTATACCAAATAAATTCACTGCCGCTCCTTCTCTACCCTCACCTACCACTGCATTAAAGTCTCATGTTATTATTAAATTTGTATGCCCTTTAACGAATCTTAGTATGTATTCGACATCTTTGTAGATCGTTTCTACTTCTTTAGCACTGTAGCTAGGGAGGTATGTATACCTGAATTATTATTGTGTTTACCGATGTGATTGTATGAGTACTCTTTTGTTTTTTGTAAGTAGTTTTTTAGAGTGTCCTATCTTTTTCCTCATAAGTGTTCCCTCATGCAAATTTTCTTCCTCTAATCCTGCATGAATTACCCTAAAGTTTCCACTACAAACATCTCTCACTTCTAGCCACCGAACTTTGCGAACCACTACCAAGCCTAATGCCAACCTATCCATTTTAATTTTCAAATTTTCTAGCTTATCTATTTGCTTCATGTTTCTGACATTCCACGTTCCAACTCACAAAATGTTCCCGGTTCTTGATTTTAAACTTGTGGATCGTGTTCTTTAAAGTAGTTTTCTCCTGGAAATCCGAATGCGGGACTATTTTTAACTTCGGAATCTTTTATTCTAGTATTCTAGAACTGCTTCAAGGTGCAAGTCCGTTTAGAGTGGAATTACTAGGTCACAACATGTTTTTAAAACTGTCAAAGTTGCATGTAAAGTTGTTAGTTAACTAGAACCTTTAAAAAAGGTAAAATCGTTATTACATAACTATATGAAAGGGTTACACCAAAAATAGGATGTAAATAAATATTCAGAAGCCGTCGAATCTTGCTGGTTTACATCTATATTAATAAACAAGTATTAACATCAAGGAAAAACTAGTTACGGTTCTATTAAAAAAATAAACTTGTGTGACATTTACCAATGTCATAAGCACACTACTCATTTTTAAAAATTAACTATAACACAAGAATTTAAACTCTGCACAACGGATATCAACATACCCTTGTGCATCCTTGTCTTACAAATGCAAGGCTAAATATATTGCCGTCACATTATTATACAAATATAACCGCACTTGCAGCTTATATTTCTAACACTATATTATTACAATCGGTAGATTGGATGATTAATTCAACAACTTACAACTAGGGTTTAAATTCTATTGTAATGTAGCCACCTCCAATAATTTAAAAATTGGCTATATTTTGTGCATTTACCTACTAGGTGGCATGCGTTTTATGATTTTTCTTCATAAACAAGTAGAATATTAGTCTGTCATTGTCAATTTCAATACAGTACGTTTCATCTATTACTAGTAGATAAACCTTTTAAAGGAAATCATTTAAACTGTCACTGCAATACATTAGCTTAGTAAGAAAATAGCGATGCATCTATTCAGTAAATCATTTACTTGAATGTCGTTTTGCAGATATTGTTAGCAGTATTCGCGTACATGCTTGGTAAAGTTGTACGACAGATCAAAAACCATGAAGAAATGGAACGTCAAGAAGCCCGCCGAAAGGTTTTTGAACAATTAATGACGAAGAGGGAAGAGAAACCTGCACCAGCTCCTTTGAGGTGCGATAATACATCCTCAGAAGCCTAAAACTGAATGTTTTTTAATTAATTCCTAGCACACTTCTATTGTTTAAGTGATGTATAGATTAATCAGATTACTAATTATTTTCTTTGTTTATGCCATCATCTATAATACATAACCTATATTAGATTATCTTATAAGCCTTATGTTATACGTAAGTAAACTGTATAAGCAACGTGCTCCGCCAATTTACATATTGTTGCAATAAAGCAAAACTTTCCTAGTTTTCACTTTTAGCTTAATGCTTTTGCAGTAACAACGCCACAGTTTTTGATATGCAATGCATATTTATTTGATTTTTGAATAGTTTGATGAATGACAATATATAAAATTTAGCAAACATTAACAACTGAAGCTCAGATATTTGTTATGATTTGTTTCGTTCAATTATACCCTGCTGAATAGTTTTTATATATTTAAAGGTTCCTTATAAATACACCCGCGCTTTCGTTTCAATATTCCGTAACTACCTGTCATAAGAAACGACCCTGACTGTACCTGCTAATTAAACCTATCAATCTATTTCTTCAAAGCGCACTCTTAAACGCTGGAAATAAATGCTTATTCAACATCTCGTATGTTTTAATTTGTACAACTATTATCTTGTGAATATGACCATTGCTCTTGTAAAAGAACAACAGTTTATTTATCAAAAAAGTTGATCGCAGAAATATTGTTCTATCAAATATATTGGATTATCTACAATTGGTGATTTCCAAGGAATGCATTCGTTCTATTTTAAAACAGGAATACGAGTTTGAATAACATAAGATTCCTTCAAAAGTACTTAATAAGGGCAATTGTAGTCAAATTTGCCGGTTTGATTATCTAACGACATTTGAAAGTATTTTGGTAATACATGTTAATAAAATATGCGGATTGCTTTTCTTTTCGTGGCCCAGAATTTTATTCGTTTTCAATCCTGCTCTTGGTGGTGAAATATACACCCTCTACAGGGTGAACACCATTCTTGTCTTCAGGAACAATGCACCCATTTTGCGGTTTTACGAACAAGATCTTGCTGGAAGCATTGCTCTTCGGCATAGTCGAATCTGTCATTAGTCACAGGCCCCTTTGGATCTTCACCGTATCCACTAAACAGCTTGTTACTGCCGCGTGAAATGATTCTGTCAAAGGAATTTTCCTCGTGTCTGACACGATAGAGTTAGTGAACCCAGATTGATGGTGCTTGTAGCAGTTGCTGTGAAGATTTTGCCTCTTCCTGCTCGAGTATCTGCTGTTGGCAAGGAAGCAAATCCGATTACAGCGGATGTTTTACCCATCAGTCTACTACTGTCGGAAAAGAAGCAAGTCCTAACGCTGCTGAAAGTCTCATTCAAGTTTTTCTTGTTATTGATTTGTAGCAATTAAGTTTAACCGCTACCGCTTATGAGTATTTTTTCCTATGCGACCTGTTTCAGACACATTACTATCATGCATGCGGCGGCCGGAGTGCATTCCGACAGTCATCTGTTGGTGATCATGAAAATCACGTAAGTATCTTATTTTCAATTTATTCATAAACGATTACATGGTTATGAGAACCAAAATTTAACATCGTAATTTCGATTGTATTACGTTTCTTTTGAAAAACAATCCTTCATAATTTGTTCTATATGAATTAATATTTCCATTGTGGGCTGATTTTGATTTTCGTTATTTTATTTGCTTATATCACATGTTTCTCTTGTGCAAATTATAGCTTGTCAATAAAATTTATACCTGGATACCGCCTGCTTTTTCTTAAGTAAGAAAATTTGGCACACCCTGACTCACCTCACTCTACACTTTTGTAGCTAGCTCGGTTTATCTAGATTTCATTCATTGGCTTTTTTGTTATACGTTTTCCCTCATTTCCACGTAACAGATATACGATTATCATTCGAGGTTAATGACAAGAATTCTTTCTACAAAGATTTGATTATTATAATGTGTACCTAGTGTGCTACTGAAGCTCTCAAAAGATGGTTACTGTTTCTGAAGTAATAACGATAAATTCGTTAGTACTAGCTGGTTACATATAATAGATTAAAGTTTGAAATCTACAAACTTCAAATCTTTTAATTTTTGTCTATTTTGTAGTTATACTTAATTGTAAAAATGTTGAACAGGTTATGTACTATTTTACAATACTAATCAGAATATCTACATATAGGAACGATAAGCGGTGTCTGGACCGCCGACGCCGCCAAACTCTTTCTCTAACTCTGCATATCACCTTCACCTCTACACATCACGTCCACCTTTGCACATCATCTCCATACGCAAGTCCACCTCTCGCCTCCCCACATCATATAAGTAAAAACCTACAGCACTATGCTCTTGGCTACATTATTTCAACTACTTTTTTAAAAGCAAGATGACGTCACAGCCTTCAAAAAAAAATAAATGCAAGGCAATGCTTTTCTAAAACTGTATTTTAACATTAGATAAATAACATGATTTAAATACATTTAACCAGCAAAGCAGGGGCCTAATAAAACATAATTTTAGTACCAGTTCTACACAGAGAACTGACCTTTGTTTATGTTTTAATTTTATCTACTTTAATTCGTAGTTTAAAATTCAAATCGATCCCCAAATTTTATTTCTCCTTTTCTAGCCAATAATTGGATACATAGAGACCGTCGAGATTTTCGAATTGCAAAATGTACCGAAGTTTGTTGCCATACATAAAATCTTTGATTCTATAAACAACCAGATCCATTTCTTTGTGTAATTCTTGCAACTTGCGCCAATATTCTAGTCGTGGCTCTCCTACTATGTCCTGCATATTTCTCTTGTTGATTTGCTCGATTTTCTCTTGTTTTGAGAGAATATGACCCTTATAGGTTGTGAAACCCTCGGTTTTAAAGGATCCAAAAGGTTCTTTACGAGACAGATATACAATGTTTATCGAAATCCCGTTACATGTGATGTTTGCCAAGATTACAAACCCCACATTGCTACGTTCGTCTATGTCATCTGCCATTTTGATAAATACGTTCTTAGAAAAACTTTTTAAATAATATACCAATTTAGTACCATTCCTTTCTACAAGAACGCCCACTTAACTTAAAGGGTGTTTCTTATTATCCACAAAAGCATACAGCTCGTAAAACCCAAATGCAATTAAATTGGTCCACCGATACTGAAACGGTTGGTATTGTAGTTTCTACATTTCACATTATTCATAGTAATTTGGTATTATTTCCGTGCTCAGATCTTAATGGTCTGCAATACCTTTTATGTTGGTTTAATTGATAACTTCAATTTGGAGGTTGTTGATAAAAACCTGTTGATGAAGCCGTTGTTCCTCTTTCAACGAACGCCGCTTTTGACAAGCAGTCTTTTGATGCATCCATCTTAATCTCACCTTATAGTGGTTTTGGATGTTTTAAATAATATAGTTGTGGAGTAGATTTTGGTATTTCATTGATTTATACATTTATTTTTTACTCACAATACCGCCTTGCGGATATTTCCTGCTTTTACTTATATTAGGCGAGCCACGTTTTTTTGTTTTGTATTTTCTGATATTAATTATTTATCTTTCAGAATCTTGTATTGTACAAATATCAAAATTGCTCTTTGTTAGCTATTAATTCATTGAAACCCAATTCTGTGGTAAAGTATAACTTACAGAAATTTCAGCACTAATACTACTTATTTCAGGGTTTCAATTTTGGTATTAAGCCTGGTCTTAATCCTGGTTTTATTCTTGTACTATTCAGTCTGATTTTTAGATTCAGTTTCATGTATGTATAATTGAACCAGAAACAGATTCTTATACCAGTTCTTGGGTGCTCCTTGTGAGCCCACTTCAATTCTGTACTAATCATCCGTTTGGATTCCTGTTTAAATTCAAGATTACATATTACTTCATTCAGTGGTTTAGGTACTGAAGAATCGTTGGGAGCGGAAGCATTGATTTGTGATCCAGATTCTAGGCCGAGTACTTAGAAGTTAGATATATTGCTGTATTTGCTTTACGCAAGTATTGGCGTAATTATTGTTTACTCTCGATTGAATCCATGTAATTAGCAGTATGCTGGTTATATTATTGTGTTGTTATTAATAAACTATATCAAACTGTTGGTATCCTACTACCAGCTGTTCGTGTGTTTACTCATGTTACAGGTCAGCACTAGAGCACAGCATCATCTAGGTATGCTTAGTTTATGCCGCTTTCTGGTAAGTAATCATTCACATTAATTAATATTTATTGCTAACCTGTAAGTGAAAAACCATTTGTGTGTATTATTGTAAGGCCTTTCTCCTCTGTGTTTTTGAAATTTACTTACTAGCGAGAAACATTTTGCGTCTAGTTTAATGTCAATTTGTACGCGCCAACAGGCGAAAGATACGGTAAATTCATTGCTTTTAGTGGGATACCGGTTTATATGATCCTTTATGTGTATTATTAAAATACGTTTATATTTGCATTGCCACTGTGGTGTGTATTTAATTCCAGATAATTGATACGTGCTTGTAATTCAGTTATTTTGAAATATAATTATATGATTATAGTAGCTACCGTTGTTATAATTATTTTGTTCTTTATCTGTGATATTATCCGAAACCATTGGGACTTGGGGTTTCGTAGTTCTTTCGGCATTTTACCATGTTCATTAACCAAACTGGATGTAAATGTAGTGTATAATCAAACACCCAAACAACTGATTAAAAATCTATTATATGATTCCCTATTTCTGTGCTAGTTATACGTTAACCATTAGATTAGTTTCACCTAGTTAAATATTCCAACAAAAAATTTATAAATTTGAATTTCGTAATTAAATCTTCGTTTATTCAGGTTAGACATTTGCATTTACTACGTCAAACGATTTTTAATTCTCTAATACTAAACTTATGTAGTATGTTTCTACCACTGTCGAATACCAATTACGTAGAAAAGATGATATCTATACTCTATAGAGTAAGAATCGAAGGATGCCAAAGGCATGCGAACAAAGTCAAAGATTACGATGCTGTGGAGTAAATCCACCAGAGCGCAAGCACGGCAATATACCTTCTGATACATCTTAGAAATAACCGAAGAATGTCAAGAATCCGAACACGGTCGGAAATCGGATGAGAAAAGATAATAGTAATAAGGCGAATTTTGCGTGTAACTACAAAAACGGCACACAAATAGTGTCCTTTCTTTTGGACGTATTAGTCTTAATACCTATAAAGGCTACGCGGATTTGAAAAGACGTTGTCTTACTTCCCGGAACAAACACAACTTTATTAGGAATTTTTTCAAGAATACCTTTACCTAGGACACATAAGGATTGCTAATAAACCTTCGGACTATGAATTGTCGCACAATGCTGTTTCGAAGGCGAGCAGTAGTACTACCAAATTTTGTGTAGCGCTCATCGGTCCTGCACCCGATTCCTCACAATGATCGCTCAATGGTAGATTATACTCCGGTTCCAAACTTCAACGAAGTTTGACAAAAATTACGGTGGCGTGTGCAGACATCCGTATGATGTACTAGCAAATTTTGGTTCATCCTATAGATCATCAATACCAACACATTTTTTGCTACCTTCTCCTGCGGAAAGCATCTTCGAATACGAGCTAAGGACTCTTACCTACGATTTAGCTCCTGCTGCTTTCTTAGCGCAACGCGTTGTTCGTCAATTAATGATTGATGAGGGCGGCGCTTACGCTTTGGCTTCAGTAGCTCTGCTTAATCATACCTATATGGATGGTATATTTTCTGGTACTGACACTCAAACAGCAGCAAAGCAACTTAAAGCTGAGTTGATTAAACTCCTTGCTTTGGAAGATTTTAACTCCGGAAATAGTCCAGCAACTGTATTGATATGCTGCAAGATTTGTCTGAAACAGGTCTCAAATCTGAGTTGACCTTTTCCGATGAGGTTAGCAGAATTAAGATTTTAGGTCTAGTATAACATCTTACGTCTGATACTTTCGCTTATTATGTGGTTCCCTTGCAAATGCCTTTTACGAATAGAACCATACTTTCCTATATGGTCCGTATTTTTGATCCCTTGGGGTAGTTAACTCCTGTCATTTTTCTTATCAAATATTTGTTGCAACAATTGTGGATACAGAAACTTCAATGGGATGACACCCCTGATTCCGCTTCTCTATATATCCCAGATAAAAATTTCTCGCAAGTTGTCGCTTTCAAATAGTACTTATTATCTTTTAGGATGTTGTGATGCTAGTGAGAGTGAGAGTGAAAAAAGTCTGTATCTATCTTTATGCAGTAGCGGGTAATTCTGTCTGTTACAATCTCTTAGAAGCCAAGAGTAAAGTTGCCCTATTAAAATCTGCTACCATTCTGCGAATAGAGCTTTTAGGTGCCCTTTTGTTAGCTCGCCTAATATTTTCTATTGCAGCTAACTATCGTGATGTTGGGTACTCTAGTCTCACTATACAAGAATATCTGATTCAAACTCTTGCAAATTTTCGTTGGCCTTTTATTGACAGTTCTTCACTTGAGCATGGTACACTTGTTGCAGATGAAACCGCCGTACCTCATTTGCAACCTTGATGTTAGGGTCCCTTACCTTCTTTGGTCAAGGTCTAGTATGGTTTGCAGAATATTCAAGATCTTATCTCATAACAGGACCATCAAAGTGGTTACCCTTTCACCATCGTTGCAACCATTAGCAGCAGACTGGAATCGCTTAAACTAATACCTGTAGTTGCTTATAATAATCATGATGTATAAGTACAGTCATTTTTTTTCGTCATTAGTTTTCCATGTTGTGACTGGTAGAGACGGAAACCTAATGACGAAAAAATAAGCGCAGATAAATCTGTTGATTATTATTAACAACCACAGGTATTGGTTGTGAAATATCTGCACTTACTGTTGACTGTGCGAAAAGTTATATTGGAAAAAATATTAAACTGGTAAATGTTCAAGTGCGGGGGGAACTTGGCAGCCACATGCTGCTTACCTCCCTTCACAACCACTGAATGTCGGAGAAATAGGGTATATAATTTCAAAACAATAGAAAGGGACCGAACTGCATCTAACAAGAAAGAACAGCACCTATGATGAATGACAACAAACATAGAAACAAGAAGAAAATTGTTAAAAGCATACGTGTGGAGCACAGAACAGTATTCCTATAAAATACGGGCAATAGGAAAAGCAGACAGAGAAACGGTAGCAGCCTTTTGGAATGTTGGACTTCAGATGCATGAGGATGATAGCATAGACAAACAAAGTTAATAACAAATAGGTTATAGAAATAGTAGAGGAACAAGGATATCTGTTGAATAAAATAGGAGAAATAAAAGGGCAGAATACGTTCTAAGGCATTTTTGGGGAATAGTATGGGATATATTACAAGCAGAGATAAGAAAAAAGAGGTAGATGTAGACCTAGATCAGATAGTGATAGATGCAGACTGTGCAAATTTTACGGAAATGTGTAGGTTAGTTCTGAATAGGAAACAATGATGGTGCGCGTCTAACCAGTTCCAGGACTGAAGACCTAATGATGATGGGACTGGTTGGACGCGTACTTCCATTAATTTCTATTCTGAGCTATCTTACACATTTCCCTGAAATTCATACTGCCTGCAGCTTTCACTTTCTATGTACAATAGTCTAACCTAGGTCTACCTTTACTTCTATTTTTCCTATCTGCTTCTAATATATTTCGCACTATTCCCTCATGCCTTAGTATGTGGCCTAACATCCTATATCTCCTATTTTTTTACTGTTTTCCTCATATTTCTTTCTTCCCTAATATTTCTAGTACTTCTTTGCTCTTAACTTTGACTGTTCATGATATCTTCATCATACGTCTGTAACACCACATTTCAAAGTCTTCTACCTTATTCTTGTCTGCTTTCACCACTGCACAGGATTCACAGCCGTACAGTGCTGTGCTCCACACATATGTTTTAAACAATCTTTTCCTTGTTTCTGTGTTTGTCGTCTTTGAACACAGTAGATGTTTTACTTGTTAAATGTAGCACAACTTTGTGCTAATCTTTGTTTTATATCTTTTGCGCTTTTCTTATCTTGCGTTATTTGGCAACCTAAGTAGCAGAAACCCTTATCCTCTTGTAAGTTTACGTTACCTATTTGTATTCTTCTTTTTGACTAATTTTTCCCTCCTTTGCATACTAGTACTTTAGTTTTATTCTTGTTAATTGTCATACCGTATCTCTCTGTTAGAACTGTTTCCATTTCATTAAGAGCAGCTTCTAACTCTGCCTTACTAGATGCCAATACCGCTATATCATCTGCAAATCTAAGTAGATCAATCTTTTGCCCCTGCATAGTAATTCCAAACGTCTTCCTGCATTTGATAGTATTCGTTGCCTCTTCAATGTTCAAGTTAAAAATTAATGGCGATAGGACACATCCCTGCCTCACCTGTTTCCTAATATTTACTTTTCTACGTTTCTGCTATAATTCTATTACTGCTGTTTGCTATTTCTATTAGCTATGTACGTATTATCCGTCTATACATAAAACTCATTCCAATATTTTTGAGTGTTTGAAACATTTTTCTTCATTTTACATTATCGAATACGTTTTCCAGATCTACAAACCTTATATACACGATTTTCCCCATATTCTATTGTTTTCTCCATTATCGCCCTCAGAGGTAAAATAGCCTACCGTATTCCCCTGTTTCGCCTAAACCCAAATTGATCTTCTTCAGCTCGTTTTTCTATTCGTCTTTGTACAATTCCAATTAATATTTTTGACACATGTGCTGTCAAACTTATTGTTCTAAAATTTTCACATCTATTCGAGTCTCTCTTTTTTGGTATAGTTACTATGATGTTACGTTTGAAATCTTTGGGTATCTCGCCTGTCTCATACATATAGCTTACAGGTTGAAAAAGACTTTCTGCTGCTGCTTGTCCAGCGGCTTTTAGAGTTTCTGCTTGCACCTTATCTGTACCAGGCGCCTTACCATTTTTTAGACACTTTAATGCTATTTCAAACTCATCTCTAAGTGTAGAATATCGCAAGTCATCATTTTCAATATCTGATTCCTGTTCTACTTCTGTTAGTTCCTCTCCTGCATATAAATTCCCTATATATTCTTGCCATCTAACCATTTTCGCTACATTTTCTCTAATGACGTTTCCTCCCGCGTCTTCTATATTTTTGCTATATGCTTTTATATCCCTAAAATGTATTTTAATTAGTTTGTATGCTTCGTCTGCCTTTCCAATTTCCATCTTAGTTTGTACCTCTTTGCATTTTTCATCAATCCATTGTTCTTTACCTTTCCTGCATTTGTGAATAATTTCCCATTTTATGACTTTTTATCTCTTTTTTCTTGTTTTGTATAATCTATTTTTGTATTTATGTCTTTCTTTTATTACATTCAGAATATCCTTTGTTATCCATGGTTTCTTATTTTTTTTTTGTGTAAACCCCAGAATATCTCTGGCCGCCATGTCTAAGCTGGATTTAATGTTACTTCATTCTGTTTCTACTTCGTTAGTATCAGAAATTTTCCCGATATCTTTCAGCAATTCATTTGACTTTTTCAAATCTTTCGTGGATATCTTTATCTTTTAGCTTCTCAAAGTCAAAGTGCTTTTTTCCGTTTCGATTTTTAAATTTAAGTGCGGTCTTTATAATTACGATGTTGTGCTCAGTGTCTGTATCTGCTTCCGGGTAGCTTCTACAGTCTTTTCCTTGATTTCTAAACCGTTGTCTAACAATAATGTAATCTATTTGATTTCTTTCTATATCTCCTGGCATCTTCAACGTGTATCGTCTTCTAACATGATGTTGAAATAATGTATTTGTCATGGTTAAGTTGTTCTTGTCGCAAAATTCTACCAGCCTATTTCCCCTGTCATTTCTCGTGCCCAAACCAAATAAATCTACTACCGTTCCTTCTCTACCCTCGTCAACCACCTATAATTATTAAATTTTCATGTCCTTTCACATATCTTAGTATATTTTCGATATCTTTGTAGATCGCTTCTACCTCTTTCTCACTGTAGCTAGAGGTGGGCATGTATACTTTTTCATTCTAATGTAAATAATTATCTACACAATGTCCTATCTTTTTTTGCATAACTAATCCCACACCCGAATTTCCTTCCTCTGCTCCTGTATGAATTACCATGAAATCTCCACTCCAAAAATCCCCCGCCTCTGGCCACCGAGCTTCACTGATTTCTACTATGTCTAGTGCTGACCTATCCATTTCAATTTTCAAGTTCTCTGGCTTACCTACTTACTTCATGCTTCTGACATTTCGCGCTCAACTCGCAAAATGTTCCCTGCTCTTTCTTTAAACTTTCCGATCACTTCTTCCGAAGTAGTCTCCTTTCGGAGATCCGTATGGGGGACTATTTTAACTCTGGAATCTATTATCCCAGAGAATGCCATCAAGTTTATTGCAATTTATGTACGCTGTGTATTTGGGAGGTAATGTGGTGGTTTCTCGTTGCTTTTCATATCGGAGTAGTGTGCTTTAGAATGCCATACCGACCCCTATGGTCTCTGCCACTCTAAGTACCAAAAGTACTGCTGCCCTCTTTCGGGGACTTGTCTTAGTCTGGTTCCTCACCAAAGACCCCACCAATTTGGTAAAACCCTTGGTTCGGCTCTATAACTCATTGGAACACTCAAGCCGTTCCACCCGTTCTAGTAATCTAGAACTTTGTCAAGGTGCAGGTCCGTTCGGAATGGAAAAAAACGAAGGTGAACATAACCACGGCAGTGTAACAGTTAGTTAAAAATGAGAGACATTGGAGAGCTGCATCAAATCAACCTTGAACTTGTAACAAGATAGAGAGGGAAAGAAATATAATAGTCAAGGACATTATAAGACTGGACCCGGTGACACTTGCATAAATACAAGTCAACCTAGTTCGGATGTGTGTTTACTACTATTTGCTTTTTTGACATTGCTAAAATATATCTTTTATCTGGTCCTGACCAATAGCAATGCCATTGACGGAGGTATTCTAGGTATCCTATGTAACACTTCACCCCCTGTTCTGACCTATCTGTATCAGTCAAAGAATCAAGGACCGAGTTACCTAATACATATATAATCGACTACCAATTCTATATCACTTTTTATGGTTCAAAATTGCAATATAAGGGTCCACTTACCTATTCCAATAGTATTTACTCTACTTTCTTCAAACGCCTCGGCTACTCTACAGCGGAGAATACATGGACATGTCCCGGGTGGGTAGGCCTAAAATTCTGAAACCGATACTGGTGAGTTAACTTAACCAAAAGTTTACAAAGTATCTGTACCTTAAATGTATTTCAACAAACCTCTTTAAATTATAGATCTCAAAATTATCAAGTAATGAATTTAATAACCTTTAATGTGGTGATATAACTATATACTAGGTTATCATAAAGTAAGGGATATATTTTAAATCATTACAACTTTTTAATAAATTAAGTTAGTAACATAAAATAAACGAAATCTAGTTGCTTAATGAATGGGATTTTACCGTATCTATGAGAAACAAAAGCGTTGTCATAACAATTGTTGACACTAGTGTCAAAACGAAATTATTCAATTTGAAGTTTTATTTTGAAATTAAAACTCAAGTAAACGTTGAATTCAAACGACTCAACTGTAATAACATGGATTTACAAACAAGAATTGGTTTAGTTCAGTGCTATTATGAATCCGGCAGAAATTACACCGCTGGATTATGAAGATTTCACAGTAATGGGTTTGAGAGCGGGACCCTGTCAAATGAAAGCGTACCGCAATTTGATACAAAAATTTGAAAGAACAGGGTCTGTAACTGACTTACCAAGATCAGGAAGACCAATAATTAGTGATGTTCCAAGTTGCAGAGGTTCTTCATTAATATTTAGGCACACGTAGAAGCAATTCACTAGAATTCGCAGTGCAAATGCGAAATCCAAGCGATTGCAAATGCCGTATACCACGATTTGGAAAATTTTACAATAAAATTCTAAACATGTATCCATATAATAAAATCTGGTATTAAATTAGAAATGGCTGGTAACTTTGTTTGAAGAACGAAATTTCCATCTCAATTTACGTGAAGCCAAAGGTTTTGTTTGTTACTGACAGTTATAAGATATTTCATGCTATGTTTTAAAGGTTAGAGCACGTAAACTTGTATTATGTTTACAACAAGTAAATTGTGTAAATTTCAATTCTTGTTGAACTGGTTTTATAAGCCGTAGAACAAAATTTTGTCAGATTAGCTTACTATAATAACAAGCTTTGTTCCATTTGAACCTTCGATAATTTCAACGTATGTTTTCGACGTCATAAATTTATTTAAAGTTAAAATTTGTTGTCTTGAAAGCAGATGCTTTGTGCAGCTGTAATGGAATTTAAACAAAACATTCCGATTTTGTGATCAGCTTTATCTATACATAAATTATTAAACGTAAATATGAAAGTTCAAATCCACGTTATGTAAGATTCTAGTAATTGTAATCTACCTGAAAAGATCTGCCCAGGTTAGAAAAAAAAAAAAAAAAAAAAAAAAAAAAAAAAAAAAAAAAAAAAAAAAAAAAAAAAAAAAAAAAAAAAAAAAAAAAAAAAAAAAAAAAAAAAAAAAAAAAAAAAAAAAAAAAAAAAAAAAAAAAAAAAAAAAAAAAAAAAAAATATAGAAGAAATAACGTTTCAGTGGTGCTTTCAGTACAATAGAACAAAAAGACGTTTCAGTCTTTTGTAAAAAAAAAGTCGTTTCAACCTTTTCCGATGAGGTTAGCAGAATTAAGACTTTAGGTCTAGTATAACATCTTACGTCTGATACTTTCGCTTATTATGTGGTTCCCTTGCAAAGGCCTTTTACGAATAGATCTATACTTTCCTATATGGTCCGTATTTTTGATCCTTTGGGGTAGTTAACTCCTGTCATTTTTCTTATCAAATATTTGTTGCAACAATTGTGGATACAGAAACTTCAATGGTATGACACCCTGATTTCGCTTGGTGCGCCGAATGGGAACAATTCTGCGCTCAACTTCCCTATATATCCCAGATAAAAATTTCTCGCAAGTTGTCGCTTCCAAATAGTACTTACTATCTTTTAGGATGTTGTGATGTTAGTGAGAGTGAGAGTGAGAAAAGTCTGTATTTTTTTTTTTTTTTTTTTTTTTTTTTTTTTTTTTTTTTTTTTTTTTTTTTTTTTTTTTTTTTTTTTTTTTTTTTTTTTTTTTTTTTTTTTTTTTTTTTTTTTTTTTTTTTTTTTTTTTTTTTTTTTTTTTTTTTTTTTTTTTTTTTTTTTTTTCCCCCCCCCCCCCCCCCCCCCCCCCCCCCCCCCCCCCCCCCCCCCCCCCCCCCCCCCCCCCCCCCCCCCCCCCCCCCCCCCCCCCCCCCCCCCCCTGATGATTATTATTAACAACTACGGGTATTGGTTGTGAAATATCTGCACTTACTGTTGACTGTGCGAAAAGTTAGATTGGAAAAATATTAAACTGGTAAATGTTCAAGTGCTGGGGAACTTGGCAGCCACAGGCTGCTTACCCTCTTCACAATCACTGAATGTCGGAGAAATAGGGTATATAATTGCAAAACAATAGAAAAGGACCAAACTGCATCTAACAAGAAAGAACAGCACCTATGATGAATGACAACAAACATAGAAACAAGAAGAAAATTGTTAAAAGCATACGTGTGGAGCACAGCACAGTATGCCTATAAAATACGGGCAATAGGAAAAGCAGACAGAAAAACGGTCGCAGACTTTTGGAATGTTGGGCTTCAGATGTATGAGGATGATACATGGCAGGAAAGTTAATAACAATAGGTTATAGAAATAGTAGGGGAACAAGGATATCTGTTGAATAAAATAGGAATTAAGGGCAGAATACGTTCTAAGCACTTTGGAATAGTATGGGATATATTACAAGCAAGATAAGATAAGGTGATGTAGACCAAGATCAGATAGTGATAGATGCAGACTGTGCAATTTTACGGAAATTGTAGGTTAGTTCAGAATAGGTACAATGATGGTGCGCGTCTAACCAGTTCCAGGACTAGACCTAATGATGATGGGACTGGTTGAGCGTACTTCCATTAATTTCTATTCTGAGCTATCTTACATTTCCTGAAATTCATACTGCCTGCATCTTTCACTTTCTATGTACAATAGTCTTAACCTAGATCTACCTTGACTTCTATTATTCATATCTGCTTCTAATATATTTCGCACTATTCCCTCATGCCTTAGTTTGTGGCCTAACATCCTATCTCTCCTATTTTTTACTGTTTTCCTCATATTTCTTTCTTCCCCTACTATTTCTAGTACTTCTTTGCTCTTACCTTTGACTGTTCATGATATCTTCATCATACGTCTGTAGCACCATATTTCAAAGTCTTCTACCTTATTCTTGTCTGCTTCAACCACTGCACAGGATTCACAGCCGTACAGTGCTGTGCTCCACACATATGTTTTAAACAATCTTTTCCTTGTTTCTGTGTTTGTCGTCTTTGAACACAGTAGTTGTGTTTTCTTGTTAAATGTAGCACAACTTTGTGCTAATCGTTTGTTTTATATCTTTTGCGCTTATCTTGCGTTATTTGGCATCGTAAGTAGCAGAAATCCTTATCCTTTTGTAAGTTTTCGTTACCTATTTGTATTCTTCTTTTTGACTAATTTTTCCCTCCTTTGCATACTAGTACTTTAGTTTTATTCTTGTTAATTGTCATACCGTATCTCTGTTAGAACTGATTCCATTTCATTAAGAGCAGCTTCTAACTCTGCCTTATTAGATGCTAATACCGCTATATCATCTGCAAATTTAAGTAGATTAATCTTTTGCCCCTGCATAGTAATTCCAAATGTCTTCCTGCATTTGACAGTATTCGTTGCCTCTTCAATGTTCAAGTTAAAAATTAATGGCGATAGGACACATCCCTGCCTTACCTCTTTCCTAATATTTACTTTTCTACGTTTCTGCTATAATTCTATTACTGCTGTTTGCTCTTTCTATAAGCTATGTACATATTATCCGTCTATACATAAAACTCATTCGAATATTTTTGAGTGTTTGAAACATTTTTCTCCATTTTACATTATCGAACACGTTTTCCAGATCTACAAACCTTATATATACGATTTTCCCCATTTTCTATTGTTTTCTCCATTATCGCCCTCAGAGGTAAAATAGCCTACCGTGTTCCCCTGTTTCGCCTAAACCCAAATTGATATTCTCCTAGTATTTCTTCAGCTCGTTTTTCCATTCGTCATTGTACAATTCTAATTAATATTTTTGACACATGTACTGTCAAACTTATTGTTCTAAAATTTTCACATCTATTCGAGTCTCTCTTTTTTGGTATAGTTACTATGATGTTACGTTTGAAATCTTTGGGTATCTTTGGGTAGCTTACAGGTTTAGAGTTTCTGCTTGCACCTTATCTGTACCAGGCGCCTTACCATTTTTCAGACACTTTAATGCTAATTCAAACTCATCTCTAAGTGTAGAATATCGCAAGTCATCATTTTCAATATCTGATTCATGTTCTAATTCTGTTAGTTCCTCTCCGGCATATAAATTCCCTATATATTCTTGCCATCTAACCATTTTCCCTACATTTTCTCTAATGACGTTTCCTCCCGCATCCTCTATATTTTTGCTATATGGTTTTATATCCCTAAAATGTATTTTAATTAGTTTGTATGCTTCGTCTGTCTTTCCAGTTTCCATCTTAGTTTGTACCTCTTTGCATTTTTCATCAATCCATTGTTCTTTAGCTTTCCTGCATTTGCGAATAATTTTCAATTTTATGGCTTTTTATCTCTTTTTTCTTGTTTTGTATAATCTATTTTTGTATTTTTGTCTTTTTCTATTACATTCAGAATATCCTTTGTTATCCATGGTTTCTTATTTTCTTTTGTGTAAACCCCAGAATATCTCTGGCCGCCATGTCTAAGCTGGATTTAATGTTATTCCATTCTGTTTCTACTTCGTTAGTATCAGAAATTTTCCCGATATTTTTTAGCAATTCATTTGACTTTTTTCAAATCTTTCGTGGATATCTTTATCTTTTAGCTTCTCAAAGTCAAAGTGCTTTTTTCCGTTTCGATTTTTAAATTTAAGTGCGGTCTTCATAATTACGATGTTGTGGTCAGTGTCTGTATCTGCTTCCGGGTAGCTTCTACAGTCTTTTAATTGATTTCTAAACCGTTGTCTAACAATAATGTAATCTATTTGATATTTTTTTATATCTCCTGGCATCTTCCACGTGTATCGTCTTCTAACATGATGTGGAAATGATGTATTTGTCATGGTTAAGTTGTTCTTGTCGCAAAATTCTACCAGCCTATTTTCCCTGTCATTTCTCGTGCCTAAACCAAATAAATCTACTACCGTTCCTTCCCTACCCTCGCCTACCACCTATAATTATTAAATTTTTACGTCCTTTCACGTATCTTAGTATATCTTCGATATCTTTGTAGATCGCTTCTACCTTTTTCTCACTGTAGCTAGAGGTGGGCATGTATTCTTTTTCATTCTAATGTAAATAATTATCTACACAATGTCCTATCTTTTTGCATAACTAATCCCACGCCCGAATTTCCTTCCTCTGCTCCTGTATGAATTACTATGAAATCTTCACTCCAAAAATCCCCCGCCTCTGGCCACCGAACTTCACGGATTTCTACTATGTCTAGTGCTAACCTATCCATTTCAATTTTCAAGTTCTCTGGCTTACCTACTTACTTCATACTTCTAACATTTCGCGCTCAACTCGAAAAATGTTCCCTGCTCTTTCTATAAACTTTCCGATCACTTCTTCCGAAGTAGTCCCCTTTCGGAAATCCGTATGGGGGACTATTTCAATTCTGGAATCTATTACCCCAGAGAATGCCATCAAGTTTATTGCAATTTAAGTACGCTGTGTATTTGGGAGGTAATGTGGTGGTTTCCTGTTGCTTTTCATATCGAAGTAGTGTGCTTTAGAATGCCATATCGACCCCTATGGTCTCTGCCACTCTAAGTACCGAAAGTACTGCTGCCCTCTTTTGGGGGACCTGTCTTAGTCTGGTTCCTCACCAAAGACCCCACCAATTTGGTAAAACCCTTGGTTCGGCTCTATAGCTCATTGAAACACTCAAGCCGTTCCACCCGTTCTAGTAATCTAGAACTTCGTCAAGGTGCAGGTCCGTTCGAAACGGAAAAAACGAAGGTTACAGATGGGAGACATTGAAAGCTGCATCAAATCAACCTTGAACTTGTAACAAGAAAGAGAGGGACGGAAATATAATAGTCAATGACATTATAAAACTGGACCCGGTGACACTTGCATAAATACAAGTCAACCTAGTTCGGATGTGTGTTTACTACTACTTGCTTTTTGACATTGCTAAAAATATATCTTTTATCTGATCCTGACCAATAGTAATGCCATTGACAGACAGAGGTATCCTAGGTATCCTAGTTGGGACAACTTAGATTATATATATATATATATATATATATATATATATATATATATAAAAGTAATTGTAAATTGCAATTAAATCAAGTTGCTTCATTTCAAAAGTGCCATGTCACTATCTTAGCATATATTACAAATTTATGTTATTTTACTATTCTAAAAAAAGGTTTAAACTACCTGATAAGATTGAATTTTGAGCAAAAAACAACAACTTTTTAATACCTTTATAACATGAACTCAATCAATACAAAAATAAATGGATGGCATCCTATTATCTAACATAAGTCAAAAAACCCACAAAAAATCAGTTTTACGTTATTTGAATAGAAATCTAATCAAATTTATCTGGTTTGATATTGGAGAAAGTGGGGTGGCCTGTTGTAGTGTTGGGATCATTAATTTTTCTGACTATTTGCTCTCTTTTCTGATGACGCTCTCGTTTTTGACATCTGGAAGTACAAAAAATGTACTTTTCGTCTCAATTTTTTTTCGTAGAAAGTTAACATTACAATTTGTTAACGCCTATATAAAATTAAAGGGTAAATCCGAGAGAGGGTGAATGGACTGTATAATAGGGGTTGAAAATTGTCATGTAGTGACGACAGATAAAGGACTTAGTTACGATCACTTACCAATACAAAAGGACCTTCGTTGCACTACACTAAACTGGAGGTTATAGGTTAGGGTAGTAGGGACGGATTTGAATGGAAAAGGTAGGAAGACCTATAGGGTTTAGTCGAAGTAGTAGTCAACGTAGTAGCAAAGCGAGGTTTTCTGCGAACCCGAGACCGAACTCTCTCGCTCTAGCGACAGTACTATCTCCATACGCGACGACTTTCGAGGCCGGTACGGCAGAATGGGGAGGGGATCCAGTAGGCGCGTACACAATTAATTTCGTCAAGAATTCGTTATTGTGTCTAAATAATATTTAAAGCGAACTTGTTCTAAGTTGCCATTTTAATTCAACATAGTTTTCTACATGTATTTCACACTCTTCAGTGCGAATATAATCGTTTTTGATATCTTGCTCTTCGATTGTAACTATGCCATCTTCACCATCCTTTATTTCATCCAAAAGACCTATCTTGGTGGGCACTATTTTCACTTTCGTAACAAGAAATGCTTTTTCCTGTTACTACATTAAAGCATTTCTTTTTTCGACGCAGTCCTTTCAGACCTTTCACCAAATCTTTGTGTTTTTAAAGGTTACACTCACTGCACATTAGCTTCATCAGAATCAGGAAATTTTTTAAAAACACATTCTGGGTTGAAGGGTGCAATGCCAGTAGCTTCAAAACTGCTTTGAATATTTTTCTTTATTGCACTTGAAGCAACTTTTGGTCCTTAAGTTTTTTATCCATTTTAATTAGAATGTTCTTTAAAAGGCCAGGAAATTCGTCTTTTGGAACTGTAGCGATCGCTGGATTTGGTTCTTTCCATTTAAGGAGTGTATCTCACCAAGCTATTTTTATTGGACGGAAATAGCACACATCTAAAGGTTGTGTTAAATGAATGGTGTTTGATGGTATGCAAGTACTGGCAATATTATTTTCCAAACAAGATCGCAATACTTCATCAGTAATATGCGCCGTCAAATTATCTCCAATAATCACTTTTTTCCTTCCCAAACTTTGGCATATGGTAAGCTCATAAACATCGGCAAATGTTGTCGCTTCCATTCAACCATGTGCTGTCCTATTATATGTACTACCAGACTTACAACAACACAAATTACAACAAGGTTCCTCCTATGGCCCGTTCATGGTCTATGTAGTTCACATTCTTTCACAACGGTAACAATGTATGGTAACAATAACACGCCAGATGAGGAAATGTTGCTGATTTTGTATAATTACATAACTGTTCTGGATATTTAATACCTCGTTGATATTTTATTTTCCTGCCAGGATCGTCAGTACAATTTGTTTCGTCATAGTTAAATACATGACTAGCCGGAACACTCTGTAGTGTTTGTTCTAAATTAAAAAAATATTTGTATAGTTTCCTTGCCTGCATTTAACGTGGAATGTTTGCAGCTACTCTACGAGTTACTCTATCTTTATGATGAGCTAATAAGCTATCGATTCAATCAATTCCTGACATTACTTACTACGGATTTGGCAGAATTCGCCCTATGATATCTACATAATTCTTAGCAATCCACTGAAGGTGTGTCTTTGTTAGCGGGTATCCCAAGTCTCCACATGTTACAGCAGCTCTAATGAATGCATTTTCCTCATTAAAAGCGAATAAAGTTAGGGGACCAACACCAACAGTGTGAATATGCTTGCAGTTGAATTTACTGTACAATGTACCATATAGAGTGTTATACTCCTTCGCAGCCCTCCAAATTGACCACTCCTCATCAACTACTCTCTCCAACGTTTTGTTTAGATTGTCCCAGCCTTTAATTTTCTTTTGTGTTTTCGCTGCATTGTCTCCTCGCCTATAATAAATTGCAAAAGACAACAAGTGATAAAAGTTGTCCATATGGTGTGATCAAATTTGCCTCAAGTACAACTGAGATTGTGGTAACAATACCATGCTCAATAAAAAATTCGATTTTTGCACTTTGTAATGTTAAATAACTATACTTACGATAGATTTCTTTAAAATAATTAAAAACTACAGAGTTTTTTTGGAACAAACAATTTTTTTAACATCAAAAATAAATTTCACAGTGTGCAATTTGAGGTTAAGTTTCAAAACTATTTGACCTACTATTATCCAAAATAACTTCACAGAACTGAACTGCTCTCGTCCGGTGTTGCCAATTTAATTATATCCAAATTTTCAGTAGGTATGTACAAAAGTTTAACCATACAATAATCTGGGCAAAACTGATCAAAGTTGTACATGCTTAACAAAGGAACCCCCGTCTATGGTATCACTTAAAAATAGAGGTAATTTTGAAATCACTAGACCAACATATCAGGGGGTAGTCACTCTATAGACGGTTTTAAAATAAAGTTTTTGGCGCCACCAACCGCATTGAAACTGAGTAAAAATTGAAAATTTTACAGATATCTGTAACTGTCAATCAAAATGAGCTGCGCGCGTTGCGCGTTTCACAAAATGACACTGACCACACCGACCAACGTTTGTTTCAATTCCGTATTTATTTTTGGTACAGTAGCAGTAATTTCAGGCGAAAAGTATTATAATATCACAGTTTAGAAAATGTGCAGTTTTCTATTGTGAAAACAGGGATGCAATTCGCCATAGATTTCCCAATCCAAAGAAATTTTGTATGTTTATTACCAGTGGATGAATTTAATTGGAACAACTCTGAAAAAATGGATCCTGCGTGGGTCTACAAAATTTACGAGTTTGCCATGCTCATTTTGTTCCAGGGATATTTGTTGAAATACGTATGTAATTTTAATAAGCATCTTTATATTTTATTTCACCAATATTTAAATTTAAATATATACTTGTGAAACTTAAGTTTGTATTGATTTGATTACATTTTAATATAAAAGTATAAATCTTTCTTAAGGAAGCCAGGGTTTACCTACCCTTTTAATGAATGGAATGATAGGTGATTTGATAGATGTTTCTTATAACAATTTTGAATATACAGTTAGTAAAATATAAAATGTGGTACATATATGTAGTACATTGAACAAACTCTTAAGTGCAGTATTTAACTAAACAAGTATAGTGCTCAAGAGCAGTGTTCAATGAATTACAATATGATATTACATTTTATATTTACCTAACTTGTATCAAGCAATACATTTGAAATTCCTGCTAAATACGCATTTAGTGGCATTTTTCCGCCAGATGGCGCTCATCACTAGTTAAGCTTCAATCTGCATGGTGGCGCTAAACTTAATTGTAATTGTTTCTGTAGAGTGACGCATCTCTTGTATTATTGGTCTGTGCCAACATATACATAAAAGTCTTAATCTAACCTCCAGTGGCAGCTTGTTGCATTAGTAACCAGGGGTGCACATTGGCGAACATGAGGTGGTCTATCTACTTGATGAAATTTATGAAAATAATCTTGATGTTTGTATTTGAATTTTCAGTATTATTTTCCAAATTATAATGCATACTAAAAAATGTGGTATGATACGTGGATGTATTTCTGGTTTTTGTACCATGAATACAATACGATTTAATGCCTAATGCGAAGCACCTTTAATTATTTGCAAAACATGAATAAACATATGGTTGCCGGCAGTATGAAAACTTTAGGTTTTGCTAAACAACTTAATGTTAAAATAAAACGATCAACAAATTACATCAATACATTAAAAACAAACGTATCTCCATTAGTTTCTGAGCAGTTATTTATTCTTGTGGATAAGCGAATTGCTGGCATTTGAAAATACTTTCAACCATATTGCACCTGTCCGCCACTAGGAACGACTACTTCTACTGAAGGTTGAAAAACGAGTCTTGCACCAAATCCTCTTCTTATCTTCGTATTCAAAATGTTCATGGCGATTCGGCACATAACGATAATTGGTGAGCATAAAGCACCCATCACAAGATTGTCTAAATGAACAACTGGAGTTGACTTACCACGAAAAATGACTTAAAAGTTAAAATGCGAATACGATCCAATATGCGTGTAAAGTCCCTTTAAAATGTCTGCTTTAAATACTACACACTTTTATTATAATATACTATAATAATTGTTAAATGGCATATAGAATAAAGTCCATTCTTCTGTTATCCTTAGCAGCAAATTTATCAATAATTTTATTATTAAAATTGTCTATTTCTGAAACAAAAGTCGCTCAAATGACATCATCCCCAAAGCATCCAATCGATCTTCGCTCATCGCGTTACGTAAAAAGTTTTAACGCGCTTTATCATAGAGAAACATCTCTCGGCTTCAGAAGTTGACATAGGTATTGTTACCAGCATTGTCAAAAGTTTTACGGTTTCTGTAAATACCGCATCGAGTCCTTGTGCCAACAGCAAACGAAGTAAAGGCACAGCACCAGAAGCTTCACGCAATTCTTCCCACATATAAATAACTTGCAATTCCGTTTTTAATTGATTTGCTTTTAAGAAGAATAGCATTCTACTGTATTTTGCAAAAATTCATCTGGAAAAGATTTAACAAATTCGGGGAATTTTTCTATAACAAATAAATTTGCAGCAACCAAGTAACCAACAAAGTTAAATCTGTCCCTTATTTGCAAAATAATTACATCACAAACTTCCATTGCTTCTTTTCTTTTTGACTTTTCGCCATTATTGTTGCACTTTCTTCATTTAACTGGTAGTTCAGATTTAGTTTGCTCCTCAAGATTGTCATTTATAATCAACATTTCTTCGCGAATATTATTAATTCTTTTGTCAAAATTTTCAATGTTTTTAACTTTTATTGGATCAGTAACGTTTTGCTGAAGTTGGTTAAAAGGATGGCAACGTGTGGCCTAATCTTATGGAAAACAGAAAGCCAAATGTAAACTTTTAAATACTCCCTGTATGTTTGTTGTGGTTTGTTTAGTATTCTTCTTAATCTTCTTTGGGAATTAAACCACTCCTAGTTTTTAAATTCATCTTTATTTACGTTTCGATCCATGACCTAGGATCGTTGTCAAAATAATAAAAACTTCAAGTTTGACATTTATGACATAAATTGAAGGTTACTTTGATTTATTGATGTTTGAAATATTTGGTTTGAGTACACTAAGCAAAATTTTAAAGTTTAAAGAATGATTGCCTTCAATTTGTGTTGCGACCTGGGATCGACTTTCTTTAGGTAGCCAATACGCTTAACGTGAAATCAGCTGATTAATTTTATTGGTGAATTTTATATAAATTCGGTAATTTGGGAATTGGAAAACATTTTTAACATGTTTCTATTTATACAATTGAGAGATTTCTAATTTTATGTTTTATTTTACCGAGATTCAGTGAAGGGGTTAAGCAACCTGGGGGTACCAAAATCCCCCAACATTTAGAATTTGCCGAAATAATGGTTTTCTAGTTAATATGCTTATTGTTATGTAATTAGTTATTGTATGTATAAATAGATATCATGTATGTAGGCTGTATTTCATGTTAATATCGCAAGGAAAACCCAGGAAAAACTTGCAATGCTACCTAGATATTGTGGGTATTTGATTTTCATTTGTTATTTCTTTTAGTAATGGAATCCATTGTTTACTAAAAGTCACGGATTCGTTTGCAACGCAGTTATTTTTATGTAGGGTTATATAAACAGCTTCTTTGATTTTGCGCTTTTGGTGGTTTTCTTCTTTGTCGATAATTTTTGCGTCTTCCCATTTTATTTTATGACTGGAGTCCCATGCATGTTGGCAAATCATGGATTTTCAAATTTTCTATTTTTATATATGATTTATGTTCTCTTAATCGAACTTCAAATGGTCTGGAACTTTCCCCTATATAAAACTTATTACATTCGCACGGTATTTTGTAGATACAGTTTTTTGAACTTTGTACTGCGTTTTTGGGTTTTGTTTTTGTTAATTGTGCTCTTAGTGTATTGTTGGTTCTAAATAGAAACATGTTAAAAAATGTTTTCCAATTCTCAAATTACTGAATTTATATAAAATTCACCAATAAAAATTAATCAGCTGATTTCACGTTGAGCGTATTGGCTACCTAAGGAAAGTCGATCCCAAGTCGCAACACAAATTGAAGGCAATCATTCTTTTAAACTTTAAAAATTTTGCTTAGTGTACTCAAACCAAATATTTCAAACATCAATAAATCAAAGTAACCTTCAATTTATATCATAAATGTCAAACTTGAAGTTTTTATTATTTTGACAACGATCCTAGGCCATGGAGCGAAACGTAAATAAAGATGATTTTAAAAACTATGAGTGGCTTAATTCCCAAACAAGATTAAGAAGAATGTAAACTTTTCATCTAAAGTAAACGTTCATAAGCACTCGCTTGCCGAATAGTGCTTGGCAGTGTAATTTCTTCACTATTTTGTATAACTTCCATAACTTTGACTAATTCATTCCGAATTTCATAGACGGTATGTATAGAATGTGGCTGAAAATTCCAGCGTATTGGACATACTCGAGGTAGCTTCTTTTGAACAATATCTTCTAAAACTCGTGGTCTCTGAGGTGATGTTGAAAAAAACCCACAAAGACCAGTTAAATTGGAAAAAAAGATTCTAACGTTCCTATTGACTGAGGTTGATTTTGTCATAATAGAATTAGCTTGATGTGCGTAGCAATGCACAAAATTTGCAAACGGATATTTATCTTTAACTACCTTCTGAACTCCATTAAGCGATCCGCTCATAACATCAGTGTCGTCCTAGCTTTGGGCTATTAGCTTATTGGGACTGTTTAGAAGAAAATTTAATTCGTTTAATACACATCTAGACAAAGATGCAGAGTTCTGCCCATCGGGAAGCAAAAATTTTTAGAATCTTCGTACAGGAAGGTCATTCTTAAGGTATCTCAAAATAAGAACTAATTGGAACTGGCAAGCTACATCAGTGGTTTCATCGGCAATTATTGAAATGTAGTCCGCTGCTTCAACTTCCTTCTTTACTGCTTCATGATAAACTTCGAATATATACTCTAAAATTTCATTTTGAATAGTTTTTGACGTTCCTTTAAAAATTTTTAATTTTTCTAAGTGATTCTTTAATACGGAATCTAAATCTGCCAAAAAAATAACAAGTTCTCTAAATACTCCTTTATTTGCAGAGTCATCCTTTTCATTATGGCCCCTCAGTGCTAATTCGAAAGAACCACAAAATTTATGCAATTAATTATTTTCGAAAAAACGTATCGATTTTTTGCAATTTCTTCGTTTTTTCTTAAAAGAGAGTTTTTATATTCAGAATTTAATTGAACTTGTATATTCGTCTTGCCTAATAATTTAAAGTTAAACACGCTGTTGATATGACCAACTGAGGCTTCATGTTTTTAATCTTAACTGCAATATGAACTCAATCGGTGACGCTGTTTTTGGTCCAACCAGCTTGGTCCCCATGAAGCACGCACGGAAAACAATAAAACGCGTTTCTTTCTTCGCATCCACAAATCCAATCATTTTTAGAATATACATTTCTATTAAATTTTCGCACAATTTCTTTGCCTTTAACTGTTTGTTTATGCACAAGTTTTAAGTCCGGTAGCGGTCGACCAAAATCTTTAATATTTAGTTTGTCAGTCAAACTACATCTCGAAAATGGATGTTCTAACAAAGTACAAATATTCTTCATATTAAAAAAAAAAGACTTCAGAAACTATAGCAAACAACACTAATGTTTATTTTATCTTATTAAGTTCGTAAATTGAATTAAATTACACTACAAATTCACTATTAAAAGTGCCCAGGACAATCCAATGTAGCTACTTTTTAAAAGAACGAACAATGAAATAAACCAGAACTCAGCTTTGAAAAAAACTTTTATTATTAATATAGACTGTTCTTACAGAACAAATGTTCTAATAAAACTGAAAATACATATCCGTACAAACATGTTTTAAAAAATTCATCCTAAAATGCGTCATCCGTTTGTAACACAATAGAAGACCCTCAATACTGCGTTTAGGTGGTTTAAGCCTTCCAAGAAGTAATAAACTTAAGGGTGCTTTGAGCTATGTACGTACACTGTACAAAAATATGACTATATAGCATGAGGAAGCCAAATATTTTCTCCTATAATTAAAATATATCTAACGTGTAAACGCGAGTAGATAAGCTACCTTCGTACAAGATCAAAACCACCCATTTTCCTATGTTAAATCCCATAAGGAGGCTCAAAGTCCAAAAAGACCATTTTTGTCAGATGCAAAAGTAGATAGGTAAAATCACCACAACGCTAGCTTTCGGCTACTTTTCCAAGATCGTGGTGACGTCATGGCAAAATTCTAGAACAGTATTACATAGTAGGTATTTATGGGGCAACTGTCGCCTCATTTCCTCAAGCTTCCTTCTTTCCTCATTCATTCTGGACCAAATAGTTTTCTTCGACTAACCTTTAATTATTTGCAAAACATGAATAAACATATGGTTGCCGGCAGTATGAAAACTTTAGGTTTTGCTAAACAACTTAATGTTAAAATAAAACGATCAACAAATTACATCAATACATTAAAACAAACGTATCTCCATTAGTTTCTGAGCAGTTATTTATTCTTGTGGATAAGCGAATTGCTGGCATTTGAAAATACTTTCAACCATATTGCACCTGTCCGCCACTAGGAACGACTACTTCTGCTGAAGGTTGAAAACGAGTCTTGCACCAAATCCTCTTCTTATCTTCGTATTCAAAATGTTCATGGCGATTCGGCACATAACGATAATTGGTGAGCATAAAGCACCCATCACAAGATTGTCTAAATGAACAACTGGAGTTGACTTACCACGAAAAATGACTTAAAAGTTAAAATGCGAATACGATCCAATATGCGTGTAAAGTCCCTTTAAAATGTCTGCTTTAAATACTACACACTTTTATTATAATATACTATAATAATTGTTAAATGGCATATAGAATAAAGTCCATTCTTCTGTTATCCTTAGCAGCAAATTTATCAATAATTTTATTATTAAAATTGTCTATTTCTGAAACAAAAAGTCGCTCAAATGACATCATCCCCAAAGCATCCAATCGATCTTCGCTCATCGCGTTACGTAAAAAAGTTTTAACGCGCTTTATCATAGAGAAACATCTCTCGGCTTCAGAAGTTGACATAGGTATTGTTACCAGCATTGTCAAAAGTTTTACGGTTTCTGTAAATACCGCATCGAGTCCTTGTGCCAACAGCAAACGAAGTAAAGGCACAGCACCAGAAGCTTCACGCAATTCTTCCCACATATAAATAACTTGCAATTCCGTTTTTAATTGATTTGCTTTTAAGAAGAATAGCATTCTACTGTATTTTGCAAAAATTCATCTGGAAAAGATTTAACAAATTCGGGGAATTTTTCTATAACAAATAAATTTGCAGCAACCAAGTAACCAACAAAGTTAAATCTGTCCCTTATTTGCAAAATAATTACATCACAAACTTCCATTGCTTCTTTTCTTTTTGACTTTTCGCCATTATTGTTGCACTTTCTTCATTTAACTGGTAGTTCAGATTTAGTTTGCTCCTCAAGATTGTCATTTATAATCAACATTTCTTCGCGAATATTATTAATTCTTTTGTCAAAATTTTCAATGTTTTTTTAACTTTTATTGGATCAGTAACGTTTTGCTGAAGTTGGTTAAAAAGGATGGCAACGTGTGGCCTAATCTTATGGAAAACAGAAAGCCAAGATGTAAACTTTTAAATACTCCCTGTATGTTTGTTGTGGTTTGTTTAGTATTCTTCTTAATCTTCTTTGGGAATTAAACCACTCCTAGTTTTTAAATTCATCTTTATTTACGTTTCGATCCATGACCTAGGATCGTTGTCAAAATAATAAAAACTTCAAGTTTGACATTTATGACATAAATTGAAGGTTACTTTGATTTATTGATGTTTGAAATATTTGGTTTGAGTACACTAAGCAAAATTTTAAAGTTTAAAAGAATGATTGCCTTCAATTTGTGTTGCGACCTGGGATCGACTTTCTTTAGGTAGCCAATACGCTTAACGTGAAATCAGCTGATTAATTTTTATTGGTGAATTTTATATAAATTCGGTAATTTGGGAATTGGAAAACATTTTTTAACATGTTTCTATTTATACAATTGAGAGATTTCTAATTTTATGTTTTATTTTACCGAGATTCAGTGAAGGGGGTTAAGCAACCTGGGGGTACCAAAATCCCCCAACATTTAGAATTTGCCGAAATAATGGTTTTCTAGTTAATATGCTTATTGTTATGTAATTAGTTATTGTATGTATAAATAGATATCATGTATGTAGGCTGTATTTCATGTTAATATCGCAAGGAAAACCCAGGAAAAACTTGCAATGCTACCTAGATATTGTGGGTATTTGATTTTCATTTGTTATTTCTTTTAGTAATGGAATCCATTGTTTACTAAAGTCACGGATTCGTTTGCAACGCAGTTATTTTTATGTAGGGTTATATAAACAGCTTCTTTGATTTTGCGTTTTGGTGGTTTTCTTCTTTGTCGATAATTTTGCATCTTCCCATTTTATTTTATGACTGAGTCCCATGCATGTTGGCAAATCATGGATTTTCAAATTTTCTATTTTTATATATGATTTATGTTCTCTTAATCGAACTTCAAATGGTCTGGAACTTTCCCTATATAAAACTTATTACATTCGCACGGTATTTTGTAGATACAGTTTTTGAACTTTGTACTGCGTTTTTGGGTTTTGTTTTTGTTAATTGTGCTCTTAGTGTATTGTTGGTTCTAAATAGAAACATGTTAAAAATGTTTTCCAATTCTCAAATTACTGAATTTATATAAAATTCACCAATAAAAATTAATCAGCTGATTTCACGTTGAGCGTATTGGCTACCTAAGGAAAGTCGATCCCAAGTCGCAACACAAATTGAAGGCAATCATTCTTTTAAACTTTAAAAATTTTGCTTAGTGTACTCAAACCAAATATTTCAAACATCAATAAATCAAAGTAACCTTCAATTTATATCATAAATGTCAAACTTGAAGTTTTATTATTTTGACAACGATCCTAGGCCATGGAGCGAAACGTAAATAAAGATGATTTTAAAAACTATGAGTGGCTTAATTCCCAAACAAGATTAAGAAGAATGTAAACTTTTCATCTAAAAGTAAACGTTCATAAGCACTCGCTTGCCGAATAGTGCTTGGCAGTGTAATTTCTTCACTATTTTGTATAACTTCCATAACTTTGACTAATTCATTCCGAATTTCATAGACGGTATGTATAGAATGTGGCTGAAAATTCCAGCGTATTGGACATACTCGAGGTAGCTTCTTTTGAACAATATCTTCTAAAACTCGTGGTCTCTGAGGTGATGTTGAAAAAAACCCACAAAGACCAGTTAAATTGGAAAAAAAGATTCTAACGTTCCTATTGACTGAGGTTGATTTTGTCATAATAGAATTAGCTTGATGTGCGTAGCAATGCACAAAATTTGCAAACGGATATTTATCTTTAACTACCTTCTGAACTCCATTAAGCGATCCGCTCATAACATCAGTGTCGTCCTAGCTTTGGGCTATTAGCTTATTGGGACTGTTTAGAAGAAAATTTAATTCGTTTAATACACATCTAGACAAAGATGCAGAGTTCTGCCCATCGGGAAGCAAAAATTTTAGAATCTTCGTACAGGAAGGTCATTCTTAAGGTATCTCAAA
Source organism: Platerodrilus igneus (assembly GCA_036346225.1). Lineage (NCBI taxonomy): Eukaryota > Metazoa > Arthropoda > Insecta > Coleoptera > Lycidae > Platerodrilus > Platerodrilus igneus. The sequence goes on from JARFIW010001130.1 coordinate 353,669, forward strand.
ATAAGAACTAATTGGAACTGGCAAGCTACAATCAGTGGTTTCATCGGCAATTATTGAAATGTAGTCCGCTGCTTCAACTTCCTTCTTTACTGCTTCATGATAAACTTCGAATATATACTCTAAAATTTCATTTTGAATAGTTTTGACGTTCCTTTAAAATTTTAATTTTTCTAAGTGATTCTTTAATACGGAATCTAAATCTGCCAAAAATAACAAGTTCTCTAAATACTCCTTTATTTGCAGAGTCATCCTTTTCATTATGGCCCCTCAGTGCTAATTCGAAAGAACCACAAAATTTATGCAATTAATTATTTTCGAAAAAACGTATCGATTTTTTGCAATTTCTTCGTTTTTTCTTAAAAGAGAGTTTTTATATTCAGAATTTAATTGAACTTGTATATTCGTCTTGCCTAATAATTTAAAGTTAAACACGCTGTTGATATGACCAACTGAGGCTTCATGTTTTAATCTTAACTGCAATATGAACTCAATCGGTGACGCTGTTTTGGTCCAACCAGCTTGGTCCCCATGAAGCACGCACGGAAAACAATAAAACGCGTTTCTTTCTTCGCATCCACAAATCCAATCATTTTAGAATATACATTTCTATTAAATTTTCGCACAATTTCTTTGCCTTTAACTGTTTGTTTATGCACAAGTTTTAAGTCCGGTAGCGGTCGACCAAAATCTTTAATATTTAGTTTGTCAGTCAAACTACATCTCGAAAATGGATGTTCTAACAAAGTACAAATATTCTTCATATTAAAAAAAGACTTCAGAAACTATAGCAAACAACACTAATGTTTATTTTATCTTATTAAGTTCGTAAATTGAATTAAATTACACTACAAATTCACTATTAAAAGTGCCCAGGACAATCCAATGTAGCTACTTTTTAAAAGAACGAACAATGAAATAAACCAGAACTCAGCTTTGAAAAAACTTTTATTATTAATATAGACTGTTCTTACAGAACAAATGTTCTAATAAAACTGAAAATACATATCCGTACAAACATGTTTTAAAAAATTCATCCTAAAATGCGTCATCCGTTTGTAACACAATAGAAGACCCTCAATACTGCGTTTAGGTGGTTTAAGCCTTCCAAGAAGTAATAAACTTAAGGGTGCTTTGAGCTATGTACGTACACTGTACAAAAATATGACTATATAGCATGAGGAAGCCAAATATTTTTCTCCTATAATTAAAAATATATCTAACGTGTAAACGCGAGTAGATAAGCTACCTTCGTACAAGATCAAAACCACCCATTTTCCTATGTTAAATCCCATAAGGAGGCTCAAAGTCCAAAAAGACCATTTTTGTCAGATGCAAAAGTAGATAGGTAAAATCACCACAACGCTAGCTTTCGGCTACTTTTCCAAGATCGTGGTGACGTCATGGCAAAATTCTAGAACAGTATTACATAGTAGGTATTTATGGGGGCAACTGTCGCCTCATTTCCTCAAGCTTCCTTCTTTTCCTCATTCATTCTGGACCAAATAGTTTTCTTCGACTAACCATTTTTCATTTTTCGAGATAAACCTATCTTGTTTGGTATCAATTAATATTAGAATTTTCTCAACTTCCCGAATCTCTAGGAATTTTTTAGATAGCATCATCTTCCAGGGAGCTCCCAAAATTTTAATATTTTTTTACCGCTAGCATTCTGAACCAAATAGTTTTCTTCGACTACCCATTGCATCTTTCGAGATAAATGTACATTGTTTGGTATCAATTAATATTAGATTTTTCTCAGCTACCCGAATCTCTAGGAACTTTTTAGATAGCACCATCCCCCAGGGAGCTACCATCATTTAAAGATTTTTTGCTGGTAGCGATTTTTGCCCGTCCTCACAAATTTTTTAGCCATGCGATACGTCAAATTAGTCTAGAATTTTACGTACAATCCGAATCTGTAAACAGATTTAAAATAGGAACACCCTTTTCAAAGCTACACACATACCTTCTAGTGAGCATACCGCTACCGTATCACTACTTGCTTTTAATGTCATACCATACTTTCTATGTTGTTTAGCTCATCTTTCGAGATAAACCTATCTTGTTTGGTATCAATTAATATTAGAATTTTCTCAGCTACCTGAATCTCTAGAAACTTTTCAGATTGCACTGTTAACCAGCGCTACCTTCGTGTTAAGCACATTTACCCAGCCGATGCGCACCCCTGACAATGAGCACTCCTGATTGTGCGCAACCCTGCTCATGCGCACTGAACTTTCGCATCCATCTCTGGGCGCACCTCTAAAATAGACGCACTGCCCATTACGCGCCTTCACCGTACGCATCCCTGCAAATTATAACCTGGCCATGCGCAACCTAAAAGTGCGCACCCAAAACCATGCAAACCCATTGTACCCCAGTCCATATACACTGTAAATTTGCGTCAAACTCTTCGACTGCTAAATCTGCAACGTCACAGCCTTTTTTAACCAAAAGCAATGGACTACTACTTCTATTAATTTTATTTTGACAATAGAGCAAAATTTAAAAGATCTAATACCAACCATGGTTCAATTTAAACTTAATTTTAATAAAATGTTATACACAAGAAACAGTCATTTATTTATGATTATTAGAATGGTTTTAATTATTATCTAATTTTTTCAAGCTTAAAATTTAAATTTCACCCAAGTTCTGTGTAAACCTTCTCGCAATAGTTTGATACATAGAGACCGTCTAGGTTTTCGAATTGTAAAATGTACCGAATTTCTCTATATTAAGTCTTTGATTCAACCGACAACTTCATCCATTCCTTCGTGTAATTCTTGCAGCTGACAAGCTTATAATCGGTGTTCGCGTGCTATATCCTGCATACGTACCATCTTAGCTTGAGCGACTGATGCTTTTATGTATTGGTTGAAATCCGTATGTGCCGCTCACTGTAGCGTAGTCCACAGCTTTTCGGAAATATATGGTTGTGGTTATGTTGTAAGACCCTCGGTTTTAAATGAGCTGAAAGGTTATTTGCTAGTTTAAACACAATGTTTAACGGAACCCTTTTCCGTGTGGTGTACGCCAAGGTTACGAAAACCGCATACCTTAATTCGTCTTTGTTATCTGCCATTTTGATAAATACGGATTTAAAATAAGCTTTAAACGGTATACGATTTAGTACCAACATTTTCTGCAAGAACGCCTTACATAACTAAAGAGTCTTTTTAGAACCACAAACGCATACAGCTTGTAGAAACCGGAGGTATCCATTTCAGTCCATCGGCACACAAAATAATATTGGACTTCTGCCAAATTTTACAAATAAGTTTTATAAACAATTTCTCTTGTATTGTTCGCGTATGTCGCCGTATTTTCAATGTAAACCAACTTTCGCAAGGCCAACAATTCGCTAATTCCAGTTGGACTAAATTCACGTTACAGCGTATGCCATGTATAATGGTGTCAGTACATTTAGCGTAAATGCATAGACTTCACTGCCAATATTTACGCGTTACGTACAACCTCTGGACGAATGTTAGGCGTATCTATCACCCCAATCCAGAAATCACTATTTCTTTTAAAATTCAGAATAAGGGTGGTTGCAGATTGCAAAATATGTACTACCTGCTTTAATGAAGCACAGTGTAAGATTTAATTTTATCTTGGCTGTCTTCCTCTTCTACTATCTCCAAATAATTTACAGGTAAATAGTTAAAACTAAACAAGCACATACTTTATCAATTTTTACCCTTTCCTCTTATTTTTCGGAAAACTTAATTTGCAAGCGTCAATTTTCTTTGTATTGCCATTCAACAATACAAGTACTGAAGTAGGTTATTATACACTCACTAGCAGCTATTTTGTAGCTTATCCGATAGCTTACTTCCTACTTTTGGATGTGGTACCTAGAACCAAATCGCCTTTAGGAAGTATAACTAACTTATCTACCAATAAGGTTAAACGATTTTTAAGGATTATTAACCGTTCGCACTGACAACTTCAATTGTACCTGTATATTGTAGCTTCCCATCGGTCAATACCATGCTATTTGCCAAAGTAGACGCAAATGTTTACCCTTAAGCGTACATCTGGACAATGTTAAAAACGAGTATATGATTTCCAAAATGTTTATTAACACCAGGACTTGTTATCCGCACACAAATTACACGTTAGCTATCTTCATGGTAAATAACTATCTTATATAACAAGTCCGCAGTTTTATCGTTGTCAACTATAATATTGCACTTTTCTTGTATTCCCCTTATAGCAAAAGTCGGAGCTGAACGTTTACGGCTTAATGACATATCGTGCTGTTTTTCCTTGTGTCGCAGTAAGTTGTCCATTCTCGTAAAAGCGATACCGCAAGACACACAGTTTAAGTTCTTTGCTGCTGACGGATGTATTAGCTTAACGGTGGACGATGTTACACCACAACATGTGTTCTGCTGCCGTTTGAGAGCATTTTTCCAGGTATAGGAAGCACCGCAAGTGTTGCATTTAAAAACGTTTGCAGGTACCATTTTAGTACAAAACAAAATCCGCACTATAGGACTTTGGTCAAACTTGTAAGCAAACTAACTTATAACTAAACAAGTTTACTCTAGCGTACCTGCTTCATGTACCCTATAGAATGCAAACCGAAGGTTTCCGAAGACGGCCGAACGAAGTTGAGGATTCAGCGGGGAACTAAATGACGTCATCTTTTGCCAATCCTTGCTGCTCGTCCAGTACATTTAGCACCAATGCATGCACTCAGTTCGCATCGTTGCTGCGAATGCAGTTACTAGAAACACAAGAAACGTCTTCCACGTTATACGGATCAGCAATCACATCGCGTGCATATTAAAATTCCAAAAGGGTGGTAGCAACGAACACAAATTGTTTGCAAGTCTTGCGGTGAAAGATGCAGTGCTACTATAAACAAAAACTTAATAAACACTTTAAACCTTTACTAAGGGAATACCAAACTTGTTGTCTACAGGATACTTACTAATAAAGCAGTTTAATTTTAAATACCTTCTACGTTATATTTTTGGAAATGACAAGCTTGAATATTTTCTTTGGAAACAATCAAAGAATGCCAAAGACACTCGAAGAGTGCACAAACGCGGTCACTAAACCAATTAGCATTAATACCAAGTATTCTGTACTTTCGTAGGTTGCTCATTTCCTAGAACCAAATCTTCCGCATAGCGGTCAGTAGCACGTAATTATTTCTAGAGCTGGTAAGTACTCGATGTCACCCAAATAGAGAATTAGATGCTTGATGTCTGTCAACTTCTGACTCCCTCGTAAAAGATAGAAAAAATTCGGTCAATCATCCATCTAACTTATACTTCGACCCGCTCCCGTTCTGATAATTTCCAAACATTTTTCAAACGACAATGGTCTCAGAAATTTTAAACCTCCGAGGGATCTATAAGTCGTGATCAATTACACGTTCGAGCTACCGGTAAACTAACATATCTTATAGTAACAGTGCGCTGTATAATACATGCATATCCCTTCTCTGTACTCTATACTTTCTTTATAAGTATAGCACATCGCGCACTTTTTGTCTGATAATTAAATTTTGCTTCTGTAGGTTTTTACACTTTTGCATATTTAAACATCTAATACGATCGATTAACTACTTTCGATTATTCTAACGGGAACCACCATACATTCCGCCGCACCGTTCTTTTTGAATCCAACGATCCGATGGGCTTCCACACACTAACACCTAACGTATCTTACCTACTATTTGTTAAACAAAAACTACCGGCATCGCCATGTCCGTATGTGGACGTAAGAAGATGTTTGTGGATGTGTGCGGGAATATGTAACCATATACATTAATCAGTCTAAGCTATTTTATTTAGTTCACGAAAAATACTATTTTTCTAAACCACAATTAATAATCGCCTTTATAAGTTAACATTTGTACAATTTCCCAATGACTGATGCTATGTACATGGAAACTTTAATTTCTTATTGGAGAGAATCCTTATTCTCCCACGCACTGTTGCGTAGTTGCATCCCCACTCCTTTTGGGAATATATGCTCTTTATAGGTTGTAGGACCCTCGGTTTTACTTCTTCGTGAGACCCCCTTAATTTTTTTAATAGTGTCTTTCTCGCTTACAATACAGTAGGACTTAGCCCTACTACCAACAAATTATAATACTAAATCCCCATTAAATTCGTCTTTAAATTTCTCTACAACTTTTTTGTCGACAAGCGGTATATTGTATTTATTATCCGCGGGGTAGTCACTCTTTTAAGATAGCTATATTTTGTTTGGTATCAGCTAATGTTAGATTTTTCTAAGGAGCCCAAACCTGTAAATAGATTTTAAATAGGACCACCCCTTACAAAGTTACACCTTTTAAAGACCCAAATCTCTAATTTTTGCCCATCTTTATTTAACTCCATTCTTAGAACCTTTTTTCGCTACCCAAGACATATGCTTTAACCAACCATTTCCCGAGAAATCTAAAACCGATGTGTCCCGCAAACACCACGTGGAGATAACACGTATACTCTGTCAACCAGGATAGAAACAGGAAGGATTTGAAAGAAGGGAAGGTGGGAGAAGAACTTAAAACTATGGAATCCTAAAACTAATATATACAATACATTTACAAAATTTATACAACTATATTAGACCTATATCTTTATGTTCCCATGCGTAGATTGATATGCTTCCAGGATGACGTTACGCTAGTCATCTTCGCTCAATAAACTACTTTTATTAATAAGCTGCGTGTACAAATCGTGTTTTTACACCGGATACATACACCGGTAAGTACTCCATACCAAATAAAGAAATGCTTGGTGACTGTTAACATCCTCTTCCCTCGTGTACGCCCAGACACATCCCAGCCCATGCGCACCCCTGACCATGAGCACTCCTGATTGTGCGCACCCCTGCTCATGCGCACTGACCATGCGCACCCCTGTTTGGGCGCACCTCTACCCATACGCACTGCCCATACGCGCCTTCGTCCGTACGCATCCCTGCCCATGCGCGCCCCTGGCCATGCGCACCTTGCCCGTGCGCACCCCTGTCCATGCGCGCTGCCCATGCGCACCCCAGTCCATGTGCACTGTCCATGCGCGCCCCTCTCTGTGCGACTGCTATTTCGTGGCAACGTCACAGCCTTTTGTAAATAAAGAGCAATGTAATACTATTCTAAAATTTTTATTTTGACATACATAACAAAATTTAAAAATATTTAATACCAAGCATGGAGTCATTTAAACTTAATTTTAATAAAATGTTATACACAGAAAAGAGTCATTTCTTTATGTTTGTTTGGAATGGTTTTAATTTTATCTAATTTTTTTCGCAGCTTAAAATTTAAATCGACACCCAAGTCCTCTATCTCCTCTTCTACCCAATAGTTTGATACATAGAGACCGTCTAGGTTTTCGAATTGTAAAATGTACCGAAGTTTGTCTCTATATATAAAGTCTTTGATTCCACCGACAACCAGATCCATTCCTTCGTGTAATTCTTGCAGCTTGTGACAATCTTATAATCGCGGCTCTCCCACTATATCCTGCATACGTATCTTGTTAGCTTGATCGACTTCTTCTTGTCGGTATTGGAGGAAATCCGTATTCTCCCACTCACTGTTGCGTAGTCCACAGCTTTTGGAAATATATGGTTGTTTTATGTTGTAAGACCCTCGGTTTTAAATGATCCGAAAGGTTATTTCCTAGTCAAATATACAATGTTTAACGGAACCCTTTTGCGTGTGGTGTACGCCAAGGTTACGAAACCCGCATTCCTTAATTCGTCTTTGTTATCTGCCATTTTGATAAATACGTTTTTAAAATAACCTTTTAAAAAGTATACGGATTTAGTACCATCCTTTTCTGCAAGAACGCCTACATAACTAAAAGAGTCTTTTTTACTAACCACAAACGCATACAGCTTGTAGAAACCGGATGTATCTAAGTCAGTCCATCGGCACATAAAATAATCTTTTAATTCTTCCTTATTTTCTCTAATAAGATGTTCTTTGTCCAACACATCTTTGTATTGTTCGCGTATTGTCGCCGTGTTTTCCATGTAGTCCAACTTTCGCTTTTTTGCATCCATTTCCTCTAATTCCAGTTGTCTTTTTCTTCCACTTACAGCGTATGGCATGTATAATGGTGTAATTTCCTTTAGCGTAAACGGATAGAGTTTACTGCCAATATTTACGCATTGTCGTACAACCTCTGGACGAATGTTAGGCGTATCTATCAACCCCAATCCCGAAATGACTATTTCTTTTGGAATTGTAGAATAAGGTGTTGCAGATTGTGTAAAATATGTACTACCTGCTTTAATGTAGCACTTTTGTAAGATTTTTATTTTATCTTGGCTGTCTTCCTCTTCTACTATCTCCAAATAATTTACAGGTAGATAGTTAAAACTAAAAGCCGAAAGCACATACTTTATCAATTTTTCCCTTTCCTCTGGTTTTTCGGACAACTTAATTTGCAAGCCCGTCAATTTCTTTGTATTGCCATTCCCCCAATACACGTACTGTAGTAGGTTATTATACACTAAGCAGCAGCTATTTTGTAGCTTGTCCGATAGCTTACTCCACATTTTTGCAAGTGGTACCGAGTACATTAGCGCCTTTAGGAAGTATAACTTACTATCTACCAATAAGGTTAAACAGTTTTTTAAGGGATTATACACCCGTTCCGCACTGACAGCTTCCAATTGTACAGTTGTATATTGTCGCTTCCCATCGCGTAATACCATGTTCTTTGGCCAAAGTAGACGCAAATGTTTACCTTAAGCGTACATCTGGACAATGTAAAAAATCTAGTATATGATTTCCAAGTTGTTTATTAACACCAGGACTTGTTATCCGACACACAAATTTGTTGTATATCTTAATTCTTGCATTGGTTGTTAGCCATGTTAAACAATCAATCCCCGCAGTTTTATCGTTGTCAACTATAATATTACACTTTTCTTCGTATTCTCCCTTATAGCAAAAGTTATGGTTTGTAGTTAAATAATTACACATCTCCATCTTGCTAAATATGCCAGCAAAATCTTGTGTTACATCCATGTCAAAAAGACAGTAATAATCTTTTTCGAGTTCGTCTAATATATCTGGTAGTTCCTCCAATAAAGTTTACAACTAAACATCTGCTAGTTCCACTTTGTATGGAACACATATAGGATTTTGGAATTTTTTATTAATGCATTCGAAGTCTTCTTTTCCGATCATTTCTTTTACTCTCTGGCCCATCTTCTTAGTGCTTTCCAGAGAAAACGTGTAACGTTCCGTTGGTATAACCATTCATTATATTATAATCGTATAGCAAGCGTAGTAAATGACGCACTTCTAATATTAATTTTTAAAAGCAGGCGAGAAATTGACATTAAGTAACGTCAGAGTTTTTGTGTTATTTTATGGTGCGGGTGTGTTAATCTATTTGTTGCAGGTCTACTCATTGTCCACTTTTATTTGCCGTTATCTATATCCATATATATATAGAATACAAATCCATATTGGGAATTTCTAATTTGGACGAGAAAGAAAGGACCTTTAAATTACGTATGCCGTAAGCCGTAATTGTCCAATCTATTTGGGAACAGCACACACCCCGTAATGACGCTTGTTGGTAGTTTGTTAAAACGTACACGACTTCTCACTATGTACAGTGGTTTGATTTACCCCACTAGGTAAGCGTTGAACTGTTACTATTTTTATTTAGTGATCAGACTAGTTCCGCACGTTGGCACTGAGCTATTTTGTTCCCCAAAACTATAAGTTGTTGTTGACAATCCGTGTCAGTGGAGCCAACATTAGAAAAGTGCGCTTTGTCGTATATTCACACTATCCTCGCTGCCCCGTCGGCCACGTGGGATAAAAATAGATGTGTGCGCACTGTTAGCATTTATAACTGTAAAGCTACGAGCCTTTTCAAGGTAATTTACCCCTTTTGTAATTTGTTCCGTGGACGCAAGTTTTTAATATGTGTAAAGCAAACCTATTCAACTAGTCCTACGTTTAGTATCCACCTAGATACAACAGGTTTTGCATGCACCCGGATCAAAACGTATGATACTTCGGGTTCCAGTTCATAACCTACGTCGTCAAATTGATTAGCCGCATCAGCGTGAGATCCAGGTACATCCATCCCTACTTTGTTTAAAAATATAAGTTGTACATAAGAGTTTATTTTGATAGCTCTGGCCAGTGCGAACGTCGATTTAGTAGTAAGTTATTGTTTATATTTGTTGCATTTAAGGCGTACTAGTAGGCGCCGTATGTTTGTTCAAATGTATATATATATCTGTGTCAATTAATGTAATCCTTACAGCTATGCGTAGAAATAGATCCAGCAACCGAAGATAAGGTGTATCATTTCTCTTAAGATTGCATGTGCAAGTAGGGCAAATCAGAGCAATCTACACCGTGAGTTTCTTTTTATTGTTCCTTTATTATTATTACCAAGTGCTAAAAAGCTTTCTCGACCAGTAACGAGATTCTTATGATTATAGCTAGCATTGTGTCATTACTGGTGGTGCCCACCCGATTTTGTTATCGTTAAAACCTATCTCTAATCTATACTGTTTACCGTTTACTACGGATTTGGGCTGTTAGACACCCAAACTACGACATGTGTCAGACCCACCCCTCGCCGACTAGAGCTAGTCAACTTAAGGATATCAATCCTTTTGTCCCCTGGTGTCGTAGTGTCAAACAGGCCCGTAACAAACGGAAGCTCAGCTTTAACACCATGCCTAGTGGAAACAAATCGGTCGAACTTCTTCGTAGATAGCTGTTAAATGCACCACAAATTTCTTTTTTAGGATAAACATCCTTTTGTTTGCAGATGTTTGTTTGGCGTCAGAAAAGTCGCAAATTTTAACCAACATTATATTGTCACAAAATGGTTCTGTAATTGGTGCGTGTAGTCCGCCAGTCAGCATCTGTTCGCCTTCGACATAACAAATATTACCAATATCTGTCACTAGATTATTGTTGCACATATTTTCTGCCAACAGCCATAATCCAAATCTCTCATTTCTCGGTTTCACTTTATTCCCAAAAAGTTGAGAAACGTTAATCACCTTGGAGACGCTCATGTTTACCGTTCTAGCTACTGTCAAATACTAAATTGAATACGAAAAAATTGCCCTCTTATGTATCCTACAGAGTGGCGGCGTATATTGCCGAAGATAGCCGAATATGTCGGGCACCGCCATATCGCTTACATTCTCTTCTTTAGGAACTGTTTTGTTATCCGACCTAGGTCGGCAGGGATGCGCATCGACATATGTCCAGATATATGTCGGATATATGTAGGATGTTAGGTTAGGGTGCGCATGGGCAGAGGGTGCACATAGGCACAGGCCTGCTTAGGCGTACACCGGAATGCGTGAGAAACTGCGTTGGGTCACCAAAAATCTTATTAATATTAAAACAACATAGAGTGTATACAATTTTATTAAAAATATATACAAAATATTTAATTATGAATAAATTAGTGTTGTCTGGAGTTAGGTTAGGTTAGTTGGACTTGTGTGGACTTAGGTTAGATAAAAGGAAAAATTGATAGGTTAGGTCAGCGCGTCGGTGCTTTATTAGTAAGTATCCTTTAGACAACAGGTTTGGTATTCCCTTAGTAAAGGTTTAAAGTGTTTTATTAAGTTTTTGTTTATAGCAGCACTGCATCTTCCACCGCAAGACTTGCAACCAATTTGTGCGCGTGTGCTACCACCCTTTTGGATTTTTAATATGCACGCGATGTGATTGCTGATCCGTATAACGTGGAAGACGTTTCTTGTGTTTCTACTAACTGCATTCGCAGCATGGACAATGCGAACCGAGTGCATGCATTGGTGCTAAATGTACTGGACGAGCAGCAAGGATTAGCAAAAGATGACGTCATTTAGTTCCCCGATGAATCCTCAACTTCGTTAGGCCGTCTTCGGATACCTTCAGTTTGCATTCTATAGGGTACATAAAGCAGGTACGCTAGAGTAAACTTCTTGAGTTATAAGTTAGTTCGCTTACAAGTTTAACCGCAGTCCTATAGTGCGGATTTTGTTTTGTTCTAAAATGGTACCTGCAAACGTTTTTAAATGCAACTCTTGCGGTGCTTCCTATACCTGGAAAAATGCTCTCAAACGGCATCAGAACAAATGTTGTGGTGTAACATCGCCCACGGTTAAGCTTATACATCCGTCAGCAGCAAAGTACTTAAACTGTGTGTCTTGCGGTATCGCTTTTACGAGAATGGACAACTTACTGCGACACAAGGGAAAACAGCACGGTATGTCATTAAGCCGTAAACGTTCAGGTCCGACAGCTGTTAAAGGGTCTTGTACGAAACAACCACAAATTATGTGTAAAGTATGCGATTTCGAAATGGAAAAGACCTATGCCGCACACTTGAGAAGCAACATCTATAAAAATGCAACAGGTACCGCTACTGGCAAAGATGGTGTAGAAATGGTTAGCACAGCGTTTAACAACCGTATGGCTAGCTATCGCATAAAGAACGCCAGTGTCGACGATGGAGTGTCCGAGTTTCTTTGGAAGCAGAGAGAACGTTTTATTCGAATTCTTAATGAAAAAAGAACACAACATACAACAATAAAAGTCTATTGCGAACTCTACGGCGTTTACACCAAAATGGTAGAAGAGGCTACCGATGTGAAATCCTTTAACACAAAAAATATGGTTATAACGTCTTCTAGTAATCTGGATCATATGTACGAGGTCTTAAGGGAAACAATGAAAACAAAATCAGAGGAATTTGAAACCCGTAGGGCCGGTTGGTCTTTGGAAAAAGTGCTCTATTTAGAAATAAATATTAATAAGTATAAGTCGATGTGTGGAGTTCTAGGTTAAGAATAAAAATTGTGAATATGTATTTAGAAATGTGGTTTACAAAATTTAAACTGTATTAGTAAAAATTGTCTGTAATAAAAAGTATTAAGAATGGTTTTTAGATTTTCTTTTAGGTATGAGTTGCAGGAAAGTTATAATTTAGAGGGTGTCTGTGTGTGTGTGTGTGTGTGTGTGTGTGTGTGTGTGTGTAAAATGGTAAGGGGTGGTCCTATTTTCAATCTGTTTAGAGATTCGGATTCTGCGTAAAATTCTAGATTAATTTGATGTGTTGCATGACTAAAAAATTTATAAGGACGGTCAGAAATCGCTGCTGGTAAATAATCTTAAAATGAAGGTAGCTCCCTGGGGGATGATGCAATCTAAAAAGTTTCTAGAGATTCGGGTAGCTGAGAAAATTCTAATATTAATTGATACTAAACAAGATAGATTTATCTCGAAAGATGAGCTAAACAACATAAAAAGTATGGTATGACATTAAAAGCGAGTAGTGGTACGGTGGCGGTATGCTCACTAGAAAGTATGTGTGTAACCTTGTAAGGGGTGGACCTATTTTAAATCTGTTTACAGATTCGGATTGTACGTAAAATTCTAAGCTAATTTGATGTATCGCATGGCTAAAAAATTTATAAGGACCGGCAAAAATCGCTACCAGCAAAAAATCTTAAATTGAGGGCAGTTCTCTGGTGGATGGTGCTATCTAAAAAGTTCCTAGAGATTCGGGTAGTTGAGAAAAATCTAATATTAATTGATACCAAACAATGTACATTTATCTCGAAAGATGCAATGGCTAGTCGAAGAAAACTATTTGGTTCAGAATGTTAGCGGTAAAAAAAATCTTAAAATTGAGGTAGCTCTCAAGGGGATGAAAAAATTCCTAGAAATTCGGGTAGCTGAGAAAAATCTAATATTAATTGATACCAAACAAGATAGATTTATCTCGAAAGATAAGCTAAACAACATAGAAAGTATGGTATGACATTAAAAGTGAGTAGTGGTACGGTGGCGGTATGCTCACTAGAAAGTATGTGTGTAACCTTGTAAGGGGTGGACCTATTTTAAATCTGTTTACAGATTCGGATTGTACGTAAAATTCTAGGCTAATTTGATGTATCGCATGACTAAAAAATTTATAAGGACCGGCAAAAATCGCTACCAGCAAAAAATCTTAAATTGAGGGTAGCTCCCTGGGGGATGGTGCTATCTAAAAAGTTCCTAGAGATTTAGGTAGCTGAGAAAAATCTAATATTAATTGATACCAAACAATGTACATTTATCTCGAAAGATGCAATGACTAGTCGAAGAAAACTATTTGGTTCAGAATGTTAGCCGTAAAAAAAATCTTAAAATTGAAGTAGCTTTCTGGGGGATGAGAAAATTCCTAGAAATTCGGGTAGCTGAGAAAAATCTAATATTAATTGATACCAAACAAGATAGATTTATCTCGAAAGATGAGCTAAACAACATAGAAAGTATGGTATGACATTAAAAGCGAGTAGTGGTACGGTGGCGGTATGCTCACTAGAAAGTATGTGTGTAACCTTGTAAGGGGTGGACCTATATTAAATCTGTTTACTGATTCGGATTGTATGTAAAATTCTAAGCTAATTTGATATATCGCATGGCTAAAAAATTTATAAGGACCGGCAAAAATCGCTACCAGCAAAATATCTTAAAATGAGGGTAGCTCTCTGGGGGATGGTGCTATCTAAAAAGTTCCTAGAGATTCGGGTAGCTGAGAAAAAATCTAATATTAATTGATACCAAACAATGTACATTTATCTCGAAAGATGCAATAGCTAGTCGAAGAAAACTATTTGGTTCAGAATGTTAGGGTAAAAAAAAGTTTAAAAAGGAGATAGCTTTCTGGAGTATGCAAAAAAATTCCTAGAAATTCGGGTAGCTGAGAAAAATCTAATATTAATTGATACCAAACAAGATAGGTTTATCTCGAAAGATGAAAAATGGTTAGTCGAAGAAAACTATTTGTTCCAGATGTGGGAGCAAATGAGGATGCTAAGATGAAAATGCAAGATATATTTATCTCGAAAGATGTTATCTCGAAAGATGAAAATGGCTAGTCGAAAAAAACTATTTGGTCCAGAATGAGTAAGGAAATGAAGGAAGCTGGAGGAAATGAGGCGGAAGTTGCCCCCATAAATACCTACTATGTAATACTGTTCTAAAACTTTGGCATGACGTCACCACGATCTTGGAAAGTAGCCGAAAGCTAGCGTTCTGGTGATTTTACCTTTCTACTTTTGCATCTGACAAAAATGGTCTTTTTGGACCTTGAGCTTCCTTATGGGATTTAACATGGGAAAATGGGTGGTTTTGATCTCGTACGAAGGTAGCTTATCTACTAACGCACTTCATTACCCCGTAAATTAATCTTCTAAATAAAAGTGTTAAATTTTATAGACACGATAACAAGAGAAGCTTCCCTTACACTAAAATTCGCAATGATGCATATACTTGAGCATTGCTCAAAGAGCATATACACAACTGTATTAACAATTCTAATTCTAAAGCCGCGTAATGGAAGATACTTTACACAAACGCGATGAACCTCCTGATAGCAAACCGAACTTCTGCTCACGCATAGCGTCAATGCGCGTATTAAACTACTTTAGATTCTGCTAGTACAGAATATTTTGGAATGGTCTGGATATGTTGATTTTTCATAGTAATTTAAGTTTAGTTTATTATTTGTAGGGGGTGCATGTGCTCAATTGCTCCTTAGGGATAGCCGCCACTGCTAACATAACTTTTTTGTGCTAAATGCGTAGTGTCTGATAATAAAACAGATATCCTCATGACGGGGGGACCAAACAAACGAGATTATATACGGACACTCCATATGCTTAAAAATAATAGAGCAAATACTTATGTTAAATATACCATTCGATGATGACACGCATACGTTGTACCAATTACACATATTGCAGCTTGGTCCATTCCTATAACGTCCTTGATAATAGTACTGAGGTATTATGATTTATTTTGTTTGGAATATAAAAGCTTTAACTAATTAATTCGTCCCTAAATAGACACTACAAAAGCAATAAAAATGTATACATGTGACACATCAATGATCCTCAAGCACCAAATGCCTAATTACATACGTGGTTATTTGTTCAATTTTATCGCAGGTGATAAGAAATCACTCTGTAAACGAACCAATTGTATCAGTAAGTTTGCAATACAGCAATCTACATTTTATATTAAATTGTACGTTTGATGTAAAGTGACTAACGTGCGACCCCGTTCACAATAAAAGCAAAAATGGACGGAAATTTGGATATAGGGATGAGGTGCATTAAATACATGCTTTTCATTTCAAATCTTCTCTTTTGGGTAAGTGCTATTGCTATCTTTCTTAGTTAAAAATAGGAATTGTGCAACGTAGTAGAAATTCTTACATCACTCGACAGTGGAAAATTACCCATCGATTAAGCTTAATTTAAAGGATATATACAAAGATATTTAGGGCTGCATTTGGAAATAATTTTGAGCTAATTAATACTTGAAATCGTTTTACAGCTTTCAAAACGACATGTCTGTCATCCATATTAAAATTAAGTAATGCAATTGCAAACCATTCCGTAGGAGAATCCATTGGAAACCATGTTAGGGTAAAGACGGTTGGTAACAATAGATTGCATTTAATCGCAGATAATGACTTGCGCAAATTCTAGACAATACTAGAAGTATCAAAGTATTCGATTAATGAATCACTTTTATAAGATACGGGGTTTTTAAGTTTTAATTTTTGAAAACAGCTTTTTCTAAAATATAATCTATTAAACTAACCGTTTATCTTTGGCATCAAATGGTTTAGAAAAAGGTGACTATGTCTTGCCAAGCCTGACCAATTTAGAGGGTTTCTTTAAATTTCATCAGTTGTGTAATGGCTATTTCAGAGTGTTTTTTGTTTGATAGGTTGCCTGTGTTTAGAGCCGTAATATTACAAAACATTGCACAATTTGCACATGTGACTGATCAACAGTGCTTCACTAAACCGGTTATGCCAGAAATCCTCAAGAACTTCTTAATTTTAAATATAATGTAATATATATTGCATTTTATATACTTGCGTCAGACATTTTCGTATATTTCGTGCCAATCTCGAAAGTCTTTTGACCCTTGAAAATACCCAGACAATATGTACGCGTACCATATTGACTCTTTGTATATGCGTCGCCATGTTTTAACGTGTAATCTAAATTTCAAAATATCAGAGAGATATTTATAAGTGCTCCAAAATTCATTTTAAAACTTGGCGCAAAATAGGTTTTAGGCCGCTTGGAGCTTCTTTTTAAAAAAGACTATTTCCAAAACACTCCTGTCAAGTGTATTTTTATAATAATTACAATAATTTTGACAATTGTACGTTATATTCATTAACGTTTGGTTTCAAAAAATAATCAAAGTTAATATTACTAATTAATAATTAAAATCAATAACTAATAACTACAAATCGGTAGCTTTGAACCACTAACAATGCTAAAGTTATGAAGTTCTCAGACTGATTGGCCATTTTGGGCTCCTGAGGGTATTTATGCTATTCCTGCTCTTACTCACTTGTAAGAAATGCAGATCTAATGTCTGCTATTTCTTGGTACAATACAAGTATTACATTTTAATAATCTTAATTCTAATAATTGCTGTCTTATAACCTACTGTGACCTGCACCTGCAATATCATATTACGTCTGAAATACAAAGTAACTGTTTCCGTTTTCATGTCTGGTTTGTGAACTTTCATTAACCTTTTATTGTGTCCTTCAATTTTACAATATAACAATATTTCTTAAGACAATTATGTCGTCCAGGTACACAAGACATTTTTCGTTGTGTATTCCTCTTAAAATGTTATCCATAACTTTCTGAAACGTATAGCGGGTGCGTTCTTTAATCCAAACGGCATGCGTTTGTATTCATAGTGTTCTCTAGGTGTACTAAATGCTGTTTTAGGCGTGTCTTTCTCGTCCATCTCCACTTGGTGGTATCCTGCGGAGAGCTCTAATGTCGAAAATATTGACACTTTCCTAATTTCTTCTTCTTTCTTCTCGTTTAGTTTTCTGTAATCGATAACCATTCGGTATTTGCGTTTGCCTGATGCGTCTAATTTCTTTGGTACTATTAATACGGGACCGCTCCACGGTGAATTTGAATGTTGGATGATATCTTGTTTCAATAGGTCTGCCACCTGTCTATCTGCTTTTTCTTGACTTGCTTGAGGTAGTCTATATGCTTTGGTGAAAATTGGTTTATTATCTGTTAGTTCAATATTATGTTTCACTGTGTTGGTGAAAGTTAAAGGTATTCCTTCACAATTGAATATATCTCGGTATTCAGAACATAAGCTTTTAATTGCTCTCTCCTCTTCTTTATTAATGTCGTTATTAAAACAAATGTTAATTAAATTTTCTTTTAACATCCTATCGTGTTCTGTAGGTTTAGAATTGTTTTATGGGTCTCCGTCGATTTCCATCTTGCTAAAGTTTACTTCTTCTGCGTCTATTGGTTTTGTTAATGTAATCGTTTAAGTTCAAAATTATCCTAGGGCGTAATTGTCTTTTATTTGTAGTAACGCTGTGGGTGTTTCTATTCAGGGTTGAATTGACACGTGGTTTATAATTCCTATATCGTTTTTTGAGTTTACTAAAACTTTTATTTGCTTTTCTGTCCTAGGCTCGATGGTGTATTTGTGGTCGGGCGAGTGTTACTGCGTTTTGGAATTTAATGGGAATTTGTCCGTGTTTCGTTCTTAATAATCGGTTTTTTATATCAATATTTGCTCCTAATTTTCTTAAAAGATCCATGCCTATTAATCCGTCGTATTTATCGTTAAATTCAAAGATGCAAAATTTACCTTTCATTTTTACGTTAAAGGTTTTCGGTAAAGGTATGTTTGCTATAAATTGGTGCAATGTCGTTTTGTGTGCTGTTTTGCTTTTAACAGGTTCTCTTTCTACAAAATCTAAATGTTTCTATACGGTTTTGGGGCTAATTAAAGTTTTTGAAGATCCTGTATCGAATAGTAATTTGAGTTCCGCATGAGGTATTTTTATATAAAATAAAATTTGTTGATTAATGTTATTTAACTTTATTATGTTTGGTCGTATTTGAATCTGTCCAACTGAAAATTCGAGTACGCATTTTCTTCGTCGTCCTCTTCGTAGTTTTCATAAGGGTTGTTACGTTCATAGGTTTCTGAATAATTTGTTTTATCGTCTCTACTTGGGTTTGCATAATAATCCGTGTCATGGTTATTAAAATATTCCACTTCTTGGTGGAATAGTTCCTCGGAAATGAAGTTTCGTTTTTGGGTGTAATCGGGTCTAATTTGAGATATTTTAGTATTCGGTCTGGTATTACCAGACGAAGTGTCCATAGGAGTTGGTTTGTAATAATTATTAGGGTTGTTGTTGTTATTCGTCATCGGTGTGTTTCTGTTAGGATTTGCGCCCAGTGTTTGCCTTGGTTGATTTACGTTTTGATTAAACCTTGGTGTAAATGTGGGTTTTATAAAGTTTGAATTAAATGTTGGTCTTGGAAATTGTCTAAATTGGTTGTGGAAATTTGTGTTATTAAAGTTTGGATTGTTAATTCGAGATTGATTCATTGGTGCGTTACTTGGTGTAAATTTCAGTTGTCCTGTATTTGTCTCACGGCTTATATCGTTTTCATCGGTGAGTAATTTTTATTCGTGTAAGATTATATAGTCTATTTCTGTAGTACATAACGTTTTCTTCCTCTACAATCATGTGCATCGCTTCTTCTAAATTCTGGGGATGTTGAAATCTTATTTTGTTCGATAGCCGTTCGGATAATGCATTGATATGTGTCCAAAGCCATTTCATCGTACATCTTCGTCTTTATTAATCGAATGTTTTGGTCGGGTTCTTTAATTTTAGTTTGGTTAAAATTAAACTTTGTACGTCCTGACATTTCATACCGAATTGATAGGGTAATTGGTTAGCTTTCATCTGTAAATTTATTAAATCTCGGACAAGACATTTGATATTTCTTTGATCTCCGAAATATGCTATTAATATTCGTTTAAAGTCGTCCCAGTCTACGAGGCCATCGAAGCTCGCAATTAATGTTACTGCTCTGCCGGTTAATTTGCCGATTATTAGGGGTAAAAGCAAGACGTTACTTTCAACGTCGCCTTGTTTATAAAAAGATTTTAAAAATAGCTCACAAGCAGCAATGAAAAATCCCTAATAGTCCTTAGTTTCTGTCGTATAAGGGAATTGTTTCTAGATAAAGTTTCATGTTATCAAAACTTATTGTTTTTTTAATAAATCAAGAGTTACTTTTCAGTCTAGTTTGTATTAAGTTATTAAAGAAATGCTTATCGTTACGATTATTGTGTGTAATTATAACGTAGCCTTGGTTATAATTACATCGGTTTCAGACTTCCGCTGAATAATTATTTCATTAAAATTGTTGCAATAATACAGTACATAAAATGCGTTTAATTACATACCTTTGTTAATTTCTTGCAATGAAACTGTTTAATTATAAACCTTTATAATATCGCCAAGTTTCAGTTTTTCTGAATAATTTCTTTCAGTAATAATGGCTGTAATAAAATGGTACAAATAATTGTTTTATAAATAAGTTTTAGATTTTGCTGAATAATTCCTTCAAAAACAATAGTAATAAATTGCGATAATAAATTGTACATATAAATGCATCTATAAAAATTGCTTTTGTTTCTTACTAGCTAATATCAATATGCAATTGAAATGATTAGGATAATGAATTTATGGTACTTACAAGAATTTGTTTGCCAATTCCATTATAGTCATTCCCCTTTGTTGGATTTGATCGATTTTTGTACTTTGTCTAATTGGTTGGTTTTTTTCTTCCGAATGAAGAACTAAAATTCACGATCACCAGTTTATCGATTTTAGATTTGCTAGTGCCCTTCTGGAATCCTACAATTCGCTGCGCCAAATAGGTTTTGGGCTGCTTGGAGCTTCTTTTTAAAAAGACTTTATTTCCAAAACACTCCTATCAAGTGTATTTTTATAATAATTAAAATAATTTTGACAATTGTACAGTATATTCATTAACGTTTGGTTTCAAAAAATAATCAAAGTTAATATTACTAATTAATAATTAAAATCAATGACTAATAACTACAAATGGGTAGCTTTGAACCACTAACAATGCTAAAGTTATGAAGTTCTCAGACTGACTGGCCATCTTGGGCTCCTGAGGGTATTTATGCTATCCCTGCTTTTACATCACTTGTGAAAAATACAGATCTCATGTCTGCTATTTCTTGATACAATACAAGTATTACATTTTAATAATTTTATTCTATTAATTGCTGTCTTATAACCTACTGCACCACCTGCAATATGATATTACGTCTGTTTCCGTTCTCATGTCTGGTTTGTGAACTTTCATTAACCTTTTTTATGTCCTTTAATTATACAATGTAACAATATTTTTAAGACTCAAAAGTTTCATTTGAATATACAAATATATTAATTTGGGGGATATGTAACTCGCACAGAATTTTAAAAACACTGCTTTTTGGACAGACACTGTTTATAGTTTATTAGACTAAATTCTACGTAAGAATTAATTCAGTATATAATTACAAACTCTTCAAAATTGAACCTTTGGAGTCATTTGCATCACTTTAATTACATTAGAAATAAAAAAATTTTAGGAAGAATTTGGGTGTTAATTTAACTAAAGAGTAAAATCAAATCGAATGTAGTTCATCTGATATTTGTTGCTGCAATGCTATACCCGTATTGGCTCAACAAGGCATTACAAATTACACTAACTAACAATGTTAACCGAATCGGCTTCCAAATATAAACGATAAATCTTTAGGCATGTACCGAACACATATACTAAATTGTTAAAAAGGAAAAGAAATAGTAATCAGTTTAAGAAACTCATTTCTTAAGTATTTTGTGATGAGACCTGCATTTCTATGAGAATTCTAGAACATTGCATGAATTTAATATATACTATTAGAATTTTAGTAAATTTATTTTAACAACTAATTTTGAAAGAGAAAAGCCAATGACCGGTTTCGCTGTTGTTGCAGCTCGTCAAGATTGGCGAATTTCACTCTGCAAAACAAGCAACAAAGTTCTTGAATTATATGGGAATCATGGTGTATTAATAAATACAAAACATTTCCCAGTCGCCCTCTATACTTTAATGTAAACAACTAACTAGCGGCGACTTCTTCAAGTCTCTAACATGATAGTAAAGATGGCATTGCCAGACAAAATTTAAATAACTAGACTATGATAACCAAGATGAAAATAAGCAAATGACCGATTGCCTACTATAACATTAGCGGACTTTCTGAGGAAGTACTACACATAATGTTAATGAGGAAATTCATCAACAGAAACTAAAGCGTTTCTAGCTTAGCAGTAATAAATAATTTTGTCTGGTTTTAAGAAAATAATTTAAGCATAGTAAACGAAGCTTTTGTTTTGCAATGCCATGTTTACTATTATGTCGGAGACTTGAACAGGTCACCGATAGTTACTTGTTTACATTCAAGTATAGAGGACGTACAGGAAATGTTTATTTATTAATATACCATGATTCGTGTATAATTCAAGAATCTGCTTGGTTGTTTGCAGAAAAAAATGTGCCAGTCTGATGAGCTGCAACTACAACGCAACCGGTCATTAGTTTTTCTCTTTGTAAAATAACCAACAATTTAATTATACTTCATTTACAATGCTTGAATTACTTTCCTAGTACCAGACAAAATTATTTGTTACTATTAAGCTATAAACCCATTAGTTTCTCTCGATCAACTTTCTCATTAACATTAGGTGTGATACTTTCTTAGAAAGTCCGCTAATGTTATAGTAGGTAATCGGTCATATGTTTATTATCCATTAAATTTATTTTAGTTAGTTTATATTTTTCATTAATCGCAATAATTTAGAATTTGCTTTCACAGACACATGTCATGCGACATGGGTGAATGGGCATATCGTCTGAATTCATAAATTATAGGTTTTGCTTGTAAAATATGCAACGCCGCCTTTATTCAAAGAAATAGCTCTAGGTCACCAACACACAGTGCACGATTTAGTATCATCGCCTCTAAGGGTGAGCGTATATGATCAAAAATGCCTATGCTATTGAAGGAATTTAAAATTTTTACAATAACAGAAATATCAGTTCCAGCTTTTAGCTGATAATGATTAAAAGACCCAAGCGGCTGTAAAAGTAACCCACAAAGTATTCGGGCTTTATACAAATATGAACGCTTCAGAAGGTGTTAGCGATATCAAGTTTGTTCAACACCACAAATAAACATATAATTATCTTTCCGGCATAGAGGAAATTTTCGATTTATTATCAAGAACCATTCCAGCATTATGAGTCAGGATGGTATCTGAGGAAAGCATTGCTTTTATAAATGAAATTCAAGAAATTTATACAGGTTTGGATCACTTTCATGGACCTCCTTGTTAGAATTCGGAAGAAGGTGGAATTTGATAGCTTAAAAAGATTGAGATTGATTTGTCTTATCGAGCATAGCTGCTCGACATCCTGCTGATAGTATACCTTTCATGATGTTCAAAAATTATGACTACATTTTTCAGTTCATGAATAACACCGACGTGGTAGGCATGCAATTGTAGTGTTGAAATCAGTAAATATTAAAGGGCCAGCCTATGAAGATAGCTTTGTAAGCGATTTCTGGGTGAGATAATTAGACCCTCTACTAGATTGTAATATCCCCCATTATTATTGCTCTCTATCGAATTTCTTCTCTAAGGGCTTTACAAGAATAAATCAAGTACTTTTTGATTTAACTTAACAGTTTATCGGTGGGGTTTTTGTAAAATATCCTTAACCTTGCAAAACCCCCATAGGACATTATTGTTAAATTATTACCAACAATCTAAAATTTTACTTTTACTTTCTTCCGTAGGTATATCGTTTATCTTCTGAAAGATTCCCGGAATTAAACATCCAGACAATGACGTCATGGTACGTGATGAGGCAACTTTAGGAAATTCTCCCTTACTCTTTAATTTTAATTCAATGTATGAAATTAAAGCTCTTTCAGTAACGCTACAAGCAATTTTATCCATTAGCTTTGGGTACATATAAGATACTTAAATATACCTAACCTTTCCCTAACTAAATTATTCTTCTTAAACTACTGTATACAAATTCGTTTACTACGAATATCTCCTGTCGTATTTAGAAAATGACAAAGGAAGTTTTATAAATTCAACTACCACTACTTCTACTACTTACGGAGGTGACTACTCTCACAGCAGGTGGCGGATGTTGCGTACTGATGATCTGTAAGTATCCTTTTGTTTCGGTGTTTAATGGTTTTATTTTAATACCGTTTAATGTAAAAACCTGTGAATCTAACACCCGTCTACGTCTCTTAAATCTACTTCCAATATTTACGAATTAAGGCAATTCTAGTTCGGTTGAGTTACAACATAAAGTATCAGTCGATGTTGACACAGGAACATCATCGAATCGTCATAATTAATAATAATCATTTTTAGTACACCTCGATGATGTATGTTGACCACAGGTTCTTGGCGTCTTTCTAATGAGATCCGGTTGGCAAATATTGACTCTTTGGTCTCAATTTTTGTTAATCTTAACCTAAAGCAACCCTTATGAACTGGTTGAGATCCATTTATCAATCGACATCCCATATAAATTTTTACTTATAGCTCAACAACGCTTTCACATGACCTGTCTTTGGTCCCAGCAATAAAATTTTTTATTGCCATTAAGTATTTAAATTGGAATATTGGTTAAACCCACTTATTATCGAAATACGCTAAAAATTACAATCTATAAAAGTTGCTAATTAGAATTTGGATTAAGAGCTTAATCAATCGATAAATTACATTATAACCAAATAAATACAAAAAGATGGTAGACAGTTACTATCTGTCCATGACTTGCAACTTTCATCCACTTGACCATAAACTTATGGACGCTTTGCGGTATCGAATTTGAATAGAGATGAAAGCCTTTTCATAAATTAAATCATGTTTAATTTAATGAGATGTTACAACATCTCCACCAGAACTTCCACATTTAATAGTGATAATCGATCTGTGCTTATTTACCATGTATATTTTCAGTTTCACAAGATTTTGTAAACAAACATGATTTTTTATCTATTAGGAACTAAAAGATTGGAAAATTTTAACTGAAACTCGTTTTTCGATCATTTGTAAGATTTATACCTGCAATAACAAGATGCTCAAAGACATGTAAGAAAAAAAAAGATTAACTTATGCATAACCCTTATCTTCTTTCAGCTGAATGTTCAAGCCTTTTTTTTTGTGGTGTTCTAACAGACAAAAGACAAATAGATATGTGACACTTACCTAAGATGGATTATTATTTTAATAGACAATGTATAATAAACTAAACATAGGTATATGTTAAACTTGAGATTTGTGCAGACGTTGTCTTCTCCATTGATTGCCTGGATATTCTTCCGCATAGCTAGCTGGTTCTGAAGTAAACCAATGTCAATTTGACGACGTTTTGACAGAACTACATCTGTCATATTCAGGTTCTGGAGATTCAATAATTACTAAAAAAGCGTTCCTTAGCCCTTTTATATATAATACTCACAGGATATGCTCCGTGACACATGCTTGATTTCAGATGCAGCTGCGTGTCGTTGGTCCTGATATGTGTTGTGTAGTTGTTTTGCACAGCTGATTTGGTGAAATATTCCTTCCTGATTGTTGTTTACCGATGTGTATACAACTGCAAATACTGGTTTTCATACACGAAAAATTCTTTGGAAATCACCTTTTGTGTGGATATATGGGCGTTTTGCTAATAGCTTCCTGGAATATTCTCTAGGTGTAGTGTTCAATCCTAGCTAGCCTTCTGGTATTCTTAAAGTCAATGTTGTGTCCTGAAACGCCGAAGTACTGAACTGACGATGACTTTTTTAATTCTTCTTTATTACCTTTTTTTATTCTTCTTTCCTAACACTAATTCTTCTGTTTGTTTGCCCAATCCAAGATTTGTTACAATCTGCATGAGCATCGTGTTTCGTAGACTCCTTGATCTTCTAACAAGATCTCTTCTTTGGGATTTTTTAGAATGGCAAAGATTTTTCTATGCGTGTTGAATGTGGTAACTACTTTGTGTTTCTGTTGATTCTATCTATTTTCCCTTTAATGAATGATCAATATGCTATAGTTAGTGGTGACTCCAGTTTATGTTTAGGCTTGTTGGCTGAATCAATTAATCGTTCTGCGTGATGACATCCTGTGCGAACAATAACATTTTGTCTTTTTGGGTTATCCCTCATGTTTGTCTCGCCATCATTTATTATTAATTCGCGATTGACTGTATCCAATGCAGTTTTCAATTCTTCAAAATATTCGTTGATAATATTCTGGGCACCAGCAGCTCGAGCTCTTTTTATATTTTTACATAATCTTGTGCAGCCTTATGTCTTTTTAGAAAAAATGTAAACCAGTCCCATCCTGGTAAATTATTTTTAAATCTAGGCTCCGAAGTACCTCTACTGTCACGAAATGATTTGACAATTAACCTTACATTATATCTGGATAGGAGAAATTCCCATTCTGCTGCAACAATACTACAATCCACTATGGTATTTTCAGTTTTTTTGTCAAAAACAGAAGGTCTTCCATGTTCAACTATCTTTACTCCCTTATGGTGTCGATTGAGTGTACTTTTGGAATTTCATATTGTTCAGCAGCTTTTCGAATAGTCATATGTCCCTCTTTATTGGAATTCAGAGCTTTTCTTAAATTTTCATCATAGAACTCGGTAGCTGCGACATCCCACCTTACGTTCCAGCATTTTCACGATTATGCAATAAATGCTTCTGTAACAAAGAAGTGTAATTTTATGCTCAAATTGAAGTTAAAAGCAAAAGAAGTAAGTTTAACATTTTTAAACGTCTCGCAAATTAGCTTTTTACCATATGTTCTCTTTTTTTTTAAATGTGGGGTAGCATAGGATATATGTCCCATGTTACCCTGCATTGTAAATTTTTTCGAAACAATTTCTGAAAAACGTAACCATTATATTAAAAATTTACACATGTAATTGAGGATACGATCTAGGGCACCAATAAGTTTTTATTTACACCAGTTAATTTTGCACGATCAGAGTTTTCCATGGCCTACATCACGATTAAAAAAAAAAAAGTTATGAGTACATTAAAAAGTACTTACAGTTTTACTTTTATGCTTGATTTTTAATCACAACTTTTGCAGTTGATCCAAAACGAGTTTCGATTAATGTATTACTGTTTGGCTTACCAGATTTGCCAGATTTGAAATAATTATTTCTTACCTACATTTTGTCTCAAGTAAGACCTGTGTCCTATGTTGCCCCAACTGATGATACCTTTGACAGTGTATATAATAATATTCAAAATCAATCCATCATATGCTGTCAATTCCTATAATTTTAATCTGTACTTATGATTTTTACTAGCCATACACTTCTGGAATGGGAATCTACCTAGTCGGGTAACCATGGCTTCATCAAATGATAAATTTTGACCTGAATACAACACATATACTTTATATTTCTTAAATTCTTATCTAAAATTGGTCAAATTTTGAAAAGTTTATCTTCAGCATTGTTCTGAAATAATAAACAAACCACAACATTTGTAATATTTCTGAAAAGTATTTCTCAACATATAATTGTTCAAATATAGTGTGAAAATATAAAGTTTTGTTTGCTTCATTGTGTTTGTAATAATGGATACAACTTAACCAAGAAAGCGAAAAACCAGTAAAGCTTTGCATTTCAGTTACTATGATTTTTTCAAGTAGTGTTTTTTATTGAGCAAGAGTGTACTGTATGTGCACAGTGATGTGTTTCTGCAGTTATCAGTTGAAAAATCTCTTCATTAAAGAACAACAGAAAAATTAATTGGTTTGAAACTTGGATCTAAATGTCCCGGTAAAAGGCACTTCTGCAATATCACGTTCAATATCCACCCACTCATCTTCCTTAAAAACTTCTTGATCAATATCTTACACAGAAACTATTTTAAATGAAGTTGTTAGAATTATACATTATCAAATAAATCATTAGTTTTAGTTTTAGTCAACTCTGCTTGAAAAAACTGGAATTTTGTTTTCATTGGCATAAACGCAACAAAATTGTTTGCAAATTGTTGTAATTTTTTGTTAATTTTTTTGTTTCGCTTTGTTTTCGTATTCTACTATTACTAAATAAAGATAACTTGATGGGAAAAATTATAAACTAATAATAAGAAAGCTAGATACTTAGATACGAAAAAAGTCTGTTACATTTTAATCCATTATTATAAAGAGCAAAATTCGTATTACAAACACTTCGCAATGTTTACAAATAAACAACTACTCAACTATACAGTACTGCTGATAGTAGAACAATAAAGAATACAACGACGAATAAGTTGTGTTGCAAAAAATTGTTATACATGTTGTTTGCTGTGCGTAACATGTCTAGCTACCAAAAATGGCAAACAAAGGAAATACATTTTTATATATCTACAGATTATTTTTGTATCAAAACTATGTACCGATATCGCATCATAAGTAATAAAGATGCACGCAATTTAGCATCCGTTTTACTGGAGGCGGGCTATACTTATAAACTCTTGCTGTCAGATACCAGACATTGCCATTTATCATATTCATTTCTAGCACAACATGGTCCAAACCCAAAACATGCAATATTATTAATTAACTTGTTGGAAGTTTATGCAGATGAACTAGACTCACTAGTCATTTTGTCTTAAGAAACATACCTTATAGTGAGACAATTTAATCTTTACATAATGTTTTACCGTGTCACAAATAGATGCCTCATGAGATCACTTTAAATGATTAACATTCACACTATTCCTATGTAATACCTATTGATATTTGATATTTTTTAGATGCTTGGCTTTCTCATGATATCAATTGGAACCACTATATCTTCCATATATAGCGACTTTGAAAGCTTCATGGAAAGTCATCACTTTAGTCCTTCTGCACTTATGGTAGCCATTGGTGTGATAACATTCTTTGTCGCAGCTTTAGGATTTATTGGAGCTATTAGGGAAAGCACAATGTTGGTAAACTTGGTAAGTATGGCATATTAAAAAATCTAACAACTTTTGCCTGCATATGGCCATCATCATTGCCATGGTTTGTAGCAATTAAGTATAGGAGAGCATGTATTTCCATGAGAAAAAGATAATACTAGCACAGAGAAATTATTTTTAGGAACAGTTGCAGGTTGCTGCACTTTAGAACTGAACTTTATCATTAATAAATTGTAAGTTAGATGTGTTTCTAATTTGTTATAATAGATAATCTAGGCTATAAATTTAATGTTTAAATTCCAAAAAATTGAAAGTGTGTTGCTCTTGGCTTGTGGTAGCTTTCAACTAACAATGGCCAACTAAAAATAAGTTTTATTATCTAAACTTAATATGCATTGTTTTTAGAAATAGAACTTGTGACGAATATTTTAGAGTACAATAATTACTGATTGAAATGCATTTTGCATAAAACAGCATGTAAAATAGAAATAACAAATGTGATAAATTAAATGGTTTTCTTGAACTTGGGGTATCGGATTTCCTTTAATAAACTGATGCTTTGAAGAGACCTCCCCAAGTAATAATATGGATCCCTTTATAGTTTATTTGGAGTATGAATCATTAAAGCAGTTAAATTTGTACAATTTCTTATAAAAAGCTATGGCAAAATTATAGGAAGGTTACAGAAATAGCAAAACTGTATCCCAATACCACCAAGGCAATTTTTATTTCTTACACAAAGGTTCGTGCATTATGGATGGATAATGTGCAGGGGTACAAATGTGTGTACACTTCCTCATCCTAGCCTATGAACAGAGGTACAGAAATGGCAGCTTCCTTCATCAAAGCTATGTTCTGTTTCTTTCTAAAGACAATTGTTTGTACATCAAAGCTGCATTAATATGCTGAACAAGTATTTCCTTCTACAATGATTTAAAAAACCTGGTTTAAAGGGAAATTGTTTTGCTTACAGAAATTTCTGATCGTTTCGGCATTGTGAGTGCATAAATGCACGTTTTTATATTAAGAACTGAAAAACTTAAAGGCGGTATAAACCAAAAGTTAAAATTGTAGAAGAAAGAATTCTAAGAAGTAAATTCAAAACAGGTCTCAAAGTCAAATGGTTACTGAGATATAGCCGATAGAAGTTTTTGCCGAAGAGCCGTGACATCACAACAACATGAGTGTGATTCTGCGGTACACAAAGCTGCAGTTAGTGACATTATCGCAAGTGCCATGTGTGTGTGCATGCGTGTATGTGTATATGTATTTTATGTATGTATATTGTGTAATGTATATATTTAGTTTAATAATGGCTTTCAGCTAGGAACCGAAATACAGTGAGGCAGAACTATTACCTATTAAGCACAAACAACATTTTAAATTAGAACAGCAAGTGTCAAATTTTATTCGCTTAAATATTATTAGTAAGTGTCACTGTGGGCATTGTGTGTGTTTTAATGCCTGCACTTGTAAAATCTATTAACTGTTGCGAAAATTCCGAAATAGATAGTATGAGAGGCGAAATTAATTGTATGTTTTACGATTACATTCAACAAATGCCACATCTGTAGTGTCTGTTAAATGTAAACCTGATAAAACATTAGCGTTACAAATATCTGTGCCATTTTTATATTTTATAATGTAATTATATGCCCATAATATTAATTCTTACCTACCCAGTCTTGCTGCTAAAATTGGAGATATCTGTTTACTTGGATTAAAAATTGTTTGCAGAGGTTTAGGATCTGTAACCAATTGAAAGGAATTTCCCATTAAGTATTTATTAAATAAATTCACTTTATTATAGGAAGAAATCCTAATTTTCAGTAATACAAATAAAAAATATTTTTCATTATATACACATTACTTCTTATGTTAATTAAATAAGGCTAAAACTATTACTAAACTTTATAACAAACTTGAAATTTAATATAACATAATAACATTTTTTTTAATGAATGTATGTTATTGACATTTTTTTAATTCACTAGGTAATTTATTATATTTGTTTAATCTTTTATCGTTTAAGAAACAGAGTTCATTGTACTCTTATAATTTGTTTTCTTTATATAAAAGCGTTCTCTTGCTCTCGTATTGTAAGAGTGAATTTTATCATTACTAATAATGTATTTATTAAAGTATGTAGGATGTAAACCCTGCACTGTTTTAAAAATAAATATCATAGTTTAATAATGTAATTTATCTTTAACTGACAACTACTGCTGGGTACTCAGCATGTGTGCAATTGGTGTATATCGGTTACATCTCAGAGTAATCTTCATTGACCTTTTTTGTAATTTGTGTATTTATAATGCTGTTACATACTACAATTCTACCATATTTAGATAGTAATTTGGATATTTATGAAGAAAAGAACAATTTTTTTGGTATCTTTTTAATCATGTAATCTAAGTGTTTGCCCAACATTAGATGATTATAAATTCCAAGTATTTAATTTCAGCCCTATCTCTATTCTGCTATTATTCATTTCAATTTTAATTTAATCCTGTGTTGTTGTTCATATTTATCGTTTGTTGTTACAATCATTTCCTTGGTTTTTAGTACATTAAATTTATTGGCCTTTAAAAACACTCAATATTTTTAATGCTATATTAATTTTTTGTAGAGCAGCATCTAATTAGTAGTCTGAGACATAAACAAGTGTATCATCAACAAAAAGATTCATAGAGTGTGGTCCATGAACATAATTAATGCCATTTATATAAATAATAAAGGTCCTAACACACTTCTTTGTGGAATTTCTATGTTAGTAATGATATTATCTGATATTATATCACATATTTTAGTTCTTTGACTTCTATACTTGTAAAGTAGCTTTCAAACCATTGCAGTGCTTCCCCACTTATACCATAATATTGTAATTTTTGTATTAATGTCTCTCTATTAATAGTTTCAAATACTCGCTGAAAAGCAAGAAAAACTGCCAAAATATATTACCTATTTTTCACAGCACTTTTCTATTCTGTTATTATTAACTGTGGTGCAGTTTCACACGAATGATTTTTTCTGAATCCAGATTGACATCTCAAAAATAAATTATTATGATTAAAATACTTGAAAAGTTATTCATGAACTACCATTTCAAGAACTTTCTCTAATGCAGGAAGAGTATTTCTTGGATGAAAGTTTCTTGCTTCATTGGTATTAGAAACCTTTGGTATTGGTATTATTGTACTGATTTTAAAAAGTTCATGAAAACAGCCTTTGTAAAAAGATATATTAATAAAGATTAGTATAACAAGCCACAATACTTTAAAAGTTTGTTTTAAAAATTTACTATTTAACATATCATATTTGATTATCTTTTTTAATGAAAAAATTATTTTACGTAATTGTGCCATACTTTTTTCTTCAAATGTCTCTATTTTACTAGTTATTAATGAATATTCTGCTGGAGACCATTTTCCCATTATACCTATGCAGTTTGCTATTTCACATATACTATTCTCAAAATAATTATTAAAACTGTCTGCAATATCAACATAATTGCTGCAATCCTTTGTTTGATCTTGCACATAGAAAATAATTTTATTTAAATTTGTATTATTTGATGGTCTCAAAAGTTGCTTCAACTATTTTCACATCATATTCGAACTACAATGATTAAATCAATTTTCTATTCATAATATATTAACATACTTATTCCGTGCTGCTGTATAAAGATTCCATATTTGCTCTTGTGTATGAGTTACACTGTTTTTAAAATTTTTATAAGCTAGACCTTTTTCTTTAGATAGGTTCTTTAATTGATCATCATAATATGGAAATTGGTTTGACTTAATGATTATAGTTGTAAACGGCACAATATTATTTAGTACTGTAGTAAAATTATTAGTAATTTCTTGCAATATTAAATTTACATTATCTGTATTTAAGTTCTCCGTCGCTATTAAAAGTTGCTCCTTTATCTTTTCATATATTTCATCATTAAATATTTGTCTTAATACGTTTTGTAGTAGGTTGTTTATTATTACAGTTGAAAATGTTTATTGATATTATAGAATGATCAGTAACGTTTGGTACATCATTGACACTAACACTAAGACCATAATTAGTAATAACATAATCAATTACTGTTTTACTACTATTGGTGATTCTAGTAAAATCATTTACAATTGATCTACTCCAAAAATATTAAACACATTTTTTATCTTCTTTGTTTAATAGTAATTTAAGCTTGTGTAATCAATATTAAAATCTCCTATTATATTACACTTTCTGTTAGAAATAGTACATTACATACCGAGCAGGGAAGTAGATCTTTACAGCCGAGTGCCGGTTAGATGCCCGAGGCACGCAGCGCCAAGGGTAGCTATAGGCACGAGGCTGTAATGATCCTTCCCGCGAAGTATGTATACTATTTTACTCACAATCGGTTAGTAAATATAAATAATTATCAAATCATTTTAATTTTTATATAATTTGATAAATTATTTCAACAAAGACATCTGTTAGGCCGTTGCTAGGGTACATTATGTTTGATGATTTTGACACAATATTGTATGAGTTGCGTTTATACCGCATTGTTAAAGGTTGTATTTGTACTTTGACACAAAATATGTCCGATAGTGACATTTTCAGCATCAGCATGGCCTTACTTTAACAGTTAACAATACTCAGAATTCTAATGTAACAATTAATACATACAATTCCAAATAGATTTTGCTTTTATACTAAATAAGTACAGAGTTATTTGTTGTTAATTAACTTTAAAAATCATGATTTAATGCAATACGAAAATGACACTTGCTAGCTGTGAAAGTGACACTAGCCAGGTGAAGTAAGTAATGAGTCGCTTCCCGACTGTATTGAAGGGTATAAATGCACAAATTAATAATCGATTGTGAGTAAAACATTTTTCACTGACATCTTCTAGAAAATCTAAAAATACTGAATGATTTGCATTTGGGAATGATGTAGACCACCTATTAACCACTTATTACTACCCATCTTTATTCCAACAAATTGCAACCAATAATTCAACTCTAAAAAGGAATTCCTGATTTTGTAATCAGGATTGTTTTTGATATAAGTTAAGATACCACCAGAATGCCGGCTACTACTATCAATTCGAATTATATTATAATTGTTTATTATTATCCGAATATCTTCAACATCTTTGGTTACTCTAGCTTCACTAAAACTGATTACAACTGGATTGTAGGTTACTATATTCATCAAAACATCCTCTTTATGAGCTAAATAACTTGCAATGTTTACATAATGTTTTAATTAAATGTAGGCGTAAAAGTCGAAAGAATTAACGCACTTGCTGCAGTTGATTTATTGGCGTGTTAGTTTTTAGATGTTGAAATTTTATTTTATCGATGATGGTAGGTCTGTTGTTGATATATTTAATTTTTTTTGAATGCTTTTATCTTATAATACCTGTAGTTTCTTTTTTATATTTAGATAGTATTAATATTGTTTCTGTTTTGTCACCAAGCCCACGAATAGTGGGAGGTGATAAGTTTATTTTATGTTTAAGCACAGTTACAGCATCTTTCTTTGAGTTCAAAATAACTTTTAATTGTCTTTTTCTTTTTTCAGAAAATTTTTCTGACCTAAAGGTTTTAATGTTATTCAAATCTAAGTTAGGGTTCTTCAAAAGTTGCTTAAATGCATCGTATCATTTTCATTTCTCTCAACAAACATTTTAGACAGATTCTTTAATATCTAATATGATAATATTAGATGCACAAACTTGTCTATCTATTATTTCGGCTAAACTATCTTCAGCATTTTCCGGTGGCTTCTTAGAACGTATAGCTTGAATGGTTTCATGTTTATTACCAAAACTAAGTTGACTAACTTTTTCTTAGATGTCAATACTTTGCAGAATTATTGAATTGCTGACCAATTAATGATTGTACAGAACACTGTGTAATCCATTAAGGATGCGTTCCAAAACTTGTATTACGCTGCGAAATTGCCCAGTGGATGATTTTGCAGAAGAGCATGTACAACGTTAAAGATGCATTCTGATAGTGGTATTAAATTATAAAGTATTTTGTATTTATATAAATATGTATGTAATATACTTAAATTAATTTTTATTGCTTCACTAGCGCTGAATTTTAATAAAGCGCTACATACAGAAACTTCCAAATTACTGCTTGATTAAATACAAATGCAAGGAAACAATTTTCGTTACTGTTGCACTGTGTTCTTCAGACTGCGAAAAACCTTTTTGCTGACCCGAGCTATATCTCACCGACCAGATGGATTTTCTACTGTCGCGTTTTATGGTTTCTATTGAAACGGCATCTCTTTCACAATTTTCAAGCACCCCTAACAAATTAAAACAAATTTCGAGTAAATAACGATCAGTTTCCAATTCTTTCAAATTTTGAGGACTGGGCCAATTCTGATACTGGCAGTGTAAAGTCTTACTGACCTCATACATAGATGGCCCCCAATATGTTATCATTGGAAGAAAATTTTTATTGTAACTATAAAAAATATTTTATCAAACACAAGTAATTTTTGCTGACCCCTTGCTATATCCTACTGACTCATTGGATTTTGTACTGACCCTTTATGGTTTCTATTCAAGTGGTATCTCTTTTAGAATTTTCAAGCACCTCTATTAGATTAATTCAGATTGCACAATGACAACGTGTTTGGGGTCTTCTATTGATATTCTTTACTCTGCTATGTACGGCGTCAGTAAGAATTTACACTGCTAGAGTCAGAATTGACTCAGCTAAATTTCAAAGAATTGGAAAACTGATCGTTATTTACTCGAAATCTCTAATAATAAGCTAGAGGTGCTTGAAAATTGTTAAAGAGCATGAATAGAAACCATAAGGGTCAGTAGAAAATCAACCAGGTCTGTAGGATATAGCATGGGACAACAAAAACTATTTGTGTTTAATAAAATATTTTTTATAGTTTCAATGAAGATGTTCTCGCAACGGTAACATGTTATGGACCTTCTATTTTATATCCTTCACTCTGCTAGGTATGGTGTCAGTCAGAATTTACACTGCTAGGGTAACAATTGGCTCAGTTCTCAAAATTCAGAAGAATCTGAAAACTGATCGTTATTTACTCGAAATTTGTATTAAAATGTTAGGGGTGCTTGAAAATTGTGAAAAAGATACTACTTCAATAGAAACTATAAAGGGTTAGTAGGAAATCCACTGGGTCAGTAGGATACAGAGCAGGTCTGCAAAAAAGTTTTTAGTCGGTAAAATATTTTTTGTAGTCTGATGTAGTCTCTTTTCTATTAACTCAGGGTACACAAAATAAAACGTACTTGACATTTATTTACTTGCGTATTCTTCAAATTAATCTGTACTTCATACAAT
This sequence comes from Platerodrilus igneus, assembly GCA_036346225.1. NCBI lineage: Eukaryota > Metazoa > Arthropoda > Insecta > Coleoptera > Lycidae > Platerodrilus > Platerodrilus igneus. Next base: position 389,921 of record JARFIW010001130.1, read on the forward strand.
AAGTAACAAGGTAACTCATCCCAAAACTAATATTATACAACTTATAACTTCTTAATTATTATTTAGATCAAAGTTTTCATACCATCTTGGATTCCTCTGTACACCAAGCTGAACCTCACCCGAATGCCACTCCCATCCCCACGTCTACGCAACATACTTAACCACTAACGTAAACAATCCCTACTGGCTATACAATCATAAAAAGAACCATTTCAAGTCTGAAAAACACAGTGCGACAGTAACGAAAATTGTTTTCTCGCATTTATATTTATGAATCAGTAATTTGCAAGTTTCTGTATATAACACTCTGTTAAAATACAGCGCAAGTGATGTAATAAAGATTAATTTAAATGTGTTACATAAATACTTATGTAGATAGAAAATATATTATAGCTAAATACTACTTTCTGAACGTACTTTTAACGTCGTACATGCGGTTACACAAAATCAATTACTGGTCAGCAATTCCACAACTTAAATGTTTTACAAGGTGTTCCGTACAATCGTTTATCGGTCAGCAATTCCGCAAAGTATTTTTCCCCTTTGTCTTCCAATAGCATAATCTTATTAACTCTGCTACACGAAACATACCATTTTCACAACTTTCACAAAAAAACAACAGTTTTCTTTTACTTAATTGTAAGCATCTTACTTCTTCTTCTTCTTACATCTTACTTCAGTTTCTGAAATATCCGCACATTTTTTATACATTTATAACAAAACAGTCTATTTTGTAAAGTAATTCAAATTTTCCTTAATCTATCTTTTTGAATGTTTGTTTATATTGTCATTAGTAAGTAATTGTCACTTCTGCCACATAAGGTACTGATAATAAAATAGTTTTAAAGGCAATTTTATCAAGTTGAAATTATTTAACTAATTATTCCAAATTATAAATGTTTTTTAATTTGTATTTTATTACTTATTCACCTTAGAAGTAGCACTATTATTTTGATGATATTTAGTTTTTCAAAATGGTATCAAACACCATATTTATTTTACACTAATTACACTAAGAAACTTAAGAATTAAACAATGCACATATAATATTATTATAAGGATATATGCCATAACCTCAATTTTTTAAACGCAATAATTATTGCGAGCCTTTCCCTTTCCAATTGTGAATAATTGCATTCAGCTGGTGATAACGTGCTTGACACAAATGCAACAAGATTTCCGATTCCATTTATCATATGTGCTAACATTTGATTTTTATTTGTTATTTCTTTTAGTATTGAAATCCATTGTTTACTGAAAGTCACAGAGTCATTTGCAATGCAGTCATTTTTATGTAGGGTTATATAAGCAGCTTCTTTTTGCGTTTTTGGTGGTTTTCTTCTTTGTCAATACATTTTGCATCTTCCCTTTTTATTTTGTGACTGGAATCCCATGCATGTTGGCAAATCATGGATTTTCAAATTTTCTATTTTTTATATATGATTTATGTTCCTTTAATCGAACTTCAAAAGGGTTGCCTCAGAACCATATATAATTTTAGTTAAATAGCATTGGTATCTGACAAGTGTAAACCCGCCATAAGGTCGCCTCAGAACCATATAAAATATTTGTAGAACAGCATTGATATGTGATAAGTGTAAATCCGCCATAGGGTCGCTTCAGAACCATGTAACAACATAAGAAATTTTTTAGTCAGTCAATGTCCGGCATTACCAAAGAGGTAGTCTGAATGATATTGGTATTCCTTCTCAAGATAAATATAAAAAAATGGCTGCTTAAGCCTTACAGTAACGTAATCACACACTTCCTTAATAACCATCCTCTCAATAGTATGAATAGAAACATGTTAAAAAATGTTTTCCAATCCTCGAGTTATTGAATTTATATGAACTTTAACTATATAAAAATTAATCAGCTGATTTCAGACTATCTCAAAGTCGCTCCCAGAGTGCAATACACTCATTCTTCTAAACTTTAAAATTTTTACCTAATGTATTCGAGCCAAATATACCAGACATTAATAAGTCAAAGTCACCTTCAATTTATGTAATAAATGTCAAACTTGAATTTTTTATTATTTTGACAAAGATCCTAGGTTATGGATCGGAGTGTAAATAAAGACGATTTTAACATGATTAAGAAAAAAAACACTAACTGAATTAAAAACCTGTTACCTGAATGAAAGCTGCATTAAGAATGAGAAAATAACACGCATTGCGAAGTTAACACTGTAATAAAATATATTTGCTCAAAGGATCAAAATGTTTCGTTCACATCCTAAATATAAGGCAACCAAATATTTTAGAAAAATACTAGAGAACTAAAAAAAAATTATTTTGAATGTTTTGAAACAATACTTGACAGTGGAGGGTTTTTTTTATCATCATTATCACATATATTTCCTAGAACTTTTTGATTCCATTTCCTAGACTTTATCTAAGATGCAAGATGCTCAACTTCTGTACCCAACACAGATGGCGATGATTGTTTTCACAAATTGTTATAAAATACCATTTGGTAGTCGTGTCGCTACCATGTCTATAGGTTCCCTTAAAACCGATTTTTTTATACCTCATCATCATTGGGTCTTCAGTCCTGAAACTGGTTAGACGCGTACCATCATTGTTTCCTATTCTGAACTAACCTACAGATTTCCCCGAAATTTGCACAGTCTGCATCTATCACTATCTGATCTATCTACATCCGCCTCTTTTTTTCCTATCTCTGCTTGTCATACTATTGTCATACTATTCCCCAAAAATGCCTTAGAACGTATTCTGCCCTTCTATTTCTCATATTTTTTTCCCAAAGATATCCTTGTTCCCTTACTGTTTCTATAACCTATTTGTTATTACCTTTGTCTGTCCATCCTCAAACATCTGAAGCACCGCATTTCAAAGGTTGCTACTGTTCTTCTGTCTGCTTTTCGGACTGCTCGTATTTCGTAGGCATATTGTCTGTGCTTTGCTCCACACATACGCTTTCAACAACTTTTTGTTCTATGTTTGTTGTCTTTCATCATAGGCGCCGTTTTTCTTGTTAGATGCAGTTCGGTCAACTTCTATTGTTTTACAATTATATACCCTATTTCTCCGACATTCAGTGGTTGCGAAGAGGGGTAAGCAGCCTGTGGCTGCCAAGTTTCCCCAGCATTTGAACATTTACTGATTTAATATTTTTTCCAATATGTCTTTTTGCACAGTCAACATTAGTTGCAGATATTTCACAACAAACAACTAGTTGTTTATAATAATTATCAGATTTGTCTGCGTTTATTTTTTCGTCATTGGGTTTCCCGTCTCAAAACTGGTTGGACATGTACCTGCACTTATTTCTTTTCTAAACTAACATACATGGTTCCCTGAAATTCTCACACAGCAATACAGCTCGGTTCCCCTTATATTGTTTTCGAATATTATGAACTATTTCACAGACATTTATTGAAGGGGGTTAAGCAACCTGTGGCTGCCAAGATCCCCCAACACTTAGACATTTGCCGAAATAATAGTTTTCCAGTAAATGCTTTCACGCAATTACCATAATTATACCTATGTAAACTTAATATTTTATACAAACATTTACCTTTAAAAATTTAAAATTTTTGTTAGAGACAGTCATTTCTACAGTTTTCCCACTTAATATCTTGGTATGAAAAATTGCAATGCATCTACGTTCCATAAAAGAATATGTCTGTAAAGTTAAAAAAGAGCCACATTCATGAGGGAGAACTGTAGTTTCTAAACCCCCTCAAATAAATGTTCGCATATCTTAGTATAAGCAAGTACATATGTTTGCACTTCAAAAATAATAAATTCTTTTTGGTAGGAGAATTCTTATTTCTACAGTCACCACAAAATTAGTCATTTTGTATCTTAGTAATAAAGTGGACAAAGGTTAACATATGCTACAGATTTATGAACTTAAAATTCACAAACGTCCCTGCATATTTGTGTTTGTGTTGTACAAATAATTATTTCTGAACTAAGATAGAAAATGGCTATAAGACCTGCCCTTTCCCTAACACTTCAAATAATTTTTCTGTATCTTAATAAAGACCGTTTGCTTAATTATGCAATTACAGTGTGGGTGAGGCTATGGGAATAGCTTTATTCTAAAGGCAATTTTAACTATATGTTTCCAATCACATTCTATTCACCTGATATTAAAATTTTTTAAGTACAAAATAAACCATTTTCCATTTTTAAATAATGATTTATCGGTAATTTTGTAAACGCCATTTCAAATCCTATCTCAATTGCATTGAGAAGTACCAAGATATCAAAGGTTCATAGTTTAATAGATAAAATTCAATAAATATTTGCTTAAACATGTGTCTGTGAACGACTTCTAAACGCAATGAAGTAAACACAGCTCCACAAATCCCACAATACAGTGGAAGTGGGTCTTCATAGATTGAAGGTTTACAAAAGAAACCATTTATTGCACTCCATACAATTAAATGTCCATTATAGATAGAAATTTAATAAAAATTTTAAACAATTGAAGTTATCTCAAGTGTTTATTTACCTATCGTAAATATTTTTAAATGGGAATGGTGTATATCGTATTGTGCAGTTTACAGTTTTCTAAATTCTATCGTTGTTGAAGAGTTACAGGTTTCACATTAAAAAGCGGTTAATAAAATTTGTTGACCATTTTTCTGCCTCATTTGTTATGCACAAAACTGAAAGACTAACTGAAACAACTACCAACCTTCAAATTGTGCAATATAGTTGTATAATGTACGCTTTAACTATAGAACTAACCATATTCCTTGATGTGCTATGAGTCTTACGGCCTATTATTTGAAATAGGTTTATGAATACTACAAATTTGAAAGACGAAATGATTCAAAGGCAAAAATAAAATGAAATCTGTACTTATTTCTATAACATATTATATAACATATTCGACAAATATGTTCTGAAAACAGTTTCAAAACAAAATTTCTATCCGCTATGGTATACTGCACCAGTTATTAAGAACTTGAAAAAGAAATACTTATTCGTTATGGAAATTTTATAAAAAAAGTTAGCCAAGAGCGAGTCGAGCTCCCACTATTAGGGTTCTGTACCAATACTACAGTGAACAATCAATAAAGCAAATTAAGCTGTTTTTATTTTTTATGTATATTTAAATCTTATCCAAATTTAATTGTTTGATTGTGATAACTGAAAAATGAATATATTGTCCCACATTGTACTGGTACATTATTAGTAAATACGTTGTCTATTACTGTGTTTAGAAAATATTTTCCCAGCAACTATTACACCGTCAAAAAAAACCTGCAGTTTTCGATAATCTATGACTCAATAGCTACGATCCCTATTAAAATGAAAATTTTAGCTTTAGAAATGGAGGTGAACAGGAGGGGGGGGGGTCATTTTTGGTACATTTTCAGCTATATCATGAAGACTACTGGACCAAAAATTATAAAAAAATATTTTTAGAAGCCTTATAGAATCCTCTTTCAAATGATACCTCACACGATATATTTATTAAAACTTTTTTTCTTATGACCGAATTAAACCCCGTCATTTTAATCTAAAATTTTTTTTTCTATTTTCTGACTGTCGATATATGTGCGCGCCATAAAGACCTAGTATTGTACCAAATTTCAAATTCCTACATTATATAGTTTCGAGAAAAACCTCTGTGACAGACGGACGGATGGACACGAGAGTGATCTTATAAAGGTTCCGTTATACCTTATAAGGTACGGAACCCTAAAAACAAATGATACACACATCTATCATCAGTATAATGAAGTGCAATCTCAAATTAAAGCAGAGCTAACTATTTTATTCAATTATTTCATGAAGAACGTGGAAAGAAATATTAAATGCAATTCAAAACAGTTCTGGTTCTATGTCATACAAAAACGATTGTGCTTCCTCTCCATCACAAATGATTTTTAATGAACCTATTTTCAACAATGGCTTTCAAATAGCGAATGCGTTTGCAGATTATTTTGCTACTTGCTACAAATCTAATTCATAAGATACAATCAAATTACCACAAACTGTCATACAAAATTTTAATATGACAAATATATCAAAAATGATTTACTTCAAGCTTTTAAAAATATATAACCGAATATGACAATAGCTCCAGATAGCCTACCTTCTTTTTTCCTACAGGACTGCAAAGACATCTTATTAAGACCATTGACTTTTCTATTCAATCTAATAATCCTAGAAAAGACTTCCAGCAGTATGGAAGCTATCTAGAATTACTTCAGTTTACAAAAGTGGAGATAAGAGTGACATAAGCAACTTCTGCAAAGTCCGGGAAATTATTCTTCAAGCTTTCATATCAGAACAAATAAAAAATATATTAAATATTTATCAACATTATTTTATAAATGGTAGATCTACGACTACCAATTTATTTTGTATCACACAGTTTATAACAGAATCTCTTGATCGCCTAACTCAAGTGGACGTGGTTTATACAGATTTTTCAAAGACTTTTAATCGCATCTGCCACTGTACTCTGCTATAAATTAAATTGCATTGGCATTGGTTTTCAGTATCTGCAGTATCTCGGTTACAAATCTAAAATGATAAATGTCACTTCAGGAGTGCCCCTAAGGTCCATTCTGGGACCACTACTCTTCCTAATATATATTGATGACATTGGCAAAACACTGGACGTAAAATATCTCTTTTATGCAGATAATTTAACACTTTATTCTTGAATTAATTCTGACGAGGATTGTAAGAAATTGCAGTTCAAACTGGATTCCCTACCTTCCTGGTGCTTACTTATAATCTCTCGTTGAATGTTAAAAAAGGTTACACGATGATATTCTCCAGAATTAAAGGCCCAATTAAATATGATTATTTGTTAAACGACAGTTCTTCATCGACCACCATACGTTTAAGATATTGGAGTAATCTGACAAAATTAAGCTTTTCTGAACATATTAATGACCTAGTTAAAAAATCATATAAGACAATGGGTTTCATCATATGCAACTCTACTGGTTTCTCATATTCTTCTACCCTACTTACATTATTTAATGCTTATATTTGCTCACGACTCAAACATGCTTCAATCATATGGCGTTCGCTTTATGCTATCTACATTAACATACTTGAAAGCATCCGACAAAGATTTGTAAAGTTAGTTGTGTTGCGTATCTAATGTGTTTACCCACCTGTTGGTTATCCACAGCACATTTTACTTGCCACATTTAATATTGATTCCTTAAAAACGCTGTTTCCTACATTCTATAATATTTTGAATAATATTCTCTTTACGTTTGACTGTCTTACAATACTCTGTCAAATTCACTTCTTTGTATTTCGCTTAATTTCTCGTAATCACCTCATGTTTCATAATGTCATACCTCGTACAAATGTACTTAAATTCTTTCCTTTGCAAGTAATCCACATGAATTACCCAAAAATTCAAACACGGTTATCTTCTGCATCTCAACTAAAAATATTCAAAAAGTTATATTAAGTATACGAAATGTATTCACTTTGATATAATAATAATTGTTTTATTTACAATTTCTGTTTATATCCTATCTTTTAATTGGATTAATTTCTGTAGGATAGATGTATAAATAAATAAAATAAAATAAATAAAAATAAATAAAAAGTTTGTCAGCAGAATAACTTTTTTGTTCGTACAGTCAAAGTTTTCGGTATTTTAACGGCATGAGATTTTTCGGGCAGTGATTTACTGAATTTTCTGCGGATTACCTGCTAGAAGATATCCTAACGGCCAAACACTGTACGTAACAAATGATATTGCATGACACTTTTTCATATCGAGAAATAATTAATTAATGGTGCAATGTTGTTCAAGACGAGTTATATTTTCTTGCAATGCAATACAATCAGTTATATTCATAATTTTCTTATAGACATTCAGGTCATCAGCAAAAAGCAGAAATTTAGAGTTGTAAAATCACGTCAATATATGATTAATATATATTGAAAATAATGCAGGGCCTAGAGTTCACCCTGCGGCACACCAGAAGAAACTGAAGTAAAATCTGAAAAATATCATTAATTTTAACTCTCTGCGATCTATTTTCTATGTACGACAAGAAGTAGCCCAACAGATTACCATATACACAAACTGCAGATATTTTCGACAATAATATTTCATGATCTATTTTGTCAAACACATTATCGAAGTCAGTGTACACAGCATCAATTTATGTTCTGTCATCAAGTGACGCTAACAGATACTTGGTGTAAGAGATGAGATTAGTAGTTACAGAACGGCCAGAATAAAAACCATGTTGCTCAGAGATAATTTGTTGCCTAATTATACAAAAAGTTTCTCATGAATTAATTTGTCAAAAATTTTACTACACAAGTTTATTTTTGATATCGGTCGGTAATTTTCAACAGACTGTCTATTACCATCTTTAAATATAGGAACTATTACAGCTTGTTTCCACATGTTGGGATACTGGTCGTCCTTTAATGATTTATAAAAAATAATATATAAAGAGAGCCAGATAATCTGTTATATTTTAAAAAATATCGGATGTTAGCCATAATTACCATAATCTTAATATGCGTTCAACTTCAGCAAGCAATCCCCAATTTCATTTTCATTTATGCATATATTACTAATAGTAAAGCTGTTATTGTAATAAGCAGGTTGATGTTCAAATTTATTTTTAAAGTTAGTTCTATGTGTTGCATCAGGTTAAACAAATACCGAATTAAAATAATCGAAGAACTGATTTGCAAAATCCTGCTCGTTAATGGCTACCTTATCGCCTGGTATGTTGCTACTTGGAATCGTATTATTTATATTCAGATCTTTCATATAAGATGAGATTATTTTGGGATTACTTTTCACGGCATTTTGAACGTTTTTCAAATATACATCCTTGCCAATCTTTATCAAAAATTTAGATGTGGAACGGGATAAACTGAAAGTTAAGTAATCTAAGTACCTTTCCTTCCTTTTATATTTTTTTCCTTCTTAAGAGCAATAGTTTTTTGTTAAACCAAATTGGAAAAGTTTTGAATCGTCTAATAGAGTGCGGAACCATAGGTGAAATAATACCATAGAGTTTATTATAAAATACGTTAACACACTCATCTACCGTCTTTTGTATAAACAAATTATCCCAATTTATTTACATTAAACAAAAGTTTACTTCGGTGTAATCTGCCCTGTAGTAATTAAATATCTTAGTATGGTAGTTAACATTTAATAGTGTAAAAGTTTTAAAGTTTATAAGAAATTCTAATGGGGATGATGTAAATCGGGAGAAACTAGTTCAAATAAACTTCTGTGCACAGAAGAACCTAACATCATTGGCAAGAATAAGGTCTTATACCACATTATTTGTATTAAATATTGAACTAAATTGCATAGTTCAGTAAGTGCTAAAACTTCAACTAATACAGCAGCCCTGTTGTTGTAGCCATTCGGCAACAGAAAATGGATGTAATCATGTAAAGGTGGCCAATTAATTGAGCTTTGATTAAAGTCACTCACTAATACAATGTTATTATTTGGGAACCTCAACATAACCGAATTAAGATTATCTAGAAATAAATTAGTAGCTAACTTATCATTTGGTGATATATAAACCCAGCATAACATACATTTGAAAGAGTTAGAAGTAATTGACACCCACATGCATTCAGACTCACGTGACCAGTTTGGATTAGGAACAACTTGTACATTAGGATTATTTCAAAATCTAATCATAACACCACCACCTCTTGATTTGGTGTTGGAGAAATTGCAGTGATCTTGGCGAAATACTGTAAAATCTATATAAATAGTTCTGAAGAATTTAGTGCTGAATTTAACCACGTTTTTGTAATATAAATAACATCACAGTCCAAATTTAACATATTTAGCACACATTCAGTTGTCTTTTTATTTAAACCACGCACGTTCTGACTATATACTGATATTGAATAAGCCACTGTATTTATATCCCAGTAAACAGATTTTAATAAAAGTTATTAATCAATTACACAATTTTCGAAATATCAGTTACTGAAATAATGGTAATTATTCTTGTTGATATTTCTTTTTGGACAAATAATACTGCAATCTTTAACCCAGGTAAATCTATATCCTACTGACTGAGAAGCAGTCAATACTATTTTAAGAGCAGTTTTTTGCAGGAGTAAAAGGGTCATTATTGAAAACATTAAACGCGAGTCCAGTAATAGTAACGCCACCTGGATGCTGTCTGCACAGAGATTGCTAATTGAGAGACCGATTTAATAATATCATGTTGGATTTTAGTGTAAGCAGATATAATTGCAGACTTCACTTCACATGAGTGTAGTTTAACAATAATATTCTTTGGTTTCTCAGAGTGCCTATCAAAGTTAGCTACCCTGCGAGTAATATCAACATCCTTAGATAAATTAATTTTCAGTCCTTGTATTTCAAGATTATTACTACAACTGTACTGATCCATTTCGTCATGTTAAGCTTGCAGTATTGTATTTCCTTTTTGAGATCCGCAACCTCGTCTTCAAGCTTTTTTTATTTTAGGTTTTAGTTTAAAATTCGAGATTTTATCAGAACCAAAGTTAACAATTTTAAATAATTCATTATACTTAGTGTTAATGGATTTTATTTCATCCTTGAGTGATAATAAAACTGTCATTAATTGAGCATTATTAGGTTGATTAGTTTCAGTGTCATCTACGATATCACCAACAAATAGTAGGAAGGTATTATTATCAGTGCGACATAATTCGCATAGCCAAAACATACCTGATTCTTTTAAGGTACTAACATCGATGCTGTGCACGAATTGATAATGCAAGATTGTAATGTGACTTATTGTGAGATTCAAGCATCCCTAGGCATTAGTATGACAATTATACATTCGATATTACATGGAAATTTAGCTGTGAAAAAGCTATGTGCGCATTCGATCCCACTAAATTTGACAATCACTCAAAAAAAGACTAGTGTCAATTTGTGCAAGAAAATGCTCAAACAATGTGATTGTGTTTCATCAAACTCAGTGTAACATCTGCTCAGATAACGAATCTTGGATTAATTCGTATGAAGCTGAAAGTAAACAGCAGTCTTCCAAGATGAAAGAAATCCAACAAAAGTTGTTCGTGTTCGAAGCACTTCAAAGAAAATGGTTGCATATTTTTTCGAAATAAATGGGCATGTCACGACTGTTGCTTTTAAGGATCGTAAAACAGTTAATTTTGTTTGGTATATAACCATTTGTTTGCCACCAGTTTGCCGAGGAATAAGAAAAATAAACCGACGACTCCGAATGATTCTCCATCATGATAAAGTGATCTCTCATACATCGGCTCAAATAAGTAACTATTTGTGCACTCAAAGCATCGAATTGATGGGTCATCCACTGTATAGTCATGATTTGGCACCTAATGATTTCTTTTTGTTCCCACAAATGAAGAACAAACTGCATGGACAAAGCTTTTTCGACACCAAAAGAGGCAGTTGATGCGTTCAAAATCCATGTTTTGCAGATATCTCAATCGGAATGGAAAAAATGATATGAAAATTGGTTTCAACGTATGCAAAAGTGAATCAATAATCGCGGAGAATATTTTGAAAAACAGTAAAGAAGTTTTCACATCTTAAGTCTTGTTTTTGTTATCTATTCACGATACATATCGAGCACCCCTCATATGCTGAAGAAGTATTTACAACAACATAAGTTGGAGATAAAGCTTGCATAACAGATTGGAAGGAACTAGACGAAACTGACTTCAATATCTTTCTGGGATTGTATTTGCATATTGGGAACATCAAAATAAATAGAATAATTGATTATTGGCAAACATACGAGTTCTATAATATTCCGTATTTTAGAAACCATATGTCAAGGAACAGGTTCCTTCTCATTTTCAGACATTTTCATTTTGCATCCAATCGACAAGATGGCAGAGCTTCTGCAGATCGTTTGTATAAAGAGAGGCCTTTGATTGAACATTTCAACAGAAAAATGCTGAACATCTAAAGATGGGAAAAGAACTGTCTTTAGACGTAGAGAAGATTTTATGGAGAGGAAGGTTTTCGTTCGCGCAGTACATAAAAATAAGATGTACAAGTATGGCATAAAACTGCATATGTTTGCAGATCTTAATGGACTGATACTTAAATTTGTTTTATATTCAGATTCTAATGATGGTGATATAGGTGGTAAAGGTCAGGCATCCATAGTTATGAATCTAACGACAGAAAGACTCAACAAGTGGCACTGCCTGTATATGGATAACTTTTATAATAGTTATGACCTTGTTTCTCAGTTATTAGAAAACGATACCTTCTGTACAAGAACACTGTGCTAATAGGCAAAATAATCCGAAAGATGTTATAAAGAATAAACTAAAGAAAAATGAAATGAACGTCCAGTACTGTAACGGTGTTAGTATTGGGAAATGGAGAGTTAGATCTGAAGCGATATTTATTACTATGGAACATAGCTACAATTTGGTAGAAATAACAAATAGGCCGGAATAGTAAAAGAGAAGCAAATTGCTATTAGTCAGAACAATATGTTTACGAGTGGCATTAACCAGTAGGACCAAATTATGTCCTATTATGGTTTTAAAACAACAATTTGCTGGTACAAAAAAATTGCCTTAAATATTTATTTATTTATTTATTTATTTACCGACAGTACATAGTACCACAAGGGTAAAGACAATAGAACACACACTATACTATAACTAAATTACAAATATAAGTAAGCTAAATATACAACATACACAGTGATATAGGACACTCCACTGATTGCGGCTGAAGAATTCTCCTCAACTCAGCAAGACTTAAACTAAAAATGTCCACATGCCAGTATTTGTTTACAATATGACATAGTTTATAAAGTGGACAATTCATATACGTATTTGAATAAGATTTAGGCAAATATAATACTTCTGTGCATCTACTATTAGTTCCTCTAGGAACTCTGAATTGTAACCTATTTAAGAGAGAAATATTATCAATCTTGTTATAGAGTAGTTTATGGGCTACGACTAATGTGACATGTTCCATCATAATTTTGATTGGAAGCATATTGAACTTCTTTAATAGGTTATTGTGATCAAAACCAACTTCAGGATATATGCCATACTGTTTGAAATAACAGTATTTTAGCATTCTACGTTGCACTTTTTCTAATTTAATAATTTGATATTTAAGGTAGGGCTGCCATATTATACAGCAATAACAGAAAAAAGATTTTACAAATGCATTATATAGAACAATAGCGGTATTCACACTCCATGCCTTTGAGTTTCTAATAATGAAACCTAACATTTTGAGTGCTTTGTTTGTAACATTGTTTATATGTATGTTAAAAGATAGGCTAGTGTCAAAAGTTACACCTAAGTCACAAGATGTGTTAACACGTTTTAAACTATGGTCATCCATTCTATAATTAAAAGAATAGTTTTTTTCTATTAGCAAAAGTCATCACTAAACACTTCTTCATGTTAAAATCAAATCCAAAATTTTTACTCCAAAGAAGTATATTATCTAAATCAGATTGTAATTTAATGCAATCGTCTGGCTCAGTAATAGCCAAAAAAAGTTTGAAGTCATCCGCATATAGGAAACCCACGGAATATTTCAATGATGAAGGAAGTGAGTTGATTATTAAAAGAAACAATAAAGGTCCCAGGTTCGATCCTTGAGGGACTCCGGAAGTGGGACTAAAAGTATGAGATAGGAAATGTTTAATCTCAACATATAGTGCTCTTTGCGATAAGTAGGAGAATATGAGTTTAGTTAAGATAGGTTCAATATGAAAATCATTAAGAACATTGATTAGCATCTCATGATTTACAGAGTCAAAGGCTTTGCACATATCCGTATATACTACATCAACCTGGAAACCTAGTTGCAGGTTATCATACACAAATTAAGAAAAGTTAAGAAGATTAGTTAAAGTACTTCGTTGAGGAAGAAAACCATGCTGTGCAGTTGAAATCATATGCTTGACTCTATCATATAATCTATTATATAGTATTCTTTCATAAAGTTTGGATAAAGCTGAGGTAATCACAATAGGCCTGTAATTACTAATTTCAGATTTACTTCCAGCTTTGAACACTGGCACTATCTTTCCAAGTTTAAACTTATCAGGGAAAATTCCTTGACAATAAGATAAATTCAGCAAGTAATGTATAGGTTCCATTAGATACTGTATACATCCCGTAAGTATGTATCCAGGTAGTCCATCAGGCCCCACTGAGTCACAGTTCTTTAGTTGATTGACTGCCACAGAAATTTTCTCCTTTGATATGGGATTATATGAAAAACAATGATTATCAATGCTGTTACTAAAAGCGGTCCTATGGACGTTATTGGTTGATTTAGTTGGATAAACGGATTGGAAATAGACAGCAAACATGTTTACTATATCTTGCATAGTTTTATGGGTAGTGCCCTTATAGGTCATTACTTCAGGAATATGAATATTATTTCTCTTGTAATTTACAAAAGTCCAAAAGTGTGCTGGATCCATTTTTATGTTTTCCTGTAATGTGGCCAAATAGTTAGAATATGCCAATTTTATCATCGCTATAGTCCGTGCTCTTATCTCATTGTTTTATTTTAAAACTAATATCGTTAGTCCTTTTAAATTTTTTTAGAAGCATGTTTTTCCACTTGATATTTGATATACTAGCTTGATCATACCATACAGGATACGTATTTTTAGCTGCAGAAGATTTTGAAACACATTTATTAAGAATTGAGTCAATCACACTGTAAAAGAGAGTAATGGACTCATCCAAGTTATGAGTTAAGAATAAGTTTTCCCAACTCGAGTTTTTAAAATGATTTATCAAATCTACAAAATTTGCCTTTTTGAAATTATAATGATATCTACGATTATATTTAGCCTCTCTAATAAAATTGACATTATTACACATAATATCAATATTAAGTGAAGGATGATACGGATCAACTTTCACAATTGTAAACATTTCTTGTACAACCTCAACAGCAAGATTAGATATTACTAGGTCTAGTGTGTTACCATGGCTATTTTTGATATTATTATGTTGTACAAAACTATTAAAAGATAAGAAGTTCTACAATTCAGGCAGCACGATGCTCGATTCAAATACTGCTGTTGAATTTTTATTATTTATATAATAAATATAGTGATGATAAGATGTCATTGTATAACTTTCGACAAGTAATCAAATGGTTATTAACACCTAAAATAATAAAAGCAAAAACAAGTGACACAGTGGTTACTGGAGAATATGTTGCAATGAAATTTGAAAGAAAAGGAAATTGATAAAAGGATAAAGCGCAAACCTTGCAAACAAGGTTTCACAAGGAAAATCAGAAAAGACACAATATATTAGTGTGCCACTAGCCCAAACACACCTGCTTAATGTTTAGGAGAGTGTTTTGTAAATTATCATAAATCAATATGATTACTGTTCTTTGTGTAATATTATACCAATGTATGTCCATATGTTTTGATTTTGTTTTACTTGCTATGTTGCAGTAATATTTATTTGTGGTTTTCCAAAATATCGGATGTGCAAATTCAAATTCTACATAATTTATGAACATTTATTGTTTTATACAAGCCAAGCAGATGTTTGTCTACTAAACACAAAATGGCGTTTTTGACATTGTACCATCGGCGTTTTTGTTATATTTTTCATCGTGACTTCAATTCCATGCTAAGATTAAAACCACAGTGTTTAATACCCAAAACGTAAAACAAAATATAGTGACAACTTGTCAATGCTTCAAAATAAACTTAGCAGTTAATGTGTTAAATTAATATTGTTAGTGTAACGTTCATTGGTTAGGCCCTCTGAATGTCAATGTGGTGCTTGAGGCTTGCTTCATAAAACTGAGCTTCTTAAAGTCAAATTCAAATGAAGATAATTATAATCTTTTAAATTAGGTGGTACGTTCAGCTTATTTTATTATTTATTCTTGAAGTACATATAGGATGTGAATGCTTTTTCAACAAGGTCTGTGTTTGTGAAAGACATTAAATATTTCAAAGATTTACCCCTAAGTTCTTCATACTTTTTTATCGCTGTTAACCGGAAGGTGATGAGATTTATTTTTCCGAAACAAGACTGTAAAGAAAAGTCAGTCAAAAGTTCAATTAGTTTTTCTTTTTTAGGAAGTGATAACTTTTTGCTTGTTGAAACGCCAACAACGTAGAGATTCAAAATCCAATTGCACGCATTATTTTTCACTGGACTGTAGCCTCTAAATAACTCCTTCTTCTAAACTACACTACAGATAATTTTGAGGGAATAACCTTGTTGTAGACAATCCAGGCATTTACAATAGCTGTTCCGAGCAAAAACTCAAAGGCTAGTTTACGGTACCATTTTAAACTTTTTCTTAATACGAAATGATAAGAACTCATCTGATCACTAAAATCTACCCCTTTTCACGCTTTATTGTAATCAATAACCGCTTTTGGTTTAAATATAGGCTCACGCTGTCAGTTTCGCTTTCCTGTTGGTTTAAAACTGGTTGTATGGGTTGGATCAGTACTTAACATTAGAACTGGCCATTTGTCCATCCATTTTATAATACATAAGGAGTAGTTCTGAGTACCACAAATTTCTCCCTTTTTCATTTTTTTAGGTAGCGTTTTGGGAATAACTTTTCTGTTAGAACTCAAAGTTTCACAATAAACTATTTGTTTTTTGAACAGGGGTTTGGCTAAAGGTAAACTAGAGTAATAATTGTCAGCATACATGTAGTGGTAGTAGCGTAACCTACTACGCCTAAGGTCCGGGTTCGAATCCCGACACGGCCGCTTGAAAAATGTTAGGCGAGCATTTTTCACAAAAATACACCTTCGTTCGGATGAGAGGTAAAATGGAGGTCCCGTGTGTGAGTGTTGTCATGCATGTTAAAGATCCCTACCTTGTTATAACAATAACTTAGATAGATATATTATCCGTCTAAAACAACTTTTTACTCTATACAATTTAGTTATGCAAGTAACATCGGATACTAGAATAACATCAAATAGTAGCTCCAGAATCGAGTATATAATAACGAATATTGGTCCAAACCTAGTTATTAATACTGAATTAATCAGCAGTAACCTTTCTGACCACGAGGTGGTTCTTTTTAATACATGCATAGACAATTCTAATACAAGTGCCCCTTTCTATCGTAGACTTTACTGTCCTGCAATGTGAAAAATTTTATAAGCTCTTTTGGAAGGGACAATTAAACTTCGAACTACGACGATCTTAACAGCAACTTCGGTTTCTTAGTCTCAAAAATCTCACATGCAGTTGAAAAGTCCTTTTCTCTTAAAACATTTAAGCCTAAAAATAAAAGCTGGCTAACTTCGGCCAAAAACAAAAAAGCACTTCACATTATGTATAAGCATTTCTCTAACTCACCTTTCATCAAATCTTATTATGTCCGTTATAAAAGGATATTCAACAATTTAGTTAAAACTGCTAAGGCGCGTTATTTGTCAAATCGAATTATAAACTCTAAAAATATTCATAAGGAAACTTGGAAAATTATAAATGAGCTGACAAACAGATTGGATATTCGGAAACAAAATATTTGCCTAGAAAATTGTCAGGAAAATTGTGTTGCAAACACTTTCAATGAGTATTTTGCAAATGTAGCAAAGGAACTTGCGTCAAACAACAATTCCTATGTTTTTGAATCAATTGATTGTTTTGCGTGAGCATATAGAAATAAACCAAAACACTTTCTTACTTTACCCTACTGATCACCATGAAATTGTCAAGGAACTAAACGCTTTCAAAAATAAAAATTCAATTGGACATGTTAAAGTTTCAGTGAAAATTTTATTACTTCTTCCACTACATGTAATTAAATATCTTTCTGAGCTTATTAACAAATCTTTTCAGCATAGTATTTCTCCATCTTGTTTAAAACATGTTATTGTCGTCCCTTTGCATAAGGGTGGATCCTTCGTAGTGAACAACTTTAGACCTATACTTTGCTGTCACTTTCTCAAAAATATCAGATGTACTTGTAAAAGCCGGATTATTAACTTTGTAAACAAATTTAAACTTTATGATGTTTGTCAGTATGGTTTTCGTTCTAAGATTTCCACAACAAATGCTATACAAAATGTCTTATTTAGTGTTTATTCCACTCTTAATAAAAGATATGCAGGATCAGCAGCTGGTTTTGTTGATATTAGTAAAGCTTTTGATTGTGTTCATCATAGCATACTTTTAAACAAACTTGACCATTATGGTATTAGAGGTATTGCAAATCAATGGTTTAAATCATACTTACGGGACAGAACTCGGTCTGTCAGACTCACTACTCAATATAATACAACTCTATCGGATAAGGTACACTTAAATTTAGGGGTGCCCCAAGGTTCAGTCCTGGACCCTGTTTTATTTTTATTTTATATTAATGACTTTACATTTTCTATCCGTTATGCCAAGTGTATTCTTTTTGCGGATGGAATCACTTTGTATTGGGACAGTCCCTCGTTGTCAACATTACAAGACCTTATTTCGACTGATCTTGAAATTGCACAAAATTGGTTTTGTATAAATAAATCTACGTCAACTCGAAAAAAACATGTTGCATGTTTTTTAGACCTCATAGTATTGGTGAAAATAAATTATCATTAAATTTAGTTACCTCTACTAAGTTCTTAGGTTTAAGCATAGATCAGAGCTTAATTTGGTCGGAGTATACACACCTCGCTGCTAAATTAGCTTCTGCATGTTATGCCTTAAGAAATGTATCCAGGGAATTGTCAGAAAACACTGCTCTTAAGGTTTATTATGTCCTTTTGAGTCCAGACTTCGACATGGTATATGTTTTTGGGGATATACAACATTAGATAAAATGTTCCTTATATTTTTACTGTAAAAACATGCGATTTGTATTATTTGCAACGATCATTGCAGACCACTTTTTAAACGACTCAAAGTATTAACCTATTTCTCTCTCTTTATTTTCTATACCATAATGCTCTTCCGCAAAAATTTACATACATATAGTAGCAGTAGTTTATTATACTTGTATAACACAAGAAATGGCAACGGCTACTATAAAAATACACCTACATAGACATCAGTTTATAAATCTATTATCTATATGGCCCCAACACTTTACAATAGACTTCCAAATAACATAAAATCTATTCAGAGTAATTATAAATTCAAATCGACAGTGTTGGCTTTGCTGCATGAACGATGCTACTACTCAGTAGAGGAATTCCTTAGTGAAGAGTAAACCTACTACTGGTATAGGACATGATACTTTTTTTTCTCACTTTATTCATATAGATTGTGATATCTTTTATATATTTTCACATCTTAGACAATACGATTTTATTAATGTTTCATATTTTGTGTAATATTTTCTGTAAAATTTGAACACTACCATGTTAAATGGGTAAAAATAAATACTACTACTACTACTACTACTTGCTTGGAACAGCAAGGGTTCGGCAAAATTCCAAATTTTCCGGGTAAAAAAAACTCGCTTCCTGGCCAATGTGGTACTTTCGGGTGGAGCATGGAAAATCGCCTATTCTCTGCGCAAGGATGTAATAGATGTGCACTGGTCCTATAAAACTGGTTCCGTAACAGAGTAACAAATTGTAATGTCTGTGCCTTACTGGTCCCCAAAGCCCGGTAATCTGAATCTGAATCTTCAGTTATAATGTTATCTTTGGTATTTAAAACAAAGAAAAACTAATGAACATATATTTTTTGCAAAATCTAAAACATTTGCAAGTTTCACCTACCACACTACAATAATAACCAACACCGGCTCTCGGAGACCGGTAACACAGTCAACCGGTTAAACCTTGTAGAACATGGTCCATTACATATTGTTGGGTAGACGAGGAATTTTGTAACCCCATAGGCATTCTAAGAAATTGAAAATGTGCATTCTCTTTGTTGAATGCAATTTTTTCAATATCCGTTAAGTCCATTTCGACTTGATGGAACCTACTTACCAAATCAAGCGTCGTAAAGTACTGACATTGACCTAATTTGTCCAATAAATTATTGATATATGGCAGGCGGTACTTATCGTCAATTGTCCTTCCATTAAGGCGACAATAATGAATTACTATATGCCATTTTTGCTTGCCTGAAGTGTTCAATTTTTTAGGACTATCCAAATTACAGAGAAGTAAAGAGTTTTATAGTTTTAGATTTTGATATTTTGTAAACTTGATGTTTTACCTCTTGCTTGTGAACAAAGGGATATGGATAAGTTTTAGGATAGACTAATTTCATCTGCTGTTCGTATAGAATGCTTAATTTTGTTCGTGAATGTATGGTTTTGTCTATCAATGTGAAAAATTTCGTAATATTTAGCACATAGTCATAACAGCACGTTTCTCTTCTGATCTGTTTTAATAGGGATATAACAAACAACTTCTTGGTTTTTAACAGAAACTTTAAATTGAATTTGTTTTTCCATTAAGGGTTCGATTTTTATTATGTTTCTAGTGTAAGTTAGTTTCTGAAATTAGATTGATTTTTTTGCTTGGGTTGTAATGAAAAGGTTATTTTCCAGATCCACCTTGGTCTTTAATGCTTTTAAATTATTCGTACCTACTAATCCTTTAAAAATTAGTAGGTTTCCAATTTGGGTTTGGCTTAAAAATGTCTTTCAAGGCTTGGTTCTTGTAAGTTTGGTTATATGACATACCAAATGTCTGGGCATTTGTAGGAAATTTTGTGGCATGAAATTTAAATGAGGTTTGATATTTAGAGGCTGCCTGGAAAATCTACTTTCCTGTATTTATTATTATGATGGTTTAACAAAAATTTACCCATGTTATGCGGTGCTTGATCCTTGTAAAAGTACTTAACGTTGTCTTCTTCCCTAATAAATTGGTAGGCCCTTTGTAGGGTGTCTGGTTTTGTAGCTCTAATACTACCATCCAAAGGTTCTTTTAAGCCACAAAGAAGACCTCAACACCAGCTTAGTAAAAAATTCTTGTTTTGCTGTGCTTATGCTTTCATTACTTTCGTTTGCAATTACAAATGAATACAACAAATTTAAGATTTGTATACATTTTTCGTAAAATAAAAAAGGCGTATTACTACCCTGCTATAGTAATACCCAATCGTGAATTAGACAATTAACACCTCTTTCTGAGGAAAGTATTTTTCAATTCTGCCTAAGTGACAACATGCTGTATATAAAACAGCGCCTTTGGCTTTACCTGTTTATCTGTTTATTTAAAATATATTTAAATATGAATAAGTTTTGAAACGTGTTTGGTTTTAACGGAACAATGAATGAGCTCATTACACTTTCTGCAGAAGAAATAAATTGATATAAGTAATTTTGTTACCATCAAAATCTGTCACGTACTTTAAATATTCTACTTTAAATTGTTCTATTATTATTTTTCTATTTATTGTATTTGAGTCTGGTGGTTTGTCACGTTTTCAATTATCATTTTAATTGACAAAAATGTTTTACAGATTAGAAACTTCAAAAACGTACTTACATGCAGGTTAAAACTAATCGCTTTGTAGCTTTCGCTTTTGTATAATCCTTTTTGAGAATTTTGTGGGACTGTTAGGTGATGTAGGCAGTGATTTGATTACCAGAATGTTGCTCTGCAGTGGATGATTAAGAAAATTGCTATAATGGCTATCCAACGATTGTGGTTTCCAAGGCATGCTTCTAAGAACTCAATTCTATATTCCATAAACAGTTGAAACTAACAACAATTTTTCTGTAAAATTTACTCGGAGCATTCTATCCAAATGCGCCACTTGTATTTCCGTAGTTACAAAACTCTTTTTAAAAACCATTTATGTAAATACAAGAAATGAAACTACAGACTAAAGTTTATAGACCTCTTTCAAACACATCCGTTAGAGAAAACTATTCACATTTACATCAGCAAAATATGATTTGTCTAGTAAAAAGTACATCACACTCTTCTATTTACACCTAATATAATTAGCTAATACTAGTCGTAGGGATTTGTATTATATTACAAGTGCACATTAGTTAGGGTTATGCCTTTTTATTGTGTTTACTAGTCCTTTGTTTCTCCTTTGGTTCTTTATTATTTTACAGTCTTTTTATATCTTCAATACGGCTATAGTTCACTACTCTAGTAGAGGAATGTACCGACTCACTTCTCCCTTCATCCTTTTCTATTATCTCACACTTTTCTATCACCTTTATCATCTATTATGTACTTTATATTCTTAATTTTTATCGATGTAATTTCTTATAAATTATTTATGTGACACATGTTTCAAACAAAAAAGTTGTCAGCATGTAGCCTATTATTTATCGAACACCTGACATGTGTATCATCCGGACATAAATCATTAAAATACTTCAGAATGTATAATTATATAGCATGTGATATGCATCATTAACAATGATCTATTGTCCACATTAATGCCATAAAATAAAAATTCATTTTTTTTCTAATTTTGCACTTTATTACTTTTATCCTATTGTTTACGCGCGGGGGGGGGGGTCTTATAACTTTGTACATCGACTTACCTCCGCGGTTTTTTGTTGTTCTAAGCTGCAGTTCCTATTCCTTCAACTAAGTGGACTGTATGCGAGATTTAGTCCGTGTTACTTGCACTTGCACTGTGTTTTTTAGGGTTTTAACAAATAAATTCACATTCTGCGGCACTATGACTAACTAACGTTACCGAACGAAAAAACCGGCTGTTCTGCTTCGATATTCATAAGAGAGTGTTTGTTCACTGCTACCCTTAGTCCCACTTATTTACACATGCACAAGGAATTTTTACGACAGGATATAAGGGAACAAGGGATGACAGTTTTACTATTAGATTTACAACTACAAATTTACGACTTAAAATTAAACACGACAACGTGCGACAAAGAGACCGAACACCTATAATTATCATACTTTTTGGGTTCTATTGTGTACAGCAGTACTCTATAGTTTAGTAATCAAAATTAAGGGTGAATGTACAAAGTAATTAAAAATAGCTTCAGTAAATTGTTGTTGCCAATAGTGTATTGTTTAAAACTAGAACTTTAGGTGGGAAATTTGATTTGTGAATGCAAATATTAAGTTAATGAGGCGACTACATTTACTAAGTGTAAATGCTGATTATCCTCCAGATGCTTTAGTTTGTGATTTCAATAGTTCTGCTATATTAAATTGAATCACAGCACCATAAATATAAATTTTACCAAATGTTTATGAATGTAATCATTAAAAATTTTTATTGTGCAGTCTGCTACTGATAATAACCCAATAAAAATATTACATTACAAAATTAATTTTTTTACAGTACAGTGTATTCCTCTGCATGATTTTGATTTTGGAAATGGCAGCTGCAATTGCTGCCTATACAATGCGAGCAGGTATTGTTGATAAAATAGACAATAATATGGTTGAAGCAATATATGAATATGGGCATGTGGACACTGCAACTGACTCTTGGGATTTTGCTCAGAACCGGGTAAGTTTATTGTTAAATTAATTACTCTCCACGTTGTATTATTTCCATATTTCTTTAGCTCCAATGCTGCGGCGTTCATGATTTCAAGGATTGGAAGAAATTTCAAGAATTTGATGGAGTGAATGTAACCTTTGCTGGAGATACTTTCAAAATTCCCAATACCTGCTGCGTTTACACAAACTGCGATGTATTCTTTGAACGCGGGTGTCTTGATCGATTGTCTTATATAATATCAGAATGCGCTTTCATGCTTGGAACAGCTGCTATCTCTGTTGCACTTGTGCAGGTATGTATACAACAGACGTATTTAAACTTTCCTGCATAAAGTAACAACAAAAAAAATTATGTTGAGTCATGAACATTATTTACATGGCAAAATTATAATCAAAATACATACAGAACTGTAGACAATTAACAACGTAATTGCTGTCGACATGCAGAGAGGTACATAACATTCAAAGACTTTTTGGTTATTTTCTCTATTTGTGAAACCATATCTATTGCAGAGAACAATCCAACATGTACCGTCTTATTCTAAAGTAAGGGATATACTTCCACTTATTATATATTTCAACTAATTAAGATTGCAACAAAAAAGAAAGAAATAAAATGGTTTAAACAATGGGGTTTGTGTTGTATGCATTATATAGTGTTGTGCAACATAACGGTTTAATTCACAAAGGACATTATGACGCATATATAAAAATAAGAACTGCTTTAGACAACAATAGTTACCGTTGGCAATTTCTATTTCAATATCAAAATGACATATTGCCTTCATCTTGCGAAAATAACAAAGCCAATGCTGAAATTCTGCCAGGAAAGTGGTGTTATGTTAGCGACTCTTATGTTTTAAAAGTACCCGAAAAAAGGGTACTTAAAGCACAAGCATATTTGCTATTTTATGAACGAATTTGAAACTGTAATTCTTTAAATCATCTTATAACTGTTAATATATTATAAAACTCGATATAACCACTATTTTAATGTTGTTAGATCACCAACCACTCTTCCAAATTGTATACAGCATTATTTAACATTTTTAGTTGAATTGTACCAATTTTTAGCACACTACTGTACCTTAATTTCTCTACTGTAGTTGGTGAAATTACAAAATCCAACTCCAAATTTGCCTGGTTAATATCTGACGATCTTAGTGGTCATAAAATTTAAAAACGTCTGCTTATAACACTATCTTGAAAACATCGGCAATATTTTTTAATTTGTCAATAAACGCCTGAAAGAGCTGCATCCTGCATTAGAGTCATGTTCTAAATTCCTTCGTGCTTGTTTTGGAATTTCAGAATTACGTACTCCCTTAATATTTGCCAGTATTGTCCATCAGTGATGGTTGACCTTTCCATTTTACGATACCTAAAAAAATGATGAATGAAAACTCATCAAGCAGCGACATTCTTGTCATGAGGGCGTTTCTGTACGATTTCATGCAAATTTTCAGCTGACCATATTCGACAACTTCTATTACTAGTTCTTAAACGGAGAAGGGTGTAGTAAATTACCATCTTATAAAGTAAGGATTTATTTAGCTAAATAATACATTGACAAATTAATATTGTAACTAAGGCATACAAATCAATACAAAATGATATTAAAATAGAGTGACATAGGATAGAAGTAATAATACATATCATTCTTCTATACATCATGATTGAACATAATACGATAGCTATATAAGATGTTTAGTCGATCTAGTCGATCATTCAAGTACGATGTTCTGTGTGATGTAAAATCAAGAACCTTATCATTTTCGAAAGTATCTTCTACTAAAGAGGTTTGTTTGGCTGTTGCTAGTGCATAATCATTAACATTTGGTGCATTAGTTGCTTCTAAGTTTTGATTTGAATTTGCAGGAAAAGATACATTATTCCTTAGAGAATTGTCTTTAAGATATTTGTCATCTATAACAAAGCCCTTGAGCACTGGGTGTCGATTCGATACTTTCTCTTCCATAAGGTAACTACACATAGGAATAGAACGGATTGGCTTCTATAAGTTAAACCTTTTCTACAATCAGTTCATATTTGCCAACTCTTACATGTTTCTTTATTAGTACTAGGCTCGCAGTCTTAAGCCAAGATGGTAACGAATGAACACTTCAAGATCTTCTAGTAAAAGTAAACGTTCTTTCATGTGGCGTTTTATTAGTAGCAGTACAGATCAAATAGCGGCTGCTATGCAGTTTATCTTCAAGAACACCTACCCACATTGTTTCTTTCAGTCATTTAGTTTGCAATGGCAGTTTTCCATAAGATGTTCCACTTGACTATTACACTGTGGGTTGCATGACTTGTAGCCACTCCCTTTACTTGTAAGAACTATTTCAATTTTACAGACATAAAAGTTGTGCCACGGTCACAATGTATATAGCTTGAAAGATTGAAAGTAGGAAACAACAATTGCAAGTGTTTGATAAGTTTCTGTCAACAAATCTGAACATAGAAAAGAAAAAGAAAACCTTGACTACTCATCAGTTACTGTAAAGAGGTATCTATTTTGAGTAACAGAAGATAATGGTGTCTTAAAGTCCAGAGATTTTATTTCAAAAAATGGGGTTGCCTTTACTAAAATGCTTTTGGCCTTACAAAAGTTTAATTTTATTTCGGAACACACTATACAAGAATTAGTCAATCATCTAATACCTTCAATGAAAAACGGTAGATTTTTAGAATTTATTCAGTGTACTCTGAAAGTGTGGTTAAACTTATCCATATTATGTCTCCAAATGGAAATAAAATTTTATAAGAAATGAAAACGAAAAATGTGTCCCCCAACTTGTATATTTAATAAATATTTGTCCATTATTGCTTCGGCCATCTATAAATCAAAAGATGTGGCCATCCCCAAAACATAGAATAGTTTACAATAAGTTAAAATTAAATACAATTATGTCAAACCATGTGAGACTTCTTACTGCTTAATGTAAAGCAAAATTATACAATATTACAATTACAAAAAAAGACAGGTCAAAACTATAGCTTTTTATATAAATTATCAATTAAGGTACTAGCCTGCAAGCTACCAAGAAAACATGATGAGTTGATTAAAAGTAGATAATCATTGTTACAAAATTTGGGGTCCAAGTTTAGTTTTGACCTGTTTTTTTGGTAATTGTAAAATTGTAGATTTTTACTTTATATTAAGTATTAATGAATCTCACATGGTTTGATACAATTTAATTTTAACCTATTTGATTTATGGAAGGCCAAAACAATTGTTGACAAATAAGTAAACAAATTTTAACAAGTATTTGATTAAATATAAAAGTTGTGGAACAGATTTTTCGTTTTCATTTCTTGTTATCTCTGTACTTTTTGATTTTCAAATTAAATTATATTATCGACATCAAATATTTATCCTACAGAATTTTGATCAGTTATTAAATTAAAATGTCTTCCCAAAAAAAGTGCTGCCATTTTCCATTACTTCAACTATAGCATATACCTCTTTATCTATTATAATTTGAAGCATCAGTCTGTTACGGGTGTTTGAAGCATTAAGTTTTTAATTCCATAACAAAATAAGGATACACCGGCCAACTACAGTAGTGTGGAAGTAGTTCCTTATGGAATCAATACAAAAAATAAAAATTTGATGTAACAACTCACTAGGTGGAATTTCAAGCTACGTTTAATGCTGCCAAATTTATGGCGCCAGTCTGTCTAATCTAATCTAGTTTGTGACAATCACTAGACAACGAGTACTTCCAGGGAATTTTAATTACTTTACCCTCCTAGTGAAATGTAGTTCTTTATACATGCTATTTCCTATATGTTTAATTAAACAAAACAACAAATTTCAACTTACGTCATCACCTAAATTTATTTTATAGTAACACTATTAAATCATTCAAGTGAACAGTTACGCACAGCACAATGTTACAATTTACTTACATTAATATTAACGTCAGCGATCAAAGTATATTACTGTAAACAATACATAAAAAAATGGTACAACTTTATGATCAGTTCATTTTTAATGAATCATTTAAATTAATTTAAACCATGTAGGTTTATTTGCGATTTTTGTAATCGGCGAAATAAAATACTTGTATAACTTTTGCAATATTAGCATCAAATTTTATTCAGCACTGTATTTTAATTGCTTCACTAGTTGATAGAAACAGAAATAATGCTTTCAAAGTAATTCTAGTCTTATATATGATATCTAATTCTAATTATAAACAACCATATAGTTCAGGAATCTAA
Organism: Platerodrilus igneus; assembly: GCA_036346225.1. Lineage (NCBI taxonomy): Eukaryota > Metazoa > Arthropoda > Insecta > Coleoptera > Lycidae > Platerodrilus > Platerodrilus igneus. Next base: position 417,534 of record JARFIW010001130.1, read on the forward strand.
ACCACTAAGAACAATTTCAATTTATAACAAAGACTTTCTTCGTCGAGCGCTCTGATTAACGTAAAATCGACTTCAATTATCATACTGAAAACATTAAGTAAAGTTTAAGGATGAAGAATTTCATAGACAGGGAGACATTTGAAGGATTTGACATCAAAGTTCACTACAACACAAAACAAGTTAATTGTTTTAATTAAAAAATACTCAAATTTTACAATAGTTTGGAGGAAATGGGAGCTGAATACACCACTTTAAGTATCTCTCTGTTATTTGATAAGCATTGTATTGGTTTTGACAGGATGATTAGAAATTTTCAAGCAATAAATACAACTAAAATAGCTTCAAGTGAATATGATAAAGCCTTAAACATTAATTAGATCAGACATTTAAACAAAGTTATGGTTATTAATATTATTAAGTAATATAAAAATACTGCTTACTTCAATTATTGCATGTTACTGTAACGATTTACAAACAAGACCGTCATCACTATCATCATCAGGCAAACCAAAGTCTGAACAATCAATATCGTTATTAACGTTTATTATTAGTTCCCCTATATCATCTATTATATATTCCCTGGCAAGGTAACCCTCTGCAACTTTTGCACCATGAGAACAAACATTTACCCATTCTTGTTGACCAACAGTCTCAAACTTATTCTCAGCCAATCTCTACATCCTCCAATATAAAAGTGGTGCAGCAACAACCAACATGACTATCATTCATATTTTTCAACGGGGTTGAATTTAGGATAATATGGAGGTAATCGTAACACTGCATGACTATGTTAGACTAACATATTATCAACAACATACTATTTACATATGGGTCTATGTTGGTTAATGTTTGCTGGTTTTGTATCCGTAAGCTCAAAAGCTGTAACGATTTTTTTAGAGTGTAACACTTCTTTTTAGAGTGTCATCATTTTGTATAAAAGAAAGAAAAAATTAAAAAAATTCACTAACAATTATTTATTTTCCATTTTAAATACTTTTCATATTCATAATAAATATTTAGTCCCGTATGGAAAACAATACACGTTTTGTTGTTTGCTATCGCAATGCTAAATGTCACATTTTTTTGCAATAACAAATTAAAATAGTTAAGGTGTTTGCAACCTTGCTATGAACGATAAGGTAATTGTTTTAAATAGCATTTTATCATTAGGAATTTCGAATCAATAAGCTATCGTTCATAAAGTTGCAGAATCTATTCTAATTAAATCTGGAACTTTCATTAAATTAATTTCTCTATAGAAATCTAGACCTTCTAAATGTTAATGGCTCTATAAACAATTGAGAAGTTTGCCAAAGTTGCACTAAAAAAATAATTAATAAGGTGCTATTATAACTACGAACTGTGTTAACACTACTTCGCGAAACCAAAGGGATTCGCTGTCTTTTTCAACAAAACTTATTGCAAAATCAGCTGTGTCCGGTATTTTTCACCAAACTTCTTTTTACGCCTGCTTCAGACATTTTTCTGAAGCCATGTTATCAGCCGATAACTGCTCAACGACTTTTACACCATGAAGACCAGGAACAAAGAGAGCTTTTATTATAAATACAGGTGTATCAATACCTGAACCATAAATATTTCAATAAAGAGTGCGCGTTTAAAAGAAGCTATACGCAAGTGATTGACCATCACCACAGCACCATTAAATTTGTTTATTTTATCTGAGTATAAATATTTTGAAATGTGAACTATACAAATTGTAATTATTTCATTAAGTCAAAAAGTAAAAACGACTATTGTTTATGTATAACTTAATAATAAGAAGGAATCTTATTCGAGTAAAAATACTACCTAAATAGTTTTATTACTTTCAAAAAGATTTATGTTAGAAGATGAACATTTTTCATAAAAGACACCTTCGCTCGGATGAGATCTAAAATGCAGATACCGCGTGAGTGTTGTCACACACATTCCTACTTTGGTTAGAATAGCAAGGGTTCAGCAAAATTCAAAATATCTAAGTAAGCAAACTCGCTTCCTAAACAGTTTGGTACCTTCGGGTTGAGCATTTGAAAAAATTTAGTGAAGGGCATAAACGTGCTACGTACATTTACGTAGCCTAAGAGCCAAAGAAAAAAAAAGAAATTGACCGGACTCATTTGGTGAGTGGGCGGGGTATTATACCTACCAGAAGTAAATAGGAAGGCCTGAAATAAAAATACACGTACTCATTCACTCATAACAAAACATACAAAAAAAAGAAACGTATAATTAAACAAAATACGTACAAAACATAGTATTCCCAAACTCAAAAAATTCAATAAACCCAATATACATATCTCAAAAGAAACCCACAAAAAAAAATTACCTCTTAAAATGGCGAGTTGTAGTTTTTAGGTCCCTCCCCATCTGACTTACCCAGAGAAAAATTACCAAAGTACAACGCTAAAAACCACAGCTCTAAATCATCATTCATTATCATCATCATTTTGTTTCCGCGTTACTTAAGGTCGGTTTGACGCAGCTCTAACTTCTTATCTATTCTGTGCTAATCTAAAAAGTTCTACACACCCTTCACAACCTAAATTTCTAATAATTTGACTAATATAGCTTGGTCTAGGTCTTCCTATATTCTTCTACCTTTTTCCTATCTACCTGGTTCTACATAGACAACTTGATGGTTGTTAAAAAACTCCAACATGTTTACATGATTCCGATTTATAAGGAAATGAAATATTACCTGGTTATCCCCTCCAAAAAAGAAAAGTGTTAAATTATATGTTATGGTAAGGCTTAAGCAATCATCAATGTAAATACCTAATTCATTTCATAAACTTGTCGCAATAAATACAATATTATTAATAAAAAAACATCATCTCGCATAAAAGTAAGCATTTTGAATCGGTTATCCATTAAGCATTTGAATCTAGTTATACAGTAATAAGTAGTATATCCTTTCGTTTTGTAGTTAGTTAACACAGATAGTACTACATTCAGAACATGGCAAAGAACTCCAAAATAGTTTCAAAATTTTGTGCATGCATGAGTTTTTGGGAGAAGCACAAAGCGGACAACGTAGGATGCGAGCGACGTCAGCTCTGAGACAGGACCAGTAATATTTTTGAAGGAGACGAGCAAAAGTTTTGGTCACGACACAATGACCTGAAGTAGGAGGATCGTGATGTAGGGATATCAGATTTTTACGTCGCTCAGAAAGTACCACGATTTTCCACTCGTCCAGAGAATCGGCAGCGATAGAAGTTTTGTGACGATGGAAAAGGATATTGTCCACCAGGGACCAAGAAGGTTAACGTATAACGGAGTTAGACACTTTTCGGATTATGGCGTGATACCAGGGATCCGGAGTAGGAAGGGCGACTTCGAGAGAGGTGACTGTGGAAATAGAAATTGGTTCCAGGACCGGAACAGAACGAGAAAGGACATCAGGAACAACGTGATCTTTACCTTTACGGTGAATAATGGCAAAGTCATATTGTTGGAGGTGGAGGGACAAGCGAGCTAAGCGACCGGAAGGACTTTGGAGTTTATTGAGCCAAAGGAGGGAATGGTGATTAGTGATAACGGAAAAATGGGAACCCTCGACGTATGGACGAAACTTCTCAATCGCCCACATCACCGCCAGACACTCCTCAGTAACTGAGTAGTTGCGCTCAGGCTTGGCGAGTGAGCGACTGATATAGCTTACGACCTTCTCGCCGTCGAGATGGGATTGGCTAAGGATGCCACCTAAACCGAAGTGAGAGGCGTCCGTTTGGATGGTGAAGGGTAAAGTAAAGTCAGGACAGGAAAAGATGGGTGCAGAAATTAGGTGTTGTTTAAGGGAAAGGTAGTCAGATTGACAATCGGGGGTCCACGAGAAAGGGGTGTTTTTGCGGGTCAGGTTAGAAAACGGAGCTGTGAGGGTAGCAAATTTGGGATAAACCGACGGTACCAACTGGCCATGCCAATCAGTTGACGGACTGCGGTAACAGTGGAGGGAGAAGGGATTTTAAGGATTGCAGAAACTTTCTCGAGGTCAACAAGGAGACCATCCCTGTTAACGATGTAACCAAGATAGCGGAGCTCGGGAAGGCACAAATGTCACTTGTCTTGACGAAGAGTAAGGCCGGCATGTAAGGGACGAGAAAGAACTAGGGCAAGGATTCGGAGGGGTTCTTTGAATGAAGGAGTGGCAATGATGATATTATCGAGGTAGGCAAAGCAGAATGGTTCCAGGTCAGAACCGATGACCTGATCGATTAAGACGTTGGAAGGTGGCAGGAGAATTATGGAGGCAGAAGGACATTGAAACAAACCTGGATGAGGGATTGTAAAGGCAGTGATGGGTTTGAATTCAGGGGACAGAGGGATCTGTCAATAGGCGGCACGGATATCTAGCGAGGAGAGGTAACGAGCATCGCGGAGCCGGTCAAGCCGGAAGAGGATATGCGTCTTTTTGGGTGACTTGGTTGACCTTCTGAAAGTCAACGCAGAACCGATAGTCGTCTCTTTTCTTAACCAGAACAATTGGGCTAGACCATGGGCTAGTAGAAGGTTCTACGACTCCTAACCGGAGCATTTCATCGAGTTTCGAATGGGCAACCTCAAGGAGCGGAGGGGAAAGATGATAATAACGTTATTTGATGGGCTCGAATGACGTGCGGATTTGGTGTTGTACCAAGGAGGTGCAGCCGATACTAGGAGGTTGTTTGGAAAAGGAGGAAGTGATTAAGGAGTCGAGTCGAAGTTGTTGTTCGGGACCCCGGTCGGAAATAATGTGGGTAGGAGCGGAAGTAGTGATGGGCAATGAGGAAGGAGGAGCAAAAGTCCATTGACCATCTCGAACACCAGCCGAGTATAAGTTGGTGGGAGACTTTTAGGAATAACTAGTATATCAAGGGTAATCACGGACTCTGGGAGAGTGATAGGAAGGGAGACAAACTCTAGGCTGGGACATTTTGAGTTGTTGGCCAGGCTGCAGAAAGATGAAGAATACCTATGCAGAGGAAAGTTCATAGGACGTAATCGGTGCCAACCAGGACCACCAATAATTGTATGAGTGACTCCTGAATCTAATAGCCCAGTAAAGGAAATTCCAAAGATTTGGACAAATAAATATGGGCGTTGGTCCCCCGGACACTAGTGCACAGGTAGTCTAGCACCGTTCGAGATAGGTCCTTGAGACCAGAAATAGGGATATCCGAGGACACAGAAAGAATAGGGTCTTCGCCTCGGCCTAAGAAGCCTATCGACGGTTTTCGACGCTGTACATGTTGGGCAGTTAGGTCGGGTAACCCCCTTTCTACCATAACCATAACAAGGTCGAACTTGTGGACTAGGACAACGGGTAGAAATAGGTCCAGTTTGGTCACAATTGAAGCAGGTGACCATACGAATAGGAGTAGGTGTAGGGACAGGAGCAGACGATACGGCAACAGAAACGATATGTCGAATCGGAGGTTTAGGACGGGCCTTGATAGGTCGATCAGGATGACTGAGTGTATGCGTGGAAAGCGAAGCGGATGCGAAGGCAAAGTGTGGTTTTACGTATGAATTTCTGTCCTGGCTAGGAGGCACTTAGTTCTAAATGCGAAATTGTCTGCGTATAAACACTCAGTTTCCAACTCATATAGAGATCGAATCTGAGGTAAACGAATGAGATAGAAGGGAGATAAATTTAGGGAAACAACATCTAATTGTACATCATCCGGTATACTCCCATGACGGCGAAACATAGCAGCCACACAAGCTTGGTATTATATAATTCCTTCCGTTGAGTCTTGGGTTCGTGTTAAAATGTCTTGGAATAATCAATGTTTATAATCCGGTGGTTCGAAATGTTGGAGCGTCACCGTGGATCAATGTAGTAAGCGTAAGACTACGGATCCCAAGGTCCTGGGTTCAAATCCCGACACGGCCGACTGCTTGAAAAATGACAGGTGAGCATTTTCCACAAAAATTACGCCCTCGTTCGGATGAGAGGTTAAATGGAGGTCCCGTGTGTGAGTTTTGTCACGCACGTTAAAGATCCCTACCTTGCCTGGAACGGCAAGGGCTCGGCAAAATTCTAAATTTCCAGGCAATAAAAAACTCGCCTCCTGGCCAATGTAGTACCTTCTGGTGGAGCATTGGAAATATAAATGCACGGTTCGAAATGTTGGATCAGTAAATTGGACAACGACTTCCAGTCAGAAAACCTATGCCGATTACCCCGATAACAAAGCAACGCTTTAGCTTTGAACAAATCCGTTGCAGACTTAAATAACTGCAGTTCCGATACATGTCAAGCTCGTCGGAGTTTTTCCGCCCGTTCTAAGAAATTGTGTACAGTCAGAGTGTTCGGTTCGCCAGAAAATTTTAAATTCCACTTCGACACCGGGCGGTATTGGTGGAAAGCTGACAAAGGGGTAGCGGCCGACCTAGGCACGGTAGTAAAAGCGGATTCCTGTTCAGGTTCCGATTCCGAGCCGGAAGTAAGTAAAGGTGGTTCATTGGAATCGACACTAGTAGTGTGTGCCGGGCTAGAAGTAGCTATCGGAGTATCGGATAACGTAACAGTATGACGATTTTTTTTTATTTTTGTGTTAAAGGAGCCGCGGAGATTAGCTAAGGTCAGCAGTAATTGGTTATGGGCTTGGCGTTACTCTTGCGTTGGAAACATTCTCGAACAGCGTCGTTCGGTATGCAACCATAGGGAGCTAATGCATTTAAACGCCGGTGAAAATCTGTCCCCACAAAATATAGCCAGAGCTTGTTTTAGTTCTTGAACAGCAGCTTTAACCGCTACCAGTTCGGAAGCGAAATCAGGTTCCACGAGAACAGGACTAAACCCGGGTTCACGTTCCATGCGGTACGTACTCTGTACGGATCTGCGTTACTCGTCGACATTATCCTCGGGATCAAAAACTCGAGATGCTAGTTCGTATTGAAGCTCGGTTTTTCGCAACCGATTTACATGGATGCGCCAATATGCCATGGTATACCAAAAAATGAAACAACGAATTAATAAATGGCCTTTCAACTCCTACGTCCTACCAACAACAGAGCGGTTTGGTGACCCGTAGCACAGTTTAGAACCCACAACGTCGAAAGGACGGGCGGTAGAACAAAAAAAAATCGGAGAAAAACCAACTCTAGACTCGATGGGAGAACAAAATATACAGAGAGGGAAGGAAGAAAAAATAAAAATTTTGGGCGCCAGCATTTTCAATGAACTAGGATTATTGGCTAAAACACAAGTCCAATAATCTGAAATTAGCCAACCAATAATATTGAGCGATTAAGAAAGAAACCACAACTAAAATTTAAGAAGATCGAACTCCCACAGTAAATAAAGAAAAGAAATAACTACAAGTTCGAGCGTAAGGGACGAAAACATAAGTGGTAGCAGGCCTTGTGATTTTCCAATGCTCCACCCGAAGGTACTACATTGGCCAGGAAGCGAGTTTTTTTTACCTGGAAAATTTGGAATTTTGCCGAACCCTTGCTGTTCCAAGCAAGGTAGGGATCTTTAACGTGCGTGACAACACTCACACACGGGACCTCCATTTTACCTCTCATCCGAACGAGGGTGTATTTTTGTGAAAAATGCTTGCCTAACATTTTTCAAGCGAACCGTATCGGGATTCGAACCCGGGACCTTGGGCATAGTAGTCACACACATACCACTACGCCACGGAGCCCCCCAGTGGTATCAGGCCGAGAAATTAAGCGGGACCAAATCGGAACAGAAATTAACGAAAACCCAAGATCGATGCAAAAAAAATTAACTACAACAAATTCGGAGCCAACAATTAACTAATACAAACTCGGAGCAGAAATTAAGCAAAACCAATTCAAAGTAACCGTTAACTAAAACAAAATCGGAGCTAAAGTTACAAAAAACAAAATCGGAGCCCTACGTCAGGGCGTCAAAATTTATGTTACGTACATTTATGTAGCCTAAGAGCTAAAAAAAAAAAGAAATTGACTGGGCTCATTCGGTGAGTGGGTGGGGTAAAGTAAATAGGAAGGTCTGAAATAAAAATACACGCACTCATTCACTCTCTTAACAAAACATAAAAAACAGAAACCTAGAATTAAACAAAATATGTACAAAAAACCTAGTATTCCCAAACCCAAAAAATTCAATAACCCAATATACATATTTTAAAAGAGACCCACAACAAAAATTACCCCTTAAACTGGCGAGCTGTAGTTTTTAGGTACCTCCCCATCTAACTTACCCAGAGAAAAATTACCAAAGTACAACGTTAAAAGCTACAGCACTAAATCATCAATGTAAATACCGAATTCATTTCATAAGTTTTCCGCAATAAATACAATATTATTAATAAAAAAACATCATCTCGCATAAAAGTAAGCATTTTGAATCGGTTATCCATTAAGCATTTGAACCTAGTTATACAGTAATAAGTAGTATATCCTTTCGTTTTGTAGTTAGTTAAAACAGATAGTACTACATTTAAAACTTGGCAAAGAACTCCAAAATAGTTTCAAAATTTTCGTATAGGTGAAGTAACGTTGAGCATGCATGCGTTTAAACAGGGAAGTCCATATATATAGGGGCTCAACGTAAGCAGGGACGAAACATTCACCAGCGTGTTCAAAGTGTTGGATCTCTTTTTTGCTCCCAAGACCGGAGCGTGCCAAATAGACCTGAGACCACGCCACTGGTGCAGCCTTCTATACCCCCAGGAGCGGCAGTTCAAGGACTATCGTGTCCCCTGCAGGTAGCCAGAATGATTACGAAAAAATATTAATTTATTAATGCCTACAAGTACGGGTTTATAAAACTATCAATACTCAACACGCTGTAAGGCGTGCGCGAAATTATCATAAAGAAAACGGACGAAGAATCTAGCAATTCTGACGAGTGCTTTATAACATTTTCGAAAAGAAAGTGCACATCACTTCGTTTAATTAAACAACCAGAGCTCCAAGTCATATTGTTGTTATCAAAGCATGATTAGGGAACTTGAAAACACGCTTTTATCGGATAGTACTCGACCTTAGTTTGACGAGTCTTTAGATTCAAACCATAGAGAAAGCAATTATACGTTATCGGAATGTTTATCAAATTAAAGGATACCTAAAACTAGGTATTGACTTATTTAAATTTTATCATAAACTTATCGTTTCCAAGCAAATGGATTTGAGTTAAACAATTATTGTAAAGCGGGTTTATGATGACCAGGTAAAATATACAGGATGTTGATGAACGATTTAAGAGTAGCAACGGAATTGATTTAACTGAAGAACAAATTAAAGGGAAAATGGGTAATTAATTTATCCCGAAAATAAACGTAACAAACGTACGCATAAAATTGCAAAAATCTTATTAAATTACTTAATATATCTGCAGGCAATAACAACGACGAGCTCTTCCAACTAGAAGCTACTAAAAATAAAGACAAAGAAATACATATTTACAATAGTACATCAGTGGTACATCAATAGTACATCAATCACTAAACTGGCACCAATAATTAAACAAAATTTACAGCATTAATCAAGCTGGGTTATTCATCAAACCTTTAAGATTCCTAGGCAATTTACGTACTGTAATGTGTCAATTAAAGAGCTGTTGGTCATACTGATATGATTTGCCTTCATGCAGGCTGTGAAGCGTTTTCACAACTTTTCAATAGGTACCGAACAGCTACACTTAAAGGAAATACAAAGTCTTAATATTAAAACCTAAAACATATGTTTGAAATCGGTTGACAACTATACTTCGATATTGCAATAATATACATTATAACATTTTTAAACAATATATAAAAAAGTTGATAACGTAACTTGTGTATCCACTTGACGACAGCATTAAGGTATTTCTTCCAACTGCCTGGTTGGGTTTACAGCCAATAAAAGAAGTACTGCAGTGAGGAAATAACAGCCACAATTTATAACTTAAGTCACGCGTTTTATATATGACGAACGCGAAATATATTTTATCAAGAAAGCTGCTAAGAACGTTTTCATAGAAAGCTTAACTGGAAAATCAACATTCGAAAATGTAGTAACAACAACAACAACAACCAAAAAGCGCTTTTCAATTGTATTTAAACTAGCAACATTCGGGGAATTCTTGACTATCGAACACGCGTCTGGATAGAAAGCCAGAAAGAGTAATATATCAGATACGAACTCATAAGTTAAATAGCATGACTAGCAAAGTTGGTTGCCTAACTGAGCTTATCACAAATTTGAAATAATCAAAGTGTACCGAACCCATATATTTCAATAAGTAGGAATTGAATATTATTTAAATCAAGGAGGCAGTAAATTTACAAGTACGAAATGGAACGTAATAACATAACTCCAAGTCTAGGTATACTTGGTTCTAGTTCTTCAAAACGAGTTGACAATGAATCGAGCATATCCAATTTATATAAGCAAAACTGTTCTGCCAGTTTTTAATATTATTAACAGTGCTAGGTTTATTTCCAAAAGTGCTTGAATCGACGTTAGTACAAATGGCCCAATCCCATTCTATTTAAACTGTCTTAATGTGGGTGATTTCAGCATCTTTCGTTCTGGTGCATTTGATATGATTAAATTTGTCACAGGGACTGTTGCATTTAATATACAGAGTACTTGGTGTAGCAGCTTTTTCACAAATTCTGTAAAAACTAGGCATGATTAATGGAATGAATGATAATGGAAACGATAAAGGACAGTCGCTTCACACTACTGGGTCTGTAGCAGTGACTACCAATTGACAAATATGGGTATCAGGCCACGGTATAGAAACAACGAGACAGCAAAGAAAGAAGTTAAATGTAAATTGGACGTGTATATAAAAGCCAATGGTAATCTATCAATATAAGTACACAAGGCAATAGATAAAGGACAGATGGCTTGATTAACATCAAGTTTAACGTAACAAACAAATAATAATTCAATGGATTACACACAGTATCGCACATAAATGTTTAACGCAAGCAAATAACAAATTATCACCGAGTACCAAAATATGTGTATTCAGCACGACAGTTTATCACTTACAACCACTTTTATAATGTTTGTTCATTAATCTTTGAAATCTCATGTTAATGTTAGCCTTCGATCTGTCAAGTGTATGGGATTGCTTTAAAAAACTAAAGTATCTAAATACCCAGAAAAGAAAAATTCAGCTGGTGAAAAAGCTGGAAATCTTAGAAGCTACAAATCTTTCAATATCAAACGCTGTCAAAGAATACCCGTAACATATGTTATTTTATTAGCAGTATGATAAGTATTGGCACTTGGCACTTTCCTAATTTATCGTCTTCTCGTTTAGTTTTCTATAATCGATATACATTCGATATTTGCGTTTGCCTGAGGCGTCTAACTTCTTTGGTACTATTAATACGGGGCTGCTCCACGGTGAGTTTGAGTGTTGGATTATATGCTTCACTAGATCTGCTGTCTATCTGCTTCTTCTTGACTTGCCTGAGGTAGTCTATATGCTTTGGTAAAAATTGGTTTATCGTCTGTTATTTCAATGTTGTGTTTCACTGTGTTGGTGAAAGTTAAAGGTATTCCTTCGCAATGGAATATATCTCGGTATTCGAAACATAAGTCTTTAATTGCTCTCTCCTCTTCGTTATTAATGTCGTTATTAAAACGAATGTTTATTAAATTTTCTTTTAACATCCTGTCGTGTTCTGTAGGGTTGGAATCGTTTGCATTTTCTTCGTCGATTTCCATCTCGCTAAAGTTTACTTCTTCTACGTCTATTGGATTTGTCAACGATAGTTCTATGGGGTAATCGTTTGAGTTTAAAATTGTTGTAGTGGCGTAATTGTCTTTTATTTGTACTAATGCTGTGGGTGTTTCTACTCCGGGTTGAAATGACATGTGGTTTATAATTCCTACGCCGTCTTTTGAATTTACTAAAATTTTTATTCGTTTTTCTGTCCTGGATTCGATGGTGTATTTTTGCTAGGTTTAAATATTACTGTTTTGGAATTTAATGGGAATTTGTCCGAGTTTTGTTCTTAGTAATCAGTTTTTATATCAATGTTTGCTCTTAATTTTTTTTAGAAAATCCATGCCTATTTAATCCGTCGTATTTGTTGTTAAATTTAAAGATGCAACATTTATGTTTCATTTTTACGTTAAAAGTTTTTGGTTGGGGTATGTTTGCTATAAATTGGTGTAATGTCGTTTTGTGGGCTGTTTTGATTTAAAAAAGTTCTCTTTCTACGAAATCTAAATAATGTTTTTATACGGTCTTGGGGGCTGATTAAAGTTTTTGAAGATCCGGTATCAATTAGTAATTTGAATTCTGCGCGAGTATTTCTATATAAGGTAAAATGTGTTAATTGATGTTATTTAAATTACTTACGTTTGGTCGTATTTGAATCGGTCTAACTGAAAATTTGAGCACGCGTTTTCTTCGTAGTCCTCTTCGTAATTTTCATACGAGTCGTTACGTTCATAGTTTTCTGAATGATTTGTTTCATCGTCTCTATTGGAGTTTGCATAATTATCCGTGACATGATTTTTAAAATCTTCCACTTCTTGGTAGAATAGTTCCTCGGAAGTGAAGTTTCGTTTTGGTTATAGTTTGGTCTGATTTGCGATATTTTGGTAATTTGTCTAGTGTTACCAGATGAAGTGTCCATAGGAGTTGGTTTGTAATAACTGTTGGGGTTATTATTATTATTCGTCATCGGTGCGTTTCTGTTGGGGTTTGGACCGAATGTTTGCCTTGGTTGATTTACGTTTTGATTAAATCTTGGTGTAAACGTGGGTTTTGTAAAATTTGAATTTGGTCTTGGAAATTGTCTAAATTGGTTGTGGAAATTTGTGTTATTAAAGTTTGGGTTGTTAATTCGTGGTCGATTCATTTGTGTGTGTTGATATGCTGTACCTGAAACGCTTTAAAAGTAATACATGCCACGGCTGCTCAGCTTCTTTCTACAATTTAGCTAACACAAAAAAAAATAGCAGCTATGAAAAACCACATACATTTATTACATACACATAAGTATTATACACGACAAATCACAATTGAAAATCCACGTTCACACATTATTAATCCATTGCATACAATGCTTTTATGCAATAATACATTTCATAATTTATTATGGAATCAATAATTACTCAAATAAATACTAACAGGTCACTCAAATAAATATTTACAAATGACATTATTTTATAAAGTAACAGGGCTTTCGTTCCGTATTAACTATACCTCCGGTTTAGTATGAGCTCATAATAACCTCAAACCATCATGCAAAGATAGCACACCAATCCCCCAAAAGCACCCTTTTAGCATGAACAGACCTAAATAGTTAACATCAATCATTTTTAAATCAAAATTTCCAAATAAAAATACAATACAATAATGCAATATAAAAATTCTATCAGTCACACTTTTTAAATTTGCCCTTTTTCGTCGTAATTTATACACCCAATGCACCTAATGTCATTGAACACTAGTTCATAGACGTAGAAAAATACAAAAAATCAAAACCAACACTTCAAACAACAGTTACATTTATACTAGTTCAGCATACGACTGCCATCATTCCCACTTCGACTGCGGCATACAGACACACCATCTTGCCTTGCCGTAACCATATTCTCCAGCAGTAACCATTTAACCATAACAGCGATTATCAACCATACTAAATGCATCCAATTTCCCTTAGCTCCTCGACAAATACCATTAAACGTTGATGCACAACCAATTTTAACAACTACCGATATTTATACCATCTCCATATGAACGCGCTTTTTGCATACTTATTGCAATTTAAATTAAACAATTTTTACTTACTCTTACTTAACTCAGAGTATATTAATTTCTTAGCCATCAGCTGGTTGAAAAGCTTTATGCTATTAGAAATTGTAGACTATCATCAAACTTGGATCGAAGGCCTAAGAGCACTAAAAGAGCGAATTTTAAGAGAACTTTCAGCGAGAGAACTTAAAGAGTAAACTTAAAGAGAGAAAACTTAAAGAGATCTCCACAACAACCTGCTGGGGTTTATATACAATTTTCACCCTACAAGAGCCTGTCAATATAAACATACCGTTCCAAGTAAATGTTCAACCGTCTTCTCTTCTCACAATTTTACAACACACAAACACCAACGGCCACTGTTTTCTAGTAATTTTGTAACGTGCGCTCAAAATTCTTCGTAAAACCTTCTAACCGCCACGATTTTTCGAAAATAATTCCTTGAAAAGCTAAACTAACGTCCACAGTCACACTCTTGCTTAACTGTTATCTCTGTATTTAAAACATCTGTCACCAATCACGTTGCGTATCTTATACATCCAACTTGACAAAGTTAATATTCAATACGCTCCTAATGCAACAAGTGTAACATCTATCTCTCTTCAACATACTCTCCAACATCACCTCTCTCTTGCTTCATACCCATTCCAGTTGGTATTGCCACCCCTTGTACTTATTTTATCCGCTTCTCCCTCTTTGTTTCTCGTTGACAAGTTGAACTTGTAACGGACCACAGTTATCTACACACTTCAGCTATAAATCTAATATAAATGAGAGCTGTAATCTACCCTACTTGGAATTTGCTGTTGTTTGTTCAACGTTATCTTAAAATATATCTGGAAAATAAAGATGGTTAAATTCGTTTCTTGTTTTCATGTTACTAGAAGAGCTTCAACAACAGCTTAAAACTTTCCACACCTATAGCTACTCCTTCGATTTTATACACTATACGCAACAAACTAAAATGGTTTCAAATGCTAATGCTTTTGAAATTACACTTCCCTTTTGCTATAATTAACTATAAAGTTTAAATTGTTATGAAATTTAGATGCTCGCTTCTCCCCTAAATATTTATATACACAAATTTTAAATGTTATTTTATATACACTATCTTTACGAATATTCACATCTGCTAGATTATGAAATTAAACTTTTAGCTTCCTAAATATTTCAGTTGAATTATTGACTTCTACACTATTTATCTAAAAAGCGTTTTCAAAGCGTACTCTATTGTTTTACATGCTAGAATAACGAAATAGTACCACAATTTTAACACTGTTAGTTATTTATATCATATTATGCAACTCTCTTATAGCAGTTTGAATGCGATTACAATGAACAGTAATACTTTTCATATATTTTACTTTTTAAAAATAAAAATCGTTAATGTGTGCTTCAACCTATTTTTTTAATCAATTATATTTTTCTCTGTTTATTTAAGTAATTATAAAAGCTATAATTTTTTTTCAGATACTAGGAATAGTATTCGCAAATGTGTTAGCTAAAGCAATTCGTCGGGCAAAAGCCAACATGAGGCTTAAGCAAGAGCAATGTCGGCAGTACATATACGACGAATTTATTACATCGGATGCTGAAGAAAAACGCAAGCCTGTGGTCTATATGCCAGTATCCACTGGAGCATAAATTACATAATTACTTTGTTTTTAGATATTTGATTTAAGTGTTAAGACTATAATAATAATAATAATAATCATAATAACATATTTACTTATATGTTGAGTTGCTAAATAAAGTTTTTTGTTTTATGCCTTAGTAAAATATGATCATCAATCTTACCACATTTTTGATAAAAGGAGCCAAATAGTTTGTAATTATATAAGGATACCATCAGCATCATTAGGTCTTCAGTTCTGGAATGGGTTAGACGCATACCCTCACTGTTTCCTACTCTGTGCTAACCTACACATTTCCCTGAAATTTTCACAGTCTGGATCTTCAAGCATTTTTATTTCATTAGTGTAGTTATGCAGTTTAGAAAACATTAAATTTGATGATTGTTGGTATATCACCTTGTATAGCCAGTACTAGATTTTATTTGTTGAAAACAAATTTCGTTTGCATGTCCAAATATTCCAAATTAACTTTCGTTAGTCCTTTTCTTTAGAATTGTAAAAGCATTAAAGTCACCTTCAAAATTATTTACTGAAATAGAAAATGTTGTTTAGCTATAATACACGTATACATAACTAGTTATTTCTGGTTTAATGAAGCTGCACGTGCAGTGTTGAACGCTCGTAGTACAGATAGATGGCTTTCCCATAAACAAGTCAGTCAAATTACAGCCTTTGTGTCAACAACATGTCTCCCTAAATTTATATGTTGAAATGCGACCTTCGCATAGCTCTTTAAAATAATCTTCTCAAAGTTCTTGTCAACGATGTCGTAAACTGGACAATATGGTTTGTAAAATCTATCAGTTCTAATATATATCTAATTAATCTTAATTATTATAGCACAACTTTCAGAATACCATCTTTACTGTGATTTAACTGAAAATAATTTTCGTTGGTATTAATTCTATGGACGACCCTTAATACTAAGCAAATTAAAAATGGTATCAATGCGATTACTGTAAAATAGAGTGATGTTGCGAAATAATGTATTTCGCAATCTTTGACTTAAAACTTGGATGCAGATGGTTTGACGTAATTTCTACCTTGTTTGTTGCCAGAACAACAGTTGTTCATATAGAAGTCATGTTGTTGATATGCTTCGTTCACAAGAAGACGCTGTTAATCGAAATAAATCGTTATAGTTTGGTAACACGTTTTTTTGTTATTCAGAATTAAAGTCATAATCCTCGGTAGGTCAATTTTTTATTTATATTAAGTTCCTTATTCTGCATTTTAATGTTATTAAGCCTTCACTATAATTTGTGTTAGTGAGTTACCGGAGCAGGCGGTAGTATTGGTTGGTCAGTTTTTCGCAAAACAGAATTAACAGAGGTGTGGTAGTTGTAACACGCAATTGAGGAGGTGGTGGCGATGGTGGTTAGGAAAGTTATTATTCGTTAGTGAAGAAGTCTGTTTGTTTTCAGTTTTGATGCTGATTTCTTTTAGTTTTTATTTCTAGTTTTACTGCTCCGTTCCTTTTGGTCCACTTTCCTTTCCTTTTCCTTCTGATGGTTTTCTTACTGTTAGTTCTCATACGGACTTAATTAAATTTTTCGATCCACTTCCTATGGTATGTGCTTTCCGGACCTTTCTTCTTTACTTTGGAAACCACGACTTAGCCTACTTTTTGGACCTAGTTAGTTATTCGTTTCTTCGGTTATTTGTTTAATACGATTTTTTGTTATCACAGCTTGAAGTACCTCAATTTTTCTATTCCGCATTCTCGTTGTTTCTTTAGTTATTTTGAGGCTAGACATTATTGTTCTGTTAGCTTCGATATTCTTTTATTGAGTTAAAATAGAACATTGATGCATACATATGAACCACATGAGAAACTGAGCTCTAGTATGAATTAGGTTCTCGTGCCTTTGATTGTGAGGTCTATGGAGACGAATTACGTAGATCCGTGGAGTGTGATTATCGTCTGGAACGCAAAGGTGCAATCCACCCTATTCCTGTCGAATTTGATTTTGCTACCGACTATGCGGCAGTGACAACTTCCATACAAGAGTTTCAACAATCACTTGCTGAATTTGATTTCATTTCTGCGATGATGGTATTAAATTCCGGTTGATAATAAGTAACGTGAAATGGAAACTTAATCGGTTGTTTTGTGTTATTCAGTTTGCTGTCTTGTCCGCTTTGTTTGTTTGTACTTCACTTATGCTGCTAGTGATAAGCATAAATACTTTGACAAGTTGTTTGCGACACAGAAATGAAGTATGTCAAATATGCAATGTTTTCTTTATACGACCATAATGACGTTCGCTAATTTATTGTTTGTACAAACTTTTATTTAATGAAGGCCAGTGGAAAAACATTGCAATTTTGATTGGAGATAAATAAATTTATGTGACAATATTTGTTTACGCCTGCCATTAAATTCCATCTATTTCCCCCCTTATGGGTCTGTACACACAATCTAGAATCACCGCTTAACCTTCAAGTAGTATCTCTCAAGCGCTCATTCAAGCACGTTACCATACGCGTCAGTCTGGTAAAGTGTTTAAAGCTTCTCGGCAATTTCTCAATTCTTTCCTTCCTTAAACTCTATTCCTTAATTGCAGTGTGTGCCAGTACTGGGACGTAGGTAAGTACGGCCTTCATTTGTCACTTCTATGAATTATAACTTATGCATATCTACCGTTTTCGCGCAAATTTAATTACAATGGCCAGCCCCTTGCTCTAGCTATCGAAGTTCTATACAACAAAGTTGGGCTTCGAGCCGGATACCCTAAAAATTTACGTGATTTTGGTGATTTCGTTCATTGTATAGTTACAAATTTCCATTCATATTTTTATAAAAGTCAACCTTACAAATTTGATATCGTTATTAAATTTAAAGTGCAACGGAACAATTTGGGTTTATCGCGCCAACTGTTCATAGAATAGTTAGCGTCGGTTGTTGTCATAACAACGAGTTCGTTGGAATTTCTAATATCAACGGTGTTTATAAACATTACAAACGTGTATTTTGTGTTCGAATTAATTATTGTACATTATCATTTCACTGGAATTTAAACATTTAGTGCAGTTCACGGCTAATTTATTTGTGATTAATTGGCGAATATTTTCATTTATTCAGATTCATTTACATAATGGCTTCAAAAGCGCAATTAGAAGCCAGATTAGAAAACATTTTTTTATCAAACCACAGAGATTTCCGATTTCGCAAAAACTGCCACTACTACAAAATTATACGGGTTTCAGGCGAAAATAATACGTCTGGATAAACTTGAAATTGGTTACGAAGCCTTGCATGATGAAATTATGAATTATACTTTATCAGTGGACACCAAACTGCAAGTGAAAGACCAAGGTCTGCTTTTAATGATTTAATTGATGTTGTTTAAGGCTAAATATTTAGACCTAAAGGAACGGTCTGCGCCTAATTCCGAGTCTAAACACGTAGTTGCTTCTGTGCTGCTTCGGTTAACTTAAAACCACCTAAAATTCCGACCTTTTCTGATCAAGTGGCCAATTGGTCCACATTCAAAGCACTCTTTGTCAATTTGGTAGATAGCAATTCAGCATTACCTAAGATTACAAAATTTATTTATCTCTGCTCCCTACTTAAAGGAAAAGCTTTATCTCTTATATCAGATCTCGAACTACTTCCTGAACTATACGATTAGGCGTGGACAACGCTCAAGGATCGTTACGATAGTCCCCGCAGAATAATCATTTTCTTTTTAAACAAAATTCTACAATACAAATCTGGAGGTAGTCTTGCAGATTTTATTACCGTTTATTTTAATGCTGTGAGTTCCGTAAAGGCTACGAACGTGGCGGATCTTGCGGATGTTCTGTTTTCTTCATTATGTTATCGGAATTTGTATTTCCGCACCCAAAATGCGTTTGATTTGCAAGTGGGTTCTGATATTCCGAGTTGTGAACAGGTCTTTCAATTTTTGAGCCTACAAAGTAAAACGGCTGAACTTCAACAAGATTTGAAACCCGAAAGGTTTGGAGATTCTAATATTTTTCCACCTAAGCCAAGATTTAGTCCAAATAAATCTTTGTTAATTAAAAACGTTTCTACTTCTGCTTAAAGCAGGGAAAAACGGCATTTCTTTGCCTTTATTGTGAAGGCGAGCATAGAATTTACGAATGCTTAAACTTTCAAGCTTTAAATATTCAGGATCGGCACAATGCTCTTAAAAAAACGCTTTCTATGTTTTAAATGCCTAGGTAATCATAAGTGTGCGTGCGCTTCTAACGGCAGCTACAATACTTGTTTTCTTCCCGCAAACATTACAGTTTATTACATTCTGCGGATCCACATGTTACTACTCATTCGAATACTTTCAAAAATTCGGAGGGTACTTCGGCAAGCACCCTACAAACTACTTCTGCTTGAAATGTTACCAATAACCCTGAAAATGTTATAGTGCTATTAGGCACCATTCAAGCCAAGGTTCTTGACATCAGTGGCGAACTTCAGCCAGTGCGGTGCGTTCTAGATACTGGCTCACAAATAAATGCAATTTCTGAAAATTGTGTGCAACGTTTGCGCCTTAGACGTTCATACGATCATCGCCAAATTAGAGGAATTTCAAATAATGTTGTACATTCTAAAGGAATAGTGAATTGTTTTTTATTTTCGAATTGTTCACAAGAGCAGTTGAATTTTTCTGCGTCCATTCTTCCTGAAATTACCGGAAACATTCCTGGTCGTTCATTATCATCACAGGTTTTAAAAAAATTCCAAACTTTGGAACTTGCTGATCTTAATTATTTTAAATCAGCTCCTGTGGACATACTTCTAGGAGTCGAAATATCTTCTCAAATATTATTTTCAGAGCATTCTGGAATTATTTCAGAGTAACCCACTGCGACAAGAACCATGTTCGGTTACGTATTGCTTGGACAAGTTTCTGACTTACCTAGTCTTGCAAATTCACTTTCGCTTTTTGTGGCTTTAGAAACTTTAGATAAGGAAATACAAAAATTTTGGAAAATTGAGGACATTAAGATTGCTTACCCCGTTCGTCCTGAAGACACCTATTGTGAAAGGCATTTTTTGGAAACTTATTCTCGTGACGAAACAGGTCGTTACAATGGTAACTCTGCCGTTTGATCGTAGCATCTCTTCTCTTCGACAGAATAGTCTTATGGCTTATAAGAGTTACCTCAGTCTGGAAAAGCGGTTATCACGAGATATAGAAAACAAACAATTTTACAAGCAATTTCTTCAAGAATATATTTCCTTGAGACACATGGAAGCTGTAAGTAATTCTTCCGATTACGTGTTGCCACACCATGCTGTATACAAAATGACCAGTAGCACTACTAAACACGTGTAGTGTTTAACGACTCTGCCCCTGATTCTTCACATCTATCTCCAGATCTTCGAGCCGGGCAATTTTTCTAAAATTTCTACAGCTACAGCAAAATGCAGTCTGATCTGTAAAGGGTTTGTTTTTATTTCTGTAATTTACCGTTACATTTTTTTGTATTTATCAAGAGCTACTTGTGCACAATATGTAAGTGTAGGGTTTTTGTGTTTTGATATCAAGGATTAAATATTAGGTTAAGTAAGTGCCTGAAAACAGTTCACTATATAATTCTTTTTAATTTTCTGTAAATATTAGGATGGAGAGTAGCAACTGAAAACAATTCACTATATATTTTTTTGATTTCTGTTTTCTGTAAATATTGGGATTGTGGGTAATAATTAGTGTGAAGTAATCAGGAATGTATTTGTTATTTTGCGTAGACTTTTATACTGTGTAAATCCGTAGGGATGTTTTGGACAAATGTTGTTTCCTATGCGAGTTGGTTTTGCTTTTATAACATTTTGATTCCTTGAGATTTGTAAATAAATTTTCTCTCTTGAGGTTTCCTTTTTCTTTCTGTGTAACTCACCTCATTCTACGACTCTTTAGCTAGCGCGGCTTTCTTTGGATTCCTTTTCTTTATTGTTGCGGTATTCGGTGTGGAAGATTTTTCTTTACTTATTCTACTTTTCTTTCTTGTCCGCGTGGATTACCGTAACACTCTACTTGATGCTTATAGGTTGAATTGAAAACACTGAGTTACATCTTTTTCTATAGATTTCTCACTTCCGCCATAGCGTAGGCTAGGGTGGTTGAGATTTTCAGATATTAAAGCGGAGATAGACTTTATTTCGGGGGAGTCTGGTCTCTCGTTTACAATAGCAAAATATTGGGTAACAGAGTTCAAACAATGCCATACGAGCTGTCAAGACGAAAATCGTATTGGTTGACCAAATCAGGTGACTAACTCAGAAATGATGGAACTACAGAAAATTATATTGGGCAATCGACGACTAAAAGCGTATGAGATAGCAGGAATGCTAGGCATTTTAAAAAGTGCCGAATATCGCATATTGACTAAAAATTTGGATATGAAAAAGTTGTGCGAAAGATTGGTGCTCGAGACTACTCATAGTGAAACAAAAACAGTGTTGTGGGGATGTGTCAATAGAGTGTTTGGTAAAAATTCATAGCAATGAAGCTGAGGTTTTGCGTCGATTCACAACCATGAACAAACCATGGGTATATCACTTCACATATGAAACGAAGGAACAGTTAAAACAATAGTCTGAAGGGGTGAATCGGCTCCAAACAAAGGCAAAAACAGCTTCATCTGCAAACAAGATCACGGCGTCCGGTTCTTGGGATGTTCGATTATCTTCGAAAAGGAAAAAGCAATCAAAGGTGACTATTATACGAACCTACTGCAGCGTTTGAATGATGAAATCAGGAAAAAACGACCGTATTTGACGAAAAATAAGGTTTTGTTTCATTGAAACAATACCTCAGTTTTCATATGTCATTGCCGTGACCAAAATCAATGAGATAAAGCTCAAATTGCTCTCTCACGGATCTTATTCGTCAGATTTAGCCCTCAGGGATTGTTTTCTGTTTTCAAACTTAAAAATGGCTCGGTGGTAAAAGATTTCCCAACAATGAGGAGGTGGAGGAGTCTGCGGTATATGACTATTTTGAGAAATTTGACGATTTTCACTATAAACGGGATATCGAATCTATTAAACATCGCCGGGAAAGTGTATCGAGTTGGAAAAAAACTAAAGAAATAAAGGCGCACTGCCCTCCCTTAAATTTGTTGTTTTCTTTGTTAGGTCGAGTACTTCTAAGATTTTCTTCGTATGTTCAGCAAAAGTAAACTTCAATGTCAAGTTATTAAGGAAACTATATATTTTTTTTAATTAAATTGTAATGCTCAGAAATTCTATGTTCGCTTCACGAAGACCCGCTTCGTTGAATCTAAAGGTGTCGCGTGACCTTTATCACACAAACCCACCATTGCGCTTAAAGACGTGACTTGTTTTTTACTGTACATTTTATATTGTATAAAGTGTCTGAAGTGATGAAAACTAAAACTTTAAAAATACAATTTGCAACTGATGGCAGAATGTGTGCATATGTATATCACCATCGGTTGATTACGCCTCCTTTGTGCATATTCTATGCCTTCTTGTAACGCTAAAGCACATCATGTTTAAAAACACTTAGGTACATAAGAAATTTCGTATGCATTGCCACATGAAAAATTGCCCGTTAAGTTATTATACCACAGGATGTTGATAAAACTAAAAAGCACTAAACTGAAATTTAATTCAATGTAGCTGCACAAAACCCAACATTCAGATGCAATTGATGTTCATTCAAATACGCTAGCGCAGTTTAGTATTCAGGAGAGTGGTTAGAAAACTTGCGCTCTTTTCGAACAGGTGTTCCTGTTTAAGCTAAGAAATCAATTTCCCTTTACGGGAAATGAAAACAAACGCTTAGAAGCAAACCGTATTTATTATACGGACGCCGATATATTAAATTGGGGTTTGGCTTTTGATTGGCAGCCACGTGTAATTGACAGCTGTGTTGTATTTTTGTACGACGTTCAACACCTAAGTGGGCGATGCAAAGGGTATCTTAAAATGTTTTTGATGCTTGAAAATAAACAGCATAATTAGTTCAAACTCGGTGTAATTACTGATACTGCAAAGAAACAATGAAGCACCTATAGTTATAATACCAGGAGCTCCACCAAGAAAATTTTCAGGTTTGGATCTGTGTTTATCAACAGATATCGCTGATTGCTGCAGAAAATATAGCAGGGGATAAGAGAAATAGTAAGGTAAAACATATTTATTTTGTTACTTGAATCGCTTAGTATGTATATATGCATATATATATATATATATATATATATATATATATATATATATTAATATATATCTGTGTATTTATATTTGGGCCTTTTTTGTATTATATTTATTTGATAAATGGGATAAAAATAACTTGGTTGTGAACCAATAATATGTATGTGTGCCACGGCTTTTTGAAACTCTTATCTCAGGTTTTTATGAATTTAAATAATAATAAACAAACAGTGTGGGTACAAAACTGTATGCCTATATATTAACCACTGCCAGATAAAGCACCCTCTAGTTATTTTTAAATATACTTGCTCTAAAACTGGGTGTGACCCTTACTACCAATTTTGTTCAGAAAGTAAACAAAGTCTAGAATGCTTAACTTTTGATAAAAATTTTTAGATTTCAATGAATACTACAGCTTTTTAGGTGTTACAATTATAAAAACTAATTTATTTTATACCTGTATAATTCTACTGAAGTCCGCCTGCGTTTACAAGAATGGACCCTTGACTGCATACAAACCACCAACTTGGATGTGCATGATACCTGTTAAATTAAGTTTGAGTATTTGGTATTTAAAATTTCACGCTTTAATTTCAGGCTTTATGAATACTAAAAGGATATTATAAAGAAAAATGATACTCAGAATCGGCGATCTAACTAGGACTCGTTCAAACTACCACTGCGGGAACACTGCTCATAATAATGGAATCTTCTGGAACTATTTGTAGCTCCCGGTACTTCAATCAATCTTAGCTTGGAAGCTGTACATATTTCACTTGAAGAGCAAATAATCTTCTGTGCTTCTAATGGTTGTATAAACCCTTTTAAACTTATTACACGTTGCACAAAACCTCTTTTAACTTCAGAATTACCACTCTTCCAACTAACTTCAGCTTTTAATATTTTAATAAAACACGAGAGCAGGTAAAACACATCTATTCTTTTTAATAACAATTTTATAAGTCCTTATTTATATCCTTATCACCTAGGAAATCTCTTAAAAAATTTACATTTGCCTACTATCTATAAAGTTAATAAAGTTACAATTATAAAAACTAATTTATTTTATACCTGTATAATTCTACTGAAGTCCGCCTGCGTTTACAAGAATGGACCCTTGACTGCATACAAACCACCAACTTGGATGTGCATGATACCTGTTAAATTAAGTTTGAATATTTGGTATTTAAAATTTCACGCTTTAATTTCAGGCTTTATGAATACTAAAAGGATATTATAAAGAAAATGATACTCAGAATCGGCGATCTAACTAGGACTCGTTCAAACTACCACTGCGGGAACACTGCTCATAATAATGGAATCTTCTGGAACTATTTGTAGCTCCCGGTACTTCAATCAATCTTAGCTTGGAAGCTGTACATATTTCACTTGAAGAGCAAATAATCTTCTGTGCTTCTAATGGTTGTATAAACCCTTTTAAACTTATTACACGTTGCACAAAACCTCTTTTAACTTCAGAATTACCACTCTTCCAACTAACTTCAGCTTTTAATATTTTAATAAAACACGAGAGCAGGTAAAACACATCTATTCTTTTTAATAACAATTTTATAAGTCCTTATTTATATCCTTATCACCTAGGAAATCTCTTAAAAAATTTACATTTGCCTACTATCTATAAAGTTAATAAAATTACACTCCTTGATCAATTATTTACAAACATCTCTAATCACTCTTTCAAAACCTTTCATTTTGATCACTTGGTCCTATTTTCCATTTGTTACATCTTGTTTTCAATTTTTCATTTAACTTACAATTATTTATAACATCACATACCAAATAAATTATGTTTCAGGTATTATGGTACCTATTACTTATAAGAACATACATATAGTGAACATACATGTGCAATACATTAAACAAACATTATTTTTACATCCTATAACTACTTATTTCTACGAAAACATGCTAAATGACTTATTTTTTTAGATATTATGGTACGTCTTACTTTTAAAAACAGTAGTGTCCATTCAAATAGTGAACATAAATATTAAATACAATCCACAGAAGCTTCCTCAAATGGAATTACGTTTGATTTTTATAAAAAAAATTACTTAAACACCTATTTGAAATCTCAAAAAGCTCTATCACACTGAAATAGCATTCGATATTAGTTCAGCAATTGATTATTGTACGATCTTGTTTATCATTAGTTTTAAATTAGATATTTCATGAATATGAGTGGTAATTAAGTGCGTCTAACCTTGGATATTACATAGAACATTACATAACAATATATATATATATATATATATATATATATATATATATATATAGAGTATGGTGAGCTCATGATAACCCAGTTTATTAATGTATGCTTTCCACTTTGCATACTATTACTACAAACTTAAAAAAAACCCATGTACTCTTAACAATTAAATTTAAATTCATCAAGCAATTTAATAAGCTTTACGTACACCTTTTGTTTTATATTCAAAATACCATATTAATAGTCAGCTATACGTATCCCTTTCAATACGTAAAATAACAAAAAATACCATCAAAGTTCATGCTCACACACCACAAATAATTTCAACAGTTTATAAGAAAACCAGAAAATTCTAATGCGTTACTTGGAAAAACTTGAAGATTCCGTCTCCGTTGACGATGTATTATGTTCCTGAACTCCTCGGCCTAGTGGTTATGCGCGCTCCACCAGCTATTCATAGATGAAAACACAATCTAAGTTGAGTTTGTGCTGCCAATCCAATATCAATTTCAATATCCAAATCCATGTATATTACACTTGTTTATTATTGCATAATTAATTTACGAGCTTGTTAAAGTATTCGTGGACCTCAGTTAAATTTAAATTACACTCTATTATACTCGCGTTACTAACTATAAGGCCACAAATAATCTAATACTATTTTACTGAATGTTACAAATTTGTAATACTCACAAGCTTTGTCAGTTGATCATAATACGTTGTTACGCGATGCAAAATTAAAGAGAGCCCTCCTAATTCTCCCAGAGTATTTATATTATAAAACTAGGCCCCTTTGGCCACACTTTACGCGAAATACTTAATCGAAATTAATATTTCTCCAAATTTTGTATAACCGTTTTAAACTTCCAAAAATTTTCCCCCGTCAACACGCTATATCAGACAAAACTATCGCATCCACCTGTCGCGTGTTTGTCTGCTCTAAAACTATCTATTTCGACCAATGATACATTTCAGTGACGTCTTAAAACTCCGCATGTAATATCTCTATTCCCGTCTTATGCGTATTTGATGTCGCATTCTAACCTTGCTTCAGTTGTAGAAAATCGACATTGCTGCCCGCGTCTTTATGGACTCCACGTGGATCGAATACGTGTCTACTAAAGTGAATGCTTTTATGCCCGTCTCATTCTGAAGCATATTATTTATTGTTCATCCCTTCTGCGCTTTAAGAAACTTTTGTTAGCGTTTATGCGAAACCACCGACGGTTGAACAATATTTCCTTGAAGCTCGCCTTGTTATCTCTACAAATAAGCGGAAGATAACCTTTCCAACGTGCAGCTGTGCTCAATTAACGATCGTTTAAAATTACAGTTCCCGGAGGTTACGTTTCAAGGTATTTTATACAACCGACGTCTGTTTGTTTGTTAAGAAAGCTTTTCGCTTTGGGATTATTGATTTATCATGCTTTTATGGGTTTTCTGACGTTATAACCCATTGAATTAAGCTAAATTAAATTAATTAATAATTTCTATTGGCTTATAAAACTGATTTTCTTTATGAACCTATTAACTTTTAATCCCTAATTATAAAATTATGTCAATACTTATTAATTTAAATTAAATAAATGAAATAAATTTTGTACATAAATATTATGTTCCTCTCTCTACACAGGGTGTTTGAAATTGCATTGTTTATACCCAAATTTAACCCTTTAAATCCACTACAATATATATATATATATATATATATATATATATATATATATATATATATATTAACGTGATTAGGTCACGAGAGGTCATTAAAACCCAAATTCTATACATAAAACCCACGAAAATATACAAGAAACCGGAAAAAATAGAACTTTTTGAAGACTCATTGTTTCACCCTGTATATAAATAATATAAGCACATAACCATTAAGGTACAAAGCAGAACACACTTCCCGTGTATTTAAAACCCCCAATTTTAAATCAATAATACAGCCGTGTGTACAAAGTGAAGCCGTATGTGTAAAAATAGTCACTCTTAAGATACCTTAAAACGCAATACATGAAAACTTTATTAGAATGCAAGTCAATCACTTTAAGCGTATTATAAATATTAAGCCATTTGTTTTCATTTATCGTTAAAACAAAGCACATTTTATTGCAGTTTTGTTAAGTATGTGTGTAAAATATGCATTAAAATGCGTTTTATTTACAATTATATAGATGCAAATCGTTTGCATTTGAAAGCAATTAACGCCTTAATTAATTAGCTAAATTGACTCCCGTGTGTGTATATATAAATTTATATACAGAGTTTTCCTCAAATTTTCAGGATTAAGAAAGAATACGTCAATTAATAATAAATGTGGTATAAACTAATTAAATAAACAAATGTTTATTCTAAGAAGCTACGCGAATATTAAAAATGCCGTAAAATCGATTAGAATTATTTATAGCATTCGCAATTTCTATAGAAAGGATTACGACGCGACCATTAAGCTCGTGGATTGGATAAAGATAAAACAGAACGCTGGATATGCTCTTAAATCATTCGATCGCAGCAATTCCACACTAATAAGATACTAAACAGTGTTATTCTCAGAAATCTTACATCATGTAGGTGAGTAATCTTTCGAACTAAATCGCGTAAAATCTACAAAGAGTGCAGTAATCAATATAAATTATATATAAGCGAGTACTTCATTAAAGAGAATCGTTCAGTTCATTCAGAAAGTCATACTACTTTCAGAAATATCGTTTTATTAAGTATGCGACATACAAACAGTGTTTAATATTTAAAATGTAATTGTGA
Source organism: Platerodrilus igneus (assembly GCA_036346225.1). Classification (NCBI taxonomy): domain Eukaryota; kingdom Metazoa; phylum Arthropoda; class Insecta; order Coleoptera; family Lycidae; genus Platerodrilus; species Platerodrilus igneus. Next base: position 446,009 of record JARFIW010001130.1, read on the forward strand.
AAAAAGAAGTAATTCTTAAAATGTAATTCTGCATAAATATGAAAGATAGCCCTGATACAAAAGATACTTTTTTACTAACTAATTAATTAAATCGGAGATGCACTGTTGCAAACTGATGTTCTAAATAGAGATTTTAAATAATATGGAAAATCTTGTAAGCTAGGGATTTGAACGTCAAATTAAAATAAAACCAGGAAGGATTTAATACCGTTGAGGATACTGAAAAGAAAATTTGACTTAGCGCTTGTTTGGTTGTGTGCCCAACTCCACGATTTGTAATGGCAGTTAAAGGCTTAAATGCGTAATGCGCGAATATGTGAAAAAATATAATACATTTTGGTAATGCGAAATCTAATGTAAATAACTGGAAATCTATAAAACGTTTAATATAAGGAAGGACCACAAATGACTATGATGCAAATAATTATCATATATAAAAGTAAATAGCAAATAATGTTTTTCACAGTTTCTGCGTGAATCACTTTGAAAACACTTCCGCGGATGTCCGTGGTGGACAATGTTTGTTGCTCAATGTACACAATCCGACTCGACTCTATTGTAACACGGTAACACATGTACGATGCGATAACTTGCCCTTATGATAACACATATTTGCATCGGGGTTAGGAAAATGATTTTGCAAGTATTAAATTTAGATTTGTTTGTTTGCAACTGAGATTTCAGTATTTTTGTCATTTGAAGAGATTCGAGTTCTGTAGATTTTAACAAAGTTTAAGTAGGGATCATATTAGTAATACTTTAGGAATAATTTTATGTACATATTTTAAGCGGTAAACTGTTCTATGTTCTTTGAATGAGAGAAAATTGCTTTTTGAATGTATACATGCTTTATGATATTGTTGTATTTGATTTTATTTTGTAAATTCCGTTACTTCCGTTCAGTTAGCCAGGCAACAAAGGAAGGTAAGTTAGTAATTTCAATTTCTCCATTTGTGTACCTGTGTCACAGCACTTTTAAGCGATGTTCCTAGGCACAGGTGTTATCACAGCACTCTTTTACGGCGCTCCAAGGTGCAGACCTTGTCATATTAATTTATATAGTTAATAAGATGAAGTAATAACTAAGACTTTTATGCAAAGTCCAAATGATCATTTCAAATCGTTGGTGCGAACCGAACTTGTTCCCATGAAAAACTGTTATATCAGAATGGTTGCGACTGCAAAGATAAGTCAATAACGTCAACAACCGTCCGTACACCAACAAACCATGGCTTTCACGACGTCAACAATATTGTGCTAATTTGCGGGGAATTTTTCACACAGAGTTCTAAAAAAAATTCCTAATCCTAAATTAATACACTATTACCTAGAAGTTTTAAAATAAAACGTAACAAAGTGTAAAACGAACATCGTCGGAGTGTTTCATTCGAATTAACAAAATTACCTAAATCAAACATGTGCCTATTTTTTTCACTTGAAGGATTGGAGCCATGATCACATGTGAAAGATTTTAAACTGTTGTGTTGAACTGTTCGCCTCATTTAGATCACACTACACTCGAAAATAGCATCAGCATCGGCGTCGCCACAGTTACAGCTTATGTTAGATTATTTCTTTTTAAAAAATTTTCTGATATCCATTGTTAGCGATCTCAAAAAAAATAACACGCTTTATTTAGAAATCAAAGTTTACTTTTCTGAAACTTCGAAGCACAAGATTTTTTAATTAAATAGCTAATATCATGTTAGACTTTAAAGAAGGAAAAACAAGAATCTATATTACAAGTATATCTATATTATTTAAAATTGTATTCTCACACACTACTTAGTACTCACTTGCTATTTGTAACTGCAATATTCGGCGTTCTCTAAAAATAGGTAACTACTTATTAACACTATTAACTATAACTACAAGGAAAATAACCAATCAAAATCTATCAACATACGCGTCTTCTACGCATTCAACAGGTGAAGTTTAAGTTTACTAAGATTATACAAATTGAAAGTACATCGCATCCAAGAAACAACGAATAGAAACTAGAGATATAGATGTACTCTACTTTAGATAAAAATATGTGGTTTCTTAGTAGCTTTGTAGTAGTTTCATAGAAACATTCTAGAATTTTAGAGTGTCTGTAGTATAAGAAACCTTTAAGAGAACCCTTATTTATATTCCGTTTCAATAGAAACATTCAGGGTAAAAGATGAAATGAATAGTTTTGTAATACGCGGTTACTGTTCCAGTCGCATTTCCGGTTCACAATAATATACAAAGTCGATCTATTTACAATTATACATACTTCTTAGCTATGCATTTAGGTTTAGTTTATTTTTAAACAATTAAATAGCGGCATACTGACACAAATTTGACAGTAATCTTAGTGATACTGTTATTTCAAAGACAAACCCAGAAGTAGTTTTGTTACATTATATATGAGCAGCACCGTATTGCTCTGGAAAATATGTTATACTTGATTGCAATAGAAAATTGTGAGATCACGGAAACACCCGTTGCCAATGATCTATTTTCTGCTATTGTTGCCACAAAATTTATCGGATATTGCAAGGTAGAAGCGCAATTTTCTTCAGTAAAGGAGCACTTCCTGTTGCGATTACTAACTGTAAAAAAAAAGAAAGTTCATTTGGTGGGGGTCCGGTGACCTCATTGATCTCTATTGTGAGCGGCCTTTATTTCTATCTATCATTTACACATATTTTAGACTATTTATTATTATTGTCATAGCAGCCACTGTGTAGCTAAAACAGTTTTTGATGATTGATACGAAAATATTCGTGATCATTAGATTTTCAATCCTGGAACTGGTTAGACGCATCCTATTCTGAGCTCATTTACATATTCCCTCAAATTCCTGCAGCATATATCTTCGAGTTTCTGTGGTGCAATAACCTATTCTAGGTCTACCTCTCCCTTTCGCCTTCCTCCGCTCATAGTATATCCTGCACTATTTCTTCAGGCCTATGATCCTACCTCACATACCTTTTTACTGTTTCCCCACAGATATCTTTTTTCTCCCACTATTTCTAGAACCTCCTTCGGCTTAACTTTGTCTGTCTATCATACATCTGTAGCACCACATTTCATAGGTTTCTATCTTTTCCTGATCGCTTCTCCTACTGTCCACGTTTCAGAGCAGTATAGCGATGTGTTTCACACTAAGCTTTTAGCAATCTTTTCTTTGTTTCTATGTTTGTTGTCTTTGAATATAGTAGTTGCGTTTTCTTGTAATATGCAGCACGACATTGCCCTAATCTTATTTTTATATCCCTTGTACGTTTCTCATCTTGCGTTATTTGGCTTCCTAGGTAGCCGAAATCCTTAACCTCTTAAGTTCTGGTTTCCTATTTGTATTCTGGTTCTAACCTAATCCTCGTTTTATATGCTTTGTAAGTTTCTCATCTTGCGTTATTTGGCTTTCTAGGTTGGAGAAATCCTTAACCTCTTGCAAGTTCTGGTTTCCTATTTGTATTCTGGTTTTAGACTTATTTTCCTCTTCTTCATATACTAGTACCTTAGTTTTATTTTTGTTAATTTTCGTACCGCATCTCTCTGTTAGTACTGCTTTACCCTATTATTTTATTTTAAGTCGTCTGGGGGATCGATGTCACTTTCCCTGGGTCATTCATGAAACCCTTACCACAAAATAATGATAACAAACAAAAGCTCAGAATTTCTGTTTATAAATAAGGCCCGGATATGTTAATAAAATAAACTGTCGAAATAAGAAAACCTAATTTGACAAAACAACTAACTGATTTTTAGGTCTGCGAGGAGAATAAGCGTGGGAGTGAGTTCAATAAATTGTTAACGACATTAAATTTAATTAAGAGGTTTGACCAATGAACTATAGATGGAATAATGGGCACCACTGCACCCTGTCGTAAGATGAAGATTTAGATAATACGTTAAAGGTTGGTATAGAAACCGTGAAGAATGAGTAATATCTATGAATATGGAGTACAAAAAAATTATCGAATAATCTATATACGTACACGTTAGCTGCGTTCGGGTTGCTCAACAACGTTTTGAATTTATTCTGTAACAGACCACTAACAATTCGAAATACCAAAAAAGTTGTATGTAATCTGTTTTGCTCCAGCAATTAATTTAGTCCTAGATAGTCTTGTAACACACGGCAAATTTCTCACTAAAGGTGTTCAACTAACGGTACTCCTGGTTTAAGAATTGATAATAAATGATAACTTCACAGACTATTAATATTTTTGTTAATTAATTTCGTTTCGATTAAAAAAAAAACAAGATGTGCATCAACATTTATCATATAAACATTTGGAAAAATTCAATACGCAAAATACGATATAATTGTAACATGAATTTTTAATCCCAGCAGAAATATATCTATCTTGTTGTCAGTGGCGTGCAGTAATTGTTAATGCACCGTAGGTAAAAATTAAAAACAAAAAACTTACTATAGATGTAGATAAGTTCTGCAATTTAAGTATCTAAATGTGAGTTTGACTTGTATATGCGCCTGGCGCCACAGATTATATGTATCACTAACAAACTATTTTTTGTAAATTAAGTAAATTCGGCTGTCTTTTTTTAAAAATTCATTCAATACATTGTCATAGACACTAGAAGTTTGTTTTAGTCCTTTTCAAGAGAAACAATGGCAAAGTTATTTAACCGCTCTTGTCTCTGAGTATTACGCAGGTAAGTATGAATCCGTTTTAGGCCAGAAAACGATCGGTCCGCAGATGCGCTACTTGCCGGAATTGTTGCAACCTATTTGACCAATGCCATTAGTTGGGAAAATACATGACACATGTTTCTTTCTTCGCAGAATCGGATGATTTCGTACGAATTAAGACCTGCAAATTCCGATGAAGAGTACAAACAAATCAACTCGTTTTTAAGGCGGTCGAATTCAAATCTTTCATTGTACCTTGTTTTTAATTCTGAAAAGAGCTTTTCTGGGAACTCAGAGTTGTAACTAGAAAAAGAATCGTGATCCAAAAGACGAAAAAAACATAGTTTACTAATTTCTGAATAGCGATGAGAAATGTCATGAAAGATGCGTCTGTAGTAAAGTTTTATATCACTTACGTTTCGTCTTCTTGGTTCCCCACAAAAAGTTGAAGTTTTTTCGTTTATTACATCACTTTCATTATAGAACATTTCAACAAAGAGTTTAAATTCTTAAATTTTTTTAAGGCAAAACCAATATCTACAATTTTTGACTGTATTATGTTAAAAAGCACATCAGTCTGTATAAAAATTCTGTTAAATATTGCTAAAAATAATTAAATTCAAAGTCGCTTAAAATAAATTCATACATTCTAGCTGCAGAAAACGTTTCTGGATCCCAATTGATCAGATTTTCGGTAACTTCAGTGAAGAGTTCAATCAGATTTTTGTGTTCACTAAAAATTACATTAATGGTTCTCGAATTATAAACCCATCGAGTTTGTACAACATGTGATAACTTTATTGAACTAAAATGATTATAAAAGTCTGTACGCTTGGTGCTAGTATAAAAAAATTTTGCTAAGTTATATATAGTTATAGTTATCATAAAACTTACAGTTGAAATATCTTGTTTTTTTCTGTTGTTGTAATTTTAAAGATGGAGTAGGTCATCCGATTTCAATTACTGCTTGTTTTTCGTTATACGCTTCAGTATTAAACCTAAACGTATTCGTTTTTAGTCTCTGAATGCAATTCATATCTCCACTACACCCAGTAAACACATGTCACAGAAGCATTAATTATTCTTTATTATGTTTATGATATTGTATTATTGATAAAATAAATACAACACAAAGAAGTTACTCAGCGGACGCGTCAAGACTAGTCAGATCGTTACCAGTCTGCAACTACCGCGATCGATGGTAAACGATAATGCGCGACCAAGATTTACGGTTCCGCTTTCTACTAAATGCACTGCCTATGAATGCCTGCAAGAATGCATAGGGTCATCTGTTTGTGCCTTTAAGGATTTCTTATGATATTTCTTCACGCTTCATCATTCATAATATCTTGTGCATGCAGTTATTCGGTTATTTTGGGTGCGCTTGCCGTTTTATTTTTGGCGAAATATTGACAATAATATTTGTAATAACTTAATTTGTTATTAGAAGTATTAAAATTAGTATAAATTACTGTTATTGAAAATGTAAATGTATTTAAATTAAATTTGATAATGTATTATTGTTATAGTTACTGTGCCATTCCTAACAGCTTCAAAATATTTCTAGTGTTAGGTTATGTGCAAATACTAATATACAGACTTGATGCGCACCACCCCTTATATTATGGACTGGTCTAAGTGGCGGTTGTTACGTTCTGATCCGTAAGCAACCCGGGGGTCAGTAGCTCGAGAACTGTCATTGAGGATGAAGTGCATTGTACGACCTAAAATGTAGCGGTAAACCATTAAATGTTAATTTTCGCTTTAAGCGGGCGAATTCTGTAATTAATCTATTAATCGCAATAAACTAAATATGTATATCGACGTGCATTTGTTTGAATTCATTATTTTGCAGTTCACTAAATCGAAGGAATTTCTCCGCAGCCATTCGGCCCTATACCTGGGTTACTGAACCCACTGCGGTTACTTTGCCGCCTCAATAAAAAGGTAGTCTATGCAATCGAATTTAATACGGTTGTGCTATCTACTAATCCAATTATTAAAATAAAAAATATAAAATATTCAAATAAATTTGTACTTTTTCTAGGGTAGGCATTGCCTTTTGCCTATATTACATGCACGCCACTGCTTGTTGTGTAGTACTCTTTTCTTTAATTATAATTTCAGTAAACTTAGATCGACTTTCTACACCTAGTATGTTAAACGAAATATGTTGTGACATCAGATATTTAATTAACGTTTTTACTATAAACATTAAATAACAAGTGTCTCCGACACTGTAACCTAATATGGAAAATTTCCTAAAAATGATAAAAAAGTGAATTTAAGCACTAACGGCTTCTCAACTAAATATATCAACATAATCTGGAAAAATGTTGTATACAAATTATTTTAAGCGCTAACAGCTTTTCAATTAAATATATCAATATAACATAGAGTGGAAAAATGTTCTGCGCAAGCTATTTTAAGCACCAACGGATTCCCAATTAAATACATCACTTATTACGAGATGACACTTTAATATATTATTAATTCTTCATCATCGAACACAATGTTTTAACATAACCATAATGCAGTACGTATATAAAGAACAAATTACTTACCCTTATACAGCTACATCATATAACATTCGTTGCAAATAATTACATGCGTACTCAAACATTAATTATCAGATGAATGCTTGATGCCATAGAGGTGATGGTTACAAGCTGCTGCGATTATTTGAATATCAACGAATCGCGATATTAAAATGCAAAGAAGCTGTCCATAATTAATTGGAACTTATTTATCTTCAAGGCGATTCTCGTTCCGTGTTCGACGTAAAGATGAAAATGTTCAATAATTAAACCCACAAAGCAACTGTTTCCATCTTAGCTTCTTATTTGTGCTTTCGTTGGAACGAAGGAAATAATTTTCGATTAATTTATGACGACCTTAAATTACCATTAATCGTATCATAATAAACTATCTACGGACGACGACGCTGAAACATTTCACCCTAGAACTGAAGACAGTGCTGAAGGCATCTTAAAAAAGTTATTATATCGCGATACGCCAGTCGGCGGCAGAAAGTAACCCGTGACACATGTTGTCTCTATGATAAAACTACGCCAACAAATTTTATGAAGGACCAAATTTCAAAAACACCAAGAATAATATTGGACGTTCAAAAATAGCTCTCTGAAACTTTAGAACGTTACACTGCTTCAGTAGTGGGGTAGAGCCGGTCCTACTTCAAAACGCGACAGACGTATTTTCCATGTGTAGAATACGGCTGAATCGTTTTGAATTAGGATCGGCTCTATATGATTTCAATGTAAAATAGTCGTGAAAACATTTCAATGTAAAATAGTTGTGAAAACATGAATTCTTTTCAATGTAAAATGCTTGTGGGCACGTTTTGAATTAGGATCGGCTTTATATTACTTTCAATGAAACACACACTTATGTTGAAAAGTGCAGAGAAGAATGTGTAGCTGTTTTGAATTCGGTTTTCTATCGAGAAGTTAGACGTGCACCGTTTTGAATTAGGATCGGCGTTATATACTTTTAATGTAAAATGTGAAAACCTGAATTCTTTTCAAATGTAAAATACTTGTGGGCACGTTTTGAATTAGGATCGGCTTTATATTACTTTCAATGTAACACACGTATGTTGAAAAATGTAAGTGCAGAGAAAATGTGTGTAGCTGTTTTGAATTTGGTTTTCTAGTTAGAAGTTATAAAGTATGACAGATGCAAAAAATATCGCATTCAAGTCAATTGTGTTTAACACGTGCACCGTTTTGAATTAGGATCGGCGTTATATACTTTTAATGTAAAATGTGAAAACCTGAATTCTTTTCAAATGTTAAATACTTGTAGGCACGTTTTGAATTAGGATCGGCTTTATATTACTTTCAATGTAACACACGTATGTTGAAAAATGTAAGTGCAGAGAAAATGTGTGTAGCTGTTTTGAATTTGGTTTTCTAGTTAGAAGTTATAAAGTATGACAGATGCAAAAAAAATATCGCATTCAAGTCAATTGTGTTTAACACGTGCACCGTTTTGAATTAGGATCGGCGTTATATACTTTTAATGTAAAATGTGAAAACCTGAATTCTTTTCAAATGTTAAATACTTGTAGGCACGTTTTGAATTAGGATCGGCTTTATATTACTTTCAATGGAACACACGTATATTGAAAATGTAAGTGCAGAGAAAATGTGTGTATATGTTTTGAATTTGGTTTTCTAGCTAGAAGTTATAAAGTATGACAGATGCAAAATATTGCATTCAAGTCAGTTGTGTTTAATTAAAGTGGATTCTGATTTATGTTTAGAGGCTGCAAATACACATGGGCCGGTTTCAATTCAAAATGTGTTCACTCTTGTTATAGGTTGAAAAGTGGTTGGCAAAGTACGCAGATGGTGGTAATCTGCTATATAAGGAGATTGCTCCTAATATTAATTTAATTAGTCAAAGAAAAGCAATATGGATTTTAATACTCTTAATAAAACCACATATCGCAAACCTTATGTAAATTCAAAAGATATTATAGTGAATAAGAGGTTTAAAGTTTTAAAAGTGGAAACACTCAAGACAAAATATGGAGATAGAGTATTAGTGGAAACAGAAGAGTTCAAGAGTATATTGCCATTGAGATATTTTGAATACCTTCAAGCACATGGAGTGAAACAATTAAATGAAAGTATTGGCTCGAACAAACACGTATACATAACTAGTAAGGGATCGATCGGTCTAACTGTCAACATAGAATTTTCAGAATAATATGTCACTAATTTAAGAAATTAGTTTATTATTATAACACATCTAAGTCGATTGTATAAAAAAATTATGTATTAAAATAAAGTGGATTCTGATTTATGTGCGTTTTACTTCGAGTTTACTACCTTGTTTAAAGAAAGTCTTGTTTCAAAAGAGAAACTATTATAAAATACTTTTTTATTTTTACAAAATTGTTGAATATTTTGATCTAACTATTTATAAATGAAAAGTATTTATTAACTCACGTTCTTGAAGTAACTGCTGCTCCCTCACCGCTAGTTCATCTTTTTTGCTTTATTATTTCTAGCTCTAAATATATACGACGCAGTAGCTTCTCTCCACGCTTTTAAATGCGTTAAGCAACTCTACTGCATCATCTTCGTAGGATTTGTCATCTTCACAGCAAACAGTCATATTTGATTCTGTACATAACTTTTTCATAGCCGACATGTTTTTGCCTGATCTGTGAGCATAACATAACAGATTATTGTAGGTTCACCTTTTCTTTTGTATACTACCTGATGTTTCTGAGAGGTTCAGAGTGTATCAACGATTCTACGATAGCCTCAGAATTTCCAGAATGGTTTTTTGATCTAATGTAACTTATAAATTAGTAGTTTTTTAAAAAACACATGTATAAATGTGAAAAAGCACTTACCGTGATATATCTATTACGTCACTATCAAAAATAGCAGCAGTATCGAGTTGAGCCGAAGAACAACCAAAACTTCTTTAATCACGTCTTCGTCAGAATGTAATATAAATTGCTCTAGAACTTTTACGTTGGTACTATTACAATTTTTGGCTGATGACAAGTTACTCATTTTTTTAAAAGTTGCTAGTAATAGTAACTAATAATTATACAAGAGATCTGATTGAATACTGTTGGTAAATCTACGTGAAGTATTTATATTAAATAATAAACTGATCTGTTAGAAAAATTAAAATTTGCATCGTTTTTCTGTAATCTATTATACCTCAGCAGAAAATAATGAATTAGTTTCATTATATGAAAAGAAATTGCAATGAATGCACATAATAAAACCCTAAATTAGATTTATTTCGTTTAGATTACCGCTGTATAAGAATTTTTTAAAGGTACTGCTAAGCAGAAATAATGAATTAAAAATTTGCCTCGTTTTCTGAAAAATTCAGCTCTATAATCTATTCTAATAAACAAAACAGTATGTAAGCGAATGTAATTATACCTCAGCAGAAATAATGAATTAGTTTCATTGTATGAAAAGAAATTGCAATGAATGCACATAATAAAAACCCTAAATTATATTTATTTCGTTTATATTACCGCTGTATAAGAATTTTTTTAAAAGGTACTGCTCAGCAGAAATAATGAATTACATTCATTGACTGAAAAATAAATTGCAAAAGGCGCTGCATATATAGGGATATAGTAATTTGTGCGAATCATGCTGAATTTTTGTAGTAAACGCTAGATGATTATGTATGTTCCATTGAAAGTAATATAAAGCCGATCCTAATTCAGGTTTTCACATTTTTCATATGTATCAATAAAAAATAGCGCTGTAATGATTGTATGTATTTTTCTGTATACACATCATAAAATCAAAGGTCATATAAAACATATTTTCATAGTAAACGTAACTGAATGAAAATGATGTTGTATGCGAATTCCTATTACAGTTGTTTTACTCAAAGTCGCCTTCAGTTTGTAAATACTGGAAATGCTTGCTTAGCGAATTGTTTGTTACGTACTGAATGCAACTCTGCTTGAAAATCATCTTGAATAAAACGTAAATAAAAGAGATTTTTTAACAATTGCATTCAAAGCAATTCGCTATGCAATTATTTTGATTTGATGCTATTTCTTTTTACAGTTGTTTTGCTTACGTGTTTTCCGTAAACTCAGATGAATGAACCTTTTGAAATTGTTTTGCTTACGTCAGATGATATTTGGTATAAATATTAAATAGAGAAATACGTATATTGAGTAGTGTATTTGATTTTCTATAGAATCATGAATGCTGAAACCGTATCCGAGATTAGTACAGCAATTTTGAGATTAACTGTAAAATGCGTGAATTTATTGAAAACAGTGAATGAAATAACGAAACACATTTTAATTATCAAAGCAAATATTAGTATATTGAAGCTTGCTATTAAAAATAAGGTATACGAAGACAATCAACAAGAAAATCCTAGTAGGCTGGAATCTAATTTAGCAAATCTTAAAAGCTACCTTGTACGATTGAGGCACTTGAAACGTACTTTGGAATATCGTGGTAAAGGTGTTGATGCAACGCTTACTAGAGGTCATACTAGAAAAATTTGATTTGGCATGATGTACAATCATGTTTTGGAAGTCGAATAATTACGGGACTTATTACCAATTTAAATTATAGAGATCCTCTAGTGTTCTTAGACAAGGCGTTCCCTAGTTTTAAACGCAAGATTGTTGCTTGCTTAAAAAAGTCAATGTTGAAAGTTAATGTAATATTTGCAGCTAACTTTGTTAAGCCTACAACTGGTGAAATAGATTTGAAAACGTTTCCTACTGCAAATCGTCACATCGATATAAATACCAATCTCAAGCTGTGGTATAAGGAGAACGTATTGAACAAGATTTCGAAGCGATTAGAAGAATTTAGCGAGAAAGATTCTGGTTGGGCAATCCGAGAAGTTTTACACTTGAAGGTAAATATAAACAATCATGATCCACTTAAAGGAGGGTGTTCAACGTTTGTACCGGTCCCGGACTTTATAAAAAAGAAAAAAGCTGTGGTAAATGTAATAAATAACGATCAACATTGCATTCTTTGGAGCTTGGTTTCCGCTTTATTTCCTGCTAAACAAAATAGTCATAGAATATCTAGCTATCCACATTTTGATACAGTATTACGCTACAATTCAATTCAGTTTCCAATTGCATTAAAAGACAAAAAAAATTGAAAAGCTTAACAATCTCGCAATTAACCTATATTGTATAGAAAATGCTAAAATACTACCATTTTGTTTAAGTGAAAATTTTAAAAAAATTGAACCTATTAATCTGTTAGTTTTAAATAATGATTCCTTACAATATGCTCGTCCTACAAATGCTAATGAGAATCACTTTCATTTTACTTGGATTAAGGATATGTCAAAATTATTTGCAAAACAGTTGTCTTCACATCAACATAAAAATTTTTTGTTATAGATGTTTAAATAATTTTAGTACAGCAGCATTACTTAAGCGTCATTCGAATTATTGCGAAAAACAGAATACTTGCTCAATAAGATTACCTGAAGAATCTGAAAAGTATCTAACATTTAAACATTTCCACTATCAAGAAAAAGTGTCATTTGTAGTTTATGCAGATCTCGAATGTATACTAGAACCATGCAATGAGTCTGAGGTAATATTAAACACAGTTCGTTACCAAAGGCATATACCCTTTAGTGTAGCGTATTATTTGAAATGCTCGTATGATAATAAATATTCCAAATTTCAATTGTATCGCGGGAAGGATTGTATAGAATGGTTTGTTGCTCAATTGAAACTGATTTCAGAAACGACTAATAAAATTTTCTGTAACCCAAAACCTATGAATCCTTTAACGGAAGAACAAAAGTCAACATTTAAATTTGCCCTTCACTGTCACATTTGCAATAAACCTTTTAGTATAGATGATATTAGAGTTCGCGATCACTGCCACTTTACAGGTGAATTTCGAGGAGTGGCTCATCAAGATTGCAACATCAATTATCATAATTCGTATATGATACCGGTAGTTTTTCATAACTTATCAGGCTACGATTCGCATTTCATGATTAAAAATCTCGTTAGAGTTGTCAGGTTCGTTAAACATTCTGCCAATAAATAAGGAAAATACATATCTTTTACAAAATATGTAAAAGGTATGAAAGTTAGTTTTAGATTTATCGATTCATTCAGGTTTATGGCATCTAGTATCGAAAATTAGCTTCCTACTTAGATGATAATAATAAATCCATTACCAGGAAAATTGTAACACTGATAATGAGTTTCAGTTACTTACGCGCAAAGGCATATTTCCTATGATTACATTAACTCTTGGGATAGACTCAATGAAACCGATTTACCCTGTAAAACAGCATTCTTTAATCGTTTACGCAATGAAGAAATATCAGATGAAGACTACAATCATGCTAAACACGTTTGGCAAACATTTAATATAAAAACACTAGGGGACTATTCAGATCTATATTTAAAAACAGATGTACTGCTCTTGTCTGATATATTTGAAAACTTTAGAAAAACTTGTATGTTCACGTATAAGTTAGATCCGCTTCACTACTTTACGGCTCCTGGTTTAGCTCTAGATGCGATGTTAAAAACGATGAACGTTAAACTCGAGTTGCTTACTGATATTGAAAAAATAATGTTTTTAGAACAGGGAATTCGTGGCGGTGTTTCTCAATGTTCGAATAGATATGCTAAAGCAAATAACAAATATATGAATGCAGATTATGATCCAAATTTCGATTCTAAATATTTAATGTATTTTGATGTTAATAATTTATATGGGGCTGCAATGTCTGAATATCTTCCATATGGAGATTTTGAATTTTAGATGGTACCAGTCCAGATATAGTACGTTTAGACATACTTAATATTCCTGATGATTCTGATGTAGGATATATTTTTGAATGCGATTTACACTATCCAGTATCTTTACATGAAATACACAGTGACTTACCTTTGGCGCCTGAACATATGATACCACCAGTACCTTCAAATAAATCAAACTTAAAGAAATTACTTACAACTTTATATCCAAAACTCAACTATATTATTCACTATAGGAATTTAAAATGTATTTAAGCTACGGTTTAGAACTGAAAAAATTCATAAGGTACTTCGATTTAAACAAGCCCTTGGTTAAAAGAATACATTGATTTGAATACGAAATTAAGACAACAGTCAAAAACAGTTTCGATATATGCTTTTATAAAAATATGATAAATTCGGTTTATGGAAAATGATGGAAAACGTACGGAAAAGGAAAGATGTGAAATTAGTAAGCAAATGGGAAGGGCGGTTTGGAGCTCGTAGTTACATAGCGAAGCCTAATTTTCATAGTTGCACTGTGTTAGACAAAGATCTAGTCTTAATAGAAATGAATAAATTAGAGGTTTATTTAAACAAACCCATTTATGTAGGTTTCTCTATTCTAGATATTTCAAAACCTATTTATATGAATTTCACTATAGTTATATAAAATCGCAATTTGCTAACAAAGCAAAGTTACTGTATACAGATACGGATAGTTTGATTTACGAGTTTAGCGTTGAAGATATTTACTCTTATATCAAACAAGATATTCATAGATTTGATACTTCCGATTACGACCCTCATAACAAATATCATATTCCATTATCAAATAAAAAGTTCCTGGTATTATGAAAGATGAAAACAATGGTGATATCATGCTAGAGTTTGTAGGGCTTAGATCTAAAATGTACACTTACAGAGTTCAGGATAGGATAATAAAAAGTCAAAGGATCTTCCTTAGCAAGTATTAAGCAAATTTCTTTTGATGATTATAAGAATGCTTTGTTTTATAACCAGTCTGTACAGAAACAACAATGTTTAATTAGATCAGTCAAACATGATGTCTTTACTATTAAACAAAACAAAATTGTTCTTAATCCAAGTGATGATAAAAGAATTCTTAGTACCTCAACCACTGATACTAAACCTTGGGGTATAACTATACACTCAGAAATGACTTGTGAAGCTTCAACCGCTGGCTCAAATAAAGAATGCAATTTATTTTATCTCGATTAACATATAATTTTTTTAGTTATAAAACTTCAGTGTTATGTTTATACCTGCACAAGTACACCGTTTTTTTTTTTGGATGTATCTAAAAATAGGATACCTTTCAATCTGCCTGAGTTTGAACTATATTAGTATAAATGTATTGTAGAGAAAAATAGTAGTAATAACCGTTCTGTTTTAAAAAATCCAGTTTATTAATAACATACCAGTTAGTTTATTTTGAGAAATGTATAATATGTGAAAGATATTGTAAAAGCATGTAAAAATATTAATAAATAGACTGTGATTGCTAAATGATTTATTGTTTTTCATAATTTGTAAAGGTACAGTAATAATAATAATAAAGTAATTATAAAATTCTTATGCTGTTTGAGAGTGGATTGTATTTGACTATCTTATCATGAAGTATAAGGCAATGACAAGATGTATTTGGCAAAACGTTTCTGCTAGTTTCAAATTCTAATCTAATATCGACAGTACCAGATTTTAACGTTTCATTTTGTCTAGAACAATCTATGACTACTAATGGTGCAATACTTCGTAAATCTTCAGGATTAAAAAGTGGTTCATTTTCCTTTTCGTAGTATGATTGCTGAAACTGAGCATACATCTCATATAACAACGCAGTCTGTTTATTCTCGAACTTCAAATTTAAGTTATCGTACGGGAAAATTTCTGAATTTAAATATAGTTTCATGTTGGTTAAATAGCAATGATCAAAACGACTGTAGTTGCTCATGTATCTATTTTTTCGGTTGGTTTGGAAACCGACAATCACAAATCTTGGTTTTTCTAATTGTGTTGTTGTTTTAATGTTCCATGTATGACGTTGCGTTTCTTGTAGAAGTTGATATTCATGCAACTCCCATCCTCTAAACGGAATATGCAAATCCTGATTTTGTGCAACGCATTCTATTAAATTAATTCGTTGAGTATCATCAACGACTACATGCGGCATTTTCCATAAAACTTTGTTTAAAACAACTTTTATTTCTTCATCGGGTGTAGGATTAATTATAGCATTAGTATCAAAACTGGAACGTAGTAAAACTAACTCATGACGTATGTTTAAAATAATTTTTTTAAAATCTTCGCATAATCCGAGAACCATTGAAAGGTTTATTGCAACATTAAAATTCCCATTGGCATCAACTATTTGCGAATCATCCATAGGAGACCACCCAGCGTTTTGTAAATGTTTACTTTGATTGCTATTATATGAAACATATCCCTTCATTATAGACGTTAATCCAGGATTCCGAACACGATCTACAATGATACCTCCAATCTCATATCTAATTTCATCAAAAGCAGCAAAATTCCATTATTTACAAACTTTGCTGTCTGAGACGGCGTTCCATCTGTTTTAATTAATTTGCCTTCTATGTACAGCATGCTCTTCGATGGTAAGGTGTATACATCTTGTTGCTGTATAGGGATTCGAATTTCATCATTATTGTTTAAAGATGTGTTAGCATAAGGTTGATGAGTATGTTTTTCAATATTAACAATTGCATTATCGAAGTAAACTTTTTCACGCACGTTCAGTATTTCACTATTCATTCTACTTTTTTTAATTAAATAAATGCAGTCCTAACGATTGTAGAAACTGCCGGTTTTGTGTTGTTAGCGGTTTTGAAACAATCAATCGAGTGTCGATTGCTTTGAAATTTCCAGCATTTATAGCAATTCTTGACATGTTGCGTGCATTATACTTAATACCCATGGCTATTGCAGATTTTTTTTAAATGCAACCTTACAGTTAGCAGTTCTCCTCTGAAATTAACTAAATTTCCATCTTGATCTAACACTTTAACTATTATTTCATTTATTATACGTGACTTGATTGGTAGATATATAATCGTAGGTGGGCACTCAACAATTTTAAAACCTGCAGGTACTTGCGGAAAAAATTCGTGTATTACATGGGCTGGTTTACTATTTAAATAGGATCCGCTTGCAATATTACAATCGATTAAAACTGCATTCACTTTACAAATGTTGATCGCGTAGTCTGCTTGATGCGTGACAAATGCTAGCAATTTTTGGATTGAAACCAAGTAGAGAACCAATTGAATCCTTTTGGTAAAATCCACATCTAGACTACATTTAATACTACATTTAAGTGTATTATTGTCAGCTGTAATTTCTATATACACTGGAGTCTTTCTAGCGCTTCGTGATTGTTCCATACGACCACGCCATCTTTTATCACCTAAAGCTTTTGAAGATATTTATTAATTTCTCTAATTTCATAAGCACCTTCAGGTATTTCTATGAATTCTCCGTTAGATCCATAATAAAATTTATTATTTATTCCTTTTCTATGTTTGGAATTGTGTTATAAGACTCAAAATTTGTTAATCCTAATACGTACTCCGAATCATTATCCAAGTTTATAGGTGGATTAAAATTGCTTGTTAAAACTGAAGTGTTTCCCGTTAGAGTAAAAGTGTACGACATAACGACTTCGTACGCAGTTCTATGCGCTACTTAGAAATTGTAAGCATAAATGACCGCAAAACACAGTACCGTACGATTGTTCTTGGTTAATGTTATAAAGAATTCTACATTTACCCCGCTATTCAAATAACTTATCAACTCTGTTGGCGGTCGCAGGTTTCCGTAGCTGTCATAGTAAATAGCGCTACTACCATACTTTTGTAAGAGGTCCAATGCGTGCCTAAACCTTCTATTCCATCTAAATTAATTATACCACATTCTTTAAAATTAACTTTCTTGGGAAGATTGTTTCTCATGAACACACCACGGAAATATGGTACTTCTAATTGCTTAACAAACTCTATTAATTCTACATTGCTTAGTGCACGATTAGGTAAAATCAAGTTGCGTTCCTTTGAGGTTTTGCAGGGGCTAAAAAGACCAAAACCTTTTTATAAGGTTTGATGTACATGCCGTTTCCGACTGCAATGTCCTCCATTGCCTTGTTATGACGCTGTTTTTCCGCTAGTTGTTCCTTAGCTATTTTAGTATCTGAAACTGCTTTTGCAACAGCAGCTGCACCTCCAGTAAGAGTACCAAGAGCGCTTAGGCCTGCAAAATTGGTATTAGTGGTAGAAAACCTCCTGTTTTAGGAATTGATATAATACGAGCTGATTTAATATGCTTCTTTTGTTTTGCTGTATTGGCTGCCTTAATTGCTATGTTGATTGCATCCATAACATTAGATCCTTTAGACTTTTTTAAAGCTGTACGTGCTTGTTCGATAATACTTTTAATACCTAGCGTACTTCTTATTTTACGTTTCTTTATCAGTTTTCTTATTTTATTGATATTTTTTGTTCTCAGTGATGCACAGGCACCTATACCAAGTTTTACTTTAGCTTTCATTGCGGTAGCTACTCCAAATGCTGCTACTTTTTCACCTAAAGACGAGTCACCAGAATTTAGTCTTTCTGTAGCTAACTGAGCTAACTTCGAATCTGCTTGATGGCGTTTAGATAGATCCTTTTCTTTGGAGTATGCAATATCGTGCTCCTTACAAGCCTCGTCTAACTTGTTTATTCCCTTGTCTCCTCGAGCTAACCGTTCGATTAGTTTTGTGCCCGGACCGCAAAATTTGTAACCCGGAATATGCGCTTCAAATGGTAAATTGTTAATTACAGTATTTAATAGTCCGTTCCCAGTAGTTTTAGAATTATTATATGTAATCATTAGAGCACAACTATCCTCTCAAGCTGTGCAGCAAATAAATAAAATATTATGAATTAATGATTCTTTATATACTAGCCGTTTCTTATATATATATAATTCTACTTTTTTACAAATCGAATTTAGTACTTGCAAACATGCATGTTGTGAAACAATCAACACCTTTAACCATAAACAATAATGATATTGGTGCGCAATCTTTAGCTAAAAAGAAAAACATAGCGTTCTTCTACCTGCATCTATTCGATGTCTAGTTGTTGGTCCATCAAATTGCGGTAAAACCAACGTTATGATTGGGTTGATAGAACATCCTAATGGTTTAAAGTTTGAAAACGTATATGTTTATTCTAAATCACTTTATCAACCAAAGTATCAATACCTTGAAAGTCTACTGCGACCAATAAAAGGGATCAAATATTATACATTTTCCAGTTCTGATAATATTATATCACCATCTGATGCTCGAAATAATTCTATATTTGTTTTTGATGATGTAGCTTGCGATAAACAAGGTATCATTAGGGAATACTTTAGTATGGGGCGTCATAAACAAGTAGACAGTTTTACCTTTGTCAAAGTTATACTCGTATACCTAAGCACTTACTACGTGATAATGCTAATCTTTTAGTTTTATTTAAACAAGATGATTTAAACTTAAAACATATATATGACGATCACGTCAATACTGACATGAAGTATGATAAATTCCGTGAAATATGTGCTGCTTGTTGGCGAGACAAATACGGTTTCTTAGTTGTAGACAAAGATAGTGAACCAGATCAAGGAAGGTACCGAATAGGTTTTGATCACTTCATACATATTTAAACCTTGAGAGACGCAAGTATCGTTAGCATCGAAGAAT
Organism: Platerodrilus igneus; assembly: GCA_036346225.1. NCBI lineage: Eukaryota > Metazoa > Arthropoda > Insecta > Coleoptera > Lycidae > Platerodrilus > Platerodrilus igneus. The sequence continues at coordinate 465,686 of JARFIW010001130.1, forward strand.
TTTTTATTACAATAAACTTTTACGCAATGAATAAGGAGTCGATAAAACTTAAAAGAATTTTAATTAAGAAAAGAAACATTGTAAAAACAAATTGCGCCAGTTAAAAGATAATGAAGTCGTCCAAGTGGAATCAATATTACCCATAACATCACGATTAGAAACTATTGCTAATAAACTGGATGGGGAAAGTGTGGTAAAGAAAGAAAATTTAAAGAAGAAGAAGAACTGCCTCATGGCAGTGTAAAAAATTAAACCTACATTGCTAGAAAGGAACGTTGACTATATTGATTCGCCGGTTATTGCACAGCATATACCAAATATAAAAATGATGCCCTAGAGGTAGATGATGATGATGTTGAGAATGAATACGAAGCAGAAATTAATCGAAATGCACAAGAAGCTCAGGAATATATTCAAAGCTTTGTCGATTCACCTGGTATGACACATTATCTCGAACAGCTACATCCGCTACCTCGAGAATATATTTACAATATGTTTAAAGATGTTAAGAACGAATTTGATCATAAATATGGTATTAGGTTTAACCCTGATTCGAATGGTCTTATGATAGGCAATTCGAATTTCGCGTTGGATGATGAAAATGTTCTAATAAATGATTTGAAATATAAAGGTACTCCTGGATTATACGAACTACTGTTTAAAAATATCCTGTCGGGTACAGTCAGCAAGATCTAAAGTCGTACCTTGATATTGTGAAAAGAACAAATGCTAATAGAAGATATTATTCTGAAACAGAACAAATTCAGGGTAATACTTCATATAAGTACAAAATATAATATCTACATTAAACATACTTCCCAAACACCCGTAGACCTAGAACATTACCCTATAGAAAGCGTCTTGGAGACGGTATGACAATGGAAGTATCAAATAACGCAATAGATTATTTATATTGGAATGATCCCAATGAACTTGTTGATAGATTACGACTTTTAGTTTCATCACAGATTGCTGGACACACAGGTCACGGCAACGAAATAAATTCGATCATTGAAGAATTGCGTGAGGCAAAAGTAATTAGATGATATGACAATTGACAAATTTGGAAGGCACTTACATAACCGTAAAATAGATATAAGTGAACAGGAATATGAAAACAAAAGTGAAGGTTTTGAAACCTTGATTGAGTATAAGTTACATATGCTACATTACACGGTAGTAGAAACGTTTTACTCTAATACATTCCTTGACGGTGATAAGACATTTCTTATTTTCAATATTAAACATAATTATGAATTTCCTTATGAGGAAGCAGTCATTGAGAATATTAAAGGATACCCGCAAGACATTGAAATTCTTATAAACGAAAAAAGTTATTTAATTGCACAGTTACAAAGATTTTTGCTTAAACGTATGGATGTAATCAGCTTTCGTGACAGCGGTGCTATCATAAACAATACCACAATGTTTCTTGATTTTATATTAAAAGTTCCTTTCAAAGCAAGTGGAGTCCGCGACATTCAAACATAGAAGTATCTTAAATAATTGTATTTAATAAATCCTGATTAGAAAAAGTATTATGTTAGTTGCTCAATCAAAAGTGAAAGAGGATATAGTAAATGAACTTCATAAACCAGCAAGAATAAATTTCAAGAGACGCAAAGTGATAGTAAAAGGTTTAAATGACCTTCTTCAGACCGATTTGATTGAAATGCTACCATATTCGCAAACAAACAAAGGATTTAAATACATTTTAGTAGTTATTGATTGTTTCTCCAAATACGTATGGGCTGTACCACTTAAAAGTAAAACGGGTATTGATGTTACTGCTGCAATGAAAACAATTTTAAATAAATTTAAAAATCCTCCAAGAAATTTGCAGTCTGATTTTGGTAAAGAATATTATAACAAACACTTTCAATCCTTAATGCGGACATATGGCATAAACCATTATAGCGTTTTTTCTACAAAGAAAGCATGCATTGTGGAACGTGTAATTAGAACTTTAAAGGGAAAAATGTGGCGCTTGTTTAACCTGAACGGTTCTTACAATTGGATAAAAAATTTAAGCGATATTGTGAAACAATACAACAATACAGTTCACAATACTATCGGAGTCAAACCTGTAAAAGTTGATAAATCAATTGAAAAAACTATTCTTAAATCATCATTTACCCACATCAAACTTGCAACCAAAATACCAAAATATTCAATTAAAGACAGTGTGAGGATTAGTAAACACAGGGAAGCATTTACAAAAGGTTACACACCAAACTGGTCAAATGAAATTTTTAAGATTAAAAAGGTAAACGTAACCAATCCGACAACATATATATTAGAAGATCAAGACGAGAAAGAAATCAAAGGTGCATTTTATGAAACGGAGTTGCAAAGGTTAAACATCCAGGAATTTACCTGGTAGAAAAGTCCTAAGAAAGAGTGGAAATAAAGTATTTGTAAAATGGTTAGGCTTCTCTAACGTATACAATAGCTGGATCGATAAAAATAATGTTTGCTAGAAGTTGTTATAATAATAGTTAATAAGGCTAACATTGTAAAATTATTTTAAAATAAATAATACAAACAAAATCTTTCTATTGTTTTTATTATTATAAAGGAATTTTGTAAGGCTAACATTGTAAAATTATATTAAAATAAATAATACAAACAAAATCTTTCTATTGTTTTTATTATTATCAAGCCATTCTTTTAATAAAAGGTATTTTGTTTTGCACATTGCAGATTATTATTGCTGTGTTTACAACAATGTATGTTATATTTTAAACGATTGTTGATTTTAACTCCGATAGCTTAGGACAACCTAGTGCAAGCATATCAGTTACAAAGTTTTGCATTATATATGTTTCAATCAATTTCTTCTTTTCTAGACCCTTCACAAATACTTCTTCACCGGGTCGGATAATTTGCTTCAAATAAAGCGCTATATATGTTGACACCATTCCAGCCGTTGAAGATTCATCCCAAGAAAGACCATGAATATTCCTTGTCACCCAGTCATTATGTTTTATATGATCTTGACTCAAACAACTAGACTGCATTGGCAGTTTAAAAATTTGATGCCAAACATCACCTAACAACAAGTCCAAAACCGCAATTTCTTTGCACACAAACTCGTTTTTCTTGTATTTAAATCCCTGAATATCGATTATATACATGTTTGTATGTTAATATATGCAGTAAACTTCGACTAATTAAATTAATATTAAGAGCAATCTCCTTATATAGCAGATTACCACCATCTGCATACTTTGCCAACCCACTTTTCAACCTATCACAAGAGTGAACACATTTTGAATTGAAACCGGCCCATGTGTATTTGCAGCCTCTAAACATAAATCAGAATCCACTTTAATTAAACACAACTGACTTGAATGCAATATTTTGCATCTGTCATACTTTATAACTTCTAGCTAGAAAACCAAATTCAAAACATCTACACACATTTTCTCTGCACTTACATTTTTCAATATACGTGTGTTCCATTGAAAGTAATATAAAGCCGATCCTAATTCAAAACGTGCCTACAAGTATTTTACATTTGAAAAGAATTCAGGTTTTCACATTTTACATTAAAAGTATATAACGCCGATCCTAATTCAAAACGGTGCACGTCTAACTTCTCGATAGAAAACCGAATTCAAAACAGCTACACACATTCTTCTCTGCACTTTTCAACATAAGTGTGTGTTTCATTGAAAGTAATATAAAGCCGATCCTAATTCAAAACGTGCCCACAAGCATTTTACATTGAAAAGAATTCATGTTTTCACAACTATTTTACATTGAAATGTTTTCACGACTATTTTACATTGAAATCATATAGAGCCGATCCTAATTCAAAACGATTCAGCCGTATTCTACACATGGAAAATACGTCTGTCGCGTTTTGAAGTAGGACCGGCTCTACCCCACTACTTGCTTCCATTTCACTAAGAGCTACTTGTAACTCTTCCTTGCTAGATTTTAATACCGTAGGCACATCAATCTTTTGTCCCTGCACAATAATTCCAAATGCATTTCTGCATTTGACAATATTCATTGCCTCTTCGATATACAAGTTAAACACTAATAGAGACAAGGCACATCCCTGTCTCACCCCTTTCCTAATGTATACTTCCCTACGTTTCTGCTGTAATTCTGTTACAGCTGCTTGCTCTTTGTATAAGCTATGTACTATCCATCCATCCCTAAAACTCATTTCAATCTTTTTGAGTATTTCAAACACTTTTTCCATTTTACATTATCGAATGTTTTTTCCAAATCTACAAACCCTATATACACACTTTCTTCTTTTGTTATTGTTTTCTCCATTATCACTTTTAGCGCTAAAATGACATCCCGTGTTTCCCTGTTTCGCCTAAACCCAAATTGATCTTTTCTAGTATTTTGTTAGCCCGTTTTCCCATCCGTCTTTTTACAATTTTAGTTAATATTTTTGACACGTGTGCTGTCAAGCTGATTGTTTGAAAATTTTCACATCTAACGGCACCCCTCCCTTTTGGTATATTGGCTATGTTGTTACGTTTGAAATCCTTGAATATTTCGCCTGTCTTATACATAAAACTTACATATGGAAAGAGACGTTCTGATACTGCTTTTAGAGATTCTGTTTCCACCATTCTACAGGGGTAGGGATTAAGCATGGTATCATGTACATAATTTTAAAACGAAAAGAACGATATTTATAAAACTTTGCAGATAAGTGCAATGAGGGAAAATGCATCTGATGTGATTTTTCTTGTTAATAATATACTTCCAGTTTAACCGGAAAGAAATACCCTTAACTTTTTTAATTTAAATAGGACACCCTGCATGTTTTTGCAGATTTTGATAGATTTTGTTATTTTGAATTCGAATATGCCGGGATTAATAAGAATAATCTTTAAAAACGAGACACTAAGGTACTTAATATTTACTGAATTAATGAGAATGAGAATAATAATAATTTAAACAAAATCACTTCAAATGTTCAAAATGTTCGCCGTTTACCTCCTGAAAATATGCAAGCCTATTAACGAATTGCTGAGTTATTCTTTCCAAGACTTTTCCACGGATTAGTTCACATTGATCGATGATCCTTTGTCTCAATTCATCCAAGGATGTTGGGCGCCTAATGTAAACATGTGATGTCAAGTAACCCCAAAGAAAAAATCTAACGGAGTAAGGTCTGAAGGACGAGCAGACCAAACATCAACCAAACATTCTTTGGTAAGTGCCCATTCTGTTGAAGTGCAGGAATAATTTGGTTATTCGGTAAAACTCAATACTTGTCAACAATCAAGTTTTCGTCCATAAAAGATGAGCCTATAAGCCTATTTTCCGCAATTCCCATTCAAAAGTCCGACTTTTGTGGATGCTGAATATGGTCTTCATGAATCCAACGAGGATTCTCATTTGATCAATACCTTAAGTTATGTCGATTAATTGTTTCATTTAAAGAAAGAAATGCTTCTTTCGAAGACACTATATTACTTGTAAAATGTTCGTCGACATTACAGATGTTCATCAATTGTTCGAGATACTTCAGCCGTCGGCCAAAATCATCTCTGACAATTCTTGAACCAAATGTATCTTATACGGATGATACTTTTTACTTTTCAATATCTTCCTAACAGAACGTCGACTTATACCATGGTCTAGTGCCAAATCTGCGGTAGAAGATTGAGGTGATTACTTAATAGTAATGTTTTGTCTAATAGCTGCGTTGGTTACGGTCCGCAGTCTTCGAGTTTTTGGCGAATTTTTGACCATCTCAGTTGCATTAAAACGTTGTAATGTTTTAGTAATCGTCAAACGTGATATAGGATTTCTTTCAGGATGCAAATCATTAAAAATATGACACACTTGTTCATGAGATCTAACACGATCGCCAAAACTGGTCAACATTGATATTTCAATTAGATTTTTTCACTTAAATGTATCATTATTGACCGTAACTTATTTTTGTAAGTTACAATTAACTTGAGTTTGCCTTGACAGTTTGCCAACAGTTACCTACAAAACAATACACAATTAATACAAACTAAACATCAATTTGCTTATCTAAATAGTTTTTACTCTAATGCGTAAAAACGTAAAAGTGGTTATACTAAAGTGCTTAAATGTCTCGTTTTTTCAGTATGTACGAATTTAATATTACAAGATCTATCAAAATCTCCAAAAATATACTTAGTGCCCCATTTAAATTAAAAAAGCCGAGGGTATTTCCAGTTAAACCGGAAGTATATTATTAACACAAAAATCACATCAGATGTATTTTGCCTCATTGCACTTATCCGCAATTCATAAATACCTCTTTTCCGTTTTAAAGATATTTACTTGGTTCCATACTTTATCTCTGCCCTGTAGATAAGTGCAAACAGAAACTCTAAAGGTCGCTGAACAAGCAGTATCAGAACGTCTCTTTCAACTTGTAAGCTATATGTATGAGACGAGCGAAATATTCAACGTAACAACATAGTCAACATATCAAAAAAGAGGAGTGTGGATAGATGTGAAAATTTTTAAACAATCAGTTTGACAGCACACGTGTCAACAATATTAACTAAAATTAACGACATACTAGTAAAAGATCAATTTGGGTTTAGGCGGAACAGAGAAACACGGGAGGTCACTCTCAAGCCATACACAAGTTGCTTTATTATCTATTTGATTTTTCAATGCTTGTTCAAACTTATTTTTTGCTATAGAATATCCCAGATCATCCTTTTAAGTGTTTAATTCCTGTTCTGGTGCTTATTGTTCCTGTCCTGCGTATAAGATCCTTATATTTTCTTGCGGTATAACCACTTTCTCTATATTTTCTATACCGATGTATCATCCCGCGTCCCGTATATCCTTAAAATTCATTGTAATTGGTTTGTATGCTTTCTCTGCTTTCCTATTTTCATCTTAGTTTGTACCTCTTTGCACTTTTCATCACTGTTCTTTAGCTGTCTTGCATTTGCGAATAAATTTCCCATTTTATGGCTTTGTATCTCTGTTTATGTGTTTCGTCTGAGCTGTTAGTGTATTTTCGCCTTTCTTGTATTAAATTCAGAACATCCTTTGTTACCCATGGTTTCTGACTTTTTTTTTGCTTATACTGCAGAATATCTCTGCCACCATGTCTAAGCTGGATTTAACATTATTTTATTGTTTCAACTTCCTTATTATCAGCAATTTTTCCGACGTCTTTCAGCAATTCGTTTTTATATTCTCTCAAATATATTGTGGATATCTTTATCATTTAGTTTCTCAAAGTCTAAGTGCCTTTTCCTGTTCCTTTTTCTCAAAACTTTTAAGTTAAGCACGGATTTCATAATTACAATGTTGTGGTCAGTGTCAATATCTGTTACTCAGTACCTTCTATGATATTATACTTGATTCTTAAATCGTTGTTAAACAAGAATTTAACCTATTTGATATCTGCCTATGTCTCCTGGCATCCTCCGCGATAATCATCCTCTAGCATGATATTGAAATAATGTGATTGCTATGGTTGAATTGTTTTTGTTGCAAAATTCTACCAGCCTATTTTCCTTGTCGTTTCTCGTGCATAAACCGAATAAACCTTATACCGCACTTCCCCTAACCTCACCTACCACTGCACTAAAATCTCCCGTAATTATTAAATTGGCATGTCTTTTTATAAATATTAGTATATGTTCGATATCTTTGTAGATCGCTTCTACCTTATCTTCACTGTACCTAGACGTGCGCATGTATACTTGTATTACTACTGTATTTACTGGTTTAGATTCTATACTGACCATGAGTACCCTTCGTTATTTTTTAAGTAGTTTCTGCAGTGTTCTATTTTTCGCATATTTATCCCTACACCCAAATTTCCTTCTTCTGATCCCGTATCAGTCATCTAAAGTCTTCGCTCTACAAATCTCCCGCCTCTGACTATCGAATTTCGCTAATCCATACTATATATAATGCTAACTTATCCATTTCACTTTTCAAACACTCTAGCTTGCTGTCTTGCTACACGCTTCTAGCATTCCATATCCCGACCTCTACATGTGATTTTCCACCCGAAGGTACTACGTTGGCCAGGAAGCGAGTTTTTTACCTGAAAATTTTGAATTTTGCCGCACTCTTGCTGTTGCAAGCAAGGTAAGATTATTGAACGTGCGTGACAGCACACACACAGGATCTTCCATTTTACCTCTCATCCGAACGAGGACGCATTTTTGTGAAAAATGCAGGCGTAGCAATTTTCACGCGAACCGTATAGTGATTCGAACCCGGGACCATTACACGCATATCAACTACGCCACGAAGCAGCTTTTACGCCGCGACCCAAAATATGTTCCAGGTTCTTCTTTTCTTCTTATTGAACTTGCCTATCACATCCTGCGAAGTAATCTCCTCCCGGACATTATAATTTGAATAAGGGACGCTATACTTGCGGCTACGTCCTCAATGTTCCACCGAAGATACTACATTGGGTTTAAACGCGAAAATATAAATGTGATTCAGATCTAATCTAACTTCAAAATTAATCGATCCTAAATAAAAATATAAGAAATTAAAAAAAAACTCAAAATAGGGTTTGATTAACGGTATCCCTGGCGTTAATTTGGAGTGTGTCCGTTCAACAAGACACACGCGAAAGTAAAAGGGGAGGGATCCGTAATACTGGATAGCAAGCGCCAGCTCTGGTCACCTGTGCGACCTTAGGAGTCGTCTTAAAACTATCCAAATCTAGCTAACTAAGATTAAAAATGGATTCAAATTTCTAAGCATTCGCCAAATATTTTAATAGTAAATCCAGCTGTTTTGCCTGCTCTATAAATTTGCAAATTCGTCCTCCATGGTCTAAGTAATTTATTCTATCTTTAGCCTACATCCATCCCTAGCTTTCCCTACCATTCCTTAACTGATTTATAATAGAATTACATTCTTCACAATTACAATCTTCGTTCCTATAAAAATGCTGCCGTTAAAAATGGCGGCAGTCCTCAGACAAAACAAATCAAGCTCCAAAAATAAATGCAAAATCAATATAAATAAATGTAAAATGTAAATATAAATAAATATATTTAAGTAAATACATATTTAATTAGCATTAACCATATAGCAGTGCACAAAAAAAGCACTCGCATAAGCATTATGTCGGCTAGCGCCATTACTCACAAAAACCTGCTCATTAAATTATTTCAAATCTACTTATTAATACAAATCAATGCTTATGCGAGCGCAGCAGCCACAATTTTTCTTCTTACCTCGATAATAATTTCTCCAGTATCTGAAGATCTGGTCGTTTTTTTACGTCTATTAATATCTTACAGCTCAGGGGAGATGGGAATGCACTGTTAAAGTCCTGGTGGGTAAGCACTAAACGTTCTGGGGGAATCACAATCACTATCACTTTAAAGTCCAGGGGGATGTGCGTTTTCACTCTATTTTATTTTCTTTATTTGTCTACTGATTTAAATTAATGTGGGTTTTTGATTTAGTTTGTTATTATTTACTTGTTTTGATTTATTCCCGATATTTCGCGCGTTTAAGGTTTGATAGTGATTGTTTCAGTGGTGTGTGGGTTTGTCGTGCATATTAGATTTTAACCCCGGAATCTTTTATCCCAGAGAATACCTACAAAAACAATTTTGATACGCTGTGTGTTTGTCAGTTAATGTGGTGGTTTCCCGTTGCCTTCTACATCGCAGTAGTGTGTTCTAGAATGCCATACCGACCCCTATGGTCTTTATCGCTATAAGTACCGAAGGAGTTGCTGACTTCTTTCGGGGACCTGTCGAAATTCGGATTCTTACTAAAAACCCCACTAATTTAGTTATATCTGTAGTTCAGCATTTTAGCTCACTGAAATACACGAGCCATTTTACCAGTTCTGGTATTCTAAAACTTCTTCAAGGCGGAGGTCCGTTCTGAACGGACAAAAATACTATTATTGATAAAATTGCTTATAAACATTAAATCACAAAGATTATAGAAGTAGTTCTTATAACAGAGGGAACTACACACCACTTAAAAAATTAAAAAAAATCGGTGCGTAGAGTATAATTCAAATTTTAATTTTTAAAACACAAAATTTATAGGAAACAGTAGACAACAAATAATATATTTTTTATTTATTGTTAACCTAAATCAGTGTTCTAATGCTGAAGTTAAAACGTCTATACCACAATAATGAGTTTCATCTCTTTCTGTGTTTAGAGGTAATTTACCTTCCTCAATAATATTTTCGCATGTGGTTTCTGAAACGTTTTTGTTTATGGTTAATTCTCTGGTAGTATATTATACGTAATCCCGTAAACACATTGCATAATTGTTGATTGTAAATAATGCGTGTAGCAGAATAGTCTGGAAAAAAATATTGAATCACACCTTACCCGATCTGACACTTGTATCACGAACAGCAACACAAAATAATAGTGAAGATCGGCCTGTGAAACAAAGACAACAATGGCTATGGCGCTCGCTCTTGCTGTTTCTACGATGACAAACGAAATACAATTACAAAAAATAACGCACGAAAATTGATTCACATCATCAGTTACATAACAGAAATCTAATCTGTAGAGCTGAACTCTCGACAGCTCACACTGCTTCCTAGTTTCGCGCGTTTATACTTACAATAGTTCGGTGTGTTAATAATCTACGGTTAGTTGTAAAGACGTTTTGAACTGCACAGCACAACTTCCATCATTTACAGTTACTTTTACCCGAAAATACGTATACCGATGTGATCCTATAGTTGAGATTTTAGCAATTAGATACTTCATTCTAAATTATTAGTAACACCAATGCCTATTATAGGGTCGATAATAGAAGTTTTATAAGTGTTGCCAAAAACGTAATGATTCAAAAACTTCAATGATTTTTCCGTTATGTCGATAAATACCACTGGGAATTGTTATTTTCTATTCAAGCATTTTAATGTGGCGATATGCACATAATTCATTGTGAAAAATTGCCACCACTAATTTCCAAACTAAAGTTTCATTTTGTTATGCTCTACAATCAAAAAGCCAAACCTGAAACTCAATATTATATAAATATAAGTATCAAGAAAATGTATTAAGTGTTCGAATGGATAATTATATTTTTCTCGATTTATAATATAAATAGCAAACGTTTTTACATAAGATTGATTGCAGATGTTGCGGCGTTTACGTAAAGTAGTCGCTTCAAGTTTTGTATATCTATTTTCAGTTGATCTAAGAGTGCATATTATTAAAATTTTAAACAAACAATAAGCCTAATAAAATATTTCAGCTCTAACCACAACATCTAGCAATTTTTATGCTCGTTATCAAGAGCATGAGTTGCCAAAGCAGAGGCCTTAGGTTTTCTTTTTATATCACTTTTATGCTGTGTGACCCTTTTTTTTAAAATTTTTTGAAGTTTGACCTATGTATGAAAGATCGCACTTTAAACAAGTTATTTTATAAATAGCATTTCTTGCCAGCAAAGGAGGATTTTTGTCTTTAATTTTTGTAAATAAATCACGAACAGTGATTAAATTCTTCTTTGAAATTTTTACATTATACGGCAGAAATATTTTAATAAATTTAGGTGTCAAATCTTGTATATAGGGAAGAGATGCATATTTTATGTAAATAGTAATTTATTAATTAGAGTTTTTTTGTAGTTATTATTAGTAATTAGAAAATTGTATAGTTTCTTTACATTTTTTTTGTATAAAGACGCTGGTTGGTTTCATGTACCAATCTGTGATTATTTTATTGTTTTTTCTGATTAAAAGAGTATATAAAAATGGAATTGAGTAGTTGTTTTCTATTTCGAATGTAAATTGTATATTGTGGTTATAATTGTTAAATTGTGTTAAAATCTCATTTACTTTATTGGTTGGAATGGCTATTATAATGTCATCTACAAACTTTTTTATATACGGTAGGTTAAAATAAAATTTAAATCAAAGGATCACACAGCATAAAAGTGATATAAAGAGAAAACCTACAACCTGTGTTTTGACAACTCATGCTCTTGATAACGACCATAATTATAGAAATTATGGAAATTAAAATTAACGATTTATAAGATCTTTTATTGAAATGTGCAATATTTACAAAAACTCAAAATCTATGAACAAAAAAAGGAATATATACTATATATACACATATCTGTTAAATTTTAAAGCAAGTTATAAAACCAAAGTTAAAATAAAACACAAAATTTGATAAATATACAAAGAGTAATACCCAGTTCTACGTTCCCAAAAACATAGTAACAATAAAAATACGCCATACCTTTTATATAATTTGGTAACAATCATGAACATATACGCAACCATATGCACATGTGCACTATACCCTATTCACCATAAATATAGGATGACGTCACAATACAAATAAATGCTGTATTGTCATGGTTGACTTATTCTATGCCTATTTAATAGTTAGATTTGTATAGTTTTTGTTTATTATTAAATAATTATTAATAGTTGGCATATTTTAAATTGTAAGTTTATTTTTAAAATACCTTTTTCTACATGGTAGTGAATTGTGGTAGAAATCCAACTCAAAATGTAGAAGTAAGATTTTGCACGCAATAAAAGCAGTGTCTTAAAATTTCACTGTAAACAAATTTGGCGTCTAAGGATACAGAAGCAGAAAATGTTACAACACCGCACAAAACTGCCAACTGTAACATACTAAATCGTAATATCATTAAAGCTACGTTCATACTTATGTCCATATTATACAATTACCAACACTTTATTACTGTTTACGACGTCATCCCATATTTATCGTAAATAGGGTATACTACTACACAAATATTATACACAGCCTACTATAACTAATGAAACAAAATAAGTGAAGAATGACACATTAATCATGAAATGACGCCTGTCAAGTTAATATTTTGCCTATGAACCTAAACATATTTTCAGATTTTAATTTTAATATCATGTACTTCATAATTTCCCACTAATCTCAATGTAGGTAGTTTTATTTTTACTTTACTTTATTTGTACTATTCAAATGTTGCATTTATAGTTAAGCCTTTGACAAAGCATAGAAATGTATGCGAAAATTTAGGCATTAAAAAAGAGTAATCTTACCATCACCTGACCTATTACCCACAAGAAGCTATATCTTAATTACATTAAAAGTCGCAAACAATTAAAGTTTACCAAGTTAACCAACAGCTCAATTCTCAATATAGACTCTGTGATAGGTAGTGATTTAGAATGGAAATATGCTCCTTATGAAAGGACGAAACTGATATTTTTGTTGCGATGGGTTACATGTACCTACCTATCGCAAACTATTCTATAGGGTTGCCCACGTTGGCGTTTTGTATATTGTAAATCATTGTAAATCATTTAATAGGTATTCCATAAAGTACAAAATTTGTCCGACCCTTACATTGACTGATTTTCTATTGTTTGTCACATTTATTGTTATTTGGATATTTCTGAAAGAGGTGTTTGGTGTTTATCTTCGTTTTGCCAGAGGAAATAAAAGGAGGATAGAGCTGGAACTGAATAAACACTAAACAATAACTTTTATGGTCTATTTTTAAAAATGGGTTGCAAAGTATTTTTGCTTGCAAAATTTCTTTAAAGTCCACACATTTATAAATCTTGTCCCCACATGACAAGATAATCCTATTTACAAACTTCTCGCAACATCAATGAATTTAAACAACCGAATATATAATAAATGCTTACAGCTGAAAAGGGGATTATTTTGAAGTCATGTGTAACATTTGTCCAGTGTCCAACAGCTTCTACATTTTTAATGCAGCAAAAGAGCCTTTTATACGTCAAATTCTTTAATTTTATTATACTAAGAACGTAAACAGGTTTCAAAAACAGGTTTGTAAAACTGTTTTTCTTTCTACAATCACTAAATAAACAAGACCTTTCGCTTGATATTGACAATGAAAAGTATACTTCATTGCATGCTCGGCGAGCGATAAAAACTAGAAAATCCAGGTCGCCCATAGCAACCTGTATTATACATAAGACTTCTTTCAAATTTGATAATTGTCAAATTTTTGATTTTTAGAATTGACTCACTGTTCATTGTATTAATACAATCAATGATAAAAAAAATTCAACTTTATTAAACGATAGTAAAAAAATCTTTTAACATTTTGAACAAAAAGTGACATTATTGCTCTCAAGCGATTAACGCGCTCCACTCCGCGTCGCGCGTTAACTATCACGTTCGAACAATAATGTATCACTTTTCGCTTTTATTAATTATTTACACCAAACTAATTTTTCAATAAATGCCAAATAAACGCAAACGACTATCGGGTATAGAGTATCGGGAAATTAAACGCCACAATATGATAGAAACACAGAAATATGTTTCAAAGATTTCTGGATTTCTCAAGAAAGAAACTCCTCAAATAGACACTGTGGGGCTTTTAACCGAAAAGCAAGCATATACTTCTGAAACACCGACCCTTGAAGTTGTAGGGCCGACGCAAGTTCTTAAGTTTAATTTTCCAAAAAATTCAGCCGAAAGAAAAATTTTGAAAAAAATATTGTGGAAGGAAATTGAATAATGGTGAACGGATTACAGAACGCGGTTATTATATTCTAAGACAAAAGATAGTATCTTCTGCTTTCCTTACAAAATTTCTGGTAATAGCTTAACATCCCTAGGATGATATTAGTAACTGGTCATACCTATCGCAACATTTGAACCGACATGAAAAATCAAATATGCACATTGGCTGTTTCAAAAAAATAATGGAATTCCAGAAATCACTAAAAATCGGTATTACAATTGGTTCAGTCTCTGAGCATATTATTAATCTAGAGAAAGTTCGTTGGCGGGTTGTTCTTCAACGGATAATGTTTTTAATACAGTATTTAGCTATACAAAATTTAGCGCTATGGGGAGATAATAATAAACCATTTTGCAGCAACAATGAAAATTTTCTACAACTTATTGAAACAGTTGGTAAATTTGATTCTATTATGAGTGAAAGAATACAATTGAAAAAAACATCATATTATTTAGGTTGCAAAATTCAAAATGAAATTATTCTTATTTTAAGTGAAAAAAAATCAAACAAAGAATTACTAATAGCTGCACAGAGCAAAATACTATTCCATAATATTAGACTGTACCCCAGATACTTGTCATCAAGAACAAATAACTATTACTGAACGATTTGTTCAATTTAATAACAAGGGTTAAAAATTTAAACAATTTTTTTAGGATTTTCCCTATTTCAAACCAATCTGGTATAAGTTTTTGGAAATTTTTGCCTGATTTTCTTGAAATCAGAATATTAACATATACAACATGAGAGGATAAGGATATAATAACGGAGCTAATGTGAATGCACGCATAACGGAGTACAAAAAATGATATTAGACATTAATTCTAGAGCGTTTGTTGTTCCTTGTTCCGCACACGCCTTGAAATTGGTTGATAATGACGCAGCAAAAATTTCACATGAGATGGTTAACTGTTTTGGGATAATCCAAAAACTGTATAATTCTTTTTTTGGCTTCAACTAATAGGTGGAAAATTATAAAAAAGAACGTATCGCAATTAACTTTGAAACCACTTTCAGACACTCGATGGGAAAGCAGAATTGAAGCCACCAAACGCTTTAGATATCATCTTTCTAAAATTGACGATTCGCTTTTAGAAATGGTAGATAGTGGAGATGGCAGCACCTCAGCAGTCCGAATGGATAATAATATTTTTGTCGATTTATAATATAAATAGTAAACGTTTTTATATAAGAATAATTGCAGATGTTGCGGCGTTTACGTGCAGTAATCGCTTCATGTTTTGCATATCTATATTCGGTTGATCTAAGAGTGCATATTATTAAAATTTTAATTAAACAATAAGCCTAATAAAATATTTCAGCTCTAACCACAACATATAGGAATTTTTTGACATGTCTTTTGATGTAATTGCATATAAAATTGTAAGCTTTTCATGACAGGGCAGTTTACTAACACAACTTTGTAATGATAAAGCTTTGTGTGTACTCCAGATAGAGCCGGAAGCAGTCCTTTTGAAATTCTACAGATTGTTAGCATCAAACGCAACTATTTTGAAATAATAAATAGAACACAGGAGAATATCCTGTACAGCAGACTATCAAGTTGCTTGTATAACTTGATACCTTAGAAGTGAAACCCTTATATTTGTTTTCTGCCTATATGTGATCCTTTCAAATGCACAAAGATCACAATTTCAACGCGAACAATTTAGTTCCAAGCACACAAACAAGAAGAGAATGTCTCATATTTGATGATAGAATGTTTGGATATTGTGATATAAGCAACATAGTTTCAACAAAAATTTAGTTTTTATGGAAAAATCCTTTCATCTAGTAAGAGCGCAATTGGCTAATACTTAGTTCTTGGATGTAAACCATAATAATTGACTACAAGATCTTTTTATAATACACTGTTGTCTGTACAAGTTTGTAATTATTTCTAGTTGGTTATATACCGTACATGTTGCCTCACCTCAACTTCAAAATGTCTCGACAGATATTTAATTATCTGCCGGTCCGTTAACGGTGGACTCGACTGTTTTGCAATACTATATTTGCGGATCGCATATTGTTCCATGGATCCCGCAAATTCACCTTTATACTTCCCCGTAATTAAGTCATCTCGTACCTGATCTTGTTTATAATCACTCCAGTAGTGCTTCAAAAATTTCTACTCGAAATCATTATACGACTCAATATCCTGGCCTACTAAGTTGTACCAGGCTTCCGCATTATCCTTTAATAAAGCTTTTACTGTATTAAGCTTAGCCAGTTCATCAAATAAATTAAAAACTAAGTTTCGATACTATTTATAAAAATTTGAGGATTCCCCCGATTATCCCTGTAAAATTTCATCTGTTGATCTAATGATGTGCTGCCTGAGAAGAACCTCAGACCATCCCCCGTTAAAGCCACATGTTTTGCTTTATTCCGCAGAATTCTCTTTCTACACTTCCTAATTGGTCCCTACATGAGTCAGTCACCTCCGCCATCTTTCCATTAATTACCTCCTCACAGAAAATTCTAACATCTGACTTTAATTGTCCAAATTCCTGCCTCAGACCAGCTATATTTTTCTCATTTCTGTCTACCCTTGTTTCTACCTCCCCCATTTTACTGTAAGGCTATTTTTATACTTTTCTATTTCCTCTCATAATTCTTGGCTTAATTGTTCAAATTTTCTATTTGATTCTTGGCTCATCTTTTCTAGCATTCTCAAAATTAACTCATTTCCTTGTTCTCCTGACTCTGTCCTCGACTGATCCCTACTACCTCCTGCTTCCTCCATTTTTTGTCTTGTTTTTTTCAAAAAGAGCACTATCGTTGCTTCCGATTTCTACTCCTTCACTTCTTAGCCACTCCTTTCTTAACATTCACCCACAACACGCTACTCATACACCAAATAATTCCCACAAACTCACTAAAATTAATAAAAAAATATTTACAAACGCTTAACTTCCCAATCCCAGGATCGTCAGTTTCTTGAAATAAATAATAAAAGAAAATCTATCTAAATTCGAGCCTCTCACGTTTGGGTCGCCATAATTGCTCAACATCTTAGCTCCACGAATGGGCTGCCATAATTGCTGTGGGTTTTGTATGGATTAAAGCCTCACGCTTGGGTTCTATAATTGCTGCGAGCTCCTTCTGGAACAAGTCAGTTAATTCGTGCCCTACATTTTGGGCGTCATAATTGCCGTGTAGAACCTTGTGAAAAATCTCCCTAAAATTTGTATTATCACAAATGATCTACACCTACTCTGGAAATTAAGTCCTACCACCTAGACTTGCATTACATTTTACCCTATAGTAATACCCTCTGAAGATGCTTTCCAATTTGGACGCCAAAACCTCCAGCTTTTTGCTCAGCTTCCTCAGGGATATTCGCCACGGTTGCTCACTTTTCTCTGAAAATAATACCCTAATATTCGAAAAATAAATAAAATTTGACTGCCAAAAGTACATCACGCTTTATTGGAACATTAATTCGCAATTCAAAAATTTTAGTCTTACATTCTTCATACACCTTGGATGTTTAACAGATATTACCAATTTTTAAATGAAGCTATTTTAAATGAAATAATTTAAAAATTTATCTATTTACATCGATCATTAAATAAAAGTAACTGGGTTTATCCCTAAACTTTACTTTAAACTCCAGGCCCATTACGAGCTCATAGTAAAAATCTTTCTGTACCTTTGTGATAGTTACTGCAGTGAAAAATTACCAAAAACTCCTTTACTTTGTACAAAAGCCAATATTACACCTTCATTTCATGATACCAAGTAGTACATAAATATGTTTTCATACAACCCCTTATCAAAGTAAAATTGTCAATTAAAAATGTCGTTATAATACAACAAAATTCACAAAAATCACCAAATTGTCATAATCACAAAAAAATCACAATATTCAAAAGTTTTAAAAGGTTGAATTACCTGGATTAAGCACCACCAGCTCTCTACGTTGAAATCATCTCCGATGTGGACATTCCTCTAGACTGTTCGTTCAAGAATTGCTCCAGGTGGCTTCTCACCATCAGGAACTGCTCGCCTCCATTCAGATTTCTTAGCTGCTAATGCACGGTACTTCCATGCTCCAGTACATCTGCTACTGGTCCATCAACATACTCGACTCCTACCAGTGTACATCAAGCGTCTCCAACCATATGTACTAAAAAGGTCTACTTACTTTTCTACCAGCTTCGGTTATCAACTGTATTTTAGATATTTACAATTGCAATATTACCGTTGCACCAACTTGTGCATCTTAATAAATTTAAACTCACTTATACACTATTAAACGGAGCTTGGTTGAAGATCAGCAAGGAAAGAAGAGAGAACATTGAAAAACTAAATTGTTATTGGTTGACATATATAATTCTTAAAAAATAAATAAATATTACATATTAAACTCCACATATGTCAAAAAGGACGATGAATGAACAAAGTTGCAGCTATACCCTGAATTATTTAACAAATATTTTTATAAACAGACTTTCTACCTTCTGAAGAACTCTGATGTTAAATTTTGACTGAATAAAAGCTAAATTCCACATATTTGGTTGTATAAAGTGACATATGAATATTATAAATTCCCATTGAATAACACAAATATGTTAATGTTTCTTTTATGTTTCTTTTTCTATTAATGATTTATTAAGATACAGATTGAAGTTTTTGTAGTAGAAATAAGACTTACATAACCTCCTACACTATAATATATATCTGTAACCTTCTGTATTAAAATTAAAATTGTATTCAATTCAACATCTAATTCATAAATAATGTAATAAATATTTCGATTCCATAGTTTCCGACTATAGCTTCACTTGTATACAAATCTTGATGAAGATTGGTTGTCACTAATACCTTATTTTCCCATTTAAAATTATTGTGCCGATATTTTAATAAATCCAACTATTCTAAACTTTCAAAAACTTTCAAAAGTTTAGTTACACAATAGCAAATATAAATGCCATACTCTTTAATTTTCAGTATTTTTCATATAAATTATCGTAATCCATTACTTTATACCATCTCCTATTATTCTCCTATTATTAGTATTCGATAAATTATAAACTTTCAAGCTATACTTACACGTATTGCAGGTAGTGCTATATTCCGCCACTAAAACACTTTATTATAAACATTTGTGAGTCACAGAGGTAGGAGTGTGGTTTTTTGCGTGCGCCTTATAAGGAACGTTCTCGAAATGAATATCAATGAGCATTGTGTCTTATTAAAACCTCGTGAAAACGCCCAAGTTTCAGAGAGGGTGCAACCTGAGAATTGCCCGCCGAATTTAATAAAATGGGTCTTAGTTAGTTTTGTAATTGATCTCTTTGTTGTTGGTTGGTAAGAAGATTGCCTCTGAATATTAGTAATACTCCTTGTTTGCAGCGCTGAGTTGAGAACATAGTAAAATGATTAGTTAATGTTAGAACCGCTGTTGGTTGTAATGACATTATAAATACATGTGGAACATCAAGTACGCCTCGGATTATTAAATGAAAACTAGAAGATATTTGTTGTAAACATTATTCATCACACAGAGTTTGGTAAAGTAATTTCAGCGCCCATCGCTAATTCCGATTAATCAAATGAGCCAAGTTTTTTATGGTTGCTAGTGTTTTGTTTGTGATCTGAATTGTTACATATATTTAGGCGAAAGACTAATACCTCATTAGTTGAAGTAATGAAAAAATTGCCTATTAATTAGTTGCTTAATGAATTAGATTGTTAATCGTTGTAAAATTTCCTTTTGCAGAAAATATCTCAGTGTAGAACCAGTGTTTTTTTTTTAAATTGTTTAAGGATAACTAAATTGTGGGTTCCATTAAATATTTATTTGAGATAAAAATGGGTACCATAAATTTGGCATACATATGTTTCCAGGTTTAGCCAAACGAAAAGATAACACAAATAATTTATTAATATTTATAGGTTGACTTTAGTATTTCAAAATGTTATTAACTATCTGAAAGCAGATATGGCTTATACAAATAACATGCACTTCATTAATGCTAATAATTAAACGAATGAACCCACACGTTGGATTGAATCTAGGGTTGACCAGTAAGAACTTGTAAATATTTTTTTGAGACTTGTAATTGAAAATCAAAATTTATTTAGTTTGAGAAATAGAAATACTTTGTTGGTTAATGCTTTTATAATTTACTTACGCAGAATATTAAAAGTCAGAAAGTTCTATATCTTGTAATTTCGTAATTGTTTATTTTGGATCACAAATAATCATACTATTGTAAGTACTAATTGTAACTTTCCTTTTCAGGTACAGTTTCTTCTAGCGGAAATAGCTATTGAGTGTACACATGGTATTTGTTTTAGTGTCCAGGGTGTAAAGGTCTCTACCTTTCCCCTTGTGCATTGTTCATCTTTCTATAGGCGTATTAGAGGTAGTGGGGCTCTCCCATCCCACTACCCACTTGCTATTGAACCAAGTAAACGATAAACATATGATCACTATCGTGCCTACTGCATAGGTCATGTCTGAAATATGTTGTAGAAACCCTTATACATTCTTCTAAAACCGTTTAACATCTCCCTTTTGTGGTAGATAATACGGGTTTGACTTACTAGTGCAAAAGAGAGTAAAATCGTTTCTGTTCCATCATTACTACCCCATGGAATAAAATTGTTTCAATACCTACGTATTAATCTGAATAGAGACGTGTAATAATTGAAAAAACTATCGCAGGTGGCTTTTGTCAAATTCTTTGCAGTACGATACCTTTGCAATCGTGCGCCGTTTTACTTTAATAAAATAATATCTTCACAAAACACTTAATTAATGATAATGAATAATTTTGTCTGACATTCAGAAAGAAATTCGAGTATAGTGAACGAAAACTAATTTAAATTGTTAGTTATTTTACCAAGAGAAAAAGCCAATGACCGGTTTCGCGGTTCTTGCAGCTCATCAGACTGGTGAATATTTTTTTTTCAAAACAACCAACAAAATTCTTGAATTATAGACAAATCAAGGTGTATTAATAAGTACAAAATGTTTCTCAAGCACCCTCTATACTCGAATGTCAACAACTAATTATCGGTGACTTCCTCAAACTTTTGACATGATAGTATACATGGCGTTGAGAGATAGAATTTAATAACATACAAAGACAAGATGAAAATAAGCAAACTGCCGATTACCTACTTAACATTAGCGGATCTTCTAAGAAAGCACTACACTTAAAATTAAATGAGGAAGCTGGTCAACTACACAGTGATGAATAATTTTGTCTTTCGTTGAGAAAATAATTAAGACTAGTGAACGAAAATTAATTTAAATTGTTGGTTATTTTGCAAAAAGAAAAGCCAATGACCGTTATCGCAGTTGTTGAAGCTCGTTAGACTGGTGTATTTATTTTTGCAAAAAACCAACAAAGTTTTTGAATTATACACAAATCATGGTGTATTAATAAGTACAAAGTATTTCTCATGTACTCTTTATACTCGAATGCAAACAACTAACTAGCGGTGACTTTTTCAAGTCTCCGACATGATAGTATAGATGGCATTGCCAGACAAAATATTAATAGCTAATCAAAGACAAGATGAAAATAAACAAATGACCGATTACCTATTGATCACTGGTGGACCTTCTAAGAACGTATTACACACAATACTAAATAAGGAAGTTGGTCAACGGAAACTAATACGCTTCGAGCTAGCAATGAATATCTGACTTTGGAAAAGTTATTCCAGTATAGTAAACGAAATTGAATTTAAATTGTTGGTAATTTTTCAAAGAGAAAAGCTAATGACCGGTTTCGGTGTTGTTGCAGCTCGTTAAACTAAATAAGGAAGTTGGTCAACGGAAACTAATACGCTTCGAGCTAGCAATGAATATCTGACTTTGGAAAAGTTATTCCAGTATAGTAAACGAAATTTAATTTAAATTGTTGGTAATTTTGCAAAGAGAAAAGCTAATGACCGGTTTCGGTGTTGTTGCAGCTTGTTAAACTGGCGCATTTTTCTTTGCAAAACAATCAACCAAATTCTTGAATTATAACAAATTATGGTGTATTAATAAGTACAAAATGTTTTTCATGCGCCCTCTATACTCAAAAGTAAACAACTAACTAGTGTTGATTTTTTTCAAGTCTCCGGCATAATAGTATAGATGGCACTGCCACACAAATTTTTTAATAACTAGTCAAAGACAAGATGAAAATAAACAAATGAGCGAATACCTTCTTAACAATGGCGTACTTTCTAAGAAAGTACTACACCTAATGCTAAATTAAGAAGTTGGTCAGCGGAAAGAAATACGTTTCTAGCTAAATAGTAATGAATAATTTTGTTTTGCATAGGGAAAGAAATTCTAGTACAGTGAACGAAAACTAATATAAATTGTTGGTAAGTTTGCAAAAAGAAAAGCCAATGACCGGTTTTACTCTTGCTGCAGCTCGTCAGACTGGCGCACTTTTCTTTGCAAAACAACCAATTAAATTCTTGAATTATAAACAAATGGCGGTGTTAATATGTACATAAAATTAATGAATGTACAGTTTTACACAAAAATCCGAAAATTTAATTCTAATATACACCGTAGACGTAGTATCTGCAGAACGAATGAAAGAGTTTATGTGACATAATCAATATGACAGTTAAAGGCGGTAATCAAACAATCTCCATTAAATAAGTTGGATATTTCTTGATATACAGACATAAAGTAAAAGATATTACTTATGTCTCCAATTAAAACACGTATAAAAATCGTATTGCATTTCTAATCAAATGCAATGGTAAAACTTTTAAAGAAAATAACGTTAGGTCATTAACTTATGAAGTACATGTCGTCTTTCGTGTTTTTTGCTATAACTTCAAAACTTGTAAACCCTTAGCAGTTACATTATGAGAAATCTTTTAAAAGATGAAAATATTAACCGCTTACGTCGCTCTGGGTTATATCAGTTTATCTTAGTGCAGTCTCCCTTTTTCTTAATTTAAAAAATATTTTTGACGGATGTCAATGTTCGACATTTTTTATGTTAATCAAATTTCAAAATGATAGACGTATTTGCTTCTAACCGCTAGTACTTACTCATGATCTGTACCTAAACTTATTTAATTACTTTTGTACTTTTCATGGTAAAAACTATCTTAAAAGGCTTACTCAGGCTGTAATAGAAATCAATCAAGATACTATTATATGTAAATGTTTAAGGACACTACAGGTTTGTATTAAAAAATAAAGGTTTGCAAGTGTTTTTCATTTATTTTTCAGACAAGCTAGCGTGTGCTGTAACCAAATGCAGATCAAAATTCATACGATGGCTGGCACAACGGCCAGTCATTCTTCTAATTACTATTGTAGCTGTTGGTATTATATTCTTATCAACTGCAGCCGTAATTGTGTTGTGCCCTTTTGCGATAATCTCTAATTACATAGGAGTTATGGCGGCATCAAGTAGTGTTATTTTTAAGTTTATCTAATTTAATTTACTTGTATTTTAGATGCTACTTACGAAGAAATCGAAATGATGGACGTATTGTTCAACGGATTCTTGAATGCTTTCCTTTTTGTATGTTTAATAACCTTTGTGTTTGTGCTAATTACGATTACCAGTGTAATGCATTCGTATAACCTCCTTCATGTTTGGTTTTTTAGAAATGTGGAAATTTATTATAACTGATTCAATTACTATCTCTATAATTTTCAGTCCTTACTTGAATAGCACATATTTGTATCCCATTTTTGCTAATATCTGTGAATAATTATGACAAGGAGTAGGATCAGTGGATTGTAAACGTATAAAAAACAGAAACAAACAATAGCTGGAGACACAAAATATGACGACTGATGATACCCATTTCAGAAACGGGTGTTTGAAGCAAAACGTTATTAAATTTGGAATTGCCCAAACGTGACGGGAATCCCGTAATAAAATAAACATGCAGCGGCCAACTAAAAAGTTGTGGGAGTGGACCACTACAGCTATAAGTGGCAAAAAATGGAACAAAATTGTGTAAGGTTAAAACCTTTTCCTAAGTGCGATTGCAAGCTACGGTATTATTAGCACTTAGGTTTTCAATCCGTCAAGTTTAAAGGGTGCCAACTACGTCTACTTTAATAGGATTTCCTCTGAACAACGAATAACCCAGAGAATTTTTAATTATGGAGTATTCTTTTGGTGAAATGGATTTTCTTACAAAAGGTCACCTATATGTTTGAACAAATAAAACACAAATATCTACACATATTGCTTAAACCTATTCTCAGTAACATTATTTGAGCATTTCTGTGAACGAATAGGCATAAACAATTTTTAACTTACAGTTATATTCGGGTAGTGACTTAGAGAACCCTTCCGAATGGACCTGCACCTTGAAGAAGTTTTACAATACCAGAATATGTAGAATGGCTTGCATGTTTCAGTGAACTAATGAACCAAACCATAGGTTTAAGTAAAAATTAGTAAGGTCTTTAGTGAGGAACCAGATAAAGACAGGTTCTCGGAAGACGGTAGCAGCTCTTTTGGTACTTAGAGTGGCAGAGACCAAAGAGGTCGGTATGGAATTTTAGGATACAACATTGCCATGTGGAAGGCAACGGGAAACCACCACCTATCAAATACACAACGTACTAAAATTGTTTTAAAAATGTCATTTTCTGAGGTAAAAGACTCCGGAGTTAAAATGCTCCCCATTAGAATGTCCAAGAGCGAACTATTTCGGAGGATGTGATCGACATGTTCAATAAGAGGTAAAGAAGAACCGGGAGCATGCTGTGAGCTGGGAAATGGATTGATAGAAGCGGTGAGCAAGTAAGAAAGCTAGAAACATGAAAATTAAAACGAATAAACTAGCATTAAATATAGTATGATTAGCTAAGTACGGTGGCCAGAGGCAGAAAATTTTTGGAGAGGAAACGTTTGGGTAATTCATACTCAGAGGATGGAAATTCGGGGGTTGAAATAATTATGCAGAAAAACAGGACAACCATCTTAGCTATTACTCGGGGTTGCGATTCCCTATCTCCCCTACTACCCCGTGCTCCCCCATTATCCCCATTTTCCTCAACACTTTTCTCATTCCTACCTTTCCAAGGATTGTGATTATTTCCTGCTTTATGTACTCTCCCCCTATAGTGATTAATCTCCTTCTCATCGATTCTAATTGCTTTATTAAAATTATTTCTCGAAATCGCTCCTCTATTTCGTTGATCATATGGTTCATTAACGGCTTCTGACGTGTTGTCAATTGTCCTCAAATAAACTTCTACCTCATCTATTGTCTTCAAACCTAAACTAACTATTCCCATTCTCACATTTCCATCAAAGTGTCCCACTAGTATCTCGACAATTTCCTCCTCGCCAAAACTATAATTTAAATTATTCGCTTCGCGAAGTTGTCCTAGGAAATAATGGGCTCTTGAACCATTCTTAAAAACACCATATTTTAAGCTTAATAACGTTTCACTGAACCCTAAGCGCCTCTGGACCAACGATAGCTCCTTATCTTCTGGCACATTCGACTCCTTAAATCATGAAATTAATTTATTAATAAACTGGATTAATCCCTCCTTCAGGTCTAAACTGCACTGAATTACTCCCAATTTATTCCACATTGACAAATAGTGTGGGTTTCCACATCCGACAACGATACTGGTTTATCTGATTTACTATCGGCTTTAGTTTCATTTTTAAATTTGGGAATGAAATTCGTCTTCTCTCGAACATCTAAAATTTCTTTAATTTCATTCAAATTTTTCGTTATTTAGCTACTATTTTGAGCCAATATAGAAAAATTTTGACAAATCTACATTATTTTCTTTCCAATTCCCACTAATCTCTTTCATTAATTTAGTAAGCTTCACAAAAGACCTATTCCCAAGTCTGCTTTATTTTTCTTACTTCTACGCCCTGACACAATTACAATTCATACACAATTTAAACTTGTATACACCCTGTCGTATACAAAATTAACGTTATTGCCAAATGTACCTCACAACCCAAAGTTTTGTACCCTCTTGCCCTTTACGTGCAGACGTCAATTAACAGGGACCTTAAAATAGATGATCTTAAACTTCAGAGTCGATCCGGGTAAAACATGTTACCAAACCATGAGCTATAAATGGAATATTTAACAATTGAAATACAAACAGAATCTTGAACATATTTAATAAAGTACTAAATCAAATATCAAGCACAATGACTATAATTAATTGTTAATATTAAAGAAACATGCGAACAAATTAATACATGGACCGTTAAGTGTCCTTAATCCTAAAATAAACACAACTTAAATCTAACCCCCAAACTATACATTATTAAGTCAATAAACGCAGTTACCATGTAAACTAAGAGCAGCCTCTGTTTAATTATCTTTCTGCCGCGATTCAACGAAGCCACTGATAGTAAATTGTAAGATGGAAGTTTAATTCAATGTATATGATCCCAGTTGCAACTGGCTGTTTGTAATTAATTCTGTAGGCACAACAAAATAACAGGAAACACCCAGTCTTTGGCTACGGTTGAATAATGCAAATCACGTACACGTAAGTTGATGTAACTCGTAAACAAAATATAGCAATAAAAAACCGTTGGCTATCAAGTGCTGATGTGACTTCAGCTAACATAAAATATATGGTTCAATCCTACCTTACTTCCTCAGATAGTTAACTTAACACTTTGGTTATAATATACTTCTTAATTAAATTATCGTTCACCCTTACTTAAAAAGAAAGATCCGGTTGCACTACTTACTGTCTCAACGTTCAAGCCACCACTGATTTCCTCTGCGCCCGCGTTACCTGCTTAACGACAAGGACTCTGGAAAAACTCCAGCCCTAAAACTATAATACTATACGTTCTTCTCAACCATAAGTCCTAATTTACTTACCACAATGTAGTGTATTTATGCCGTGGGCAGAACATGCGCATCACAAACGTAAATGGTAAACGGGTAACTTGATACTACTAAAATACTACTAATTATTAGTATTAAAACAGCACGTGCCTAGCACATCACCCCCCAAGTTTAATTAAGTATCGAAACACAGAGAAGATACGAATTCAACTTCATGGTTATTCCTGGCATAACACGGTGTGATGATGTGAATTGTTTTCAGATACAGTCCCATAAAGCAGTTTTAACGAGTGACTCCATAACCCCAAATGGTAAATTAGTCCTTGTGTATTGTTTACCTCGTCGACTTTGTTGCATTTCAAATGTATCCGCGCCTTCCCTTTGGATAATTTCTTATGTTCGGTTGTTTAACTAGATGCGGTGACGATATTCTTTTTGTTTTTGTTTAGATTTAAGACTGTCTCATGTTCCCGCAGTGTCTAATCATTCGGCTGGCAATCGTATTTTAGAAATATCCTTTCTTCTAGAGCCTTTTGCTAACATTTTCTTACGCTGAGTTCATTTACATTCACAGGTATTCCTCATAAAATTTTAGAACTTAATTTTCTATTGGTTTTCCTCTATTTATTTTTTTATTTGGACAATTTTTTTTTTAGCCACTAGTACGGCGATTTTCTTAATATCCTATTAAGCATTTGTTAAACTTTGCTTACTTTTTCGTGAACGCCAAGAGTTTCGGTGTTGAGTAAAACTATATTACTACAGCTTACTATTATTTGCATCCCTTTCTTTGATAAACTAATGTTGGAATTGTGTAATCTTTCTAAGGACGGTTGCAGCATATCGTGATATTATTGACGATTATTATCACAATCTCGGCTTCCTATAAAAGAATATTGTGTAAGTTCATACACTGTAATTTATTTGTCAAACACGAAACTACTTACATCGGAATTTACAATACAATCTTTTTGGGTGACAGGCAACAGACGCACAACCTTCTTAAACAATAAACTTAGTACGGCATAGAATAGTTGAGTTATTGGAAATAGACTAACGAGCATGTCCGTATACAAACAAATAAATAGTAACATAAATTGCATAAAGAGTAACGTATATTTAAATTAATAACAATTTTTAACAGGTGTAATATTAGTTTCCAACTTACGATGCACTACACAAGACATCTTCGTTTTGACTAAACTGAGCTTAGTTCACTATTTAAATACGTCTTTGGCTTACCTAGCTTAAATAAAGAGCTGCATGTTATAAACGCCAAATAAAAGCATCTTTTAATAAATGTTTCCCATTTTCGTTTTTGAATTTATTATATGTAGGATGTCATACACTTTTAAAACAAAATAATATACAGTGAACAACGAGCGTTTTCTCTGGATACTGCAGTGTCATGTATAATCAATCAATTACTGACGAACATTAAGTTACTAAACTCTATTAAAGGTTCCGCTTTGCTGTTTGAACTGTGATGGATGATATGAATTATATCTATATGTTAACTCTATTAAATCTTAACTATGGAACTACTCCATCGAAGAATTTATTTATGGGCTTATTGATTTCTTAATATTTGCAACTTTACTCAGTGATTGAACAATTATGTACCCCGGTGAATAACTAATAAATTTAAATTTAGCTAAACTGAGTTGAGGATAGATACTACGAAACTAAAATTAAGTATTCACAATATGAAGAACTGATTAAGTTATAATTAAATGTTACGAGAAATAACAGACAGTACCAAAAATAACTACTAATAAATTTTTTATAGAGTTTTACTATACCTAACGAGAATTCTTATGTAATTGTAACAAGCAGGTTGGATGAAAAGCGCCTTTTAGAAAAAGAAAACTCTTAAGACTTTTAGCTAACTGAGTTTTTGATCGACGGTCGCATGAGATTGGGTCAGTAGGTTTATTAAAGTTGGAAAAATAAGATAATGGACGCTACCTAAATTTTTTATGAAGCAACTGATTACATCAATTTGTTTAAGGGGAAAATTTGGAAACTTAAATGTTTTCTAACCTCTTTAAGAATTAAGTTTAAATACCACCTATACGTTACTTACTTCTTTACTGCACTAACGAAGTTCTAGGATGGCTCTGAAACATAATTACAACTAACAAAGATATCATTTATCTAATAATTTTGTATCTACACGAAGTCCTTAATTTTGTTTCAAATAGTTATCATCGAATCGTTATATGCATTTTTAGTGAATGAATTCCTTCAAAGGCCATACAATCTTTGGGAGAAATTAAATATTCATGAAATAATGAGCTGAAGAAAAAAATTGATTCAATATTCTCATTTAAACAATTATGTACATTATAAATGCAATTCAACAAAAGTTAAATTCTTATGAATATAATTACTGCATTACTTAGAGGATGTAAAGCTAAATTTTAAGTTTTAATTCTACTGAATCCTAATTTGAATTTTGTATTTTATTAACATTATTTAATTTAAACTTAATAGTCCGGTGTAGCGCTACGTAAGACTGTACATGTCATTTAAATTTCTCAACATGCAAAAATTTATTAGTTAGTTAATCTTAATTTAAAATTTTATTTTTCTAGAATGAGGCCAGTAAATTAAACATCTTGAGAAAAAGTTTGTTGTAAACAAGATAAACATGACATTTAGTTTTAACTTTAAGTTTTGCAAACAACAGGTAACAATGATTTATTTATACTTTCTATCTTTCCATACATAGTTGACAAGGAATAATTTATAAATTTGAGTACGTGATTAATGAAATAAAACCATTCTATATATCATAAATATTATACTCTTAAAAAGGGTAGGCCTATTTTTTACCAAGTATGTTACTAAATTATTTGTAAACGGTTGGCTAAGTGCTTGCATATAACAGAGTATAAAGTAATTTACAACCACTCATCAATTAAATACTACGTATATGCATACACCTATATACGGAATAAAATACTGCACGCGCAGCAAAATTTTAGGAAATTAAATGGTCTTACCGATCGGCGTCAACGACCTGTTAACCTTTAAGCACATGATACAATCCAACAATTCAGCATGTATAGGCACGGACGGGAAGTCCAATACTTTTTCTAACAAATCTGCTTACAATTTAAGTACCAAATAGATTCCATGATGATAAATTTTAATTTAAACATCAACCAAGTTGAACATAACCATATTACTTTATTAAAATTTTTGTACGTAATGGAAGTTGCACTGTAATATACTTCATTGTAAATTGTAATTGATTATCTATTAAACAAACCGTTGCGAAGATCAAATTACTTTTCCATGCGTTAGTTGTCTTAGACAACTTTTAACTAAAACTGATTGTTTTAATTCGGCGTTTACACCAGGAAAACTTGGTTTCCTGCTTCATCTCGCTTGTCTGATAACAGCGCAAGTGACCTTTCGGCTTGACAAGAAGGCAAAAAGTGACCATCTGTCACGAGTCGACGAACAACTTGAAAATCTTAGATATCGTAACATATGAGTAAGGAACACGCAAAATGGTTTGTAATTATGTGATCAGCTGTAGTAGTAGTGTGCTTTAGATTTTATTGGTTTACTAAATATACAAGAGTACTAAAATCCATAAGATGTAAAACGTTATTGAATAAATACTAAATTAACGGGTTTGTAGCAGTAATGTCGACAAATAATTTAGTTAGGAACTTTTACATGTTACAAAATATAAAACAACAGTTCGATTTAGTGATAGGGACTTGGAATGTAAGGTCATTACTCAGAGTAGATAAGTTAACGAATTTATTAGTCGAAATGAGAAAGGAAAAGCTGGACATTTTAGGTATTAGTGAGGTGAGATGGCCAGATAGTAATGACTTTTGGAAAGATAATTATAGAATAATTACAACTTCTTCAACTAATGGACAGGCAGGCGTAGAATAGTGTTAGGTAAAAGATTAGGGCATAAAGTTAAAGAGTACTTACAATTTAGTGATAGAATAATTATGGTTAGATTGAGTACAAAACCCATAGACACTGTTTTAGTACAGGTTTACATGCCAACAACTCAGTACGAGGATGAGGAAGTAGAAAAGGTATACGAGGATATAAATAGTATAGTGAGAAAAGTAAAAGGAGATGATAATTTAATAGTTATGGGCGATTTTAATGCGTCAGTGGGAGAAGGTAGTGAGGGAAAAATGGTAGAAAAATTTGGGTATGGCAGACGAAATGATAGAGGAGAAAGATTAGTTGAGTTTTGCCAGGAACATAGATTAGTAACTGTAAACACCCTATTCGAACAACATGTTAGGAGAAGATATACCTGGAAAGCCCCAGGTGATAGGGCTAGATACCAAATAGATTATATTTTAGTTAAACAAAGATTTAGAAACCAAGTTAAAGCTGTCGTAGTTATCCAGGGACTGACATAGATAGCGATCATAACTTAGTTAAAATGAAGTGTAAACTTAAATTCAAAAAATTGAGAAAGATTAAAAGAGAGGGATGGGATCTAGGTAAGCTTAATGATAGTAGGGTAAAAGAGGAATATAAACAAGTATTAGATAATACGAGCAAAGAGATAGCTGTAGGAGGGAACGTAGAAAATAGATGGAAAGAAATAAAACTGACTGTACATGATACAGCAATACAGACTATAGGTAAGAAAAAAATAGAAGCTAGAAAACCGTGGGTAACAAAGGAGATATTAGATTTAATAGAGAATAGAAGAAAGCTTAAACCTTTCAGAGAAGTGGATAGTGAAAGTAAGCAAAATATAATACAGTTAGAAATAAGATAGTACATGAGTGTAGAAAAGCTAGAAATAAATGGATGGAGGAGAATTGTAAGGGAATACAAGATGATTTGAGAGTAGGTAAGACAGACAGGGCTTACAGGGCAGTTAAAAAGTTTTTTGGGGAAGATAGGAAAAAATATAATGGTATTAGAGACGAGAATAATGAGCTTCTAATAAATAAAGTTGAGGTAGCTGATAGATGGAAAAGATATTTAGAAGATTTATATAAGGGAGACGATATGGACGAGTTAGAGAACGACCAAGACGAGGATGTAGAAATAGGGTTCTCAATATTAAGAGAGGAATTTGATAGAGCTGTTCGGAATCTCAAATTAAATAAAGCGCCAGGGATAGACGATATTCCCGCAGAATTAATAAAATATGCAAGTCAGAAAACTTTAGACAGATTATATGAACTAGTGAATGTAATATATGACACAGATGAGGTTCCGATAGATTTCGAAAAAAATATTATTATCCCAATCCCAAAAAAGTCAGGAGCCGATAGGTGTGAGAATTTTAGAACGGTTAGTTTAACTTCTCATGCTTCCAAAATACTAACAATAATAATTAAAAATAGAGTAGAAGCTTTGACTGAGAATTATTTAGGCGAAGACCAATATGGTTTTCGTAAAGACAGAGGGACTAGAGAACCGATACTAAAGATTAGGGTAATTATCGAAAAAGGTTACAAAAATAAAAGACTCATTTCGCGTTTGTAGATTTAGAAAAAGCATTTGATAGGGTTAATTGGATTGTTATGTTCAGGGTTTTGCAAAAAATAGGAATCTCTCATAGGGATAGAAAAATTATTTACAGTCTATATAAAAACCAAAGCGTAGTAATTAGATTTGATGAAATAGATAAGGAAGCTAAGATTAGAAATGGTGTTAGGCAGGGTTGTATACTGTCTCCCTTGATTTTTAATGTTTATATTGAGGAAGCTTTAAACTTAGCCAGAGAGAGCAAAGAGATAGGTATTAGTGTACAGGGACAGAAAATAGACATGTTTAGTTTTGCAGATGATATAGCCATTATAGCAGAGTCTAGAAAAGAGTTAGGAGAGTTTTTAAATATTTTAGATGAGATACTACGGAGTAACTATAGTATGAGAATTAACTTAGTAAAGACAAAGATAATGACAAGTGAGTTACAGCCTAGTTCTAACCAAAATTAAAAATAGGTAATACCGAGTTAGAGGAGGTAGATGAATTTTGCTATTTAGGTAGTATAATTACAAAGGATGGACGTAGCAGAAGGGATATAATAGCTAGAATAGCTCAAGCTAGAAAAATGTTTTTAAAAAAGAAAAACTTACTAATAGCTGATAGTATTAGTTTAGATAATAGAAAAAGTTTCTTAAAGTCGTACGTAGGGAGCGTTCTACTATACAATAGTGAGACTTGGACAATTAAAGAAGTAGATAAGAAAAAGATAGAAGCCTTTTGAAACTTGGTGTTATAGGAGAATGTTAAAGATTAGTTGGACAGATAGAGTAACAAACGAGGAAGTTTATAGAAGGATAGGTGAGGAACCCTGTATGTGGAAACAATTGAAGGTCAGGAGAGATAGAATGATAGGGCACCAGTTAAGACATGAGGGACTATTTAGTAAAGTCTTAGATTATAGACTATTAAATAAAAATAGAGTAGGAAGGCCTAGACAAAGCTATATTAGTCAAATTATTAGAGATTTAGGTTGTGAAGGCTATGTAGACCTTTTTAGACTAGCTCAGAATAGAAAAGAATTTAGAGCTGCGTCAAACCGACTTTAAGTAAATTCGAAAACAAAAAAAAAATAATAAAAATCAGTTAACTAAATGTCACCAGGACATAACTCACAATTAGTTAGCGGTCTGGCATGTTGGTAGCGATTCGTTGCTTAAGCCTTACCATAACATATAATTTAAGAAACGTCACCATGACATAACTCACAATTAGGTAACGGTCTGGCATGTTGGCAGCGATTCGTTGCTTAAGCCTTACCATAACATATAATTTAACCCTTTCCTTTTTGAAGCTGATAACCAGGTTATTTTTCATTTCCTTATAAATGGTAATCATGTAAACATGTTAGATTTCTTTAACAACCATCAGGTTGCTAATATCTATGTAGAGTCAGCTGGATAGGAAAAAGATAGAAGAATATAGGAAGACCTAGACCAAACTATATTAGTCAAATTATTAGAAATTTAGGTTGTGAAGGATATGTAGATTAGCACATATTAGAAAAGAAGTTAGAGCTGCGTCAAACCGACCTTAAGTAAGGTCGAAAACAAAATGATGATGACATGTTACAAGTTTTATTTGTGCACAGTAAAGTTAAAATAATACTTGTTAAACCTATATAGTATTAAAGAAAATCTTTTCAAGTTTCTTTTGATACCTAATAGAGTTCTATATGTGCACTATTTGTTGCCCTGGCCACGTCTAAACGATAATCAGTTTCTTCCCAGATATTCAGCAGCATATTAGGCGTGACTGATGCTACAGCTGCAACCATCCTCTCCCTCAAATGAGCGATGTCACGGATCTTCTCGGCATAACCAATGTTTTTTACATGTCCCCAAGAAAAGAAATCTAGTGGAGTCAAATCTGGGCTCCTTGGTGCCCATGCAATAGACCCACGTCTATCAATCCACCGGTCAGGAAACGCAAGTTCAACACATCACGGACACGGTTGCTGTAGTTAGGTGGCGCTCCGTCGTGTTGGAAAACAATCGGTCCCTTTTCTAGTTCGATATCAACTATCTGTTGGAAAACGTATAGTTCAAGCATTTTACAATAAATATCCACACTAATTGTCTTTTCTGCAAAGAAGAAAGGCCTTAGGATACGATCATGTATCAATCCACATCAAACATTGACTTTGGGAGAGTTTCGCTGATGTTCTATGAGTTCATGCGGTGACTCCCCCAAATCCTACAGTTGTGTCGGTTGACACACCCACTTACGTGAAAAGTCGCCTCATTCGAAAACAACATTTTCTAGGAAGTTCTCATTTTCTTCAATCCTGTTCAAAATGCAGACTGCTAAATCGAATCTTTTCACTTTGTCATTGGGCTTGATTTCATGCAAAAGTTAAATCTTATACCCACGTAATTTGAGCCTCTTTCGCATAACTTTGTACACGGCAGGCTTAGGTATTCCCAATTTCAAATTTCGCCTTTTTAGGGCTACGAATACAAGATGTACGAATCCGTTCTACATTCTGTTCAAAGACTGAAGGTCTACCCGGTGGCTTCATTTTTAAGACACTACCAGTTTCCCGAAAGTGATTATACCACTGCAGAATAGTTTTGTTAGTAGGTGCATCATCGTCATATTCACGTCGATAATTACGCCGAACTGTGATCACTGAACTCGATTGAATAAACCAAATCACACACTGAGCTTTCTGCTGTAGCGTAGCCATGACTGGTGAGTGGCGACTGCCGGCCTGCGTAAGCAGCAGCATCTTTTCACCATCACGCTCGCTCCAAGGCCACGCACTGTCATCGAATATTAGCAAAACAATTTTGACAATATAGTGAACTCATGTTCAAAACACTGGTTCCGTTTCTTAATTATGATTTTTTAAATCAATGAGTTCTTTTATAAACTCCATGCATACTTGTTTCATTACGACAATAGCGACAAAGCGTGCAAAACATTTTTGAACCCAAGAATGCGCGCACAAGTACTCGAACCAGCTTTTGTACAGGGCAGTCGTATAAACAAAGCTTGTTAAACCACGTGGAACTTAACCACCGAGGTGCACCACTTTATACATGACACATATCAAGAAACCAAAGGTCAGCAATGTGCATTTAGTGCCTTTATTACCATTTCTTATGTTTTCAAAAACTTTTCGTATACGCATTCCGTATGTGCACCTATTCTAGCTATTTAGCTGGTGATCTGACGAGAAGATTTAACTTTGAATCTAGCCTGTACATAACAAACAGCCGTATACCTGCAACATGTTTTGACCATCGTCTCTAAATCCTGATACCATTCCTATAGAGATATATCAAAAACAACAAAATATTCATTTCCTGATTATGGCAAATTCATACCCTAACAAATTGCATTTCACTAAGTAAATTTTCTACATATAATTATTGGTTCAATTTCAAGGCTTCTGCATAATTAGTTGGATGTGATCAAGTTTTGAAAACAAACATTGCAATTTTTTTTTTGTCCTGAGTAATTGTTTTACACGTATTTCAACTATGCGCTAAGCATAATTCCGCCACTAAAACGAATTGTTGATTGGTGGTTTAACTTAAGACACTCATTAAACAAAAGAAATCAATTTAAACAAGCTTCAACTTATTACAATCGAATTCAGATTCTGTATATCCAGCGTATTTTAATTGCTACTGACAATCTTATCTGGGTGTGGCGAAAACACGTTCAACATTTTGAATCGAGCTTCGTCTTTGTCTAATAGCGTGTGGGATAGTTTATTTATCAGTCTAGACGATTTTTGTAGCGTTATCAATTTTAAAGGTTAACGTTTCTTTTATAACTTTAATCGTTGTACATTATCTTGAATTTTGTCTCTTTTATATATTTTGGGTTTCGTTGCATTTTTGTTTACTTTTCAGTAATTAAAAACTTTACACGTATATGTTCGTATACAGAACGTGCATTTAACTACCGTCCTACATTATTCATTATTATGTCGCCTAAGAAAACCTAGGTTCAGGCTCCTAATATTTCAAAATCACTACTTTTTGAAATAAACGATCTAGCTTGAACTATAAAGGATGACTCATCTATGATTGTTTTGTTTAAAATGCATGCAAAATGTATCTCTCAATTTTACGATAATATTGATTCGACTGATCGTTCAGTATTGCGAACTACAGCTCCGCATAAATTTTCTACACATTGATCTGTTTGTTCAAGGAATTCAAATCAAAGCACACCTGTCGAAATTGTACTAAACCACACTATATCTTTTACATTTTGAAAAGCAAGCTGCTTCAAGTCGCTCACCCGAATGCACAGATACACATACAGATAAAAATAAAAATGCATACAGTACGCAACAAGCATCTTCTGTCCATGCAAACGCCTTATCCTCGCAAACGAATTCTGATTTGGGGGTAACTATCTTACTGTCCATAGTTGTAGAGGAGGTGCAAGATAGTTGTAGTATCCTTAAGTCAGTCCGGTGTTTATTGAACTCGAATTCTAAGCGAGCTTCATTGGCGACGCTTGCGAGAGCAAACTCGGGCTTCCACATTCGCGCTCGTAAGGTGCAATTTAAGGTCAAGCTACCTCTGCTATAAATCGCGGCGCTACTAACTGCAGAATCCGGTCTATTGCTGACCATAGAAACTCTCTAGATTACAACATTTATTCTTTCTTCTATTTCGCGTAATCTTCCTAGCGTTTAGGATCCAAACCTATATAAATAAACACTTGGACGCTTTGCCTTCTGTAAATTCCGCTTGGTGCAAGCGGCAATCGATCTTTTTATTGAAACCGACATTCATCCTTTTACCATTAATGGTTGTGTTTTCCAAGGTAAGTTTCTTCAGGCCGCCGCAATTGATACTATTTTTGGTTGCACAGAGGTCCTACTTGAACCTTGTAATTGAATTGGGATCAAATTTCTAAATACACTTTTCACCCAGATTTTACTGGTCCTTTTACGGTGTGTAAATTAAACGCTCAACCTGAGCTGCACAGTCAATACAACAATTTTATGCAGGATTATTTAGATTCTAGTCAAATGACATTGTTAAAATCTACGCCTGTTGGAAATGATTATTACTTTGTACCTTATCATGTAGTCGTTAATGATGAAGGTAATACAAAAAATTAGTGTTGATTTTGACTCCTCAGCTAAAGCCAAAATTGATACTTCACTCAATGAGACTCAACTTGCTGGCCCCAGACTTCAGAAAGACATTTCCGCAATTTTAGTAAAATTTCGAATTCATCCTTTTGTTTTTATTTGTGATGTACGCCAAGTGTATGGTCACATTTTAAATACCAAAGAAAGATCGCAGGTTTTAATTAATTTTATGGCGTTTCTTACCTGAGGAGTCCATTTAAGCGATTAATTTTAACGATAAATACCTTTCAGCAACTAGCTAGTGACACCGATGACAGGTTTCCGTTAGCAGCTGAAGCTATACGGACACAACTATACAACGATGAATCGTGTGTAGCGCTAAATTAGTGTCAGCCGCCCTCACTATTCGCAATAAACTTGTCGAACTTCTGAAATTTGATGCGTTCGAACTTTCCAAGTGGTGCTCAAATTCCGTTTGCATTCCTGTTGAGTTTTGCCAATCTAATTAATTCGATTTTAATTCTAATGAACCTCTCAAAATACTTGACTTTCAGAGATCTCTTGTAGAAGCCTTTTTTTCATTTAGGCTCAAACGATAAGACCCAATTTTTACAAATCTCAACATACTTTCTCAAGTTGCCAGAATTTAGAACCCCTTAGGGTTACGTTCCTTGACGAATATATGGACAAATCGGTCTATGGTGTAAAGTATAACCACCAATCCGATAATCATATTTTGGAAAAAAGTGTATAGGAAATTGATCTAGAAAACAG
This sequence comes from Platerodrilus igneus, assembly GCA_036346225.1. Classification (NCBI taxonomy): domain Eukaryota; kingdom Metazoa; phylum Arthropoda; class Insecta; order Coleoptera; family Lycidae; genus Platerodrilus; species Platerodrilus igneus. The sequence continues at coordinate 504,318 of JARFIW010001130.1, forward strand.
TGACATAACGTTAAATAGTAGCGTTTATCCTGGCACTAGAGATCTAACAAGAGTTATAATTATTTTTAAAGTCCTGAACATTTTCCTATGGAATGTAATAAATTAGTTCAAAGATTACATTCCCTACCTGTTGTTTCGTGCGTGCACACAAATCGGGCACAATCGGGACATATCCGAATAAGAGTAGCTCATATAAAAGGACTGTTCGCGCAGAAGTTATTATTTGTCGATTGTACAGTTTAAAGAGACGATTAAACAAATATGTATAAATACTTTCGGGAGGTTATTCGACGATTTCGCAATGCTCTACGAGTAAAAAAGCAGAATGCGGGCAACAGTTTTCGATAGAAAGAGAAAAATGTCTTATGTGTCAGTAATACGAGGAAGCAATACAGCACAGTACTGCTGTGTTTGTATTGCCCCAGGATTTGGATGATTTTATGGAAATAATCAAGGACATGAGGTTTATGAAACTGTTGGCAGATATTCAGACAGAATATGTACTAAATTGTTAGCTTTAATGTAAAAATTTATATACTATAGAAGCTGTATTGATACCTGTCAGTGAAATTCGGTTATGATAGTGACCGCACCTGCGTGAACGCTAAACCAATGGAAGGCTGGTTTTTCTTTACATATTCCAATGTTCACCGTTCGTTGAATACTAATCGTTTCAGGTATTATATCAACATTTCTTAAACGCAAATAATCACTTCAACTACTATCATAAGACCCAAATGATATAAATTTAGAAATTATTTTTGTACATATTAGCTTCTTTATGTTGTAAAATATAAAGTATGCATTGTTATTGTCTAATTCTTCAAATGTCCACATAACTGAAATGGGTATCTAGGTTCTTATGAAAAGAATTACAACAAAGATGTATATTTATTAAAAAGGTGCTATAAACGTTTTGCAAAATTATTAATCAGAATCGTTTTATTTAAAACTATAACATAATTTTATTTACAGCTATTAATATCTGTAGTTGAAGTATAACAATTTAGAAAAGTATAAGAGAATTAACCGTAATATGCAGGATTGCAGTGACAGAAATTTTTCTAAAATATATAGTTTAAAATTTAAACATCGCTCGTATATGCGTGGAATGGAAACCTGTTGCACTCTTCCATATACTCAATTTGTTTACAAATACTGTTTTCAAACAATCTTAGATATGTTCTTATAAATTTGTATAACATGGCCCCAATATCACTATAACTGTATTTGCTTATAATTCTATCATGTGCGAGATTCTGTAAAACATCATTCCTATTACACTTTTCCATTGCTACATCTAACAGAAACAGATCAATATTAGAAGTACCGTTTCCTGTTAGTTCTCTTAACGTATTAGCGTAGTTGAGAACGAGCTGAGATATCCTTAAAAATAGTTCTAAAGTTTCTTTGGTAAATAACACATAATCCTCATCTAATGTCACCATCTTTACTAAACAATTCCTATTTAAATAAAAATGCAAGCTGTCGAATTTGCATATCTGATTTCGCACACCAATTTCCATATTGCGTAAAATATATGGAAGATTTGATATTAACTTCCTAAGTACATTGAAGGATGCATTAAGTACGGTCTGCGAAATGATGTCAACAAATCTGAAAGTTATTTTATAATTGTCGAACTGGTTTAGGCTTAAAATTATGATTTTAGAAGAATATTTTGTTATGGCGTATGGTTTTGCAAATGGCAACTTGGTTCGCTCTAATTGAATTGCTGCGTTTATACGTTCTTCATGCGCTGCGGTCGACTGCCTTTCCAAGTTCTTAGTTTACTTCCACTCACCGTTTGTAATTTTTAGTTCATCTTGGAAATAACCATCTCAATGTGTTTTTCGTTGTGTTTGTTTACGGCGTCATCTTCAGTAAAAACAAACGCTTGCACACACACTGCATGAGAAACTTAAGATGGTTATTCTAGAAAAAATAATGATTAACAGTTTTGAATTATACATGTAAATATTAATTTCTTCGACGTTTACAGGTTAAAATTCAAACTAAGACTTACCTTTCTTTGTCAATAGTCCCCACACAGTGAATATTTCGAAAAAATATATTATTAAACGTTGACTTAATGAAAATGTGAGCAATAATGTTGTAGCGTTAACCTTAAGTGGATAATATAAAAGGTGCCTTGCAGGTAAAGTTGCCGAATAACAATAGCAGTTTAAATCGCAGTTTAAATATGCAAGTTTTAAAAATGTTGTCTTACTCCGAAATTTTTAAAGGTGGAAAATTCTACAAAACTATTACACTTTGACTGACTTTTTTTTCAAAGACAAATTCAGTATAGCTTGTCCTTACACTCGCCCAATCAAATCAATTTATTAGAATGCGTATTCCTATAGATTAACTAGAATTGAAGAAAAGTACCTTTCATTATTAATAGTCAGACGTCATTAACACAACAATGCAAAGTTAAGGATCCTACATTTTATTAAATTTATTTAGAAAATAGGTCTATTTTGAACTACATTTAAAATAGTATATTGAACTATTTTCTAACCCATCGTGCAAAATTAATATTTATTCAACCTTTTGGTTTAATTATGTGTATATAGATGCACTAATCGAAAATTTCAACAACCCTCGGTATTAATAAAGAATAATAAAGAATAATAAATAATAAAGAATAAATTAATAAAGAACGCAAGACCGTGGCTTACATTCTGGATATTCAAGGTTTCCAATTCAAAAACAGTCAGTTCTTTATAAAGGAAGTAGCTATTTTGAATGTGAAAAATAATAAATTGTGGCACGAAATATTGGCTATGCATTTGGAGTCCACCCACTTAAACGAAAATTTCAAGGAACATTGCGCATTGCTCTAGAAAAATCTGTACGAACTTAGTTGGGAAAACCAGTCGACCAGTGGGCTATCCTCACTGCACTTAACTTCATATTTAGAAGAGATAATTCCATTGCATGCCACTGTGTATATGAAGGGCGCACAAAAATGAAATATCGTATCCAGATATTTACAGCACAACCATATTGAAAATATTGAATAATTTAACGTTTCGAATTTGAAAACGTTAAGGATGGGTCATGGAGGATTTAGTCATTGTCTTATGCATATGGAAAACTATTTAACATGCGCCAAACAAAATGTTTTACTTATTCAGAATGTATAGTAATATGTATTAAAGTTTAAATTTTTGTTTACTTGGTTTTACTATATAAAATTCTACGAAAATATGAGTATTGGTAATAGGCCGTTCGTATATGAGTGAGTGCATTATTATTATTACAGCTTTATATAGAAATTAGATTTTTCATCGACGTTGGGAATTAAAACCCATTAGATTTTTGAGAAAATTTTAGACTAATTTGATAGGTCATACTACTGGAACGTAAAAAATGTTGGCTATTCTAAGAAATCTTTTGTTGTGTATGTTAATCATGAGGATTATTATGAGGATCCCCATGAAGAGGATCCGCTGTGAGAATCCCATAAGGAAGATCTGCTGTGAGGTTCCTGGTAAGGAGGATCTGGGTGGCGTTGTACACACAGGCTATTCAAATTTGACTCTTGCAGTTGGAGTCTCGCTTATTACTGGAAATAATCTGCGAAGTAATTTAACTTATCCCATTCGACATCCGAAGTATTGTCAAAAATGTAAAAATTACATTTCTGTTTCTTATTTTTCATTACACTTATTTCCAATAATATTCGAAATATAAGTGTTTTCCCATGTCTCCTTTTTACCGTTCAAAGAAATGACCCGAGTCGACTTGTTAAAAATGTTTTAACCTTGTCTGACCTAATTGCATTCCTTTTAGCGTCACCAAATATGCAGTTAATGGTACCTTATAAAAAGTTGCTTGTATTAAGAAAAAGAAGTTTCACTTTCAAAGAAGTCGATTGATCTGACCTCGTATGAATAATTATCCCTAGGTTAGTGAACAATGTTAGTAAGTTTATAATTGCATTCGCAAATGATATACAAGTTCTTTAATTTAATAACAATGCATGTACTTTCGCTCGGCGAATCATACAGAAAATAAGCCAAGTCTGCGATTTCAAAAAATATAATGTAGAAGTCAAAATTTAATTGTGTTATTAGTAACTATACTGTAGACAATAAGCATGCACTTTCTCTCTTTAGGTAATCGATTTGAAACTATGTAACGTATTTTTTTACTCAGTTACACTTTCCTTATTAATCTAATATAATGTCTCAATAAAATAAAAATATAATTTATAAATATCTGGTCACTTAAAATAATTCATAAAATATATAATGGGATATGCGCTCCTTCGCTTTAGAGGTATAAGTTCTTATAATAAGAATCGTCAGTCTGTTATTTCGTGTCACTTTTCTATCAGCGCTTAAACAGGTAAGCTGCTCTCAGCAGCGTAGAAAAGTCAAAATGACATCCAGGCACATGACCTGCAATACGGTCCGTAAGAAAGTTTTAATTAATTTAACCTTCGTGTCTGAATGTGGTTCCTGGCAGCTGTTGGGTGATGGTTTTATTTTGTATTCCACCTTTAGCGAGTTAGTTGATTCCTGCAAGCCGAAGAAGATAGAAGTCCCCCCATCATTAAAACAGTTGACATAACTAATTAGATAAATTTTATTAATGCTTTCCTCGTAGTGCAATATCATCAATACCATAAATACTACTAAAATGAAAATTTAGTTTGAAATTTAAAAATACAAGAAAATAATAGGACATACTTAATGGAGATTTGGTTGGGTTAGATAATATTTTGTTCGGAAGATCTTTTATAATTCCAGCGTTAAATTCAGTCGTAGTGGTATGTTTTCTGTTGTGTGCATCGCAGATATATATGGAATAGTCTACATCTGGTATTATATAGTTACAGTCTAAAAGTTTAATTTTTTTTATTGAACTGTACCTCAGCACGTGAGTGACATTTAATCTTTAATTCCAGTTATATTTATTTAAATGTTTTACGAATGATCGAAGGTTGAAATTTTACTTGATTTAGTTATCTTAAAATTCATTTAGAAAAAGAAAGATCCTGCACTAAACTTGTTACTTTACAAAATTTTAAAAATGGCTATGTAGTTTGCCTATCGTATTTGTTTCACAAGTAGACAGTAGTGACTACACTGAAAAAGTTGTTATTGACATATAATGTCAAAAATAGCTAGCTATCCAATATAAATACCACATGTAATTTTGCGTTACTTTAAAAATATCTTCAGTTATTTTGAGGTCATGTAGTTTGATTTTTAAAGAACGTGATGAATTTTTTTATAAGATATAAAGTAAAGCTAACTCTTTGTTGAATGATGCAATTTTATAAGACGTTAAATAATCAATTTTTTTGTAAGGTCGACCGTAGTACTACAGATGACTATAATTAAAATATGAAATATGAATTATTAAGAAAACATAAACTTTATAGTAAACTTATGCAGAAGTATTCAATTTAGAGATCTTTGTGCTTTTTTTGAAGACAGAACCATACTAGTTTCTGTTTATGTAAATTTTTGTTAAAAAAGTTAATGCTGAAACAAACCAAGAGAATTTAATTGAATAGAACCTATTTTTGCTTAACTCTTTTATTATTAAAAATTCAAGTGAAATTTATAGAATCTTAATAAGCAAGAGGTTAACTGTGTCCTATGATAACAAATACCCTGGGTGTATATATTCTTGGAACTTAAATTAAATTATATTATTTTTGATGAATATTTTTAAGGACACAAACGGTGTCCATGTGGTGCATTTGTTTGTTCACAGGTTAAGTTGAGACATCTGTAACTCATCTGGCAATTGATATTTTGGTAAGTGCTTTGCAAGGTTGATATACAGGTTTAGTGGCTATATAAGCGGTGCAGATTTAAGGTTTCTGCATTTCCCTATTACAAGTACATGTATCTTTGTATGTTGTTGTATTGAAAAATATGGTGGCGCTCCTTATCTATATTTTTGGTCAACAGACAACCCATGACCCAAGCTCATGATCTACCCAGAACTAACACTCTACTAGCCGTTTATCTCTAAAGAGTTTTTCTTTTCCTTAAGCCGTTTTTCATCCAACTTTACCTTGGACTTCCATCATTAATAAGAATTCTCGACTTTGTGATATCAGGTCAGATAGTCGTTAATGTTATATGGAGGTCCAATTTGCTATCTGATATTCAGGAGGGAAAAATAGAATATTTCAACTAGGCAAGTCATGAATTCCAATACCATGCATGTTAATTTATAAAATTTACGCTGACAAGGATTTTAAAATACTTCCAAACCTAAATTGATTTTTAAGGCATTGAGAGAAATTTATGTATAATTGGTTGTCTATAGCACCTATAAGAGTTGATCTTATTTTGAATATTTCTAGAGATTTGCGTTTCCCAGAAAATTATAGACCAAATTTATGTCTCATACCCTAAGATGATTTTGAGTACTTTCCTAAAATCAGGGGTATAACTTTGAAAGGGTATTTTGATTTAAACAATTCCGACGGTATATTAAATTATCCGGGAAATTTCGGATTAAAGCGTAATCTCGGGTAACCAAAAAGGATTTAAAGATCGAGTTAAATTTAAATAAACAAAAAATTGGCGTAACTTTGTAAGAGGTGATCCGATTTGAAAAATTTTGGCGGATTTAGATTGCCCGGAAGATTTTGTATCAGGTTAATATGGCTACTCGAAGAACAGTCTTATCTAGCATAGTGATGTGCAGTGATGGGATCCTATGGGTGGATCCCATAAGGTGGATCTGCGCCAGACTCCCCACAAACGTACTACAATTCTAGTTAATAGTGTTGACAGGTGGGCTGTTAAACCTATTGCTCGAAAATTTTGACATCTATCCGCACCTCTCTTCTTTTTTGGTGTAGTGACTATGATGCTACGTTTGAAATTTTTCGGTAGCTTGTCTGCCTAATACATATAGCTTATAAGTTGCAAAAAACGTTCTGATACTGCATGTTTAACGTCTCCTTGAGTTTCTACTTACACCTTATCTATACCCGACGTTCTATTATCCTTCATGCTCTTTTACTGCTAGTTCAAACTCATATCTGAGTATAGAATATCCCGTCATACTTCTCAATGTCTGATTCCTATTCTAGTGCTCCTAGTTCCCGTCCTGCATATAAATTACCTATAAATTCCTGCCATCTATCCACTTTCTCTACATTTTCTATAATGTATCCTCCCGTGTCCTTATATATATATATATATATATATATATATATATATATATATATAAATAGTTATTAAGATGAAATGAAAACCCAACTTTGTATTTTAAAGTTGAATTACCATTTCAAATCGAACTAGTAATTGAAAACCACTAAAAGAACGGCTACAGCAGGATTTGAACCTGCAACCTCTGATTCACCGGATCAGTGCTCTAACCAATTGAGCAAAAATGGGATGATCAAGTTATTAGTACATGAATTATGTATATAACTAGATTCAATTTCCTTAAATGCAAGACGTAATTGAAAAATCGTTAACAAGAGCCAAGCTTCAGTAGTATTAAGTATAACATCATCTAAACAATTAGGCTAGATAGCTCAATTGGTTAGAGCACTGATCCGGTGAATCAGAGGTTGCAGGTTCAAATCCTGCTGTAGCCGTTCTTTTAGTGGTTTTCAATTACTAGTTCGATTTGAAATGGTAATTCAACTTTAAAATACAAAGTTGGGTTTTCATTTCATCTTAATAACTATTAATATATATTAAGCATTCATTTGCATTCCAAATGTGGATTATTCTTCTCTCTCTCTCTCTCTCTATATATATATATATATATATATATATATATATATATAATATTATAAGTAGTTTTTTACACAAGGTAAGTTGATAAATACTAATGTACTGCAATTAATAAGATGAAATAATAACTTAGACTTTTATAAGTAAAGCCCAAATGATCACTTCAAATCGAGCTAGTAATTGAAAGAAGGAAAATATAAGCCTTGGACAGGATTTGAACCTGCATCTCAGTTTTGCCGGATATATATATATATATATATATATATATATATATGCAATGGGGCTTTATATACTGAAATGCATTCTAATTAGTTACGCTTCGACTTCCTTTGTTATTTTCATCTTAGTTTGTATCTCTTTTCACTTTTCTCCATTGTTTTTTATATTTCTTTATTTTTAAATAATTTTTCATTCTGTGGCTTTATATCTCTGACTCCCTGCTTCGTCTGGTCTGTTTTTATTTTAGGCTTTTTTCTATTAAATTTAGAAAATCTTTTGTCATTCATAATTCCTTATTTTCTTTTAGTTTATAGCCCAGAATATTTCTGCCCGCAATGCATAAACCGGATTTGATGTAATTCCATTCGTTTCTACTTCCTTAGTATCGGAAATTTTCCCGATAGTTTTCAACAATTCGTTTAACCTTTTCTAAAAACTTTTGTGCGTATCTTTATCTTTAAATTTCTCATAGTCAAAGTGCATTTTCTCGGTTTTTTCAAATTTTTAAATTTAAGCGCAGTTTTCATTATTACCTAAACCGTTGTCTAACAAGAATGTAACTTATTTTAATCTCCTGTTGTATACTGGTATCTTCCACGTGTATCAGCTTCTAGCATGATGTTGAAATAATGCCTTTGTGATGGTTCAATTGTTTTTGTCGCAAAATTCCACAAACCTATTTCCAATGTCGTTTCGCATGACTAACCTACTACCGCTCCTTCCTTACCCTCACTTTCCACCGCATTAAAACCTCCTGTAATTATTAAATATACATGCTTTTTTAAGAGTCTCAGTATGCTTTCGATATCTTTGTAGATCGTTTCTACCTCTTGCTCGCTGTAGCATATAAACTTGTACTATTACCGTATTTACCGATTTAGATTCTATACTAACGAAGAGTATTACTTTGTTCTTTAATAAGTAGTTTTCTACATTGTTCTATCGTTTTTTGCATAACTACCTCCATACCCAAATTTCATTCCTTCGATCCAGTGTAAAGTATTATTAAGTCTCCGCTCTAAAAATCCCTCGCCTATGGCCACTGAATTTCGCTAATCTCTACTACATCTAATTCTAACCTACCCATTTCAATTTTTAAACTCTAGCTTACCTACTTGCTTCATGCTTTTAACATTCCCTATATTTGATTTTTCAATGCTCCACTCGAAGATACTAACACTGGCTAGGAAGCGAATTTCTTAACCTGGTAATTTTGAATTTTGCTAAACCCTTGCTATTCCAAGCAAGGTGGGTATATTTACTGTGCGTGACAATTCTCACACACAGGACCTACAGTTTACCTATCATACGAACAAAAGCATATTTTTGTGAAAATTGCTCGCTTAACATTTTTCAAATGGTCCAGATGAGGGAACCAAACCCGAGACCTTGCGATAAGTAATCACACGCGAATGAGTTTAATTCACGGAGCCGCCCATCTAACATTCTACACTTGGACTCGCAAAATGTTCCCTGTTCTCATTTTCCTCTTATTGAACTAGCCAATTATAACCTCCAAAGTAGTCCCCTCTCGGAGATCCGAGTGCGGAGAATTTTAACCAAGGAATATTTTACTCCAGAGGATGACATCACTTTGAAAGTATTTCCAATACAGCTGTGCACTTAGGAGGTTATGTGGTGGTTTTCCTTTGCTTTCCATATTGCAGTAGTGTCTCTTAGAGTGCCATACCGACCCCCAGTGGCGGCGCTAGACCAAACGTAGGTATCGGCAACATCAGTTTTTCGAGGCCCCTAACATTTCTCAGAGCCCAAAACAAAACGTTTAATGACCTGCATTATACCAATACATACTAGGTATATATAAGTATTTTGTAGCTAAGCTAATCAAACTGTGGCGGTTAATTAGAACTCAAGGAGCAAATTAACTGTACGTAGTAGAAGGTAAGATACATGATTGAAGATGAATAGACAATTTGAGTGTCTATAATATATAACACTTGGGTTCACATGCTGTTTGTCAAAGAAGTACAACCAAACAATTTCTTTTAAAAACTATAAATTATGATTAAGGACTTACTTGGAAATAACGAGATGAAGAAATATCCATTATTCATAGGCGGCTAGTTGCACAAAAATGGTCTCTGATGAAATTTCAATTACACTCATGGTATCTAACATGCAAATTTCACTGCGACATTTTTATCCGTTGAGATTAATTGACACAAAACATTATAACTCGTAACGTTCAGAGCTCTAGTCTAGTGGATCATATTATTATCGAAGCATGTATAATTGTTATATGGATAGTGAAGCTAACGCTTCTGAAGTGGCGTAAAACTGGAAGTGATGAAGCACCCGACTCAAACACAAATTACAATATACGAACTTTTCTGCTTTTAGTTTCACTGAATTTTTTCAATATTGTATCATATTTTAGACTAACCGCTATTTTGCTTCAATCGATAAAATTGACAACGCAGATAGTCTCTCTTGGCCCATGGCACTTCGTAAGTAGGTCTTAATTAATTTTAACTTTGAGAAGCTTCTCTCAGCAGAAGCTGTAGTGACCGGAACTGTAAGCATAATTCTGATTGTTATGTAAACATTTGGGTATACTTCTTGCAAATTATTTTCAAAAATGTACTGTATAAGTTGTTTGACATCTTTGATAGAGTCTCTTAGTGAATTCAATTGTAAAAGCAGAAGTTCTTAGCATACTTCGAAAGGCTGAATGTCGCTCGCCATCCCGAACTATTGCAGCTAAATCATAACGATGTTTAAGAAAGTCTTCTTTTTGTATAGATTTTAAATAATTTTTGTCAAAAATAAAGTCAAATTGTTCAAAATAATTATAGAGCGATTTGAATCGGCATTCAGTGTCGACTATGATAGCATCTAACATCTTATTAAAAAAGTCAACTTTGTACTGCATTTCAGCAGATTGTATTGGTTCATTAATATTTTCATACGAGAACATTCTTTTCTTTTTGGCCAATCTTTTTTCTGTAAATTGAGACGAAATCTCATAATTACTCTTTCCACAAACAATCTGGCTTCTGCAACGCTTTTTTCAAATCCTGTATCACGATATTCTTGAATCCAGTTACATAGCAAACGTAAAGTATCAACAGCGATCTTCAAGTTAACTTGAACCGATTGCCATAATTTACTTAAATTGTTCACGCGCAGTAAAATCTCGTACCAAACGTGTATTGCAACAATAAACTCAAAAGTGAACATTTCGTTGAGTACAACTTCACAGTCACTTAGAGTTTTGGAATCTTCAGTTTCGTTATTCAGGTCATTTGCACAATCGACAACATCATCAAATTGCAACAATATCGCTTTAACTGCTTCTATTCTATTTTCCCATGTTGTTTTAGATAGGGATTTTAATGTTAATTTTAATTTGGTTTTAAGGAGACCCCCAACGCTTGCTTGATTTCGTAAATAGAAGGTATATTTTATTGATAAAGCCGAAAAAGGTCTTGGCAGTTATAGTAGAATTACTTGTATCTATCAACAGTAAATTCCAACTGTGACATCCACAAGGCGTGAAAAACGCTCTTGGATTAATATTAAGGATTCTAGTTTTAACTCCTTTGTTAATGCCTACCATATTAGCGCCATTATCGTATCCCTGCCCTCCACAATATTGGATATCTAAACCATTTCTTTCTAGTTCTTGTAATATTGAATTTGTTAAATATTCTCCTATTGTCTCTGCGACGGCAATAAATCCAACAAAGTGCTCCTCTATCGCTCCAGTTGAAGAATTACAAAATCTTAATGTTATCGACATTTGTTCAACACGGCTGACATCCCTGGTGCAATCAAGCATAATCGCGTAGTATTTTGCTTGTTTGACTCTTTGTATAATCTCATCAACAACTGATTTAGACATTAATGTGATTAATTCGTTTTGAATATCGTGACTCAAATAATGTTGATTAAGCAGTTTTAATTAATGCGTTGCAGGTGTTCCCGTGGTGTCAGATCATATTTGGATAACAATTTAAATAGGTCTATAAAATTGTCACTATTATCGCTATTATTTAAATTAAAATTAAGAGATTCTCGATGAGCTTTAAATGCCAGATTATGTGAAGCTAAGTAGTTAATTATATCAATCAACCTTTCAAACAAGTTGTACCTATACTTTTGCGATTCTTTAACCAGTCTTTCGTTTTCTGCATCTATTGTTTTTCCGTGTTTAATTCCTTTATAAAATTCAATCCATTTAATAATGCACACCACGTGTCCATAACTTTGTTCATGTCTTTGCAATATTCGACTCAAATCTTTCCAGTCGCAACATCCTTCTTTTACCATCTGTGTTTGCAAATGGGAAAAAAGTTTACATGGAAAGCAATAAACTTTATCTTCAGATATAGAGTAAATTAACCACCTGCGATGTTGGTTTTCCCAATTACTCAATTTTCGATTAAAGTGGAATTTAGAAAAATGTCTATTATTATCGTCTCTGGGATAACTTTCGTCAGACGTCTCTAGATTTTGGTGAGGAGCGTTTTGAATTAAGTCATGACGCTGCGAGTCCGTTATTTGAAATACCCACTTTCCCGGATCAGAATCCATAAACAACGTTGTGAAATGGACTGCTTATGTATAAGAATTAGTGGACTGTAATCTTTTGAGGGTTAGCGGTAGAGGAAAATAAATGCAATTTATGTTTACGGTAAAAGTCACTCACCAAATCTGCAGCACTTGTTGTTCTAGCTAGATCGTTGGATGCATCACTGGAACTGGTAGATCGGCATTGTCTGTGTATAACACTCACCCGTATCACATTAGGGGTTGGATAGGGTAAGAATGAGGAAAATAATAAGAGGATTTGAAAGAGTGCAACTAAGTATGTTGTATCCGCGCGCACGTCCCGTACAACTGTCATTAGAGGCACGATATTATCGGATCGCTTCGCAAGTATTCGTTTTAAACTGAGAGCGGCGCGAACAGCTTATTTTTGAATAATTGAGTCACGAATGTTGTAGTCACAGTCTAACTTTTTACTATTACTGGGTTCAGAGACTTGAATAACTGTAGATTCTGCCAACTCTGGATCTGAAGTTGGTTCAGAAACTTGTACAAGAGAGTCATCAGACTTTAATGTTATTGTAGTACCGACCGGTCCTGATGAAGGTTTCTTAAGAAATTTCATCATACTGGAACTCATGGTTTGGTTGGACAGAGCCTTTTCAACTTTTCTTGTTGATGCACTAGATTCCCAATTCCTACCTATATCTCCGTCTCTAGAAGGCGCTCCTGACATTATAATGACGATATCAAATATAAAAAGCAAACACGCTTATACCAGCGCAGATTAAATGCAAAAAGCTTTGAATATTATATATAACTGATTTAAAATAGGGGAAGTAACTTAATAATTAATTATCCAAAAAATTAGACTAACACATGTAATTCACATCATACCCAATGTAAAATGTATGCATGTAATCCAAACAATATTAGCACGGAAGCTTTTAGTATTTATAATCAAAAATACCAACAATTATAGATTGTTTATCTTTATTTTAAATACGCGTTACTTTAGTCATTGGTTATAACTTCATACTAAGAGTAATTTAACTACACACTTCACGTATAAACAACAACTGAACGTCCGTAACAATTTACGCATACAGTTTAAGACGGACAAAAGAGGGTGGTTTAGTTTTGCTTGTAATTGTATACAAAGGGAGGGGGTATCGACCTAATACGTACCTGTACTTTAAACACTATACTATATTTGTATTCAACTTGTTTAAGTCATCTTGACTGCATTGTTAAATGTTAAACCTTAGATTATTATTACAAAGTACGTACTCAACTAAATAGAATTCTATTAGGAACTTCTGAGAAACATTTGGCTTACAATGACTGAGCTTGTCAACCTGAGAAGACATCAAACAATACCTAAGTAGCTTTTAGCCTGAACTTTATTCATTTTGGCCAAAAAATCATTTTGAAGATTCATTTTCTACAAAAGCTTCAATCGCAAAACCACGAAGTAGGGTTTATTTACAATTATATCTCACAAAAGTTACTAATAGTTATGGCATATAATAAATGTAAATTGAACATGTATTTTCAAATCCTCTTTGAAATGAAAGGCCTTTTAACAATGGACTTATCGTAACCACTGGGTGCATTGAATTCTTCTCCCTGCCGGGACAGGTAGTCGACAGGGTTTGTTAGTGTGATGCATTGCTTGCCTTTTCGATAAGAAATACTTGCTTTTAAATAAGGGTTTAATCCTACATTTAAAACATTGCAGAATGCTGGCGTTCGTTCTACGATAATAAATATTTTTTTGGTCAACTAATCTACTTCTGCCATTTTTTGCGAGGCCCTCTTGGGCGCGAGGCCGTCGGCGGTCGCTGACGTTACCGACGCCTAACGCCGCCACTGCCGACCACTAGGATCTTTGCCACTCTAAGTAACAAAAGAGCTGCTGCCTTTTTTCGAGGAATAGTCTTAATCTGGTTCCTCACAAAGACCCTATTAATTTGGTTAAAATTATAATTCGACTCTTTAGTTCACTGAAACATGCAATCCATTCCACCCGTTCTAAAACTTCTCCAAGATGCAGATCCGTTCGTACGACGAGTACATATAAGATTTAATTCTTTACAAAAATAGTTGACAGAACTTTTTTAAAATATTCAGAATAGATAACATGTCAGCCGCTCGTGTGTAAAGCGAATAAGATCGTCAACCTAAAGGAATTTCTAAAGAAGAACAAGACACGCATTTGGTAATGAGCAATCTCATAGGAGTAATAATTATCGTTTAAGGGTGACAAAATTCAGCTTATAAGAATTAATTATTGACATATCTCAGAATAACAGCTTTCACATTAGTATATTTCTTTACGTCAGTGCAGGTACCTTTCAATACGCTCCGTTATTATTCTAGTGCCAAAGAAAACCTTCACATTAGGAAATAAATATACCTATAAAATAACCTTTCGCGTTTGCATAATTGTATTAACCCACACAGCCCAACCACAAAGTTTAGCCTTTTATTAAAATTGAAATATAATATTCTACAGCAACGGACTTAATTATTTGTATCCGAACATCCTTATATAGCGCAAAAGTCTCGAATTGCATTATTAGTTCGTCATAAATATTAGGAGCACATACATAAAGTATGTTCACAAATGCCAATGGAAAACAGTTCGAAAAGGAATATTTTATTTGGCGTTTATTACATATTCAGTTCTTCCCTTCTTTATTTAAGCTAAGAAAACGGAAGCAGTTTCAATATTGATCCAATCCTAAAAGGAGAAATCAGGTTTAATATATCGTATGTCGTAGATATAAATTACACCCATTCTTGTAGAATGTCTATCACGGAGTCCTTTATTACATAGAAAGTTTTTGCAATGTGGAGCAGTGAAAACAGTGTTCTGCCAAAGTGCAAATAAGTTTTGCCAAAAGTCTCTTGCTTAAAGCGGACTTAGACCAAAGCAAGAAGTTTCAATTAATTAGGTGGCATTAACACTGGAACTAAACTTGCAGCTATTCCTCTTGATCACGCTTAGAAATCTCGGACTTAATCAGTTCCTACATTACTGTTCACTAATAGAAAGAGAATTTCGCATTTCCGTCCAACATTTTAAGAGAAGTTTCTTATAGTGGTTTATAAATAGCTCGTTTAAAGAGGTACTTCTATATTCTAGTAAGGGCATTTTTTAAATAGAATAATTCCGCTTTACAAAATTTTTTACAGTTAGCTTGAGATCTTATCTTGGCTTAAATTCAATTATAGTCTTCGTTGTTACAATCTATCTTCCAAATTCATATTATGTGGATACTGCTAATACTTAATGCCAAAGCTCAAAATTTAACGTAACTGGTGTCGCAATGCATTCCCATAAAAATGCAGTTAATAGAATCGAACTTCAGTTATGACTAATGTACAATACTACCGTCTTACGTACAGCAGCAAAAAGATAATGCATTCTTTTCACATTATAAACGGAGAAACTAATAAATGAATAAGAATTTGAAAAACGTTTACATAGAATAAGATTACCAACCTCTCTCTGTATATATCCCTCAAAGCACCGAATTGTGCACCGTAGTCTCACTTAAGTGTCACCATGACAAGCATATTACATTGTTTACTCATGCTGGGAGTGATTATAGCTAAAAACAGTATCTCACATACGAAAAGATACTGTAGCGTCGTTTAGTCTATAGCTGACCAGAATAATTACATCGGAATGTAATCAAGGCGCTTGTATACAAACGATGATTGACAAGCCCCTGCGGGCGATAGACTTGATTCACAGGTGCAAGAGCTCTGCAGTTAAGGATTATTTAGATTGCAAAAGTACGTTCGAAATGTTATTTACATAACTTCTGGTATGTTCCCGAAATAACTAGCACAATTGAATAATGCATAAATATTGGAAACCATCATCCCCTACATTTGATTTTCCAATGCTCCACCAGAAGGTACTACATTGGCCAAGAAGCGAGTTTTTTTACCTAAAAATTTTGAATTTTGCCGAACCCTTGCTGTTACTAGCAAAGTAGGGATCTTTAACGTGCGCGACAACACTCACACACGGGACCTCTATTTTACCTCTCATCCGTATTATTGTGAAAAATGTTCGCCTAACATTTTTGAAGCGGACCGTGTCAGAATTTGAACCTGAAACTTTGGGAATAGTAGTCACGCGCATACCAACTACACCACGGAGCCGCCCAGAAACCATCATCCACATCGCACGATCTAATCATGCAGGCAGCACTTACATACATGGGAAGTTTAACAGCAAGACTGTGAAGTTCTTAATTGGGACCGGGGCCACTAGGACAATTACCAGTTCGAATGTATTGCGCGACAGTGGTGCAGTGTTACCGGCGGCGGTTTGTTTTCGAACTGTGGCTGGTAAGGAAATCCAAAAACCCGGAATGCTAAATGTAAAAATATGAGTTAGGAGCAAGATAGGTAGTAATAGCGAACACGACCGAAGAAGTTACCTTGGGACTAAATACCTTGAAGAAGAATGGACTCCATGCACATATAAAAGAGGATGTTTTGAAAGTAGGGAATGACGAAGCACCATTTTGCAAAACAAACGACGTATCTGTGCGAATTTGTTTGACCGACGACGTCATCCTTCTTGGAAGGACAGAAAGTGTGATGATGGGATGCTTGGATGGTGTTGTCAGGGAAGATTTTGTGTACGCTGTTGAACCGATAAGAAACGAATCCATTGGAAGGGCGTGCTTGTGGGGAAGGCTCTGACCGAGGTAATGGATGGTGTACCTGTTTGGATTTTTAATGCCCAGTAACTACGATATAACGTTGAAAAAGAAAGTAACAATTGGGTGATGCTCTTCGGCCGTTCATATTGTGGATTGTACCGCTGTTGAAAAAGAACCACCCAACAAAGAGTGCTCAGCTAAATTATTGGACCAGTTGACAAAGCCATGCCGACGTCTTAAACAACAACGCCTGGCCAGACTTAAAAA
The DNA here is from genome assembly GCA_036346225.1 of Platerodrilus igneus. Lineage (NCBI taxonomy): Eukaryota > Metazoa > Arthropoda > Insecta > Coleoptera > Lycidae > Platerodrilus > Platerodrilus igneus. The sequence continues at coordinate 521,740 of JARFIW010001130.1, forward strand.
CTTGATCCGACGGTATTCAGACGTGTTTGCGGACGACGGTGGCAGAAAATAGTTGGAGATATGGAGAAAAAAGAGTAATTGAACACTTTGATAGCCCTTGGGCACCGCCTGTTGTGCTTGTTAAGAAAAACGACGGTTCAACAAGATTTTATGTGGACTACAAACAATTAAATGACGTGACCAAGTAGGATAACTACCCACTTCCAAGGACCGATGGCACCCAGGGTCGTGTTGGTTTTCAATCTTGGTTTGAAAGAGTGACTACTGCCAAGAAAATATGGAGCCTAGAGATCAGGAAAAGGCTGCTTTCATGTTGCTGCTGTTCTATGACAGTTTACAGTCATGCCGATTGGGCGTTTAATAGATAACATTTTGTGTTGGCATGATTTAATTTATGTTTTTGTGCGTGTGAGTTCTTATACAAAGAAAATTCCAGGTTTTTCTTCTTGTTCTTTTTGAAGCTTTAAACCTAAGTGTTACGTTTTTAGGCTGCATCAAGTGCATTTTAATATTAGGATAAAGGGATTTTTTAAACAATTAGGTGAAAGCTTTTTTCCCATCTTAAATTTAATTATGTTCTTACCTGCAAAGTTTTATGATTACGACTTCTTACGAACCAGAGGACAATAACCTCAAACTTATTGCTCGTATTCCTGACAAGCAAACATTTCTCAATGAAAGAAACGCCGTGCAGTTAGCGCGGCTAATCAATGAGAAGCGTTTTATGGAGGGTTACCAACAAGCATTTTAAAACAAGGGGATTGATTGCCGTCTATCGAACAGCATCAAACACGGAAGCGTGTTAATTCCGAGTGAAGATCTCTAAAATGCACATACTTTTTGCAATAACTTAAGAACCATTAAAGATATCGAGGTGCGATTTTCACTAAAATCTTTTTTTTACCCTTCATTCAATTCCCCTTTGATAAATATGTCTTTCCATTTAATTTTTTTAAGTAAATGAACAAAAACTGACATGATTGGAAAAAGCGTTCTCTAACATATTTAGAAAACATTAGAAAAATCAATTTAGTCGTTTTTCTTGATCCCTGAAAAATTCTCTTTCAAATGATTCTAAGATTATTAAATTCCAACATGGGCATTGTGAGATAACCCTATTTACGTGTAAACCAATTTACCAGGTCCTGCAGCTGTCCTTGTGCGATCTACAGAAAAAAGTTTCAAATAAAAGTTGTGAATAATAAAGATAACTGCCTATTCGCGTTTTGAGCATAATACCTTGTGCTTAAATTTTGGGAGAAAAAATGAATTTTGTTGTTGACCTTAGCAAATACTCCCCCTTGCGGTAGAAATTGAAACTTAAAAATAATTTCCAGCATTTTCTCTTGGTCACTTTACTTAATAAATTTTTTCCGCAACGCTCTAGGCCTTATACTTTATGATATACAGCCGCGCGATACGCTTAATGGAACGCCCGGTATATATAATGTATATATGTGTACATATATATATATATATATATATATATATATATATATATATATATAATATATTTTAAAGATAATGACCTTCTAGTAATATCGAATGTTTTAATGGGTTTGAGGTCAGCTGGTAAAAGAAAACTCTTTTTAATGCCTAAATTTTCGGATTTATTTAATCCTTGATCACAGGCTTCTAAAAATGTTACAAACAACTAGGCTAAATTATACAAATATTAATTGCAACTTACAAGATGAGTTGATTCAAAATTAACATCGAAATTAAATATTAGACATAACTTTTAGTTTTCACTTTTAAATGTAGGAAGGATATATAATTTGTATAAGAAGAAATGTAAAATAAAAATTATGTCAGATTTTGAAAGATTTCAAATTTTCTTTTTAATAGGATACTTGATACCTTTATTTAATGTATATGTTATGTTGTATGTGATAGTTGTTGTTTGTCTGTATGTGTGTGTGTGTGTGTGTGTGTGTGTGTGTGTGTGTGTGTGTGTGTGTGTGTGTGTGTGTGTGTGTGTGTGTGTGTGTGTGTGTGTGTGTGTGTGTGTGTGTGTGTGTGTGTGTGTGTGTGTGTGTGTGTGTGTGTGTGTGTGTGTGTGTGTGTGTGTGTGTGTGTGTGTGTGTGTGTGTGTGTGTGTATGCGCATAAAGAAGATAGAAACCTAAATCGAGCTTACATCACTAATATTATTACAAACTTTGTCGGTCAAAACCCAAAAACTAAATCAAAATTCTTGTACGACTAAATTCAATGCAAAAAATTTTTAAAAGAAAATGAAGATTTGTTAATAGTTAAAGCTGATAAAGGAAATGTCACCGTTGCTATATCTAAAACAAGTTATATACAAAAAATGTCTGATTTACTAATGGATAATAATATATACAATGAAATTAAAAATGATCCAACGGCAAAATTACAAAAACAAACATTAGATCTTATAAAATTATTAAGAAATCAAAAAATGATTAGTGATTTAGAGGCAAAATCATTTAATAATTATAACAGCACAATCCCAAAACTTTATGGTCTCCCAAAAATACATAAAGACAATTATCCACTCCGTCCCATTGTTGCTACAAACAATGCAGCAACTGAAAAGCTTTCAAAATTTATTTCTGAAATTCTAACAAAATCTATCCCTAAAAACAATCATAATATAACAGATTCTTTTGAATTTTCGGAACAAATAAACAATTTTCAATTACCAAAAAGTTATGTATTAATAAGTTTAGACGTTGTATCTCTCTTTACAAACATCCCTAAAGACTTAGTTATTAACAACATCAATAAATTTTGGAATGCAATTGAACCAAATTGTAAATTTTCAAAAACTATTTTTTTACAAATCATTGAATTTCTTTTTGATAACAGTTACTTTTCCTTTAATAATAAATTTTATTTACAAATTTTTGGATGTCCAATGGGATCAAATCTTAGTCCCATTATAGCACAAATAGTTATGGATGAATTATTAAATAATGTTATTCCACAACTTCCGTTTAACCTTCCATTTTTAAAGAAATTTGTTGATTTAATTACGGCTATCCCAGAAAATAAAATAATTGAAACCCTTAATATTTTTAATAGCTATAATAGTCATATCCAATTTACAATAGAAACAGAATCCAATAAATCGGTACCTTTCTTGGACACTTTATTAATTCGAAACGATGAAAATAAAATAATTTTAGATTGGTATCAAAAACAAAGCCATTCCAACAGATATTTAAATTACCATTCGTATCACCCTTTCAAAACAAAAATAAATTTCATTTTAGGTTTAAAAAATCGAATTAAAAGAATATGTCATCCAACATTCTACAATACATATATAAAAAAACTTTCAAACATTTTAAAAAACAACAACTATCCTACTCCTCTAATAACAAAATTACTGTATACCTCTGAAAAAAACACAAACAAAAGTAACAGTAATCTACACAAAAATAACACAAGTAGTAACAACAGCAAAAATTTAGAAATATATAAAACAATACCCAATATAGACAATGAATTAACTCATAAGCTAATTAAAGTATTTAAAAATTATAATTTTCGGTATGCAAAGAAAAATATATTAACAGTCAATAATCTCTTTTCAAAATTAAAAGATAAAACACCCAAACTATTTCAAAAAAATATTGTGTACCAAATTAATTGTTTAGATTGTAATGGCTTGTATATTGGGCAAACATGTCAATCTTTAAATCAACGTATAACTCAACATAGAAGTGACATAAAAGTTAAACCAAATTCCCGTGCTTTATCGAGTCATTCAGCTAATTTAGATCATAGAATAGATTTCAAAAATCCAAAAATTTTAGAATTCGAGAAAGATAAACAAAAAAGACTATTTCTTGAAATGTATCACATTTTTATTACAAAAGATAGTATAAATAAAAAAACTGATATTAGTGGTTTGAGCTCGATTTACACATACTTACTTAATTTTAAACATAGCTACATACCTAATGTAATATTTGTTAATATGTTTAACGTTATAAATACATACACACATACACACCACACAACTTAACGCATGCGCATACACACACACACACACACACACACACACACACACACACAACAGACAAACAACAACTATCACATACAACATAACATATACATTAAATAAAGGTATCAGGTATCCTATTAAAAAGAAAATTTGAAATCTTTCAAAATCTGACATAATTTTATTTTTACATTTCTTCTTATACAAATTATATATCCTTCCTACATTTAAAAGTGAAAAACTAAAAAGTTATGTTTAATATTTAATTTCGATGTTAATTTTTGAATCAACTCATCTTGTAAGTTGCAATTAATATTTGTATAATTTAGCCTAGTTGTTTGTAACATTTTTAGAAGCCTGTGATCAAGGATTAAATAAATCCGAAAATTTAGGCATTAAAAAAGAGTTTTCTTTTTACCAGCTGACCTCAAACCCATTAAAAACAATCGATATATATATATTATTCCACCCCTCTTTCTTTTTTTTATTACTTTTTACTTTACTTTAGTTTTTAACTATAGTCTTCCTTTTTATTTTTATAAACTTTAAAAATGTGCACACCTAATGCACTCCCCGTACTTGCACCGTTTGGTTGGTTCTTTTATTAAATATTTATTGCAATGCCTCGACTCTATAAAACTCTTAATCTCAGGGTATTCAAACTACTTATAGTGGATTCCGTTATAAGTAGATGTGCTACGTCCAACCAAAGTGCAATCTTTTGTTTTACTACTAAAATTGCTACTCTACTTTTGTATATGCCAAAATTTCTAATTAGATCAAAGTTACTATGTGCCAAATTAAATTACAACCAAAATTTGTATGACTAATTTTTGACGTATTAAAGAATATGATTTTAAACACTCACCTGGTCTATACTCCGTCGATGCCTCGCTGAATCCTGGCACAAAATCCTAATTACCGTATACGTCTTCACAATGATGCTCTTGAATTTCCGTGCAGCTTCCAGGTGTCCTCGAATTTTAACTGTTCCCCAATATCTGAAATGATTAACCCAAATTTTAAATTTAGAAAATACCGTGTTACAACTTCCCCTGTGCTAATATCCACTTCGAATTCTTGTTTCCTCTATAAAACCGTCCGCTTCTCCGTATCTAATCTCCAATCTACTCGTTTCTTTATCTTTCTGTTAGATGCTCCTTCTAACCTTAAACCACAATCCAATATCCAACTTTTAATCTATATAACCACTCTCGATGACCTTCTAACTTTGAACCACACTCCAATATCCAAACTTCTAATCTGTATAACCACTCTCGATGACCTTTTAACTTTGAACCACACTCCAATATCCAACTTCTAATCTGTATAACCACTCTCGATGACCTTCTATCTTTAAGACCACTCTCCAAATCCAATTTCTAATCGTCGCACAATCACTACTATTCCCTTTATAATTCCGATGCTTGTATCTTGTACAACTTTTCAATTAAACTCATTTTAAACAATTACTTTTATTTTCTTTTCAAAATATCTGAATACAAATTAGCACAGCTCTGAAAACACGTCTTTTACAAAATTGGTTTGAAAATAATCTGCTTTGTTTACTCTCTAAGGCGACCATGTTAATTCTCTACTAGCCTACTACATCTTAAAGTTCATCACAAATAGTCAAGTCCGTGTCGCACATACCAAAGTTCATGTCTTTTATACAGTTTCATAATCACATTAAATTCTAATATATGTCCTAAATCTTTACATTCAACCAATCACATTTTACGATGTTTTAACTAATAATTTTGGGTTTACAAATATTGTCCAAAAGTTGATTCTATAGAAAATGAAACCAAAATAATTTACCCTTGACCCTGGATGCATGTTGATAGTGAACATTCACAGACGCATCCGGATTTTGGACGGCAAATGTACTTTCAAAGGCTTTTTAAAATTCAACTCGGTATAAATCCTTGAGCATTTCACATCTTACTACGCCACTTAGTCATTTTAAAATTTCCTTTTGGTACTGAATTTCAACCACTATATTTGAATGGTATTTTAGTGTACATAAAATACGGCAAACATACATTTTTAAGTATATGTGATCGATTATGTGGATTATTTTTGTTTGGCATATACTATCTTGTACTAAACAACCCTTATAATTCTTAGTAGCTCCCTTAGACATTATATTGGCCCCACTGATTTTGAATGAAATTGGAAATTGCGTCGGCTTTACTCTTTCCTGGTGTGCATAATTTCTAGTTTTATTTAAAATCAAAACCCCTCTCTCACCTTTCTACTAAAGCCCCCTCTTCGGATTCCTACATATTTTAATTATTCAACCCCTATTTTTAATTCTCAACATGTCTGTCTAACTATGCTACATACTAACCTACCTTATAAACTAAAATAAAACTAAACCTTCCGTCGCATGAACTATATTACAACTATTCTACTAAACCCTCTTCCTGTACAACCTTATATGGGTATAGATTTTCCAAGTGGAAACGCCCACGATATACCCCTGTCATAGTAGCTAATTCCAATGTATTTCCTTCCGCAAAACTACGCGTAATCTTGTACGGCCCTTCATATGGAAACAACAACTTCGCGCAAATGTTCCTGTCGCGGTTCGAAACTCTTAACCTTTTCACCACCACCATATCTCCTATTTCGAAAGTCGTCCTTTTTTTGATCCTGCTACACCTCCGCTCGATATCCCTACGCTGCATCCTTTCGATCCTACGTCTAACGCTGCCCAACAACTCTGTGATGTCTTGTACCTCAACTTCTTCCCTCCATGGCCTAGCTGGTATAATCCTCCGAATCAATGTTATCGGACACGTTTTTGTCACTGAACTCGGTACACAATTCATGAAATTTTCAATCTGCGGCAGATATCTAACCCATCTATTATGGTGCTCTGGCGTTGCTAACCGTAGATATTTTATTACCTTCCGTATATATCTTTCGCATGGATTCGCTTTCGGATGCCGTATACTGCTGAATGACACCTTAATGTGTGCTCGATTTAACCCGTTCCTAAATCTTTGGTTGTTAAAATAAGTTGCGTTGTCTACCAAAATCCTTTCCATTCTCCCTACCTGGCTTCCAAATTCTTTAATCGACTGTAAAGCATGCACCGTGTTGCTTCGCCTGGCCGGAAATAATTTAACAAATTTTGAAAAAACCTCCACCATTACTAATATGTGTCGATACCCCTGTTCACTCGTAATCAGGTTGCTTAAGTAATCAATAGCTACCAATTCTAATGGTCCGCTCACGCTCACACTCATCGGTACGTTCTGCAACACCACGTTCTTGTCTTTCCCTAAGATACAAATTTTGCAACGATTAACCCTTTCCTTCACCACTGCGATATCGTTCCGTGCATAAAATGCCTCCCGGAATACCAAAAATGTTTTTCTTATACCTATATGTCCAAAATTTAAATGAATTTCATCTATAATCTCCACAGCCGCGTCTCTGGATACCACTACCAGCTCTGCCTCACCTATCCTTTTTACTACGAACTGCCCTACGATGGTAAATCCACGGTACTCCTCCACATTCTCGCTTGTTAATCTCTCGCGGATCGAGCTCACCTCACTGTGCCTTTGCGTTTCCATTAACTTGGCATTTGTCCACCGACCAACATCCCTGAACTCCTGCAAAGCAACTAAACAATCCTTCACATCTGTATTTTTTTCCACCTGCGGTCTGCTTAGAAAATCCGCCGTCACATTCTCCTTGCCTGGTTTGTGCTTGATTTCAAAATCGTATTCCTGTAATACTAACGCCCACCTGTACAACCTGCTGTTTAGAAACTCCTTTTTCTTCATAAATGTCACCACCGTGTTGTCGGATTCTATTAAAATTTGTTACCTAGCAGATAAAACGCAACTTTTCACTGCATATACTATAGCCAACATTTCCTTCTCTGCCGTCGCATATCTGGTTTCGCAATCTTTTAATACCCTCGAAATAAATACAATTGGTACCTCAGCTCCGTCCTGGATCTGCACCAACTCAGCCCCTATCGCATATTTCGACGCATCCGTTCTTAAAATAAATTCGTCTTTGAAATTCGGATATTTTAATGTCAACTCTTTATAAAATGCACTTTTCAACTCCTGGAACGCCTTTTCTCGATCAGCAGTCCATTTCCGTCTTTCATTTTTCTTCAATAAACTCACCAACGGCACACACAACTCAGAATATCGCGGTATAAATCGTTTATAATAATTTAGAACCCCTAAAAATCCCCGCAATCCTCTCACGTTCTTTGGTTGAGCAATATTTTTCAACTCGTCCAACCTTTTATTACAAATTTTCATCCCATTCTCACTGATTTCAAACCCTAAATATGTAACTTTGTTCTTGAACAACTCGCATTTCTCCACGTTCAACTTCAAACCCCCTTCGTCCAGCCTCTGGATCACCTTTTCTAAATGCTCCAGGTGTTCTTGTTCGGTCCTTGAAAAAATCAACAAATCATCCACATAGTGCGAACAGAAACATTCATACTCATTAAACAGCTTCTGCATGGCCCTTACAAGTGCTGCTGAAGAACTACTTAACCCAAACGGAACTACAGAAAACATGTAAATCTCTCCTTCAATACTAAACCCTGTAAACTTCTTACTGTCTTCATGCAACGGAATTAACCAAAATGAATTTTTTAAATCTAATTTACTGAAAAACTTCATCTCGTACACTTTGTACAACAAATTATCCAACCCCTGCGGTTGTTCATACTGCGGTTTCGTAATCGAATTCAACTTCCTCGCATCCAAACAAATCCTTATATCCCTTTTATTGGGTTTAGGAACAATAACTACCTGGTTCACATATTGAGTTTTCGCTGGTTCTATTATTCCATCTCGTAACATCTTGTTAATCTCGGCTTTAACCCTATTTCTAATAGCAAACGGAATTGGATACACCTTTGTATTAAACCCGTTGTCTTCCGTGACCTCTAACTTATGCATGTATCGCCTCGCCAATCTTGGCTCTTCATTAAATAACCCTACATATTTATTAAATAATTCTTCTAGCTTCGCCTTTATCTCAATACTCACATTTCCAATCTGTTCATCCTTAATTAATCTCACAAACATATTACATAATCGTACTTTAACCTGTCTATAATCACTTGTCCTTTCCATTCCTAATCCCGACTTATCTATATTATCTCCATTCCTATATTCCTCACTAACCGTAGACACCATCCATAACTTATCTTTATCAAAAATTCGAATCGACCTATCCTTACTATCTATATTCACTCCAAAATCCTCTATAAAGTCCATTCCTAATATGAAATCTATATGCAACCCCTTTGTAATTAAAAACTCTGCCTCCCCTGCATTTTTTATCCCCTACAAATATCGGTACACGGATGATCCTATAAATCGTAGTTAACTTTTTATTCATAGCCGACCATAGATTAACCCCATCAATCGCTTCTATTCTTCCTTTTAAAAAATCAGCATGTTTTATCACTACCCTCTCATCTACCAGCGATAACTGTGAACCACTATCAATTAAAGCAACATATAAACACTCATTTAAACTAATATTAATGAACAAAAGGTTCTTTTTTTTCAAATTATAATTATTTACTAACAAGTCTTTTAAACTATAAACCACGTCGACCTTTAATCCTTTACATTTGTTCTCCCAAAAATTTGCGTTTTTTTTTTAAGGGTGCCTCGTGTATCTGCACCACTTCAATTTGATCCGTGTCCTGAGTCCTTGCGTTGGTCGTTATATGGTGGACATTCGCGTCCCTGTCCGTCCGGCTATATCCGTTCTGGGTTCCTCCTCCCGTCGTCCGGCCGTCATCCGCGTTGTCGTCGTGCGGGTGCCTGTTTTGTCTTGGTATGTCGTTCTCCCGGTGTTCCCTATTGTAGTATGGTCTCCTGTTTCCGTCGTGTCCCCAGTGATTTCGGTTTCCGTGGTTAAAATAGTCCTGTCGGTAGCTGGGTCGATGCTCGTGATGGAAATTGTCCTGTCTATGGTTGGGTCGCTGTTCGTGATACGTATGTCGTCTGTTGTCATCCCTATAACCCCGGTGTTGATCCCAATGACTAGTCCGTGTTTTTGTCTCCAGTGCCGTTGCCAAATCGAAATTTCTCATAACGCCTAAAAATTCCCGCAGTGTTTTAACATTATGGACCACAACCATCTTAGTCACTTCCGGCTCCATGTGTCCCGCAAGTAGTAGTATGATGTCGTCCTCGCCCAACTTTGGTGTCAAGTGCTGTGCCTGGTTGAACTTGTCTAGCGCGTATTCTTCGCGAGTCCCGTGTGTCCGACTGTAGTGTCCTGTAATCAAATTTGTACGTATGTCCGTCTGGTGCGTGTTGCTCCAGAACTGTTCCATAAATAGTCGTCGAAATTCCGCGTAGGTGTCGTACTGTCTGCGTATGATATTGTGCCACTTTTCCGCGTTCCCTGTCAATGTCGCCCCTACTATCTGTAACTTAGTTCTTTCATTTTCCGATTCGACGATCTCGTCCAGTCTGTCTAGAAATCCCATCTGCTGTTCTGTCCTCCGTCCTTCAAATTTTGGTAGCGCGTCCCTGTTAAATTTGATGTGCTGTCCGTAGTTCAGTCCTATGCGCCGTCGTTCTAGGTCGTCCAATTTTTCATATATTTGTCTTACGTCGTGTCCTACCCGGTTTTCTACTACAGTAACTTTGTCGTCCAGTTGTGTCTTAGTGTTCAAATTTTCGGTCTGTATCGTCTCTAAGGTTTGTCCTAAATTCCTGTAATTTGTCAAATGTCTTTTGTCGCACGTTTGAATTTCGGAATGTAACGTCGTAAAACCACTGACCATTGTCTCCTCAACTGTCTCTACGCGTGTCTTGATTTCGGTCCGTATGTCCGTTTTTGTCGCGTTCATGTCTCCCTGAATCTGTACCCGCGTGTTTTCTAATTTGTCATCTATTCTGTCAATCTTCTCGTGTACCTCAGTCCTTATGTCGTCCTTTACGTTTTGTATTTGTGTGAGTAGATAGTCCTTTGTATTATTCAATTTGGCCGTCAGTTCCGCGTGTGCCGTCCTAAACTCGTTTCTCAGTTCGGTGTGTGAATCTTCAATTTGGTTTGTTAAAGTCGTTTGTAAAGTCGTTATTTTATTATTCAAAAGCGTGTTTGCCTCTTTTTGTTCAGTGTGTGATGTTTCAAAAATCGTCCGCAACTCTTTTTGTTCCATCTGTGACGTTTCAAATTTGTTCGTTAAATTTGTTTGCGCAGTTTTAAAATCGTTCGATAGTTCCGCCTTCAGTTCCTTGTGTGAAGTTTTAAAATCGTTTTTTAGACTCATCAGGATTTGTATGATATCTAAGCTTCCAGTGGTTTCTGCCACCCTAACCTCGGGCGCCGTCGCCTGGTCCACGTCCCTGTCTAACCCCTCCGGGTCTGTCTGCCTTGCCTCCGTCTCCTGGATGTCTCCTCCCGCGTCTAGTTCTATGTCCTGTGTCCTACGTTCATCGTTTTGTGTCGTGGTTTCTGCTTCAATTCCGTATATCAGTCCCGATCTCGTAATCCGTTTCATTGCTGGGTCCGTCATCTCTGCAGCCTGTCTTTTTACTTGTATGCCTGAAAATATCTAACTACTGGCCCCACCTAATCTCAAGCTCCCGTATCCTACTACTATTTCTGTCTAATTTCCACTCAATCTAGCCTTTTTTCAGCCCCGCGTTGGGTTTGCCACATATATTCCACCCCTCTTTCTTTTTTTTATTACTTTTTACTTTACTTTAGTTTTAACTATAGTCTTCCTTTTATTTTATAAACTTTAAAATGTGCACACCTAATGCACTCCCCGTACTTGCACCGTTTGGTTGGTTCTTTTATTAAATATTTATTGCAATGCCTCGACTCTATAAAACTCTTAATCTCAGGGTATTCAAACTACTTATAGTGGATTCCGTTATAAGTAGATGTGCTACGTCCAACCAAAGTGCAATCTTTTGTTTTACTACTAAAATTGCTACTCTACTTTTGTATATGCCAAAATTTCTAATTAGATCAAAGTTACTATGTGCCAAATTAAATTACAACCAAAATTTGTATGACTAATTTTGACGTATTAAAGAATATGATTTTAAACACTCACCTGGTCTATACTCCGTCGATGCCTCGCTGAATCCTGGCACAAAATCCTAATTACCGTATACGTCTTCACAATGATGCTCTTGAATTTCCGTGCAGCTTCCAGGTGTCCTCGAATTTTAACTGTTCCCCAATATCTGAAATGATTAACCCAAATTTTAAATTTAGAAAATACCGTGTTACAACTTCCTGTGCTAATATCCACTTCGAATTCTTGTTTCCTCTATAAAACCGTCCGCTTCTCCGTATCTAATCTCCAATCTACTCGTTTCTTTATCTTTCTGTTAGATGCTCCTTCTAACCTTAAACCACAATCCAATATCCAACTTTTAATCTATATAACCACTCTCGATGACCTTCTAACTTTGAACCACACTCCAATATCCAAACTTCTAATCTGTATAACCACTCTCGATGACCTTTTAACTTTGAACCACACTCCAATATCCAACTTCTAATCTGTATAACCACTCTCGATGACCTTCTATCTTTAAGACCACTCTCCAAATCCAATTTCTAATCGTCGCACAATCACTACTATTCCCTTTATAATTCCGATGCTTGTATCTTGTACCACTTTTCAATTAAACTCATTTTAAACAATTACTTTTATTTTCTTTTTCAAAATATCTGAATACAAATTAGCACAGCTCTGAAAACACGTCTTTTACAAAATTGGTTTGAAAATAATCTGCTTTGTTTACTCTCTAAGGCGACCATGTTAATTCTCTACTAGCCTACTACATCTTAAAGTTCATCACAAATAGTCAAGTCCGTGTCGCACATACCAAAGTTCATGTCTTTTATACAGTTTCATAATCACATTAAATTCTAATATATGTCCTAAATCTTTACATTCAACCAATCACATTTTACGATGTTTTAACTAATAATTTTGGGTTTACAAATATTGTCCAAAAGTTGATTCTATAGAAAATGAAACCAAAATAATTTACCCTTGACCCTGGATGCATGTTGATAGTGAACATTCACAGACGCATCCGGCTTTTGGACGGCAAATGTACTTTCAAAGGCTTTTTAAAATTCAACTCGGTATAAACCCTTGAGCATTTCACATCTTACTACGCCACTTAGTCATTTTAAAATTTCCTTTTGGCACTGAATTTCAACTACTATATTTGAATGGTATTTTAGTGTACATAAAATACGGCAAACATACATTTTAAGTATATGTGATCGATTATGTGGATTATTTTTGTTTGGCATATACTATCTTGTACTAAACAACCCTTATAATTCTTAGTAACTCCCTTAGACATTATAATATATAAATATATATATATATATTATATATATATATATATATATATATATATATATATATAAATATTTTAGATAGTTAATTAAACAAGGTAAGTTGATAGATACTATCGTATTACAGTGAATAAGATGAAATAATAACTTAGACTTTTATGCAAAGCTCAAATGATCATTTCAAATCGAGGTAGTAATTGAAAGTTGGAAAAGATAATATATACATATGGAGGGAAGGTAGCAGCCTAAGAGAGTTTTATTCAATTAAAGGTAGAGAAGACAAGGTATATTTACATAATTTACATGTATTATAAAAGAGGTTAGGTACGGTATACGAAAACGTCGCTAGATATTGCCAGCCGTATATTCTAAAATTTTAGAATTCTAAAAGATAGTACTGTAAGGGAATATTTGTTAAGTGCTAATTTGAAAGGTATTTTTAGTTTAAATGATATAATTTATGTTTCTGGCTTAGCGATAGCTATACGACGAACGTAAAATATGGATGACGTAATCGGTAAAAAGTACATTACTATAAGAAAAAGTCAATTTGTAACATTTTTGGTTTTAACTTTACAATTTACAATTACAATTTTAATAACCTTGAAGCTGTTTGATAAACCATTGTGGGTGTTCAGTCACGGTTTTGTCTTTTTGTGGGATCATCTTTTGTTTAGTTAATGCATAGAGACAACAAATGCGAATAATTTATTTACATTGACTGCTAGAAATATATACAATAACAAGAAATTGAAAATAACAGAGACATAAGATTCTACATACATATGTAATGTACAAATGTCCTTGAATTTATGCATGAGAATAGAGCTTCTATGTGAATAAATTTTGTTAACGCTAGAAATGCAAATGTCCTTTAGTGTTAGAAAATTTATAGCGCGTATTTAAATGCGTGTAATGTTTGTACACAAGAATAAGTGAAATTCGCGCACTGGATTCACTTTGAACTTTGGTGCGTGTTTCTGTTACGAAACACGGCCCAAAAAAAAACCTACGTTAAAATGTATTTTAACATAGGAGTAAGTACACACAGATACGTTGTCATCTGGTATCTGCAGGTAACAGTTATGTTGTATCGACGTCGGTATACGGCGCTCGGCATGGCAGGTCGATCAAAACAGGTGCCATGTAATGTGCGGGTTTTCTTATCGGTGATACGAGCTGTGGAACTGATGGCGGGTTCTTCGTAAAAAACGTCGGAACTGGTGCGGGGTGTGGGATTAACATGCCCATGCCGCTAGGTCTACTTCAGTGATAGTGGGCTGCGTAGACGATGACGTCACGTACGACTCGGACATCAGGTCTCGGTGAACCGCGTTCAGCAGTAGTGCGAGATACCAAAATGTTTTACGAAGTAACATCCTTTGATAGAAGTCCAGACCCTGATGGTAGTATTTGGTGCACCTTGCCGGCAGAGCGTGGAGTATCCACGTTAGTGCATAGTGCACAACCTTCTGGTTTAACCTCCAAGCCGTGGTGTACCGTAAACAAAGATTAAACTCAAAAGATCAGAAGCTATTGCTTGCTCCTGGCTATTGCCTGTCAATATATTTCCAACAACAAACGAAAGCTCGCCGCCTTGATCATTATACTTAATGTTTGTATTGTAAGAATTGAAATTCCCGGGTAAGTTTATTCGATTTTGAGATGTGTTGATTTGCAAGTCTACTATTAAGGGGCGTTCACGTTTACGTTTCTGTGATGCCTATGAAGTTTATTAGGTGCAACTTGGGTTGCATACCTACACCATCTTTTACGCGTTTATCAAAATAAAAGTTGCTATTTTAAAATGTTAAGATAATTTAGTTCCTCTAATTCTACAATCGAATCTTTAAAATATTAAGGCACGGCAGTTTTAAATCGAACGTACTTCTCAATCGCATGTATAATTTAACAAGCGGAAGTTAAAGCCTTAGGCCTTTGCTTATGTCTAATAACAAATGAGGGAAAACTTCAGAACGGTATTAGAACCAGATAAGAAATCTTAATAGGCCTAATATATTATTTAAGTTACTTCCTCTGTAGTTAATGTATATATAACGAGATGTTCGTGGATGCTTTGCAGTTAACTGAGATTTTTAATACTAAACCTATATTATACTACCGATCCTAAAGGAACAGCAAATGGCTACTAATCAATATCATCCCATAGGTAATGTAATTTTAGATAAAAAGTACTAAACTGTCGTTAGCATAACTAAAATGTAGGTTACAACTTAGACTATGGGTATAACTTTTTGAATGTAAACACGCGTTACATGGTTATATTTATGTGTCGGTTGGAGGTAAATTGCATTATGCACCAGTAGATTCTTACATACATAGATACATGCTTACAAACTCTGCCATTTCCAGAAGGGATAAGCAGGAATTGCAAAACTTTTTTAATATTAAACTTTATCTAGCAAAAGCTCTCATCTTTGCAAGTTTACACCTGCCTTGTTTATACACATTCATCCATCCACGTCTTTCATAGCCATCTTTGTATATTTTCTTCACCAACCGCTTGTCAACCATTCTTTCTACATATCCAAATCATCCCACACACTTCTTTCGTACTGTGTTACTGGTATCTGACGCACTAAGTTTCTAAATTTGGAATTGTCCAAAAGAGGTAGGTATCCCGTAACAAAATAAGGATGCACCAGCCAACTACAGTGGTATGTGAGTGGGTTCTTATAGTACTAAATGGCAGAAAATTAAACAAATTTGCATAATGATCGAAATTTCACTTAGGTGCGATTTCAGGCTATACTGTTTTACCACTTACCCTTTTAGGTTTTAAATCCGTCAAGTTTAAGGGGCGCCAACGACGTCTGGGGTAATAGGATTTCTTCCGGCCGACGTGTAAACCAAGAGATTTATTGTTAATATTGAGATACTCCTTTGTCGAATTTTATCCTTTTAGGGCCTTAATTACAAAATATTCTGCTGGGAAACAACTGTCCGAACCTCTTCTGAGTTGTCGGTTGTGTCGAAAATCCGTGCTCAAGCACGTGGACCGTCATTTATTAACCCATAATAGGGTGTTTAAGACATATCAAAGCCCCCCATCCGTTCGTGTTGATAGCTTTGAAGGAAGTCCAATTGATTTGCTCCAGTAACTGTCTCGTGATGTCATTATTCCCACTCTTCTGCCATGGAGGGGTGGACTATTAATATATACCTGGCGTTGTTAACTGTATCAACACACGTAGAGCACTGAACCAACTGAGAATTTGCAGTTGACTATATCAGAGTACACGAGCTGGAAATAGAACAAACCAAAGAATCTCGAGAAATTCCAACTAAGTTTTTGTGCTATCCAAAAATCTATACTTTCATTGGTTAAACTAAATTTGGAGATTCTTTTACAATCAAAAACTTGAAAAACGCATTTCATTGGTTAAAGACATCATTAATGTTTTTTAACACATGAAGAATAGGAACTAGAACTGTCTAAATATAATTTCAAATTCTGCAGAAGACATTCGTAGTGCTCACCATAGCCTAGGAATCCTCTCTCTTGCAGTGCTTCCCATAGCCTGCAAAACCTTCCAAGCAACGCTCTCCATAGCCTGCCACACTTCGAAACGCAGCGCTCATCATAGCGTTCGTACTCTCCGAACGTTACGCTGTCCGCCGCCGTACCTGGGGCCGTCATAATAGTTCATCGATATAACTATAAAACCTACGTATGGGTAGTAATGATCGTTCTGCACACCAGGCGAGTCGAAAACAAGCACAGAACGCTCTTCGACGTGCGATCCGTTCTATCCAAACGCACCCAAGGCTTCTGTCGCCTCTGTCACCATCACCGAAGAACCACACTCAGACTATTTTTACAATCAGTACGTTCCGAGAAGTGGTTTATTGTAATGTCGTCGATTGTATTTGTACAAAACCATTTTTTTTTCTCTATAACAATAAACACTTCTTGAAATGGTTCAAGATTTCAATTATATTTAAATAACCAGTCCCTAATTGTTTCTGAGTTCGGCAATATAAAATATGTTCTATACGAAGTTAACGCTTTAGGAAAATAACATAGTAGTTTTACAAAAATTGTTTGGTAATTTTAGAGAATTTTTTCGTTTGCCGACTAACAGTTTCATTAGTTTTCTGACTTGAGACGAGCTTTAAAAGAGTTCAAATTATTTTTCAAACCTAATACAGGGTGGAGCACGGGAACCTCCCACATTTCAAAAGCCTGGCAAAACAAAACTAAATGATATATTAAAAAAAAAATTATTTCCTGGAAAGGATATATAATGTAGTTTTTTAAGCTATGTTTTTAAAATAATATTCTTCAAATGATGGCCTTGGCGGGCGACACATATATTGAGCCTTTCTTGGAAGTTTCGCATGACTTTCTCGAGTGTAGCGGGGGTTATCTGTACGATTTCTTCCTCAATTTCGTGTCTTCAGGTCATTCTGGGTTCTAGGACGAACTTTAAAACCTCGGCTTTGAGGTAACCCCACAAATAATAATCGCATGGGCTTAAATCTGGAGAGCGCGGGGGCTACTCAACCGTCTCGCGCAAGGAGATTACCTTCCTAGGGAACATCTCCTGAAGAATAGTGCGTGAACAACTGGCAGTGTGTGATGTAGCACCATCTTGCTGAAACCAGAAGCTGTGTGGATCATGCTCTTGACCAAATTCTTTGATTTTAGGCCTGTCAAAAATCTTAAGCATGTCACAGTACCGGTTTGAGTTAACAGTAGCGGAGACAAAATTCTCTTCAAAAAAGTAAGGCCCAATAATGCCTATGGACAATACTGCACACCAACCTGTTACCTTTGGGTTGTGCAGGGGTGTTTCATGAAGCTGTCGAGGGTTTTAATTTGACCAGTAGCGAAAATTTTATTTATTAACACACCCTGAAAGATGAAAATGTGCTTGGTCGCTACTCCATAAAATTGCAATAGGAGGCACTTCGCAAAGAATCGTCTGGCAACATTCCACCAGCCGCCCCCAGTCCGTTGGGGACAATTCCTGCACAATCATCATCTTGTAGGGGTGCATCTTGAGTTCACAATGCAAAATCAGCCTTACTGTTTTCGTCAAAATCTGAAGAGCAGCAGCATGTTTGCGCGCAGAACGCGTTGGAGACCGTTCAATCGATGTCCTAACTCTACCGATGTTTTCAGGGATTCTGACGGTCATAGCAAGGCCCTTATTCTTCACATTTAGTGCAGATGTACTTTCTCTAAATTTCTTCACCCAACACAAAATTGTTTTTCGGTCGGGAACACTAGCAGACGATGACAAATTGTACCGCGTGCGGAATGTCCTTCGTGTCGCAATAACAGATTCACCATCTTTTATAAACCTCTGGATAACAAATACACGTTGCGCTCCAGTCCACGGCATGGTTACTACTGAAAACTTGATCATCCACCTCGCCAAACAAGACCAACCCCACCTCTGTGGAATGGTCCAATCTCCCACAGCCAATCATTAAAATGTGGGAGGTTCCCGTGCCCCACCCTGTATTAAATTTTCGGTGCTAAGTTCTTCTTCATTTGTTTTTCAACAACTGCAACGTCGATGCAGTGTTGATATTGTTTCTCAGCAATTTCCTAAAATAATTTTATTTTCCAGTTTAATTTGAGATGAGTACTTAAATTAGGTGATACTTTGAGCTTTCCAAAAGGGTCACTAGTTTCTTTTAATATCTTAAAGCAAAATAAATTTTCTTTTCTTAAAGTCCATTTCCCTACTTGGACACTTCCGTGCATTTCCCTAAATTTTCCTTTTCTAAATTAATTATTCGATTCGAATTGGAAACTCCCTTGTGAAATTTCTATAAGACGCCAATGATAAATTCTTGGCATACTATAGTGTATGTTATTCGACAAGGCACTTAATTGATATATCTACTTCGCCACATCGTTCATTGATATTACAAGTTGGGTTTCGCTAGCAGAATATTTCTTTGGTAACGTGGCTAACGAATAAATTATTCTCGTTTTGCTATTACTATCTGTACGAGTTAAATTAGAAATCGCGTTTCGAACTGTTGATTTCCGGCTATGTATTCTGTCCTAGCGTCATAGCAACGTAATTGGGAATTTGCTATATTTTCTGAACGAGCAAATTTTAGGTATAGATTCTTTTCTATTTACATTTGTTTACTACCACGTGGATTTCTTTTGTTGTATCCACATATATACTCGCTTCATCAAAGCTGTATTATAAACAACCTGTACGCTTCCTGTTCCAGCAACCACGGTGTGTTACCTCGTTCGGTTTTAGATTATACACAAGATTGATGTTGGTAAGGCTTCATGGGCGTATTCATCCCTTCAAGACCATGTCGGGAACGTAAGTTTTTATATATAGTTTGAAGTCACACAAGCATCAAATAATTTTGTTTTGTCGGCGTCGCTAATAATAATTATACTGCTGATTTTATAACAACAAAAATTATTTTCTCAAGTTTGTGACTATTTATTGTATTTAGGGATATATATTATTGATATTACATGTGTTTGGAGCTGTTGCATTTACTACATGTTTGGGACGGAAACGTCTGTGGATTAAAATTTGTCTATATAAAGAAAGTCGCTCGTACAATAAAGTTTGTCTATTAATTTTTTTATTTACATATTTTATTAGACACGTTAACGTTCTGTCTTTGTTTATTTATAATTTAATATATACTAATAATTTATATTTCAGTGGGACTGGCTATTTTCTGGGATTTTTCTTTGAATTATGTCTCAGGTCTTCGTTGGCTCACCACCCTAATCTGCTATTGAGTCAGTCGGCATGTTTTTAGTGTGCCATGGCGAAATCAACGGGACAAACATAAAGATATAAAATGGTTTACATAATGAGGTTTGCGCCTGGTTACCGCAAATATTCAATATGACCTTTATTTTGGATTTGCAAAATGGCCAACCGTTCCTCCAAATTAGATACAGAAATAATTAACACTTCAGCTTAAATTGAGTTTTAAATTGTTTATTGCTGGCTTTTAATTTCTTCAATATTGTACGTTGGGTTCTAAATACCAAATCATTTAAATAGTCCCACAACTAGTAAACAACGAGTTAATATCAGGCCATCTTGACCTTACGTGTGATTTTCCAATGCTCCACCTGAAGGTACTACATTGGCCAGGAGGCGAATTTTTTGTATCTGGAAAATTTGGAATTTTGCCGAATCCTTGCTGTTCCAAGCAAGGTAGGGATCTTTAACGTGCGTGACAACACTCACACACGGGATCTCCATTTTACCTCTCATCCGAACGAGGGTGTATTTTTGTGAAAAATGCTCGCTTAACATTTTTCAAGCGGACCGTGTCGGGTTTCGAACCCGGGACCTTGGGCGTTGTAGTCACACACATACCAACTACGCCACGGAGCCCCCTGTACCATCTTGACCTTATATGTGATTTTCCAATGCCCCACCGTCATGAATTCTCAAAATATATGCTTTATAACACGATGATGAAAAACACCAGTGTCTAAAATTCATAACACCAAATCCTTAATGTTTGTTTTGCAACTGCGAGATGACACGATTCCCTTGTATTTGCAGGTATTGATACCCATCGATTTGCAATATTGCGAAAAAGTATTGTTCAATGATGAAGGGACGACGGTGACTTTTTCGCACGAAGGCCTTTTTGAGCGATTAGATGTGAACTTTCAGTTGACCGTATTCGACAGTTTTGAGTATTAACGCCACCAGTATGTGAGAAATGAGTCTCATTTGTTCATAAAATGCGGTATAACTATTAGGCGAATTTCCATCATCTGTAAAGAAAAGTAAGGCTTGGCAGCAAAATTTCGGTACTTCAATTCAAACAACAAATGGAATGCAATTTATAGGAATTCATTTTTATAACTCTGCGTAAAACGTTTCAAACCGCGATCACAGATTATCCACCTCTTTCAGATGTGAAGGCTTTATCGGTTCGTTTGAAGTTTGTAGGGCAAAATTCTATAACCGTGAACGCAAGAGGTTTTTTTGCGGGAAATTTGAATGTGAATAATGAAATCTACCAGAATGTTTTTAACAGTAATCTAACCTCAACGTTTTGGTACGTATACCAGTAATATTTTGAAGTTTTACTCATTATTTATACCTCATTGACATAATAAGTAAAACTGGAAAATGTTGCTAAATATAAGTGTAACAAAACATAAGTCACTTGAAATAGAAATTTATGGGGAAGCTTGGAATTTATATTAATAAATATCTACTTCGCCCCACTTCAAGAATAAAACGACTTAATACCATTCCAGTTATATTATGTATTTTGTAAATATTTTAACGAATTGTTATTCACATTTGTGATTCACACATTTAAATTTAATATGAATAAAAAAATATTTAATTATACAAATATTGAAACTTTAAATCCCCATAACATTTTCTTAATAGGCACACATTTTTCGTAGTGCGCTTTTTTATTTATAATGAATAGAAATCTGAGCTCGGAACTTCAAAATTTCAAAGATATACACACAAACATTGGATTCCTAGATGTGTTTTTGAAGTTTGTCAAACATGTATTACCTGCGCCCCGTTTCATTCACTAATAGTATTAGTGATTATCTTATAATATTAATTAATATTATTACTGTTCTGTTTCATACAAAATTTGCCTAATAATATTAGCAGAATACTTAAAATGATTATTTAATATTATTAGTGCTGAAGGTAAACTGTATCATAAACCAATGCAACTAATGAAACTTACTTATAATATTAGCATTTATTTCATTAACATGCTTAGTCTGATAATTAATTTTATTAGATCAAACAAAGTTAATGGTTTAGAGAAAAATATATAAAATACTTAATATTCTGTACAAAACAAAATAAAATGGGAGATAGTGACACCAGCAGTGATGAAGAGCAGTTTAATGTTCATGGTCCAAGGATTTTTCGACCGAGAATAGCTTACGACTACATGGAAGATACATATGAGTTCAATGAGAGATTTCGCTAGACCATGAAACTTTTATGTTTGTGCTTAATAATATAAGTAACACATTGGAACATCAAACTGCAAGAAATCATTCACAGTTTCCAGAGCAACTTCGAATTGCTCTCAATTGGCTAGCAAGCGGTGCTCCGTACCATTGTGTAGGTGATATGAATGGAGTTTCAAAAAGGACAGTTTGTCGAATTGTGCACAAAGTTGTCACAGGTATAAATAATGTACTTCTTAAGGATGTGGTGGGGTGGCCAAATGAATGTGCAGAAGAATTGGTTAAATTTAGTGAGTTTGGAGATGTGCCTTTGGTATGTTAAGTAATGGATGGAACGTTTATACTAGTTGATGCTCCTATTGCATTTGAACCAGCTTTTGTAGATCGGCATGGAAAACATCCCTTAAACGTAATGCTTGTATACGGACCAAATTTACAACTTTATTATGTATCTGCAAATTGGCCTGGGAGGGTTAGTCATGCACGGGTTTTGCCGTTAGGTGAATTATACAACAGGATGAAAGCAGGTCGGAGGCCTTTTGTTGGTGGAGTTTTACTAGGAGACTCTATTTACACTTTAAAATCTTGGCTCATTCCACCAGTAATTCAAAATATTAATGATACATCTCAACAGAGACTTGCCAAATCTCATAAAAAAACTCGGAGAGTTATTGAGTGTGCCATTCGGTGATTAAAAAAAATATTTCTTATTTTGAGTGGCTGTGTGCGCCCTAATCCCACATTTGCTTGTGAAATCATCAATACCTGCGTAGTGTTGTGTAATCTTTACAGGAGTAATTTACAATACTTTGCATTGCCCGAGGAACCTGAAATACAGGTAGAAGACTTACCAGAGACTACTATTATGGATGAAGATGAATTGTCTGCAGTCCAGGCTCAAGAAAAACTGCATTTTTTTACAACCACTTTAATTGTTAAAAGTGAAAGTATGCACTTTGCCTAATCTTAAACATACATTTACATATTTTGTGATGAAACAGTGTTTGCTTATGTGTCTATTCAATATAAGTATTAAATAAAATGTTGCTGTACAGTTGAATCATCTCGATCTAACATTACAATGTCCCCTTCGTTAGTTACTAAACAGTCGTCACTATTAATAAATACAACATCGCTCATATCTGGTTGTTCTCCATCTTCTTGTTGGACAATATGACTAGTAAGGGGTGAATGCTGCACATTTGAGGATTGCTCCTTTTCCCATACTTCAAGTTCTAGCTTACGTACTTGAAGCTCAAATCTTCTCTTCTTCAGAGATTCAAGCATGAGAGTATATTCACCACGGTATACAAGTATTTTTTTGTGAATCCTATATACATAAAATTGATACATCAACTTCCTTACTACTACCAATAATTTTATTACTTTAATAACTAACATTCACATCAGTTTTTGATTACTAGTACTAAATCAAAACATACCTCAGGGGTTAGTGACTTTATCCTCTTGCGTAGCCAATTGTTTCTTACATATTCCATCATTTACATTATCATTACAAATATCCACTAAACTCTCATCAGGTTCAATAGGCTTTTGAACAACAGTTGCCGTAGACACTCCAAACGAATCCTAATTTTATTAACGACTTTTATTAAACTGTTACGTGCCAAATTGGCACTAAACATTGTCTTAGCTTAATTTTTATGTGCGGAAGTTTTCGCGCCTTAAAATTTAAAAGACTTGGCGTGTATTTTTGTCACGCCAGAGAGCGTTTGCGCGAGATCGCGCGGGAACTTCGCGCCGACGCGTGAAAAGAACAAAAGTGGGGAGTTTCCGAAAGACGCTTAGGAAACGGGGCTTTTTGCCTCTGACTTTCGTGAACAGCAGATTTGTCAGGTATCGTATCGTACCTTATCTTTATTTATGTAGATCTCCTTGCCTGATTATCTTTGTTTGTCGCCCTTATACCTGTTCCTGCCCTTTCCCTACATAGGTAGAGGTAATTTGTAGCCGTTGGCCGAACCGCATTCCACGCCGGAGCACCATCTTTAATCACTCCGGAGTGGAGCCCTGAGATCAAGTCGAAGCCATTTGGATGGACGTTAGGCGTACCCTCCGTTAATTGCCTAAAAAGGGCCATCAGTAGCCTTGATGGACTTCAACAGAAGCCAACTTTAACTCAGGGACATATTCATGTGAGTATTTCGCTGTTATAAACTATTGTCTTAGATTTATATTTTCCGTTAATTGCGTATTAAATTTGTGCATTGGTGACGTCATTGTCAGGTGGCCGCGCTAAAACCTGTGTAAAGCTTGGAGCTACCACCTGCCGTGGCGTCGCTTTTTCCGCGCTTGCGCGATTGCTATTATAAACCTTTAAATTGTGCAATTATGAACTTTAAATTGTAAGAAAACAGACCCCTGAAGTCAAACCTATTCATACAAAATGTGGATATCATAATAATAAAACATGTTTGAACTTCTTTTTAATTAACTCAAACAATTACAAAAAGTAAATTAAAAATAATTTACAAAGAAATTCAGAAATATATCGATTATCTGTACATCATCATCATTAGGTGTTCAATCCTAGAACTGGGTAGACGCGTACCCTTATTGTTTCCTATTCGCTGATGTTTGCGACTCATTAGAAGAAGATAGAACTATGCAGGGTATATTGTCTAAAAATAAGAAATTGTTGTATTTGTGTATATCTCATATGGATAAAAAGGGGTTAATTTACAACTATTTAACTAGTGTGATGCGAAAATAAATGATTGCCTTAATGGAAGGAGCATAAACATCATATATAACCAGAAGATTTTAACCTAATCGAATTAATAATAACAAAATTATGGTAAGTTAAAGGCACCATAAATTATAGCTTGTACATTTTAAAGAAATTAACTAAAAAAAGGTAAATTTTACATTTTTAAATCGCCTCTTTTGTCATTAATTCAATTTGGTTGAATATTTCTGGGACTATAAAAATTAGTAATGTATGTAAGATAGAAGAATTATGAAAAAGTAGCACTAATCATTAAAATCATAAGTACTACTTGATGTTGAAGGTACAGATATATCCACATAACAGCAGGGAGTAACTTCGGAAAAATCATTTTGGAACCTTCTTTAGTATTAATTGATAATATCTGAAAGAGAACAGAGAACATGTTAGTTGTTATTAGATAGAATTACTATTTTTTTTTGGTGGTTCATGTTCAAATTGATCCGTTAGTACTTCTTTTTATCAAAAATGGTAGGAACTGCCTTATCTAATAGTCTTTTGCGAACTTTAGAGGTTTTCGAGAAATATTTTTCTAGAAAATGTTTCTCACACAGTTTATAATTTTTATACAGCGTGTCTGAATCTATTGCCAGTAAATCTTTCCGATTACATGCTGCTAACTATTTCTCACATCTGTGGAAGTAGAAATATTGTAATAAAGAACTAAAAGTACAGCCTATCCAGGACAATATTTGCTATAGGCACAGATTATCTTATATCAATGGTAAATCTGTGTAGGAACTCGCCTTCCTCGATCAATTATTGGGAATCGAAACATAGAGATATTGCTTGAAGATATTGTAGAACACCCTCTGAAAGCACAAAATGTGCCACATTTTTCATTTTTTCCGTCCATATTGATTGTTGAACGCTAAATAAACAATACTTACAGCAATACGAATCATGCAAATAAAAAGTTAGGTTAACGACAAGAAAATTTTAAGTTGATTAGAAAACCACTTATTTGGAGTATGCGCAAAGAAAAACAATTAAGCGGGAAACGCTAGCCTTCCCATCGGTAAGAGGTGGATAACCCGTTCCGCGGAGCACGGTATTCACAAGTAGTTTTGATTCACACTACTGATTTGAAGCGGATTGTTATTGGCTATATTCTTCATGAAGAACTTCTGCAGCTTGGACATCCATGTCAATTGGCCTATATATTTTGAAAGCTCATTACCAAACCGTGTTTTTTTAAATTTGCTAATTAAGTTTAATAATATCCCAATCAATATTAGCAATCTTTTCCTTTTAGTCTTGATACGACATTCACAGATACCACTAAAGAACCTTTAAATCATGTCGCGCAACAAATGATATCGTTACATACTAACGCTAATGGTAGCAAAAGTCAAATATTGTTGTGATTGCGCAGCATTTTTTAAGTTGAACGGTATGATAATATACAACATTGAATATTTCACTAATGACACTTTTGTCTTTAGAAAAATCCGAGATTATATAAATTGACAATGATAATGATTTACTGTAATTTTAGAAAGAATTGTCAAAAATCGCTTCGTTCATCAAGAACTCGGTGAAATCAGTATCTAGTCATATAAAACTATACAAACAGATTTAAAGAATTCTGATAATAATAGGTCCGACCTGCATATCGTTTCTCCAAGAACATTTAATGAAAAAAAGTATCACAAGTTTTTTGAAAAATTCTATCCCATTCATTGTGAATCATGTTATTGCACGATTCCCTTGTTATGTAAATGCATAATTGCCAATGCAAGCATAACAGTGCAGCCACAGGCCTGAAAAATAAGGCATTTAACCTTTATTTTAATAATTATTTCATTACGTAGCAGACTACCTGCTAACCGACCACTTTTATTGCTAATATAATTAAAATGCGCGTTTAGACTTTAACTACTAATAAAAATGGACAAATGGTCGCATGACAGTATTAACATACCTAGAACTTTTTACACAAAATTATTTAGTAAAATAAAATGTGCAGAGCTCTTATTTAGAAAAGCTGACATTTAAAATTTTGTTCGCAACCCTTACGATATTTCTAATTTAGGCATTTTTGACGTATTAAAACAATGTCAAATTTAATGATGATTTTCTTGAAAACTGTAATACATTTAATTTCCAGATATTGTAATTTATTTGACTACATCGAAGTGTTAAAAAATTTGGAAAGACAAAAATCTTGCATGGGGCACGAGACAGACATACAGTTGTTTCAAACACATTTACCTAAAAATTAAAGAAATTGATGAAGCAAAATATACTTATTCGTTTTATACTTTAAGGTCTTTGAGGACTTCCAGTATTTTAAAATATTTCAATCCGCTAGAGGATATTTGATAATAGTTGTAGCTAAATTTGCAGTTTTTTCCTAATATTATTTATTTATTTATTTATTTATCGACTTTATTATTTCAAAATCAATTATTTGAATGCAAGCGATAAGCGAGATTAGAGCCAAACGGCCCTGTCTTACATCTAACTTATGGCCTGTTGGTACATATTTATATATAATATTGCATTAAATGAAAAAAAAAGAAGAAAAAAAAATCACAAGGCAGACATGTAAAATACACAAAGTATAATACATGCATAAACAAACTATACTACACAAAACACACCCACACACACACACACACCAACAGACACACACACACACACACACACACACACACACACACACACACACACGTTCACATTTACGCATGCATTCGCATCAGGCAGAAACAAGGTAGACCGTAGAGTTTTAGCAAATTCACGAACGACTGTTAGTGTCTTTGATGAGATAATCATACAATAATTCACGGAATTTTGTTTTTGACTGGGCGTTCCTAATATTTTGTGGAATAGAGTTCCAGAGAAGCGAGCCTGTGACCAGGAACGAAGAGTGGTACATTTGAGAATGGTGGATAGGAATAGATAGTACATCCACTTGCCTGGTATTGTAAGTCCTGCTTGAAAGTAGGGAAAACTGAGAGGATAAATATGACGGCGACTGTTGTATCAGTAGTTTATAAATAAAAATAGCTAGGTGAAGTTTACGTCTTTCATCAAGCTTAAGCCAATTTAATTGAGAGTAGAAAATGCTAACTCTGGCGTAATACTTTAAATCAAAAATATAACGAATGCATGTATTTTGTACGCGCTGTAAACGCATACGAAGGTCTGAACATAAATTTGTATAGATTAAGTCACAATAATCGAAATGAGGTAGTATAATAGCTTGAACTAGCATCTGTTTGAGTTTAATTGGTAAAAAACGCTTTAGTCACTTAAGTGTGTGAAAAGTTAAAAAAACTTTTTTGCAGACGTCAGATATTTGAGCGCGCCAAGTTAAATTAGAATCTAAAAGGATTCTAAGATTTTTAACGGTAGAAGAAATGGTGATAATTGATTTGTCTAGCAGTAAAGGAGGAACATCATCAAGGTTAAGTTTGTGTAACATTTTTTGCGTCCCCAGGAAGATTGCTTGACATTTTACTGGATTTATGGTGAAGTTCATACATGCACCCCACTCAAGAATTCTAGCTAGATCATTGTTAACTTCGGTAAATGCCTGACTGACATTGTTCGGATTAAAGTGATGATACAAT
This sequence comes from Platerodrilus igneus, assembly GCA_036346225.1. Taxonomy (NCBI): domain Eukaryota; kingdom Metazoa; phylum Arthropoda; class Insecta; order Coleoptera; family Lycidae; genus Platerodrilus; species Platerodrilus igneus. The sequence goes on from JARFIW010001130.1 coordinate 550,352, forward strand.
TGGACATCATCAGCATAACAGTGGTAGCGACAGAATTTTAAACAGGTAGAAATATCTTGAATGTATAAACTAAATAGAAGGAGGCCTAAGACGCTCCCTTGTGGCACTCCTGACGCTAGGTTCCTTGAAGCTGAAAAAGTTGATGTGTTGTGATCAACTACTTGCTGTGTACGTTTATTGAGATATGACCTAAGCCATTTCAATGATAGCTCCGTAAAATTATATTGATATTTAAGTTTTGTCAAAAGAATATCGAAATCTACACTGTTGAAGGCTGAGCTGAAATCTAAGAGAATTAGAATTGTAATTTGTTGTGTATCCATAGCATGTCTTACGTCATCAATAACTTTTAAAATTGCTGTACACGTACTATGATTTGCACGAAATCCTGACTGATATTTGTCTAGAAGGTTATTACTATGTAAAAAGTCCAACATTTGATCTAAAGCTAAATATTCTATAGATTTTGACAGCGCAGGTAGGATGCTAATTGGCCGGTAATCACAGGGATTCTGAGGTTTTGAATTTTTAGGTAGTGGTCTAACAAGCGCGTGCTTCCATAACAGAGGAAAAGAACCCGACCTAAACGAGTCATTGATAATTGATGTGAGCGATGTAACAGGTGTAGGGCAAATTTGAAGAAACATTGATGCCGAAATTCGATCAAAACCAGCAGCATTCGATTTAATACGACGAACCGCGTTTAGAAGCGCATCCTCCGTAACATCAACAAATGAAAACGGCTGAATACATTTAGAAGATTGGGCCAAAGACAGTTTACAAATAATGTGTAGCTTCGTAGTGTCATCCAGTTGGCTGATATCTGCAAAATGGTTATTAAGAGTCTCTAAATTTGTATTTAAGGCTGACGTTATTTGACTTTTACCAATACCGGCCTGTTTCAAAACTTTCCAAGTTTCACGGGTGTTTGAGCTTGTTGAGAGCTTATAATAATATCGTAGTTTGGAATTCCTAATAAGTTGCTTTGTCTTATTGCGCATTGCCTTATAGCGCTCGAAATTTGTAGGGGTTTTAAATTTTTTGTAATAAGAAAATGCCGCGTCTCTAAGGCGCCTCATATCTGCTATTTGAGAAGTGAACCATGGAGATTTCGGCCTGGTTACTCGAACTGTTTTATAGGGAGCGTGTATGTCATACAGATTATTAATAAAGGAATTGAATTTTGATAGTTTAATATCAATATCAGTTTCGAGATCTATTTCGAACCAATTAATAGTTTCTGCATCCGATTGGAGTTTAAGTAAATCTACATTCTTAAAATTACGATAGGTTATTGTTTTCGGCTTAAATTTAGGAGTCCGAATTGAGTATGAAACAAAAATCAAGTCATGATTAGATACTTCTGGAACATGTATCTGACCAAAGTTTAACGCTTTTTCTATTTTTGAAACAATAATGTGATCGAAGGTGGATGAGGAATGTGTGGTATGATGAGTTGGATTAAGTGGGAGTATTGACAGGGTGCATGAATCTATCATGTCCTTGTAATGACGAACACATGATGTATCAGCTGATAAATTGATATTCCAGTCCCCCAAAATAATTATTTCAGTATGATGAGATAAGAGTTGAAATAAAACGGTTTCGATATCAGGCATAAGACCCACATGTGGTGGCTTATAAACAACCCCAACAAGTACTTTAATACAATTACAGAATATTTCAACAAACAGGTATTCGGGACGTCCACTATATAATGAAGGTGAATGAGCAACCGATTTAAATTTTAGGTCATTACGGATGTACAGAGCAACACCACCTCCTCGTTTCCCCGTTCTGTCGTTGCGTATTAATTTGTAACCGACCAGTTTTACCAACGTGCTCTGTAATGTGGGTTTAAGCCATGTTTCACTAACTGCAATGCAGTGTGGCTGGTTATGGTCAAATATATAAGAAAATTCATCAAAATTCGATAATAGTGACCCAGTGTTAATGTGACAACAATTAAATGCTCTACTATGATTGGCAAAGACATTACTGAGAATGGACCCAGGCGATGGAACAGCTGGAAGAATTAATGACAGATTGGTTTCCGACTCGGATATATCATCAAAGACATCAGCAGCAATTAAACACATGTCAATGAAGTTATCAGCCATTTTCCTTCTTAGTTAAAGCAGAAGAATGAAGATTTATTAATTGGTGAAAATGCTTTAACTCCTTGCCTCTACCCGTCCCGCCACACATACACACACACATTCGTACCTTGAAACTAATATTGTAAACATTAAAAGCACATAAAAAATATATAAACGACTTATTGTCCTTAATAGAAAAATTAAAAGTATAAGAGTAACATAAGAGTAATTTCGCAGTTAATACACACCAAAACAAAACAAAAATAAAACTATGTCGCATTATGGATCCGTAAAAAACACCCAAACCTATCACAGACTTAATTGTGTAAACAGATGGATGGCAGTTTGCTAGAAGAGAAGTTAATTAACAAATCGTCTACTTCTTTGTTTTGCTGCGAAGTTGACGTACTGCTACCATCGCGACTTTAATATTATCTAGTTCCACTTGATGGGTGATAGCTCGTTTTTCACCGATGGGCAAGAATACAATTATTTTAGAATTTGAGGTCCATGTATTACGAATTCCAAATTTAGATTGTGCACATTTTAGCAGATGATAACGTTGCTGGCTAAGAGACTCAGTCAATAGAAGTTTTGTTCCCTTAAGCAGCTTTTTTACGTTCCAAACTTGCTGACGATATTGGTATGATACAAATTTAATCATAATAGGGCGATGCTTTTGTTTGTTAAATTGTCCTACTCGATGAACTCTGTCGAACACATCGGGTCGTAGGTCAACGATATTTAACTTATTCTTAAACATGTCGATAACGACGGATTCCAGACATTCGTCATTATCAGTTTCTTGTACACCGTGAAGTAGCACACAATTTCGCCGGGAATGGTTTTCTAGATCATCAGCTTTAATTTCAATCGCAGATAAACTTTCGCCTAATTGTTTTATCGCGTCTTCCATATGTAATTTAAAATTAGCGAAACTAATAGCCAGTTGCTTAATATTATTTGAATTATCAGCTGGTGTATCCAACGTTGCTGCTAAAGCAGATTCAAAACTATCCATCCTTCCTTTGAACATATCTACCAGTTGTTGAATATCTTTGGAACCCATTATTCACTAGCACCCACACGGTTGGTCGTTCTATATTACTACTTTGTTTACACGTGGCATGCTAATTGAATTATACGTCCCTTTAAAAGATAAATAATAGTTTAAATAGTTTGGGGTAAGTAGACCAATTGCAACAATAAATATTTATTACGCAGTCGTGTTATTTTAAGAAAAGTTTTAAGATAATTAAAGATAAATAACAGTAGGAAGGTCAATATTTAGGTTTCCATATAATTACTTCGTACATAGGAAAGCTTTTTACACTTTAGAATAGAAATGATTAAATTTAAAGTTACAGTGAAGCAAATATAGCTACAATTACATTGTAACCAGATAAGATAAAAGTAGTATCGTTTCAATATAATTAAATTACCAAATTACAGCCGATGACTTATGTGAAATTCATCTATAGCACGTTACACCTTGTTTTATCAGAAATATTAATAACATAACGTAAAATGCTTTCAATACAACAATTTGCAAACTGCCTAAGGTAAGAGATAAAAGTAAACACGCGTTTCTCTTGTGATGAGAAGTAAGCTCGATATGAATGACCGTAAGATGGTGATATACCCCTCGAAGGCATGGCAAGTGAAGATGGGGATGAAAGTTAGACAGTGTGCGAAAACAAAGAACCAATTAACTGCGATCCGGTGCCAAGACCCTATATGTACGAGTATTCATTAATAGGAACGTCAAGAAAACCACTTGGGCTGAAATCTATATAAAACATTTTACCATTTAACGAAATAAATATCGTCAGGCTATCCTAATTCATAGTTAATCAAAGATGAGTTTAGTTTAGGAAATAGCTGTGTAAATTTATGTAATGCAAAAAAATAAAACTATTGTGGTGAAATAGAATTAGGTGACGTAAGTGAAACGAAGTGTTTGCTTTCTTTGTTCGGAATATAGACTAGTTGTAAAAAGAACTCGATTCCTAACAGGACGCCGACATAATCTGGATCTACTAGGAAAACTTATTTTTCAGAATATCTTATACTAGACAAAATGAGTTGGTGCTCAAAATTAAAACAGTACCAAAAAAAGCCTTCTGGGTAAGTGTTTATGGTAACATAGCTCGATAGTTTTAACTTCCTCATTACTTCTGGCAATTCATCAAAATGTTTATATATGGACCCACTATCACACCACTGTAAATAGCCGGTGCATCCTTAATCTGTTATGGGATTTCTGCTCCTTTCAGGCATTTAAAAACTACAGTTTAACGTTTCTTTCACCCGCAAGAGGGCACGGATATTTAATAATTAAGGGAGACATTAATGCAGTGGTAGGTTTATTTGATTATGCACGAGAAACGACATGGGAAATAGGATGTAGAGTTTTGCGATAAAAACAATTTCACCTTCACGAATACATTATTTCAACAAACGCCAGAAGTCGATACATGTGGAAGATGCCAAGTGAAATATCAAATAGATCACATACTTCTTAAACAATAGTTTAGGAATGAAGTAAAAGACTATAAAAACTACTCGGAAGCAGATGTAGACACTGATCACAACATAGTATTTATAAAAAACTCGCTTAAATTAAAAAATTTGAAAAAAAGGCACGGAAAAACCACTTTGACTTTGAGAAACTAAAAGATAAAGATACCCATAGAAGATATGTGAAAAAGCAAACGAATTCTTGAAAGACATTCAAAAAATTTCTGATACTAAAAAAGATGAAGTAGAATGGAGTAACGTTAAATTCTGTTTAGACATTGCAGCCAGAGTTTTTGGGGATAAAAGCAAAAAGAGAATAAAGACACACAGGCGACAAAGAATATTTTGAAGATAATGTAAAGAATAGAAAAAATACAAAACAGATTAGATAACGTAGGAAGACAGGGAGCCAAAAAATGGGAAATCCTTCGCACATGCAAGGAAGCTAAAGAAGAACAGATTGAGAAAACGTGCAAAGAAGTACAAACTAACACGAAGAGAGGAATGACAGATAAAGCGTACAACCTAATTAGAATGGATTTTAGGGATATTCAACCCTATAACAAATATATAAGGGGCGTAGGAGGAGACATCATTATAGAAAATGTACAGAAAGTTGTTAGATGGCACAAAAGTATATAGAAAATATATATGTAGGAGAGGAACTAACAGCACTAGAGCAGGCATATGACATTGAAAACGATGACTTGGGATATCCTATACTTAAAGATGAGTTTGAATTAGTATTGAAAGGCTCGAAAAATGTTAAGGCACCGGGTAGACGACAATAATGTATATAGAATTTATATTTAGAACTGGAAGTAGAAGCGCTATAACACGTATCGGATATTGAAAACGATGAATTGAGATATCCTATACTTAGAAATGAGTTTCAATTAGAATTAAAGAGTTTGAAAACTACTAAGGCACCGGTTGTAGATAAGGTACAAACAGAAACACAGTTCCTGGACAAGCAGTAACAGAAAGTTTTTTCCTTCTTGTAGCTTATATGTATGAGACAGGAGAGATAACCACAGATTTCAAACGTAGCACATAGTCACTAAACCAAAAAAGGAAGGGACGGATAAATGTGAAGATTTTCGAACAATAACTTTGACGACACAAGTGTCAAAAATATTAACTGGAATTGTACAAGGGTGGATGGAAAAACGGGCTGAGAAATGGTAGGAGAAGATTAATATAGACTTCGGCGAAACAGGAGAACAAAAATACTCATTTATTATTGATGAATGATTTAAGACTCACTATTGTTACTCTTTCTTATACTTATAGTTTTTGGCTAAAGGCAGTTGAGTCGGACTTTTCCGTGCCAACTGTTACCAAGGGAAAAAATCTGCAGTATTAGATAAAATAGCACGAGGACACAAACTGTGTGCTAGGTGCAGCTGTATAAATATTACAACTTTGCTAGTCCTGTCCTGATGAGCATCAATTAGGCCATATATATTATAACATATGAGCAAATTAGCAATGCACCAAATTCCCCTATAATTTTCTTTCTTTAATTAATAATTTTCTAACTTCTCTATTGGGTCTTTAAATCTGCACCTCTACCAATGAAACTCTTATTCAGGTTAATTTTGTGAATAAATCAATATCTGCATACATCGTAGGTTCTGAACTATATACAGATGTACGTGACACTGCCAGTCAATTGACCTCTAGTTAATTCTACATAAGCAATTTCTAAATGTGACAGTGTAAACAATTACTTGAAAAATACGCACAGTAAAACAGTTTATATTAGTTAATAAATTAAGATTTCAATCGAGTATAACGGGTTAAGTGTTCAAAATATGACACTGATAAACTAATACCTGAATTCCAATGAAACATCTTGCTGCTGAACAATGAAGCTTCACTGCTTACAGCTACAACTCGAATCAGGTGTGGGTTCTTAACACCTGAAAATAAGTACGATTTAAAATTTTGAATTACAGAATTTACGCTTTTTATTTTAGGGTTTAGGATACACCAAAAAATCTTTAGATACACTTATACTTATCGCCGTTGGTCTTATCAAGGATCTTAGCTCCGTGAAATCAACACCGTGCTCGACACCGAAGGTTCAGAAATCCCAGCGTTTCTGATAGCACCACTACGAAACTCGTCTGTCTTCACAAAAAACTCCCAGAAATAAAATGGTCAATAGTAAGACAATGACAAGGACTCTTACATTTATCACTTTTTAATATCAACAGTTCCTTTATACTTTGAATATCATAGATACATTTTTAACATACGTTAAATTTTATGTTGGAGATTACAATAATAATAAAAAGTATACAATTCGTAAAATGTTACAAAAAAGATTATACTTTTAGTTCTATATTATATTATATTCTTTTTTTTTCAGTCTTTGCCTTTTCAAAATTCAGTTTTCTTCTTTTTTTATTTTATCTCCTTGGAGATCCCTCCCAAAACATTAAACCAGCCTACTCTTTACAGTTCTCCCCCAACTAACATTCTATGATCCATCTTTTTATTATCAGATCTTATTGCTCTTGTCAAATTCTAATTTGGAGTAAACTAATACACAAATGTCATCGGCCGAAAATTTATAAATTTTGATTGATGTTTTAATATTTTAATCCTAACAACAAGTGCTAAATAATTTCTTTTTATATGAGTTGGATGTCTACAAAGTTGCAAGAAGTGAATTTCAATGATATAATGGACTTACAACTATATACTGAAAAGTAAATAAAATTTCTACATCTTATAACTAACTTAAATCTAATAAAAACATACTAATTTACTTTAAAATTTTAGGCTTTACGTACATATTCAAATGAAAGTGAAAGTTTAACATCTTATACCTAACTTAAATCTAATGAAAACGTACTAAGTGACTTCAAATCTTAGCTTTACATACATATTCACATGGCAGTGAAGTTTCCTTTTAAATATTGAAAATTTTATGATATACAAGCAACAGCAGTTCACTTCATTGGAACATACTTTTCAAATTTACTTTACAAAATCACTAACACCCAATTTGAAATCTTAAAACTTCATTTTCTCTGAAATATCATTTTTCCTATCTTAAACAAGTAACTGCCTTCACCATCTCCTTCATCAATCATTTTACGAACTAGAAGTCCATATCTGAGTGGTACTTCAGTGCGTCAAGGTTCAAATATCATATATCACAATATATATATATATATATATATATATATATATATATACATTGCATGATAAACACCATTCTAGCCTTAGAAAATAGATTATAAAGATATGCGATACTGAGTTTGTAGCTGAAAATCTTAATTTGTTACAACACATTTTAGAAAATAATGCGTACCCCAAATTCTTCTTAAAAAACTTATTTACCAAACAAAAAATTCTGTGTTGATAGAACCACCTAACTCCATCATGTATTAAAAAACTACCTTATATTGACAACCTTACACTGGCAATAAAAAATAATACTTAATAAAAATATCAGCCTTTGGCTGTCAAGTTCCCCTAGTACCCGAACCTTTGTCGAATTAATAGTTTTTCCAATTTATCCTTTCGCACAATCAACATTAGTTGAAAATATTTCACAACCAACATCTGAAGTTGTTTATAATAATCATCAGATTTAAGAGCACTAATTTTTTTGTTATTGGGTTTTACATCTTGAAACTGGGTGGACTTGTACTTCAGCTTATTTATGTTCTGAGCTAGCCTACACTGTTCCCTGCAATTCTCACAGCAGCCGATTCCCTTCTATTGTTTTCTAATTATATGCCCTATTTTACCGCGATTCAGTGGTATGTGAAGGGGATTAAGCAGCCTGTGGCTGCCAAGGATCCCCCAACACTTAGACATTTGCCGTGTTAATAGTTTTCAAATAAATTCTTTTGCACAATTAACATTAGTTGAGAGTATTGCAAAACCAATATCTGTAGTTGTTTATAATAATCACCATGTTTAAGTACCTCCATTCATTTCTATTTTGAGCTAGCCTACACATTTTCCTGAAATTCTCACAGTCTACATCTTTCACTATCTGTGAGCAGTAGTTTAACCTAGGTCTATCTCTACTTTCTTTTTTCCTATCTCTGCTTCTAATATATTCCGCACTATTCCCTCATGTCTTAGTATGTGACCTATCATCCTATCTCTCTTATTTTTACTGTTTTCCACATAGTTCTTACTTTCCCTACCATTTCTAGTACCTGTTTGTCCTTAACTTTAACTGTCCATGCTACCATCTTCATACATCTAAAGCACGACATCCAGAAGGCTTCAATCTCCTTCTGTCTGCTTTTCCTACTGCCCCTATTTAATAGATGTACTGTGCTGTGCTCCACACTATGCTTTGAACAGTTTTCTTCTTGTATCTATGTTCGTTGTCTTTGAACATAGCTGCTGTTCTTTCTTGTTTGATGCAGTTCGGTCACCTTCTATTGTTATACAGTTATATACCCTATTTCCCCAATATTCAGTGGTATATGAAAGGGGGTAAACAGCCTTTGGCTACCAAGTTCCCCCAGCACCTGAACCTTTGTCGATATAATAGTTTTTCCAATTTATCCTTTTGCACAATCAAAATTAGTTGAAAATATTTCACAACCAACACCTGAAGTTGTTTATAATAATCATCAGATTTAAGAGCACTTATTTTTTCATCATTGGGTTTTACATCTTGAAACTGGTTGGACTTGTGCCTCAGCTTATTTATGTTGTGGGTTAGCCTACACCGTTCCCTGCAATTCTCATAACAGCCGATATACAGCTCGATTCCCTTCTATTGTTTTCTAATTATATGCCCTTTTTAACCGAGATTCAGTGGTATGTGAAGAGGGTTAAGCAGCCTGTGGCTGCCAAGTTTCTCCTAATACTTAGACATTTGACGTATTAATAGTTTTCAAATAAATCCTTTCGCACAATTAACCACGTTTAAGTACAGTTATTATTTTTGTCATTAGTTTTCCATCTTGCGGCTGGTTGGAAGCGTATCTCCATTGATTTCTATTCTGAGCTAGCCTACACATTTTCCTGAAATTCTCACAACCTACATCTTTCACTAACTGTGTGCAGTAGTCTAATCTAGGTCTACCTCTAGTTCTCTTTTTTCCTATCTCTGCTTCTAATATATTCCGCACTATTCCCTCTTGTCTTAGTATGTGGCCTATCATCCGATATCTCCTATTTTTTACTGTTTTCCACATATTTCTTTCTTCCCTTACCATTTCTAGTACTCTTTGTTCTTAACTTTGTCAGTCCATGGTATCTTCATCATACGTCTGTACGAATCACTCATATCAACATAAAATAAATACCATTCTAGCCTTAAAAAATCTTAATTTGTTACAACACATTTTAGAAAATAATGCGTACCCCAAAATTCTTCTTAAAAAACCTATTTACCAAACAAAAAATTCTGTGTTGATAGAACCACCTAACCCCATCATGTATAAAAAAACTACCTTATATTAACAACCTTACACTGGCTATAAAAAAACAATACTTAATAAAAATATCAAATTGCTTATTACTACAATAAATCTATTAACAAACAGTCTGTTCACTAAAGCTAAAGACGCAACCAACAAACTACTCTATAGTAACCTAGTATACAGCATTAAGTGTTCGTGTAATATGACTTATATTGGACAAACTAACCAGGGGCTGAGATCCCGTCTTACGCAACACAAAAGTGATGCCAAAATCGGTAGTGTTAAAAAATCAAGTTTTAAAATCATGATTAAGGTCTAAATATAGCCCGAAACGTTGATTATGAACAAATGGTTTTAATTTAAGAAAAAACCGTCCGAACGAAATTTATTCCAAAAAAAATATTAAACATCCTTTAACTTTCCGATTATATTTTACGTTCGAAGTACACAAGATTATATATATATATATATATATATATATATATATATATGTATATATATACATAGAAAGAGAGAGAGAAAGAGAGAGAGAGAGAGAGAGAGAGAGAGAGAAATAGAGAAAAGAGAAAGCTGTTTTCAATAAAAATATATCACCTTTAAAACAAAATTATTATACCCACTTAAACACAACAAAATTCAAGTAATATATTAAAAATCTAATAATAAGTTGTGTAATAAGTTGCGTGACAAACAGCTTTTGGAGTTCCACCGTTTTAGTTTTGTATTATAAACACGTAACAATTAACTCTACAGTTTCTTAATACAATAGCAGTTTTCAGTCTTACATATAAGATGGAATTAGAGGAAGGTCGTAGAAAATGAACATCGTATATGTAAATCGTAGTGCGTCACTTCTCAGCGCGCAATTTATCGCCTCGGCGGTGCTTGCACCTCTCTGTCTCTCGACCCTTATTTACACTACCCTAGTTACAACTTTATTTAGAATTGAATTAAGAATATTTTTGGTACTCAACGGGGAATATTTTTCTAACAATTCTAAATCGTTTGGATTTCCTAGCAGGCTATGAGAAACTTCTTCACTTAAAGTTATTTGCTTTGCGGAATCATTATAGAACAGCTAATGTAATAAATATGGGTGGAATATATCATCCATCAATCGGTACATGCTCAAGATATCCAGCACTTAACAATTACGAAACCAACAGAATGAGATGTACGTCAATTACACTAATAACCCGATGGTTTTTATATTTGAAAGCGCAACATGCAGGTAACGTATTTATAACTTTACAAGGTAATTGCTTTTTAACCTTCTCCCTCTATAATCTGAAAGAACCTACAATCATACGACAAATCCCAGGGTATTTCCTATGACATCTTAAGGAAATGAAAAATAAACATTTTCGTTTTTAATTTATTATATGAAACATGCTCGTTCTGAAGCTGCTCGACATGTAACCCGCAGGCCACTTCTTTGATAAGTTTTATATATAACTGTTGCGGTAGAAACTCTTTGTAGTTATTACCAACTAATTAAAAGTAAAGCCCGGGGGATAATAACTTTTCTTCCTAGCGTTCATTTTTATGTAATTATTATTCCAGTGTGTCGGGGAATTTATAAATGCCATTGAAGTACAAATGGACTTGTTGGTGATAGTTAGGTCACTAGTGAGTATTACTATCGCTGCAAATAGAGCTTGATAAACCTATGGAGGTAAGTTGATTATTTTGCACAAACTTTAGAGTATTAAAACGTTTAAGACAGAAATAGTGCATAAGCATATTTAGTGTTGCTTTTGGGAGAAAGTTCGAATCATTGAATCTGATAGAATTTTAATGGAAGACGACAGAATTTTGGCATTTATGAACTAACAAAGACTACTTTAGACGAACTCACAAAATTTTAATATACTTCGAATATTAGTAAGAAGATAATGGCACTGTACCTAGATTTCGGGTAACTTGCCGGAAGTCTTGTTTTTCAAAATAAATTCTATACCTGGCATTTTATTATTTGATCCTTTATCTATAAACTAATATAACTTTTGAACAAACTTTAGATAGTGAATTTCTATTTTCGCTAGTCTTCTTCACATTATGATATGTTTTCTTCAGAATACTATTTTTTGTTGACTTGTGGTTTAACTGGAAATGACGTAGCGAATATTGCTAATATAACACCCTGTATATTTTTTATACAAAACTCGGTTTTTAATATGGATACTGCGTTCTATAGAAATATTACAGAAAAAGGTAGTGATTCACAATAGTGACTGCAGAAATTAAAGACGACATATTTGTAAACGTCAAAATTCTTTATTGATAAATACATGACATTTCAATTGTCGATTTTGAAAATGTATATATGAAACTAAATCTACGACATTGCGAAAATAAACATTAGCTATAAAAGATGTTCAAAACTCTATTCATCAACTTGAAAACATTTATTTCAGAAAGTCGTCATCGCTTCTATTAACTTTTCGGGAGTAATGTTTTTAAAGTCATGTCAAATGTTATAATTGTTCTGAGCTAAGTATCATGAGTACATTTCTTTTACGCACCCCATATGAAAAGGTCTGGAATTGTAATGTCAATGGATTGAAAGTGCATTGCTGTAAGACCTCCCCTACCTATCTAATGATTTTCAAAGGAAGCATTTAGTAAAACTGCAGTTACTGCAGCGTAATAATATTGAGACCTAGCATCATCGTCCCTTTGGAAATAGACTGACCTCAACAAATGATCCTGCTTAATTTGCGGTTAAAGTTTCTTTAACATGTTTAATATGACGGGGCATTAACAATTGTGTTGTTAGAAAGGAACTTCAACGATTTCTGAATGCTCAAATTTTGCAATTATGCCTATTTACCTTGCCAATTGAGTGAAATATGCTTCGTTTTACATAACTTGCTTGTCAAGAAAATATTTATACGTTCTAACAAAACTGAATTTTTATACAAATTTGTATTCGTTTTATAAATCAGTTTCCTTTAATTCTTGAGGAATTGGAATTTTATAGAAATTCAATTTTAGGATCTTTTACTTCAGCTTTTTCGTAACAGTTTTATTAAAATATCCAAGTACTAAAGTTGTCAATAAAGCCATTTGACGTTAATAAATAATTTATACCAGGTGTAGAATTGGTTCACGCACTATAGGGATTTCTATGTTAAATTCTTAATGTTCAAATCCTGGCTCGCCAAATTATTTTAGAGAAAAAGTGAAAACATGTTTCTTGTAGAGAAAAAAATACTGTATACAACCATATCATTACTTATTTTCTTATTCTTCATACACGGGTTAAAATTAAGGAAATTAAAACTAGTATTTTAACTAAAATAGGTTGTGCCTTGGAATTGTTGAAACAATGGTAATGCCACAGATTTAAACGCATTTTAAGTAGTTTTGCATCACGCACCACATAAGCTACACGTTTAGACAATGTTTACTGATACCGAAAAATTTTTAAAACAAGGAAATACCAAACTGCTATCTTAACAAAACCCAGCAATGATGATTTGACAACTATTGAAACAAATTCGCCGTTATTCGGACATGTTAAATATATCTCATTTTACTTACATAATGAAAATTTTTAAAATAATGGGAGTAATAATCTGCAATAGAACAAGAACTAAATTTTATTCAACAAATTAACACAAAAAGCAATTATCATAATAAATGTTCAAATAAGCCTCCATTCACTGTTAACGAATAATCCAGCATATCATAAAATTCTCGCCTGAAATTTGCAAACTGATATGGTGAAATTGTTGCACAGTGATCTTGAATATAGTTTTGCAATTGTTCCACATTTTAAAAACTGCTACCACTGTAAATCTTTGATTTCAAATATCCCCATACAAAGAAATCATTAGGAGAAAGGTCAGGGCTCCGAGCAGGTCAACCAACTCCATATCCTCTGCCAATAACTTTGCCATTAAAGCTTTGATTTAAATATTCGTGAACGTCACGACTGTTAGTGCAGGACAACCATCCATCTGAAACCAAATTTCTTCATATTCGGCGCAACTTCATTTATAGCTGGTGTTATTTCTTCGGACAATAGTTCTAAAAAACGTTCAGACGTTAAATTTCCGCCAAGGAAAAACGGTTCAATAATATGATGCCCCAAGATACTGTCCCAAACATTTAATTTTGCGGATATTGGGTTCTAAATAATTATGAGGATTTTGTGTAGCCCAAATCCTACAATTTTGTGAAGCGTGAACGTGCGTGCACTCATTTGTAAAACAGATATTTCTTAAAAAACTTCTATTTTCGTTTGCTTTTTCGATAATGATGTAGCAAAACTCAGCCCTTCTCTCCATATCAATTGTACGCACTTCTTGATGGCACTGATATTTGTAGGATCGGGACTAGTGCTTTTTCAAAATTTTGTGTGCTGTAATGTAGTGTATCCCAACATTTTCAGATAGTTGGCGCATACTTACATTAGGATTTTCAGTTACTGAAAGTAATGCGTCGACAACGTTTGCATTATCTTGATGTCTTACATTCTGTTGAACGTTTTTACTACATTTACACCTATTATTTAAAATATCTTTAGCTTCAAATTTGCGGATCATTCTTCCAACAGTAGTGTAACTTGGAATTGGTCGAATCGGATATTCAACAGCAAACTAATCACTTACTGAGGTGGTTAAAGGCGGTACAAGACCTATTATTATTAAGTTTTCTAGCTACAGCCCGCGTAATGTAGAATTTAAGGCGAAGAACCTTTTAAAAGGTTGTAGCTATGTCATTACTGAGTTACTGAATAAGAACAGAATGGCTGTGTTAAATACTGCACGATCTAAATACAACGCACGTAATGTGTTCACACTCGACGGCCGAATTATTATTCTTAACAACCATAAAAGATTTGCCGTTTCTAGTATGAAAGAGCTCCTGGCTTCGCCATCACCATCGTTTGAAGCCTTGGCTCCTCCAGTTAACAAACCACCTGGCTCACGTATTACAACAAGAAATCAAACTAAGTGTAAATCACTAACTTAACCTTAATGTCATTACTATTGGGTATTTCTTGGTTTTCTTTTTAATATTATTTCTTTACTTTACTTTATATTATTGTTTGAATCTGTTAATTCTAGCTAATTTCTCAAGCAATCTTATAGCGCGATGCGCTTGTAATAAATAAATTTGGTTTATTGTTGTGTTAGCGTTTTTTATTGTTCATTCCTTTTTTCAAATTTCACATATTTTTAGTTCATTATTTGTGACTTATATAGTTTAATATGATGTATCGTAGTATATTATGTTCAGTTTGTGTGTTTACGTGTATGAGTGGATGAATGGGCCGATGATTGGTTACTCTATTAATCTCTACTATACTTTACTTTTGCACAATGGCTGATAGTTTTGCTGACTTATGCTTAATTGAATGTGATGTTCTGGAAGACTGCGAGTCAAATGTTTTGGAATCTTTTCTTAGTGTTCCTACTGCTCAATCATTGCTGTCTCTCGAGTTCTTTCACCATCCGTGTGCTTTCAACTGTTGCCATGTTAACGCAGAATCATTGCTTTCGCACCTTGACGATTCTCGTTACGCCTTTTCCTCTGTACGTGTATATTGTATTGCGATATCAGAAACTTGGTTAAAGCTTTCACTACCAGACGTCCTTGTTCACCTGCAGGAGTACAAAATTATTAGAAATGATCGTACAGGGAAGGGTGGTGGAGGAGTTGCTATCTATGTCAGGTCTGACCTCAAATACAAAATTGTTGCTCTATCCCCAAGTAGGTATCGGGCTAGACCAGAATATATTTTTATAGAGATTTATGATCGATCCGTCAAATTACTCGTTGGGGTAGTGTATCACCCACCTCATATTGGACACCTTATTGATATTGAGGAGGTTCTATTTGATCTATTGCCTCTTATTGTGAAACAATACTTCTGGGGGACTGGAATGCTAATCTTCTGAATAATACGAATGATGTTCGACATTTAAAAACTATATTTGTGTCATGTAATCTAAGCATCTAATCACACCACCTTGTATCCCTGTCTCGTGAATCGCATACCACTATTGATTTTATTTGTGTCTCTAACAAGAATAAGGTTTTGAATTTTGGTCAAATCCTTGTTGTTGAAATATCAAAACACGATCTTTTATTTGTCTCTTATTCCATTAAATTTCCCAAATTTGTTTCTACTCTGGTAAGATACCGTAACTTTAAAAATGTTGATCTCGAGGCTCTTAAATCTGAAGCTCGTCGATAACCTTCATACGGTAAATGAGAAAGTGGAAAGGTACAATGCTTTAGTTAATACTGTTTACGATACCTTCACTCCATACAGAAGTGCCAGAGTCACTAGGCTAAGGTCTCCATGGATGACCGAACAAATAAAATCTCTTTTGCGTCTTAAAGACGCTGCTCACCTTTATTTCAAGCGATCTAGAACTGAACAGAACTGGACTCGCTATAAATTCTTTAGGAATCGAACTAAACAATCAATTACCAATGCAAAAATGCGTCATTTTTATACTATTTCATCGAAACCAAATTCATCCAGGATATGGGGAGAATTGAAATTCTTAGGCTTTGGCAAGGCAAATCATGCTATCCCTGTTAACTGTTGTTTAGATTCTTTAAATACATTTTTGCTCAATGTCCACTATTCGATCCTGCATTTGTCCATGAAGCTATTACTAATATACCGGATTCTCCCCTTCTCCTTGTTCCTAAATCTAATTTCCTTGAAGTCTCGTCTCATGTCGTCTTGGATTCTATTCTTCGTATAAAGTCTAATGCTTCTGGACCAGATTATATTTCACTTCGTATGTTGAACTACATAACCTCTTCTTTTCTTGATAGCTTCACTTCCATTATAAATACTTCTTTTCGCACCAACATTTTTCCTAATCTCGGGAAGCAGGCTTTTGTTTGTCCTTTACCCAAGAAACCGTGTCCGTATACTCCTAGTGATTACCGCCCCATAAGAATTTCATCTACTCTGTCAAAGTCTCTTGAATATATTGCAGCACACTAGGTTACAGCATACTTGTAAGAAAACTTTCTTTTTGACACTTATCAATCAAGATTTCGTAAGGGGCATAGTACCTGCTCAGCACTGCTTTAAGTAGTTGATGATATCGTACACGCTATGAACAATAAACATATTACCATTCTTATTTTAATTGATTTTAGCTTAGCTTTTAATAGAGTAAATTTTGAAATTCTCTGCGCTAAATTATACAAGCTTAGTAATTTATCTCATTCAACAGTTCAATAGTTTCCCTCTTACTTTAGTGGCCGCAGGCAACAAGTTATCTCTTCTGGTTATAAGTCCTCCAACTGGACAGAATAATACAATTTTATTTTGAATTTGGCCAGGATTACAATTTCCATACAACTACAGTTACTACAAGGTTTCTTACATATCCCCCAAATTAGGATAGATATGTAATTAAATGAAAGTATTAAAACTTAAGTTAGATTGTTACAATGTATAAATTGAAGGACATAAATAAAAGGTTAATAAAAGTTTAAAAGTCAGACATGAAAACGGAAGCAGACATTGTATTCCAGACGCAACATGATACTGCAGGTGCAGGTCACAGTAGGTTATAAGACAGCAATTATTAGAATTAAGATTACTAAGAAATAATAGATTGTATTGTATAAAGAAATAAGCAGACATGAGCTCTGCAGTTCCCATAAGCAATGTGAGGGGCAGGGATAGCATCAAAACCCTTGAGAGCCCAAGATGGCTAGTCAGTCTAGAGTTTCACAACTTAAACATTGTTGGTAGTTTAGCTACTCAACGTAATTTTAGGTAATTTGATTAGTGAAAGTCAACTTAGAATTATTTCGATATCCACACGTTACTGCATACAACGTACTTATAATTAAAATTAACATTGTAATTTTGTACAAAATAAATTTGATTGAATAGTTTTTTGAAGAAGCTTTTCTAAAAAGTCGCTCCAAGAGGCCCAAAACCTATCTCGTTAAGCACTATAAAGTTATACCTTTTGCGTGTGCGTTATATTTCGCTTATTTTTCTCTTGTACGTGTGATGATTTCTGCATTATGTTAAAAAATTGTTTGTGAAGAATACGTTTTTACAAAATAAGGTATAATTAAAGATTGGTGACAGCCTGTGTCTATTAATAATTTCATTGCGGTTTTTGTATTTTTATGTAAGGCAATCACTTTGAAAAGAGTTATTTAGATCTATTTAGTTTTGCCTGGTAAGTGGTCTTGTAATAAAAAATTTTCGCTTAAATAGTTAGTTCTCATTAGTTGTTATAGGCAATATTGTGCTAAAGTCCTCGACATGTTTCGGTTCGTTGTATGAAAAAGTTTCTACATTAGATAATTCATTTTTGTTTCATGTAATAACTCGATTTGAATAATTGGTATTATTATCATTACTAAGTCTGGTATTTACTGATATTGGTTCTGGTCTGCTCTGAAGTTTGTACGTGTTCTGTGGGGACAATACATTTACAAGTTTGCCAAATACTTGATCGTTCGTGGAGAATCTTTGTAGAGCGGGTTTATTTTGTATGTTTATAGGTTGGCTAGAGAATTGATGTTTGTTATGATTTTGGCTATACACTTGTGGAAATTGTAAAAATTGTCTATTATTTTGGAAATCATAATTGTTTGTTCATTGTAGTGGTTGCGTTATGTAATTAATTAAAAATCGTGCATCTGTATGATCGTAAAGAGGCGGTTTCCTATCGTACCTTTGTTCCATATTATATTGGTTATTTGAAATTGATGTCGGTTGTTTATTTGCTGCTCCATTGAGATATTATGATTTATTAGTAATGATGTGGCTTCGTCGAGTGTTCGCGGTTTTTGCAATATTAACAGCGTTATTAATTCTGCAGTCGTATTAGATGTTAGTACTGTTACTGCCGTTGTGTCGTTTTGCTGAATTAGTGGTGCTTTCGTATGTTATGATAAGGGTAGAATCAAAATTTATTTTTAATTTCAATCTTATTTCAGCTATTTTATTCTATCTAGGAAATTAGTTATACTTTTACCATTGTTTTTATTTAAATATACGAAGTGGTATTGCCTAACCTATCAGTAAATTTATTTCCGACCAGGTGTTAAGTCTGGTCGACATAATATAAAATCTTCCGCCTCGTCGATGATCTTGAACATATCGAAGCGAATATATATTTACTTAGACTAATGCCTGTCGTTTTATCATACCTAATAGAAAAGTTTATCTACCGAGTATACGAATGATTCTAGATGTTCACTACGATCTAAAAATGGTTTGATAATGCCCGCTATTTTTTTTTCTGCCTGCAAGTTTGACATATCGACAATTGTAATAATACTAAAATTTTTAATTAAATCTTCAATTGTGCCAATTGACATAATTTATATTCAAATATAAAGTCTTATTTAAAATTCATACACAAAAAGGGTTTAAGGAATAGAAAATCTCAACACTTACTGTTCTGTCATAGTAGACGATACAACAATATTTTGAACAAGTTCGTGTGTGCGAGAAAATACTACCCCCTAGCATCACTTTGTGACAGACCAGTGAATGATACTTACGTCCGAGTAGTGCGGTCGTAAACAAAACGCAGCTTTCAGCGTGGAGTGCTACCACCGTGCGCACCGTAATTTCACCACATCAACAATAACAAAGGTTAGTTCTTGGTGCTCACTGATTGTTCATATGATTTATAATGGTCAATTTGTTGATATGTACTAACTTTAACTATATAATTAAACCTTTGTCCAGTCCTTGACTGGTGGTCCTTTTAACCTCTTTAATCATTCAAAACATGTGAACCTTCGAGGACGAATCCTTTGTCCAGTCTTACGGAAATACATCCGTACATTAAAAAACCCGAAATTTCCTTATCAAAACGGCGAATTTCTCGGGTAAACGAGAATATTTGATTATAATAATTTTGTCTATTTTTAAAGCTTCTACATAATTGTATGTGGTCAAGTTTTTGGGTATGTATACAAATTCAAACACTTCAGCAGTTTTATACAATTTAATTAATAAGTTTTTACATGTATCCCATCTGAGCGATAGCGTGCAATCAAACTACAAAACAAGTTGTGTTATTGATTTGTTTTGCAATTTCTTAAAGCCTTCCTGTCCTATTCAGGTCAAGATTACTCACGTAATGAGAAACATCTTCACTTCAAACAAATTTCTACCTTTAATTAACAACACACACGTCAATCAACGTTTCTAGGTTCTAATGTTAACCCTTTTAACTAAGGCTGATATATTTTGAAGGTTGTCATTTATATACAAAAGGTATACAGAAATACTTCGTATCTTAAATTGGCACAGACTTTCGTATGGCGTTCTGTCGCCAGTGCACCTTGCACATTTGCAACAGGTATATTTTAAACAAGTTTCATCTCTTTGCTACCATAAGGTGGACTATTACTCATCCGTACATTAGCTAAAGATCATAAGTTGTTATTCTTTTGCTTTCTATTCTATTTCTTATACTTAAAGCTCTATTTATAACTTTGAGTTGAACATTCTGTACCCCTTTTCTAGTTCTTAGAAACCGCTATATTTTAGTTCGCATTTTAGTAAATGTAAGTAAATATTTAAAGGTTTCAACTCGCGTATGTTTTTATACCCAGCGATTAATTATTTTTCGCATCACATCATTTTAATCATTAACGATACCGCCTAAGAAAAGTGATGTTCTATCGCTTAATCTTTCAAAAACATGTCTTTTTGAAAAAATCGATTTTGCTATCGTTATTCAGAATGAGCCAACCAGGATTGCTTTATTTAAAATTCAAGCGAAATTCATTTCGCAGCCATACAACAACATTAATAAAATTCTTATAGATATTTTATGCTCGTGTACTATTGAAAACGAACAACAAGATTACATGCAAATGCGCAGAAATATTAATGACGCGTATTATAATATTTTAATCAAGCTAGAATTATTACAACTACAACTTCAAGTGATTGAAATTAAACAAGAATAGTAAAATAGATTCGGCGCGAAATTAAAGCCGTTGAGCTTATCCACTTTTGATAGCAATTTCAAACATTTTTCAGCGTACATTAATTTATTTAACAGTCTTGTACATAATAATCCTTCCCTCTCTGGCATTGAAAAGTTGAATTATCTTTTAAATTCGACTTCCGGGGAATCAAAGCGCTTAATATCGGCCATCCCACTTTCAAGTACTAATTATAATATTGGTTACAAGGTACTTAAAAATCGCTTTACTAATCCACGTTTGTTAGCAACATTGCACTGGAAATCCATAAAGACCCTAAGGAACTCCAGTCACTTATTGATAGTTTTTCTAAAAATTTAGCAGTCCCCAATAACTTGAAATTTCCCATTGACCAGTGGAATTTCATTTTAGTCGACTTACTTTTGGAAAAACTTGACCGTTATACACGTAAACGATTTGAACTACAATCAGACTCCTAGAAAGTCCTCAATTTTGAAGACTTGAAAAAATTTTTAATTCACCAATTCGCGGCTTTGGTGAAATATTCTTCAATTGCCCCCACTTCTTATTCTTCAACAGTTCGTACTTCTACGGCCTAATTAGCGCATTCAAAATCTTCTGTGTTTTTATATAAACCGAGAGTTTCTGCAAATGTTGTATCAGTAATTAAAGCAAATAACCCAAGCATTAATGGGAATGAATATTCAAACACGTGTCCTTCGCGTAAGGGCAATCATTTAATTTATTTTTGTCAGTCATTTTTAAATAAAAATTCGGCTCATCGTTTCAATATTGCGAAGCAATTACAGTTATGCATCAATTGCTTGCTTACTAATCACGCGTTCAAGCCATGCAAATCAAAACAAACCTGTCGAAATTGTGGTAAACCTCATCACACACTACTTTATTTCTAGTCATACACCTGAACACCCAGATACGCAAATCTATAAAAATAAAAACGCAAACAGGATGCAACCGGCATCTCCTGTTCCTGCAAATGCCTTATCTTTGCAGATAAACTTTGAACTTGGGGTAACTGTTTTGCTATCCACTGCTGTTGTGGAAGTCCAAGATAGTTGCGGTAATTTTAAACAGGTCCGTTGTCCCAGATCCCAAGCGAGCTTTATTCGTGACGATTGTGTGAGCAAATTTGGACTTCCACGAAAACACTCACAAGTTCCAATTTTTGGCTTGGGTAAAGCAACCTCGGCCATAAATCGCGGCTCCACTAGCTGCTCAATACGGTCAATTTCTGATCAAAAAAACTCTTTAGAAGTCACAGCATTTATTCTGTCCTCCATTTCGAGTAACCTTCCTAATGTTGAAGTTTCTAACCAATGGAAACATCTGATCGGTTTGCATTTGGCAGACCCGAACTGGTACAAACCTGCGGCATATCCTTTTATTATAAATGGCGGTGTTATTCAAGGTAAATTCTTTCAACCCGCTGCGATTAATACTATTTTTGGTTGGACTATCATAGGTCCTACTAGAAGCTTCCAGCCTCATGCTGTTCAAGCATTTTTCACTTCGACGGAAAATCCTGTTGACCAAACTCTTCGTCGTTTTTAGGAAACAGAACATCTTTTAATAAAGCCTCAAACTTCACCTGGAGAACAAAAGGTAGTTAACATTTTTGAGAATACATTTTCTCGAGACCTTACTAACCGTTTTACAGTATTGCTACCTTTCATGCTACATTTTATTGGTTCGTTTGACATTATTGAAAGAAGATTCTTTTCGTTAAAGCGTAAACTAGATACTCAATCTGAACTACGCATGCAGTATAATAATTTTATGCAGGACCATCTAGATTCTGGTTACATAATATTCTTAAAATTCGCACCTGTCGGAAAGGATCATTATTTTGTATCTCATCATGCTGTTTTTAAGGACGAACGTAATACAAAAAAAATTCGTGTTGTTTATGATGCCTCAGCTAAGGCTAAAAACGATCTTTCACTCAATGATACTTCACTTACTGGACCCAATCTCCAGAACGATGTTTTGACAATTTTACTTAAATTTCGTATTCATCCTATTGTATTTATATGTGACGTTCGCCAAATGTATTGTCAGATTTTGGTAAAAGAAGAACAGCGTAAATTTCAAGTAATTTTGTGGCGTTTCTCTTCTGAGAAATCAATTCAAAATTATCAATTAAATACTGTTACCTACAATGTAAAGTCATCGCCGTATTTAGCAATCCAAACCCTTCAGCAATTAGCTATCGTCGAAAATAAAATGTTTCCATTAGCAGCTGAAGCTATACGGTCAAACCTATACATCGACGATATTATCTGTGGCGCTGAGTCAGTATCAGCCGTCCTGAATATTCGTAATCAACTTATCGAGCTTTTGAAATCTGCCGGGTTTAAGCTTCGCAAGTAGAGCTCAAATTCTGCCTCTGTCTTGGAAGGCATTCCTCATGATTTTTGTCAGTCTAGTTCGTTCAATTTTAGTTCTGACGAGTTTTCTATCAAGATATTAGGCCTTCAATGGTCTCCTATTGAAAACTTTTTTCATAACGGATGAAGCCGTTAGACCCAATGTGCACAAAGCGTAATATACTTTCTCAAGTGCCAGAATTTATGACTTTTGAGGTTTCTTAACTCCCTTAATTCTTTTTGCCAAGCGCCTAACCTAACACTTGTGGATATTAGGCTTGGATTGAGATGAGAATCCTCCAGCTGATGTTTCATCTCAATAGCGACAGTATAAAGAAGAACTGCCTCTGTTTTCGTCTCTAAAAATACCTCGTTGTTTGCCCTTTTCCGGTCGTTACATTTGTCAACTACATGACTTTTGCGATGCCAGCGAGGTGGGGTATGCAGTAGTTGTTTGTTTTCGTTTTCACTCTCTATTCAGCGAAAAGGTGACTGTTTAATTCATAGCAGCCAAAACTAAGGTTGCCCCTATTAAGCACTCAATTCCACGTTTGGAAATATGTGCCGCCGTTTTATTATCTAATCGATTTTCGTTTATTATTGAGTCTTATCACAATTTAATTGATATCTTTGCGTGGAGTGACTCCACTGTAGCTCTTACGTGGATACATTTCGTTGGAAGACATTTGTGGCCAATAGGTTATTACTTCAAGCCGATGGTTTTGTTAATTCTTGTAGCAATCCAGCAAACCCTGCCTTTAAGGATTGCTACCAAGTGCGGTTCTTTCACGTTCGCTTTGGTGGCGGGCCCTGCCTGGGTCCGATATCTTAATGAATCATGGCCGTCCCAATCAGCCGTTTCTGCCTCTGCAGCGGAAATAATTTCAGAAAATAAATTTTTAACCTTTATTGTTCAAACAGAATCCAGCATAGTGGATTCTTTGTTAAGTCGTTTTTCTTCTTTGCTTAAAAACCAACACACTTAGGCTTATATTTTTCGATCTTTCAA
Organism: Platerodrilus igneus; assembly: GCA_036346225.1. Taxonomy (NCBI): domain Eukaryota; kingdom Metazoa; phylum Arthropoda; class Insecta; order Coleoptera; family Lycidae; genus Platerodrilus; species Platerodrilus igneus. The sequence goes on from JARFIW010001130.1 coordinate 574,707, forward strand.
ATTTAAAGCACAGCGAACAACCGGACTATGCCCGAATGGTTATTGTCAAGCACGTTCAAGCTGCCATTTCCTCTAAAGAAATAGACGCACTTAAGGCCCTTGCTAAATTACCTAAAGTCTTCCGAAGGCTGTTGCCATTTCTTGATTTACAAACTACTTTGAGGGTGGGCGGGGGTTTAAAACATTCATCGCTCTCATATTTCGAAAAATTTCCTGCATTACTACCGCGCAAGTATAGGTTAACCGAACTAATTGTTTATTATACGCATGAAAAATACTATCATCCCGGCGTCGACACAATAGCTTACCTTATTCAACAGAATTTTTGGATTGTATCTATCAAAACCGCCATTCGGAGTTATTTGCCTTCCTGCTACAGATATTTTCGTACCAAGCCAGTCCCGATAAACCCACCCATGGGTAACTTACCTGCGGCACGAATGAACCAAATAAAGGCATTCAGCGTTGTTGGAGTTGATTTTGCTGGCCCCATTTCTATAAGGGCAAGTCGTCTCAAAAAAGCCCAAATTCTTCAGGCATATATTTGCATTTTTGTCTGTTTTTTTACCAAGGCAGCTTATATCGAGTTCGTCTCAGATTCTTTAAAGGCCACCTTTCTCGCAGCTTTGCGACGTTTTATAGTTCGCCGAGGAAGATGTTCACAAATTTTTAGCGATTGCGGCCTTTATTTTGTAGGTGCCAATTGACAACTTGCCAATTACACGCAAGACGCATCCACCGGCGACGGCGAAAATATAATTTGGTCATTTAACCCTCCTAGTGCTCCTCACTACGACGGTTTGCGACAGAGAGGAATTAAATCAATTAAAACACATTTAGCCCGAATAATCGGCGACCAAATCTTCACCTTTGAGGAACTTTACACAATTTTAATTCAAATTGAGTCCTTACTAAATTCGCGACCGCTCTGCTCTTTGAATTCAGACCCTAACGATTTCCAATTTTTAACACCCGGTCATTTTTTAACCACAGAACCTCTTACTGCAGCTCCAGATGAAGATTTTTTCAGGTGACCTTAACTCTAAAAAGTATGTGGAGATTACTTCAAAAACTCCATCGAGATTTTTGGACTCGTTGGAGTCACGAGTATTTACATACCCTTCAACAACGGGCAAAATGGCATCACACAATTGATGTTCAGCCCATTGTAAAGGACACCTTAGTCCTCATTACACCTTTACAGGTTCTGATGGCGTTGTTCGAGATGCAGAAGTTAAAACTTCCATAGGTACATTTAAGTGTCCCCTGGTAAAGTTGGAACCGTTGCCATTAGCATAACGCGTTTTTATTAATTTTTATTTTATTTTTACATTATGTATACATTTATTTTTTTTGTTTGTTTTATTGTTGTTTACCGCAGTCATACTACCGCCTCACTTATATTCTAGGTAAAATCCCTTGCAATTTCCTTATCTCATCACTTTCCTTTCCTAAGTTCATCGAATTTGATGGGCGGTATGTTCCGTCATAGTAGACGATGCAACAACATTTTAAACAAGTCCGTGTGTGCGAAAAAATACTATCCCTTAGCATCACTTTGTGACAGACCAGTGAATGATACGGACGTCCGAAGTACGAAGGACGAAGGACATCATGAAGGACATTTTAGAAGTGCGACATAAGTGTACGGATAATAATATGACGAAACATAGATATCTTAATAAATAATAATTTTTGCCGTTTAACGTATTACCTAAATAAATATTACACAATAGTTATCTAATGATATTACTACTCAAATCTAAATCCTCAGAATTTATTGCAATAGCAAGATAGCTATTTTAAACTATAATTATGTACCATATAAATGGCGTGTAATTTACTTAGCAGGCCAGGTGTAAACAAAGTAGTAATGTTAGAAAAAATCTGAAATTTTTGGTATCGCGATTATCAAAAGTGCTCGAGTGAATTAAAACATTTTCAAATTGGAAGCACTTTGGTTATATTGGAGACACTATCAGCTTCAATATTTAAACAAATAAGTACATTTTTGTATACCCAAATTTTTTAAGTTTCAGATAATTGTGTTTGGAACAACAGTATGTCTGTCTTGTTCCGTGTGCGGGGTATCTTTTTTTCAAAATTTTCTATCATTGCGTATGTAACAGTGGCGTGCAGTGCCCGTTAATTCAGGGTAGACAAACAATTAAAAAAAAACAAAACACTATGGATGTATAAAACATACGTTCTGCAGGTATTTAAATGAAACTTTGGTTTATATATACGCCTAGCATCACTACATGTATCACTAAAACACATTTTTTTGTAAATTATATCAATTCGACGGTGTTTTTTTTAAAAATTCACTCAACACATTGTCATAGAAACTAGAAGTTCGACTTAGTTCTTGTATTAGGTCTTATTCGAGAGCAATAATGGACAAGTTATTCAACCGCTCTTGTCCTTGAGCATTACGCAAGTACACAAGAATGCGTTTTAGTTAAGAAAAAAACAACCGTTCCGCGTATGCACTACTAGCACGAATATTTACCATAAATTTGGGCAATGCCATTAGTTGGGGAAATGCATAACACGTATTTCTCTTTTCGGAAAATCGGACGATTTTGTATGTTGTTTGTTGTAAAAAACTTTGATCCAAAAAACGAAAAAAACATAGTTGACTAATTTTTAAAAGCGATGGCAAATTTAACTTTTTATATTATTTGCTATTCACGAAACATGCGTCTGTAGTATAGCTTTTCTCACTTATATTACGCTTTTTTGTAGTTCTTTATAAAAAATAATTTTTTTCGTTTATTATATCACCGTCATTATAAAACGTAACGATATAGACTTTAAACTCTTCAATTTCTTTTAAGGCAGACCGATGTCTACAGTTTTGGCTGTATTATGTTAAAAAGTACATACAAAGTTACTTCGCCACAAGACACCTTTTGGCTTTGAATAAGCTAGTGAGTCTGCTAGTTCAGGAGTAACTCTACTCTTTACACTTTAACTTGTCTACTTAATATTATCATTCTTATCTTTATTATTATTTTTATTTTATTACTTATGTCTTTTCTTGTTCTGATAAAGCCCCGTGCGAAAGTGTGCAAAACGTCGACCTTAGTTTATAAAATGACACAGTCCCAACCCGGAACCATAAATATTTATAATGACTCCGGCCGTGAAAGCATCCGACAATATACAAATTCTATTAAATTTTGCTAAAAAATAATTGAAATCATTTACTTTATACCTGAGTCAAATTACTTAGAAAAGCAGATTTTTAACCAATACAAGTTATTTCTTGTGTTAATTACTATACTGTTACTGCATACCTTAAGACGTTGGCACGTAATATGTGCGATGTGTTTCATAAGTAAATTTTACGGAAAACAGAAGCTAAACTTACTTAATTCCTAAGAATATGTTCTAGCCTAGTAATGGGGTTCTTATAAGAAGTTGGGAAGTGGCTCGTTATGCACCATTGTCCACATTTACCACAGGAATAATGGAAGTACTCTCTTTGCCAAATTATGTTCTCATATGTAGAAAGATGTACTACCCAAACTTAACCGTATAACTTAATCATAAGATAAAATTAAATCCCAGGATAAAAGAGCTATAACATAATATTCCAGCGTGTCTTCACCACCATATATACATACCATAGTTACATTTGGAGGAATGTTTGAAAAAAGTATATATGTAACTTGGTCTCTTGGCACCTTTTTAAAAATGCTGTTAAAGAATAATTGTGTATTTATTTCAAAAATACAATGGAAAGTGAAACAATGCCAATAATGACCTTTTATCAGTTTTAGATAGCAGCTTCCTTTCAAACTTGAATACCAAACTGATGTTAGACAGAGGACTTGTATTATGAATGAGCAACCAAATGTGATTTGATAAATAAAAACCAGACTTCAACTAGGGAATGAGCACGGAGTAAAATTTGTTGTTTAGTTTAGAAGTATTGTGAATTTATAATATCCAAAATTAACAATTGGAGCACTTATTTACAGTTCTGCAGGAAAATTTAGTATTGCGAAAATTGAAAGTAACAGTTTCGGCAATTCCCTCGTTGGATTTGATAAAAGTAAGTTTAAAATACGGGCATTGCAACAAACATAAAACGAATCAGGACATTTTGACGCACTTTCTTTGAACACCATTTTCTATTACAATAAAAGAGCAGCCCCGTCATAAGCTTCTACAATCAATTTTTGAGTGCATTTGTAATCATTTAATATGTGAATAACGATTTTTGATAGCGCTGCTGTTCTATTAGAGCGGACAACAACAAAACCCAGAAAACGGTCAAAAATCTCATTACATGCATTAAAATACGTTAAAATAACGCAAAGTTGCTGTTTCCCGCTGAGGACTAGAGTGTCATCGATCATTCATCATCATCATTAGGTCTTCAGTCCTGGAACTGGTTAGACGCGTACCATCATTGTTTCCTATTCTGACTAACCTACAAATTTCCCTGAAATTTGCACAGTCTGCATCTATAACTATCTGATCTAGGTCTACATCTACCTCTTTTTTCCTATCTTTGCTTGTAATATATCCCATACTATTCCCCAAAAATGCCTTAGAACGTATTCTGCCCTTCTATTTCTCTTATCTTTTTCCCCAGATATACTTGTTCCCCTACTATTTCTATAACCTATTTGTTATTATCTTTGTCTGTCCATGCTATCGTCCTCATACATCTGAAGCACAGCATTTTAAAAAGCTGCTACCGTTTTTCTGTCTGCGTTTCAGACTGGCCGTATTTCATAAGCATACTGTGCTGTGCTCAACACATATGCTTTCAAGAATTTTCTTCTTGTTCTGTTTGTTGTCTTTCCTCATAGGCGCTGTTCTTTCTTGTTAGATGCAGTTCGGTCACCTTCTATTGTTTTACAATTATATACCCTATTTCTCCGACCTTCAGTGGTTGTGAAGGGAGAGGCGTCGCCGTGGATCAATGTAGTAAGCGCAAGACTACGGATCCCAAGGTCCTGGGTTCAAATCCAGACACGGCCGACTGCCTGAAAAATGGCAGGTGAGCATTTTTCACAAAAATTACGCCCTCGTTCGGATGAGAGGTTAAATGGAGGTCCCGTGCGTGAGTGTTGTCACGCACGTTAAACATCTCTACCTTGCCTGGAACGGCAAGGGTTCGGCAAAATTCTAAATTTCCAGGCAACAAAAAATTCGCCTTTTGGCCAATGTAATACCTTTGGGTGGAGCATTGGAAAATCACATGTAAGGTTGTGAAGGGAGGCAAGCAACCTGTGGCCGCCAAGTACCCCCAACACTTAACCATTTACCGATTTAATATATTTTCCAATGTATCTTTTCGCACAGTCATCATTAGTTGCAGATATTTTGCAACTAATAAATAGTTGTTTATACTAATCATCAGATTTAACTGCGCTTATTTTTTCGTCATTAGGTTTTCCGTATCAAAACTGGTTGGACACCTACCTGCACTTATTTATATTTTGAGCTAATCTACATAGTTCCCTGAAATTCTACCACAGCATGTGTATACAGCTCGTTCCCCTTCTATTGTTTTCTAATTATATGCCCTATTTCACCGAGATTCAGTGAAGGGGGTTAAGCAACCTGTGGCTATCAATATCCCCCAACACTTAGATACTTGCCGAAGTAATGGTTTTCCAGTAAATCCTTTCACACACTTAACATTATTCGAGAATATTGCCCAACCAATTCTTGTAGTTACTTATAATAATCATCATGTTTAAGCGCAGTTATTTTTATGTCATTAGTTTATCCATCTTGGGATTGGTTGGATGCGTACCTCCATTGATTTCTATTCTGGGCTAGCTTACACATCTCCCTGAAACCTCTACAGCTTACATCTTTTACTATCTGTGTGCAGTAGTCTAACCTAGGTCTGCCTCTTCTTCTCTTTTTTCCTATCTCTGCTTCTAATATATTCCGCACTATTCTCTCATGCCGTAGTATGTGGCCTGTCATCCTATTTCTCCTGTTTTTTACCGTTTTCCACATATTTCTTTCTTCCCATACCATTTTTAGTACCTCTTCGTTCTTAACTTTGTCTGTCCATGATATCTTTATCATACGTCTGTAGCACCACATTTCAAAGACTTCTACCTTTTCCTTGTCCGCTTCCTTTACTGTCCAGGCTTTACAGCCGTACAGTGCTGTGTTCCACACATATGTTTTAAGCAATCCTTTCTTTGTTTCTATGTTTGTGGTCTGTGAGCACAGTAGTTGCTTTTCTTGTTAAATGTAGCACGACCTTGTGCTAATCTTTGTTTTATATCTTTTGTGCTTTTCCCATCGTGCGCTATTTGGCTTCCTAGGTAGCAGAAATCCTTAACCTCTTGTAAGTTTGTGTTACAACTTGTATTCTTGTTTTTGATTTATTTTTCCCACCTTTGCATACTAGAACTTTAGTTTTAGTTTTGTTAATTTTCTTACCGTATCTCTCTGTTAGAACCTTTTCCATTTCATTAAGAGCAGCTTCTAACTCTTCCTTGCTAGACGCTAATACCGCTATATCATCTGCAAATCTAAGCATATAAATTTTTTTTCCCTGCATAGTAATTCCAAATGCCTTCATGCATTTGACAGTATTCATTGCCTCTTCTATATACAAGTTAAAAATCAATGGGGATAGGGCACATCTTTGTCTCACCCGTTTCCTAATGTTTACTTCTCTACGTTCCTGCTCTAATTCTATTACTGCTGTTTGCTCTTTGTATAAGCGATGTACTATTCGTCTATCCCTATAACTCATTCCAATTTTTTTGAGAATTTCAAACATTTTTTTCCATTTTACATTGTCAAATAATTTTTCCAGATCTACAAACCCTATATACACGCTTTCCCTTTTTCTATTGTTTTCTCAATTATCACTCTCAGAGCTAAAATAGCCTCCCGTGCTCTCCTGTTTCGTTAAACCCAAATTGGTCTTCTCGTAGTAGTTCTTCCGCCCGTTTTTCCATTCGTCTTTGCACAATTCTAGTTGATATTTTTGACACGTGTGCTGTCAAACTTATTGTTCGAAAATTTTCACATCTATCCGAGTCTTTCTTTTTTGGTATAGTTACTATGATGCTACCTTTGAAATCCTTGGGTATCTCGCCTGTCTCATACATATAGCTTACAAGTTGAAAGAGACGTTCTGTTACTGCTTGTCCAGCGGCTTTTAGAGTTTCTGCTTGCACCTTATCTGTACCCGGCGCCTTACCATTTTTCAGACTCTTTAATGCTAATTCAAACTCATCTCTAAGTATAGGATATCCCAAGTCATCATTTTCAATGTCTAATTCCTGTTCTAATGCAGTTAGTTCCTCTCCTGCATATAAATTACCTATATATTCTTGCCATCTACCCACTTTCTCTACGTTTTCTATGATGACGTTTCTTTGTGTGACCTTTATATTTTTGCTATACGGTTTTATATCCCTAAAATTCATTCTAATTAATTTGTAAGCTTCGTCTGTCTTTCCTATTTCCATCTTCGTTTGTACCTCTTTGCACTTTTCATCAATCCATTGTTCTTTAGCTTTCCTGCATTTTCGAATAATTTCCCATTTTATGGCTTTGTATCTCTGTTTTCCTGTTTCATCTGATTTATTTTTGTATTTTCGTTTTTTTTCTATTAAATTCAGGATATCCTTTGTTATCCATGGTTTCTTATTTTCTTTTTGTGTATACTCCAGAATATCTGTGGCCGCCATGTCTAAGCTGGATTTAATGTTACTCCATTCTGTTTCTACTTCCTCAGTATCAGATATTTTCCCGATAACTTTGAGCAATTCATTTGACTTTTTTTCGAATCTTTCTTGAATATCTTTATCTTTTAGTTTTTCTAAGTCCAAGTGCCTTTTTCCGTTTCTTTTTTTCACATTCTTAAATTTAAGTGCGGTCTTCACAATTACGATGTTGTGCTCAGTATCTATATCTGCTTCTGGGTAGCTTCTACAGTTTTTTACTTGATCCCTAAACCGTTGTCTAACAAGAATGTAATCTATTTGATACCTTCCTATACCTCCTGGCATCTTCCACGTATATCGTCTTCTAGCATGATGTTGAAATAATGTGTTTGTGATGATTAAATTGTTCTTGTCGCAAAATTCTACCAGCCTATTTCCCCTGTCGTTTCTCGTGCCTAAACCAAATATACCTACTACCGCTCCTTTCCTATCCTCACCTACCACGGCATTAAAATCCCCCGTAATTATTAAATTTTCAAGTCCTTTTACGTATCTTAATATGTCTTCGATGTCTTTGTAGATGGCTTCTACCTCTTCGTTACTGTAGCTAGAGGTGGGCATGTATACTTGTATTATTACTGTGTTTACCGGTTTAGATTCTAATCTAACCATGAGTATTCTTTTGTTCTTTTGTAAGTATTTTTCTACACAGTATCCTATCTTTTTTCCGTATAACTATCCCCACACCCAAATTTCCTTCCTCTGCTCCTGTATGAATTACCCTGAAGTCTCCACTCCAAAAATCCCCCGCCTCTGGCCACCGAACTTCGCTGATCCCTACTATGTCTAGTGATAACCTATTCATTTCGATTTTTAGGTTCCCTAGCTTACCTACTTGCTTCATACTTTTAACATTCCACGCTCCGACTCGCAGAATGTTCCCGACTTTTATTTTTAACTTTCCGATTGCATCCTCCGAAGTAGTCCCCGCCCGGAGATCCGAATGGGGGACTATTTTAACTCCGGAATCTTTTACCCCAGAGAATGCCATCATGTTTGTAACAATTTAAGTACGCTGTGTACTTGGGAGATAATGTGGCGGTTTCCCGTTGCCTTCCACATCGCGGTAGTGTGTCTTAGACTGCCATACCGACCCCTATGGTCTCTGCCAATCTAAGTACCGAAAGAGCCGTTGCCCTCTTTCGGGAACCTGCCTTTGTTAGGTTCCTCACTAACGACCCTACTACTTTGGTTGGACCTGTAGTATGGCTCTTTAGCTCATTAGAAGACGCAAGCCATTTCACCTATTCTACTAATTTAGAGCTTCGTCAAGGTGCAGGTCCATTCGAAATGGCATCGATCATTATAGCAACAAAATTCGTTAGTTGTATTTCAGATTGAATTTTGTTAATAATTACAGCAGCTATATTTGTTGCAACTCAGGGTTCGTAAATAAATAATTTAGGATTGGTTGTGTTGAGATAAAAATTTAACAGTTCTGAAAAACTATCGAAATATACAGAATACATTTATTATTTCTGATTATTTGTACTAACTATTAGAATTGCTTTCCATGTTAGTATGCAAACTCGGATAAACTTGCTTTTGAGATTTTGAACTTAAACATGAAAACAAATTACTGCTTATCTAATACAATTAAAAATTTATTTCAAAAACAACTTCCAATTATACCCTATGTAAAGTATATAATATCGTTCCTTCATTAGTTTATAAATTACAAGATGTTGATGGTAAATTTAAAGAACCATGGCATATTGCGAGCTAAGAGTTTTTTTTTTTTTATTCTCGACGATTATTAGTTACTTATAGCTACGTTTTTACCATTGTATAATTATAAATTTTGTCTCCTCTATCGTTAACTGAATTGAATTCATGCCCTTTATCTTTATCCTCCCATATATAAATGTATCTTACCTTTGAACCCTGAATCGTTTCTAACCTTTTAATTTCTCCACTACCTAATTCATCCCAAAACTCCATATCTCTATCTTCCCAAGTTTTAAAAAATTTATTTGTCACGACACTTAAATAATTTCTATTTCACTTACATTTTCATCCACTATTTCCATATTATTCTAAGTATTACACAAGCTACCGCTTTCTTTTGTAGTGGTTGACATATCTTCCGTTTAAACAACTCTGCGAATCTTTAGGACTTGTATTAACTGGTGTTGTTTTATTGCTTTCCATAGGATTGCAACATGTGCCTCTCTAGTAAAAAGTTGATTTCTACAGTTCCGAGTGCGAAAAACTTATATTCGATGCGTTTTATTTCACAAACAGCTCAAACATTTGTTACAATTTTTGTTATAAATTGTTTTGCTATATCATACGGATGTTTGTATTTTTTTTTCTGATTGTGTCGGTCAGAGGGTGTCGCCTTTTGTCGCTTTCAGTGTTAATCCTTTATTGTTTGTGGTATATTAAAAATTATACTACCTCTTTCCGCGAGTTGTGTAGCTACTGTTTTTGAAATTATTGTGTAGATACATCTAAGTTGGTCGTTTTAACATTCGTTTGATTTTCCTATCGCAGTGGATGCACTCGGTAGAAAGATGATTTGTCTAGATCCCATCTACAGCTTAGTTATTTTTAATTATCGATATGCTAGTATAGGACTTATTTTACCACTAACGTTGCAGGTCGTCCCTCTGCCCGATCAATTTTAATAAGGCTTCTTCTAGGATGCTTATCCTAAAAATCTACCTTTTCATGTCCCTATTTATCCGTCTCAGCCTCATTTTTTTTTCGTTGCACCTGTCTTAGCCTCGAGAAACCGTCCGTTGAATGAGAACGGTTCTCCCGTATCGCAGGCTGCTGACTACAGTATGGTTGATTGAATAGCGCATTGCTATCCACCTTTTTTTCTATCACTCTTGTGAGCATTCCTTCTTCTTTCTTCTACCTGGCTGCTCAACTATCTCTTTTACATTTTCTACTTTTTCTTTTACTTACGTCGCTGCATAGTTTAAAAGGTTGTTCTCTCACAACATTTGGTTGTGGGTGTGGGGATCTCCGTCTGTCTTCGTATCGCCATTGTTTTTCGCTGGGTCTATGCTAAAGTCGTCGAAACTCCAAATTGGCTATCAATAGTCTAATCTTATACGGCGCAGTGGCGCAGGGTCTGCATTCACATTTATATATATTTCATCTTGCCGTTCTCATGAATGGGTGCAGCTTCATGAAATCTCCTATTTTGGAGAGCATGAGAAAAGCGTTCCTTTTTAGAATCTAACGAGATCACTCTAGCGCTTGAGAGTCTCATTGTGGTATCTATTTATACAGGAGGGGTGGCATGCCTTGCCAAGGGTAGGGCCTCCAAACCTTATAGACTGCTATCTGTTGTCTTTTGTTTTGATATCGCCTTTAAGATATTATTTTATTTAATTAATATTTTGAACTATAAATGATTAGTCATTTATTTTTTGAAAATCTTTTGGAGATTTTATCTTTATTTAAATAATATTCTAAAACGAAATTACCTTTGAGGCACTACCATATCTAATTAACACTTTTAAATTATAAATGGTTAGGTTTATACCTTTCTCTTTGTGTTATTTTTGAGATTCTACCTTATGTAACTATTGCTCTAAAGCAAAAATTTTCTATGTATCTTTCTCTGTGAAAATATTTTTGAGAATTTATTTTATCTTTATGGTTTTGCGAACCTATGATCAAAGATAGTCTTTATTGTGCAAGTAAAGAGAGCCTAACCTACCGTTTACTTTGTATTTTGGTAAGGTAGAAATAAAAAATTTACTTATCGTCAATGCAGCATTACTGGTTAATTTATTAAGGTAGATTTTCTATTGCTGCAATATATTTGGTTTTTATGTTGCTAATAGGTCAGTGTTTTAATTTGTTTGAGGTGAAAAAATACCTGGAAAATATTTGAAAATATTTGTTTACTTATATGCAAAAAAAATGTTGTATTTAGTTTTATAGTGAAATTAAGTATTAGTTTTAAGTATTCACGTCTAACACACTCCGACTAATTTTGTGCGAATAGTGTGACGACAAACAGATTCTTGTACGCGCAGATGATGAAGTCTGGTGATTGGGTAGCTACTTATTTCCGTCTCGTGATATCGCAAAGATTGCCACGGTTCAAAAACCACGTGGCGCTTCTAAACATGATTTAGAATTTTGTTTTCTTTTTGAAGCTTTGGCGCGATTGTTAAGCTTCAAATGGCTCCACAAAGATTCTAATTAATATCTATGTTAAGAGATTTCTAATCATTAGTTTAAAGTATATTACACATAGTGATGTAGAATAGTTTTAGCATCAAGAGGTATTACACATTGTAATTTATCGAAAAAATAGGTCGCGTGAGTCATCCTCAGGTTTTTTAGAACTAGTTTTTTTATTATGTATTTTGGAGTGTACACGTTTTTCTACGTTTTGAAATTATTTATGTTATTGTTTCAATCAATAGAAACGCAATGCGCGGAAATAGTGGCAGACTTGTTGGAAACAACCGGCGGCTATCAAGGCATACTACACGTAATTGCAGTACTTAGAAGATTGTAGCTAAAGTTTTATCATTTAGTGAAGTTTGCGTGTCACCTTTAGTCGATCGTTTTATCGTGCCTGTTTGCAGGTATCACAGAACTTTACTGCAATTTGAATTAATTAGGCGTTGATCCACCATCGCTCACCATGTATTACGCAAACAATGATTATTGGTTATTCGGATGGGCAAGAGCGGTCATCTAAGAGATTCATTAAATGGCTTTACCTTAGCTTTTAAAGATATAGATGATCAGCGGGTAAGCAGCACCATACTAAAATTTGCTTAGTTAATTTGTAAAGCAAATTAATATGGTGCTTGCAATTTATGTGTAATTGATTACGCCCTCTGCACGGGCAAGCGATTATCTATAGCATTTTACACCTGGCTAATTGACGAATAATATGATTATATATTGTTCTTCAAAAATATAATTTTTTATGCATCTTGATCTTTTATTACCATCATTTAATAAAAAAATTAATTAAAATACTTGCATTATTTGAGAGTTTCTAATATCAGGGTTTGCATTTCTCTAGTCCTCTTTTGTTGGTACATTTAGGGTTGGAAGTTATTGCTACAACATATTTTATACCACTTGCTGTTCTATGTTGGATTTGCAAAATTCTTAAAAAATCAGCGATATAACAAAATATTTGATATAATTTTACTGTGACAGAAATTCATATTTAGTTTAGGGCGAGTATTAACGTAATGTAATTAAATTTATCTGTTTAACAGATTCAGATGTGTAAAGATATCTTAAATGTGGAGGGTAGCACATTAACAGCGGACTAGGCTTCGCGAAAATAACTTAAGAGAACTGTACAATTATTACTCATTGTTACGCAAGCTTAATTAAACTTTCAGTATACACAACCATCCCCTTTGCATTTTGTTCTTTAAAGAATTGTAATTATACTGGGCACAAAAGCATGTCATTTCATGTCGCGGGGCTGTTCGTGCACATTAAATAAGTGCGAGCCGACAAACACTCGGTTCTCTTTCAGTAAATAACTGCTTTGCAAGTTTCTCCCTGTTTTTGTGCTCGTGGGCTATATAAATTCCAAAATGCTGTTGTAGCGTTTCTAATTTAGTCAACGATACCATAGTTGTTCATTTGTATTTATGTGAAAGCTAACGAACGCTCTCCAAGCCAACTATTTGGGCATAACCTAAGAATTTTTTTTTTCACTTCTAGCTTCTTAAGTTATTATTATCGACCGGTGATAAGGGTGCAAAACTTGTCTTTATTGTGACTTGTGAAAAAGTGGTTATTGGATTTTATCAATCTAGATTAATACTGAAACCTTCAGTTTCAACATAAGGTAGTGAATTGCCGCTAGTACAGCTACGGGTGGAGAAATGTTATAAATTAGTGTCTGCATAACAGAGATTGATGCATTTTCGATGGTGTACATAAGCCATATTTAGTGAAATTCAATCCATTTAGCGTTAGGAAACAATTAACATATTATTGTAAAGCATTTAAGAAAATATAATTTAATTTTAAAACTGTCAGAAACAACAAGTAGTACTTTATTGGGAAATTATTCTTTAATTTAGTGTGATCGCATGCCCTCCATATTTACAGGTTTTTAATATAAAGTCGAGCCGAAACTAAAAGGAATTATGCAATATTAGTAACAGTATTTTACACGTCACTTTTTATTCCGAAATAATTATTTATTGCAGGTGAGTAAATTGTCAAACCAAAAATTGTGTAAAAAAATTTAAAAAAAAACACTAGTTGATAACAGGATTGCATCCAACACAATTTTGCGTTTAATTTTCAAAGATGTTATGCAGTGACTTAGACTGAAGCGTCTTTTTTGGTAGGAATGTGCCTAATCGACGTACCTGGAACAAGTTACTTGGTACAGACGGTGGCAAATCATCGATTTTATTGACGAAGGTGCGGCGGTGGGCCAAAATGAATGTATTTAGCACCCTACATGTGATTTTTCCAATGCTCCACCCAAAGGTACTACATTGACGAAAAATCGAATTCTTTTTTACCTGGAAATTTTGAATTTTGTCGAACCCTTGCTGTTCCAAGCAAGGTAGGGATCTCTAACGTGCGTGACAACACTCACACACAGGACCTCCATTTTATATCTCATCCGAACGAGGGCGTATTTTTGTGAAGAATGCTCGCCTAACATTTTTCAAGCGGACCGTGTCGGAATACGAACCCGGGTCTTGGACGTAGTAGTCACACGCATACCAACCACGCCACGGAGCCGCCTTGTATTTAACACCACCACATTCCCTTGGAGTTAACCTCACGTTAATACAAGTTTTTCGTTTTTGTGATGAACCTATCTTCTGACGATGCCTCTTTAGAGCTTTTCTGACTATTTTATTTCCAATGGCAGTTTTGTCCTGACAATAACCCTTCAGCCCTAGGATCCTTCGGGGAATTTGTTGAGTAGATGCTGTTAACCTAAAATAAGTGATCTAACAGTAATTAGGCTTATATCTTGGTATTTGATTAGCTGAATGGCGTAAGGACATAATTTTCTGATAAATAGCTTTGCTTAGCTTCACCGCGTTCAACCTCGCAACACAAGTACCGTTCCCTTTGGGATAAGTTTTAAACTGCTGATAATTCTTTACTCTTATGTGTAGTATGTAGATTTGATGCATAAAAAAAAGAACTGATGAGAAAAAGGCGCCAGCTTAGTCAAAAAAGGAACGGTGATTTATTTGCGTTACGCAAGTTAATAATTGTATATAAGAGGGTTTTTACAGACACATCTAATTTTATATATATATATATATATATATATATATATATTGCTATGATAATAGGGTAGTTTAAGGATAGATTAAGTCATAGGGGTCGTAGGATAAATATAAACAACTTTAACTTTGAGAAAATCAAATAATTCCAGAAATTATAACAGTAAATCGGCCATTCTACATATTGTCAATTAAGAGGACACTAGATATAAAAAAAATGTAATTAAATGCATGAGAACATAAATATGTTTAAGTATAGTTTATAAGTAAAGATAAGATTTTAAAACGCAACAAATTGCATCAAAATTAAATTACCGGAAAACATAGATAAATTGGCATTTCAAATATTTAACAATTGCGTCGAAAATATCAACGTAAACTCATCTTAAATAATTCATTATTAGAAAATCGTTACGTGACTAGAGAAGGACACATTTGTTCAGAAAACCAACATTCTGTGGCAAACGAATAAATACCAGGCGGTTCAGTTACATGGTAAATTGACAAATATCGAATACGTGATTTGATGAAAAGCCAAAAATGGGAAATCCGATTATAATGCTGTAATATGCTGAACGCCTACGTGAGGAATAGAGCATTCGTCGAAGATTTAAACTAGGTAATTTGTAAAAATTCCGAGTTCTGCCAGATAAGGAAAAGTACCAGCCTTGATTGTAAACACGTCAATGAAAGATATTGGAGGAAGGACTTATATATACGATAGAAACTAAACAACATTTTAGTCTATATTTAGCTGAGCAACAACTATGTTCGAGGGTGTTAAAAGCTCACGTAATTAGTGAAATGAAAATTAAATTAAATGAAATTTATAAGTACAAAAATTTTGTGCAACGAAATATAAGCCGATCTATAGATAGACGTAAGTTAAACAACTTAATTAAATTCATTTCTAATATTATCAAAACAGGGCTTCTAATTTGGACACATTCTAATTTGGGATGTTTGATATTCTAATTTGGGCACATTCTAATTTGGGATGTTTGATATTTTAATTTTGGACATATTCTAATTTTGGAATTTTGGACATATTCTAATTTTGGAATTTTGGACATATTATAATTTGGGACGTTTAATTTTGGATATACTTTAATTTGGGACGTATTTTAATTGGAGGCGATACTTTAATTTTGGACGTACTTTAATTTGGTACGACTTTAATTGGAAGTGATTTATGGGAGACGATTCTTATATGGGGACGACATTTTGTTGATGTCTTAACGCAAACATAAAATACCAATAAGCAAAGCGGACACAGCAAGGGGATGCAGATCATAGACTAAGATGGAACTCCAGAACCCATTCCAGGTTAGCAATTTCAATACACTTTATTATTGAAAGCCTGTTTTTGATTTAATATTTGCTATACATTGTATAGAGTCATTAAAAAAGGACACTTAAAAGTATGAAAACAAGGGAAGGTATCTTCGAACGTTCGAAGGTCGCTGAATATAATTAAAAGATATTTTTGCTGGCTTTCAGAAAAACATAAATCTGGTAAATGTAGATATTTTGTACAAAAAGGAAAATTTTGAGTGTTGTAAATATTATCAATTATTATATTGTGTGTTCTAGAACAGCTTTATTTGATTCAATAAGATTTATTCAGTAAGCTAGTCGGGGTTAACATCCTCAATTGATATTTCACATATCAAAGGAATATATTACAGCATAATATATATATATATATATATATATATATATATATATATATATTTAAATTATTTATAAGACGCTTTATATAAAAAGGAAGCAGTATTAGAAAGGTCTACATGTAATTTAATTATTCCTAGTAAAGAAACAAAGAGAAATTACGTGCAGAATTTATATTAATTAACTCTATTTTAAGTAACTGGTATTAAACAAAATGTACTGATAATAATTGAATATTTAATTAGGATTCACTAAAATTTAAAGGGTATTATTTTAATTGAAGTTAATTGAACCGTTAGTAACATATAATATCTATAAAAACTTGAAAAACCCAATAAAATACCATGAAATAAAGCTCTGAGAATTAATAGTATGTTTAAACACCTGCGTATTTTTAAAAAGCTCATTCTGCGTAAATGTTGCAGATAATTAATGGTTATAGAAAATCTTGGAGAAACTGTGGCTTAATAGTCATGGGAAGGCGCGATACGGGGTTATTTAACCCAGATAACAGTCCACATGGACTGAAATAATCGATAATAAAGAATATCAATTTGCACCAATAAGAACAGGGTAGATAGAGACAGATAATATGCGCAAGACCGCGGCACATATAGTAAAAGGCGTGAGTAGAGCAACGTCATGGGGTTGCGATTGGGTGAAAATAAAAGGCAAAATTGAGAAGTAAAAATAACATTTCTGTATAAAATTCAGTTAGTTATTTCCAGACGTTGCGAGCCGTGTTGAAATTTCTGAGATTTAACTGGGGCGAGTGCAAATTTCGTAAAAATCGCATGCCGGGCTGCGGAATGGGAACATAGCAGGCGAAATTCTTTAGAATTGTCCGTTTTGGGGACTCGACCGACAGACAGGCTAACCTCTATATATACCCAGGGAAATATGAACAAGCTCTCTTAGATCTTCGACTTGATTCAATGCGTTAAACAGTGCTTTTTAGTTTTCCGGTTTTGATTAAATAATTTAAACAGTTTGCTCGAATATTTTGTGATAAAAACAGTTTGTTCTTTACGTGCTACAATGAATGTACGTTAGTGCACTTAGAAAAGAAGATACAAGGTAATAAAGTTTAGTATCACTGTACCAATTGGTAAAATTTACAACGACAAATAAATACTTAAAAGTAGGCAGTTTTGGCGTATATTGGTGAAAGAAGTATGAATTTCTTTGTTATTTTTCGGGGGTATTAATAATTAAATGGTTCATAAACGTGTCTGGATCCACAAGACAAGGTTCAGATATACACAGATGAGTTCCGGAAAAGCCCAGAAACAACTTTAAATAAATGGTGATGGAGAAAATTTTAAAAGCGTTGAGAATCAGAAGCCGTAAATATAACCCAGTTGGAATGGTGTAATCAACAAAGGGACGATGTACATTGAAGCTACGAGTGCAGTAACCTTCAGGTAAATTATACTATTTTGTTCGAACTTTGATATTTTGGTGTGTGTTGAATAACTTTATAATTTGTTTATTTAAAATGGACAGTAGTGAAATTGTACTAACAATAATATTTTAATTTTAAGGTGAAATTTGCTTGTTTAAGTAGAAAGGGTATTTAGTATTGATGTTCTGGATTATGATGAAAATATGGGTATGTCTTTGAGCACAATTAGACGAACCTGGTTAATTAACGTAAAGGGTGGTAGATGCTCTCTTTGTACTCAGACTCCGGTCTGCATATATTGTTATAGTAATTAGTAGGCATCCTACAAGGACTTTAATTCTGGATGCACTTTAAAATGATAATAAATTTAATCTTGAAATTTTCTGATACTGAAATTTATGCTGAATTTTAATTTTGAAATTTTAATGTATTGTGAATATTGATGTAAATAGAGTTAACGTTGTTGTTTGTGGTAGGAATGTGTTTTTTTTTTATGAATGAGGATGAAAGTTATCTAGAGGAGCAGCCGAGGCGAATAACAGAAGAAAATCAACAGACCAGGTAATTCAAGAGGTTTCACAGCAATATATATATATATATATATATATATATTATAGTTGTTTTAAAAGATTAAAAGTAAATATAAACGAAGGTATTAACAAAATTTTACAAATAATGAATAAAATTTAGTTAGGTTTGTAAAGAAAATAAATGGTAGAAGCCAATGCTATTAATTTAATTGTGTTTAATTGAACGGTTATTTACGTATAATATGAATAAAAGCGTGTAAAAATCAATAATACCAAGGTGAAACGCGTTGCTAACAAACAAATATATCGGTGGGGTTAAAATACGCTGAATTCCAACTCGTAGAAGTGTTGTGTTAAAACGTTCGTTTAAAATTAAACACCTGCGTGTTTTGTAAAGGTCAGCTTCCAATTATTTTTGTAGATAAAGCTACAAGTTTCAAAGAATATCGGTAAGCCGTCGAATGTGTTTGCAGTAAATACTAATGAGGGGTGATTTAAAGCACGTAAGAGTCCACGTGGGGTTAGATAGCAGATGGTCCGGAATATCGATTTTCTACCACTCAAACCAGGTTAGAAAGATACGTAGAAAACGCATAAGCAAGTGACAGCGTGAGATAGGCGGGACTCGTAGAACGTCAGTAAATATACGATTGGTCGATATTGTTAGTTGGACGTGAGACAAATACGATCATAGTGTATATTAATTTTCAGAAAATATCGTAACGGCGCGTTGAAATTCGCGGACTTAGAAATCGGTTGAGCAAAATTTTAAGAACGTGTTGTTGTAGATGGGGATTTCGGGATTTCGCCAGGAGGTGGCGGCCTAAGTTGTATAAATGCTTTTCGAAAACATGGTGAAAGCCCTTAATATTTCGATCGCTTCAGACGACGTATGAAAGCTATCACGAGTTTGTAAGTAGAATAAAATTATTTAAAATTATATTGCTTGGTGTTAGCCTCATAATTTGTACGCGGTTTGTGTGCCGAGATTACATTTATTAATTGAGGTATCACCTATAATTTTTTTAACAAGCTGGTGTCGTGACGTTAAGTAACGTGGGTTAAAGTAAATAATTGTGAAAGACGTATAATTAATTTGGATTTGGAAATTGGATAAACCGTGAAGGCAGCGCTAGCAGCTCAACTTACATGGGGTTCTTCTACTAATAGCTAGAAGCGGCCTGCAAAGCAGAGAAAAAAACAAATACCATCGACCACGGAGCGGAGATCTTCTAGAAATTCCAGGTAACGCTTTGAAATTGTGGTTATAAACTATGAATATTGAGTGACGTATGAGAGTGATTTTGAAGGTAGTGTGCATTATTTTGCGTATTGACCATAATACGTATAACTAACTTTATTATGGTATTTAAATAGAAATCTGAAGGTGTATATAAAGCGTATTAACGTTCCATCAGGAAGTTAAATTTTGTGAAGAGTACATGGGTGTTTTTGTTTGTTTGTTGTAAGAGTATGCAAAGTATAAGGGCATACATTATTAACTGGGTTATCATGAGCTCACCATACTCCAGAGTTTACTTAGATTTAAAATAAATTATATAAAAGGAATGAGAAATAAGGTATTATTCAGGGCCCATTTACTCCGGGTACATTCTATGTGTTTGATAATTTAAATTAAAATCCAGGACATTACAAAATAGGATTTATTGAGGTGTAACTTGATCACTGAAATGTGGATAATATTGAATTTTATTTGTAAATAGTGAAAAATAGAAGATTGTATGTTTGTTGTATTTTGTGGTTTTATTGGTAGTGTGCGTGAACGATAGGATATGAGAGTGAATCTAGATATCCAATAGGAGGTCCAACTGAGCTAGCCGGAAGCAGTTGAAGAAGGCAGTTCAACCGAGGAAGAGAGGAAAACGGGTAATAAATTATATTTTTTTAAATTATTTAGTATTCGAAAATTGCTAGTATGAGCAATTTTCGAGTTTTGAAAATTTAATAAAATTTTCGAATATATTTTTGTTGGTAAGGCTTTTACCCGAGTTCCACGGCAATATATATATATATATATATATATATATATAAATATATAAATATATAAATATATATATATATATATATATATATATATAAGTAAATACAACTCATTAAAAATTGGAGACGATTTTCAATACTCTAGTGTAGCAATTAACAATTTTAAAGTAAGTTTCAGAGTTAATTTTGCTTTATTTTTAGCGAGTGTAAATATCCTGAAAGACCGTTTATAATGTTTAAATGATTGGGAACAGAACCATTTAATTTTAAGTATTAATGGCAAGTAACAGGTGTAAGAAGTGTAAATATTCTTAACGTAGAGTGGAAAAGCAAGCATCTTAAATTATAGCAGATTGGATGCATAGTAGTCAAAATCTTTTCAGATTCTTTTAGCGTATAAATCAATAATTCTAAGGTCATAATCAACGAGGGTGAAATATTAATGTTCATGAATCAACAGGAGTTATAGATGGAAATATTCTTTGCGGGCATCTTTTATCATATTTTGTAGGAAGCTTTAACATTTATATAACCTTCCAAAGTTTAACGATAGCAAAAGGGAAGTGGTTGCTAACGTATATTGTTGATAACAAGTTCTTAGTAGTAGTTTAAATCAAGGTTTCTCGATAGCATGGTGGTATCGAAAGTTTTTTGAGTAGCTATGTTAACAAGATAACCGTTGCTAAATTTCTCGGTAGGACAGAGAACGTGCGCAAATAACATGTCTATTCTACGAATGGGAGTTAACAGATAAACAGGCAGGGATCGACATAAGATAAGGATAGATTATTTTTAGCATGCATTAGAGTGGGATAAAAAATATCATGTTAAGGGTTCGTTGGGCTTTGAAAGGAACAGTGGGACAAGGAGAAATTAAAGTTTAGGTGCAAGTGAGAGGCAGAGTGTTTGTATAAGACATCGTTTCAAAAGTGAAGTGAGAAATATTTTAGAAAAGATTATAGATAAGCTGTTAATGAGAGACAGAGCAAAAGTATTAGATTACGCGTTTATAAGAGTAGGGTGAGGCTATTTTGTATATATGAAAGTGGTTGACGAATGAAGCTTGCATATCAGGAACAAAGAAGGAGCATTGGATCTCACATATAAAAGGGGGACAGACGATAGTATTAAAGGGGTAAATGTTATTTTAGGAAGAAACAAACTGGCAAACATGGTATAAGCAGAAGAGAAAATATGGTACACGGGTTTAACTAGTATTGAGATAACTCATGGTAGGATATGAAAGATAGTAAGGGTATCTAGTAAGAAAGGGAATATGTTTTTAGGTAGGTTAGAGTGAGATGACATGAATACGCGTATTATGAAGGCGTATTTTAGACGTTAAACTTATTATAGTGGAGGCTAAAATTCTGCAAACATAAGATCCGTTGCGAAACTAAACAAGTGTTTTCGTAGTAATTGTTTGTTTGTAACGTTCAAAATTCCAAGAGTTTGAAGACGGTTGGTACTCGGACAGGTTGGCTAGTTTGTGTGTATCGTTGTATTTGAGGGAAATTTCAAGTGTAGGGGGATAGATTTGGCTATATAACCGCGAAGATGTGGTGATAGAGCTCTCTTTTCCTGGTCATCGACGTGTACATTAGTATTGGTGAAGAAAATTACTGTTGATTCTTAACAAGTGATTTTAGTATTTTAATTTGATAACAACATACACAAGTGGGTGTAATGTTGTACTAACAGTCTGATAAATTGTTGAAATATATTTTGAAAAATGCGAAGCTTGTGCAAGTAATGTAAATATAGACTACTTTATAATTTGGATATTAGTGCAAGTTATGCGCACAAATGGAATAGAGTTTATTAAACGATCGACTTGGTGGTTTACTTATGGTAAATAGACCAATAGGGTAACTGGAGGAATTGGGAGAACCGTAAATTGGTTTGAGGGAATTGAGTAGCAGATTGCCGTCACGGATGGTGTGATTCGAGTTGGGGGTGGTTCCAGAACGTGCAGTCATTAATGAGGGCAACATCATCAATGGTGTTTGATTGCAGATCCAGGTGTGGTGGTGCATTCTAGGTAATAGATGTTTGTGAACCATTGCTTTTATGTGTTTATTTGGTGTGTTGTGACATTTTTGTGTCTTATGGGTATATTTTTATAAACTCTGTGGACTAAAGAGTTACCTATTGAATGTTGATGATTTATTATTTGACAAATACTTGTAGGAATTTATATTTATAAAATAATTTTTATAATATTTGGGTATATACAGGGTAAGAGGGGCTTTTGGGTAATTTGCAGTGCAAAATTTAGCACGAGTGTTTAAAAAGGTTTTACTATGAGCTCGTATTTAACCAGGATAACTTAGGGTATATGGTTTAGCCCTATTACTTTAAATTATCTTTTTTATGGACAAAATGTTATTTTGAAAATATTTGATCGAAAATGAACTATTTCAAAATCGGGAATAGATGTAATTTACTGTTGATAAAGATCTTTGGTGTTGAATTTTCAGTCTGAATAGATCGAGGTGAATTCCCGTAGTCGAGTTTTCTTTGGTAGAATAGTAGGGTAGTATCTTTAGGTATAAGCAGCAGAGCAGCCGTGGCAAAATACATTGTTGAAGTTATATGAGAAGCAGCCCAGTATACCTCGTAGCAAAATGGCGCCCAACGGTGGTGCTCGAGTTAGCAGACTCTTAACTTCAGAGCAACATATATGCAAGATAAATATTGGGGATACAGTCAGATTAGGTATACATCTAAAATAAATTTCTTATAATCAGTTCTAGCTTTCGAAATTGTTTATTTTCTTCATCAGGATAATAAAAGTCTACAATTTAACATTTATATAACAAAATTATGTAAGTTGTTTACGATTATAAAGTTTATAATTATACAAACATCATATGACATCTATATGACATGGACAGACTTTTGTTCATACGTAAACATTCAAAAGTTTCTTATAAACATATGTAAAATCAAAGTTGAGGTTAATGTACCAAAGATATTAAATGAACTAAAGTAAAATAGCTATTATAGGTCTAGTTGATAAAAATAAAAATAAAAATTGAAATTAAAATGTGTCATACGAGTTTTAAAATTACAGCTAATCGCATTGTACCATAGGTGTTATAAATCTGTATAGTATGTTAGTTTTATAGGAGTTTGGAATTATTGTTATTCTTTATTACTGTTATAAGATATGAATAGATATTGCCTAAATTTTGTGTGCCGCTTGTTTTTATTTATAGGGCTATCTTCTAGAGAAATTGCGATCATTTCAAGAAATAAGCACTTTCTGTAGTTTGTCTACCTGAATACAATTCTGGTGTCATTGTAGTTCATTGCGTGACCAGTATCAATTACATGGGTAGTTACCGCGCATGTTTTGTTCTTAAGGTTGCAATCACTTTTGTGTGAAGGTAGTTTTGCAGATAACCACCTTGATGTATGTCCAACATACCTACTACTACAGTTATGATAGGGTGTACTGTATACTACTTCTGACTGTCGAAGTGTAGGTGTGTGGTTTTTAAGACTACTATATTACACCCTATCTAAAGCTATAATTGGCTTTTTGATAAGGTTGATGTTATGAAGATCCTTAAAAAGATGTTTTAATTTGTCAATAAGTGTACGAATGTATAAAGTGCGATAAACATTGTAGGAGATGTGCGGCTGGTATTAGTATCTGTAGTATTGTTGGAGCACGTACCGATTAATGTGGCATTTTTTCTTGTGGTGGTGTTTAAAATTAGTTTGTTGATTAAAGGCTTCGGATATGAATTACTAAGTAGTAGGTTTCTGAGTATTAATAGAGTTTTGTATCGCAGGGTAGGGTGTGTAACAGATTCAATTTTTCTTTTTATACCCAGAATTATAATGACACCAGAATTGTATTCAGGGAAACAAACTACAGATAGCACTTATTTCTTGAAATGATCGTGATTTCTCTAAAAGATAACCTTATAAATAAAAAAACCGATACACAAAATTCAAGCAATATATATATATATATATATATATATATATATATATATATATATAATATAATATAGGTAGTTTCTCGAACGGTAGTAATATCTATATGTGATGGTTTCTTGGAATACAATCGTTCGTAAAATAAGAACTATAATGTCAAAAAATTGTAGTTTTTATCCGACGTTTCGGCATGAAATTTATGCCTTAATCCTAAGGCACAGTAGTTATTCTATAATAACTACTGTGCCATAAAAAAGTTCTACATACAAAAACTAATATGTACATTACAGTTATGACTTATTTGAGGTTAAGGCTGGAACTCGTGCCCCAGCGTTGAACTGCTATAAATGCTGTGTAGTTTCGCTCAAATCTTGCCGCGGCTGCAACTGAATCGTCCTCTTAATTCGATTCTTCCTATACATTACGTACACCTACCTGTTACATCTAAAAAACTTCCTCTCATTGTCACCATAGAAACCTAAATAGAAATCCACATCAATCATGCATTCAAAAATAACTCAATTAACCAAAAAATCACACTCTATTTCTCTGAAATCCAAATTACATTTTTTTAAAATTTAAAATACCACCATTTTATATACATTCATGTGTTCATTAATTTTTATAACAATCATTATACATATTGATAACCCTTTCAACACATAACTTTTTATTAAAGTAAGAGGGCATTCCTCATACCCTACGTTACCCTTCGTCTTAGCATAAGCTCATCTTTAAACTTTATAAATGTGCATATAAATTCTCTGCACGACCAAATATTAAAAAGCCTTCTATACCTCTTTACAACTTTTGGTTATCTGCAAATTAATAAATAATGTTCAAAAGTCAATTTCGTTTTAACAGTCCTATAAATGTCTGTTCAAATAAAAATCAAATCCAATAATAATAAAACACATCAAAACACCACAAATACTATGAAAATATGCACCATGAAATGTCTTATTCTATCTCCTACCCTGTAGTTGTCTTCGTACTGCGGTCCACTATCTAGCCCCTTTTAGATGTTGCCGTCTGGTAAATCCTACGTCTATCCATTACTTCTATGGTCAAATCCCCATGTGTACCATACATGCCTCTACTCCAAAAACTCTTCTTTTATAAATTCCAATCAAAATATCTAATACCCAAATTTCGTTCCTTTTATTGCAAATAAATTCTACTACCCAAACATCACTTTTATCCTAATCCAAACAATTTTTAAATTCCCCTACTTCTCGTGCATCCAACCAAAAATCATTTTATTTACATCTCAACTTCACTATTTAATACTAACGCTTTGTCAGCTTTTACATAAACTTTATTTAATTAGACTGCACTAATTCATTTGAAAGTAAATTAACTGTATCACAGATGGAATAAAAGAAAGCAAGACTCTTCTCTGTTACTGATTATATAATGCAAACTGTCCCCACTGTTTACAAAATAGCACGTATACTTTGTTTTACCGATACTTTATTTTCCCCGAAAATCACCAACGACCGTCGATTTCTTGTAATTTTTAATAACACAACACAACAGTACGTGGTAATCAACTTAAAATCGTCAACTGTTGTTTCAAATTCTCCGGATTAGCCTCTACCTCTCGCTTGGTACACGCCTTCAACTTCAAGCAAACATCATTTATTTTCTTTGTACATATCGCTTTATCGCACACGTATGCCTCTAACACCTGAATTTTTAGCCCTTCTTGTTTAATTTTCACCAATCATCTCGCTTGGCTCCATTTCCCATCTTTTTGAGCGACGCGAGTTAAGGTTCGGGCCTTTGGAGCTGTGTTTTTAAAAAAACAACTTCAAACACTTAACAAATTTATACTTAATTTGAAACAGAAATTACAGTGAAATTTGGAATAACTTGTTCATAATAACTTTAATAAAAAAATAATTAATTGTACTGGGCGAGTAGTCTAGGTAGACAACAATGCAAAAGCTGTAATACTCAGACTGACTCGATTGAGTAGCTTGAACAACGAAGTATGGAGTTCGAAGACTGACTGCCGGGCCCTGAGCTCCCGGGCTTTTTATAATAACCTGCCCCTCACACGGCTGTGGGAACTTGCAGACCTCATGTCTGCTTTACACTTTGTTACAATGTATCAATCTTATTTCTAAGTAATTGCGGTATGTTGACCGCCTGTGACCTGCCACCTGCAGTATCACTGCCCTCACGGATGCAAAGTTGCATGTCCGTTCACATGAACTGTCGATAACCTCTCTGGGTTATCCTTGTATTACAATGTTGCAATGAACTTATACTTTATTTAACAATTTCTAATAATTCCTATTAGATTCAATATATTCAATACATATATATATATATATATATATATATATATATATATATATATATAATTGGGGGATACATAACTCGCGTGCTTGCTTACAACTATTCTTGAAATTATCTATTATTGATTCCCTTCTTTTGGATATACTTTATGTTTCTCTCTTGTGCTCATGGCCTTTTATTCAATCTTGGTCTTTTCATTGCTCTTTCCGACTCTATATCTAATATTAAAAATCAATATTTCAACTAACGTATACTGTGTTTACATCAATTCTGTGTGGCTTTGTTTATGTCTTTAGCTGCTTTAACTCCAACGGCTGTTTTTTCCAATAAGCTATTAAGTTGGTTTGTAGCAACTCTACTAAGAAATATATCTTTCCCCTTGTTATTTGAAACGTGTTGGTTTTTACGTTTGAAACCTAGAAATCGTTATTTTTAACATGCTCAATGCTTTTAAACTGTTCCATAGTACTTCATTATCAATCCAATATGCTATAATTTTACCCCAAATTGTTAATTATTATTCTCAGTATTTATATACATACTATAATACATAGTCCCTAACTGAATCTAATTAAGATAAATTATTTCTACATTAATAACGCGTTAGACTAAATCGATATTCCCCTATTATCCACTATTTAAGATAGAAAATAATTGTTGAAAATTTTTTAACTAAGTAAATTTATTTTACTGTATCCAATCGCTCTCAACCGTATGAGTTCCCTTATGTTCTTATGTATTCCATTGACCTTCTCAATTACACGATAATATATATTTATGTATATGTAATGCTATAATTATAGGGTAGTTTAGGGGTAGGTTAAGTCATAGGGGTCATAGAATAAATAAAAGCAACTTCCAGTTTAACAAAAGCACATAATTCCAGATATTATAAGAGTAAATCGGTCACTATACATATTGTTAATTGAGAGCACGCTGTATATAGAATACATAGGATTAAATGCATAAGAATATAGAGATATCCAGGAGTAGTTTACAAGTTAAGATAAGATTTAAAAACGCAACAAAATGCATCAAAATTAAATCAACGGGAAACCTATATGAATTGGCTTTATAAATATTTAATAAGTGCGTTAAAAATATTATCGTATACGCAATCTAAATTATGCATTATTAGACAGTCGTACGTGACATGAAGAATCACATTTGTTCAAAAATCCAATATTGAGTAGAAATAAACAAGCACCAGATTATTTCGGTTTAGATTATAATAAATAACAAACATTGAATACGTGACTTAATAAAAGGAAATTGTGGGAATTTCTCAGATAATACCATGATATGTGAAAATATTACGTGACGAGCCAGGCATCCATTCGAATATTTGAACTAAATACTTCGTAAAAATCCCAAAGTACACAAAGATAAAGGTAAAGGTATCGTCCCAACACGTGAATGCACCAATGAAAAGCAGGTAGAGGCACGGCTTTAAATACGACAAGAATAAAGCGACAAGTTGTATACATTTAAACTGGGCTACGACTATGTTGAAAAGTACTAATTATTTTACGTAACCAGTGAAACAAAAATTAAAATCATTTTGAAAAGTGTACGAATTGTGCAACGAATAAGCCGATTTGTTATAGACGTAAGTAATAACGACTTAATTAAAAATCCATTTCTAACATTAATAAAACAGGGTTTTTATTACTGATATTTAAATTGGATTTTAATAATGGTATTTAAACTGGATTATTTCATTACTGGTATTTTAATACTGGCTTCTAACTCTGATATTTAAATGGGATTTTAAATTATTGAAATGGTCTAAATACCTACATATAAATGGGATTTTAATATCTACATCGCGGTTGTTCTCATACCGATTTTTAAAATTGGATTCTAATCCCGATTTGGATTGTATTTTGGTTTTGATGTCGACTTCCAAATTCGCCTCTCAATTTGGACATATTCAGACTTGGCACGAAAAACTTTTGGAGATGCAGATTACAAGCTAGGAAGGGATTACAGAACCATTCCAGGTTAGCAATCTTGATATAATTTATTATTGAAAACTGCTTATATCAATATTTATCATTTTATCTGTAGGAGTCAACAAAACATAGTAAGTTCATTTAACAATTTATAACAAAGGTAATAGGCATCTTTGAATGTTCAAAGGTCCCTAAATATAAGCAAAAAAATAGTTTTGCTGGCTTCAAATATCATAAATCTGGTATCTGTAAATATTCTCAAAAGGGAAAAATTTCTAAAGTTGTAAATATTTAATCGTTATATTGTGTATTGTAGAATTGCTTTATTTAATTAAATCAGCTAGTTGGGGCAAAAACCATAACTTAACATTCCGCATCATAGGTACTTGATTGAATTAGGTGTAAATTTTACGACAAAATTTATGACGGCCCAACGCTGGGATTAATATCACAGCATCTATGCACACCCAATCGTGGGGCGAGTAACACAGTAACACACACACACACACACACACATATATATATATATATATATATATAAATATTATAAGTAGTTTTTTACACCAGGTAAGTTGATAAATACTAACGTATTGCACTTAATAAGATGAAATAATAACCTAGAATTTTTAAGTAAAGCCCAAATGATCATTTCAAATCGAGCTAGTAATTGAAAGAAGTAAAATATAAGGCCTTGGACAGGATTTGAACCTGCATCTCAGTTTTACCGGAACTGTGCGTTTACCAATTACGCTACCGAGGCCGATGGCTATATTTGGGAAATTTACAAATCTAAATCGTGTACAGTACCATATATAAACCTAACTTTCAATTACGTTTAGCATTTTTGTCAATCATATCTGAAATTGTCAAGTTTTTGATTTATGTCAGATATAGACAGGAAGCAACGCTCAAAATCACGGCTATAAACCAAGTATTAATATATAAATATTATAAGTAGTTTTTTACACAAGGTAAGCTGATAAATACTAACGTATACGTATACCTTAGGACAATAATAAAGAATAACAATTCCAAACTCCTATAAAACTATCACATTATATAGATTAATAATACCTTTGGTACAATGCGATTAGCTGTAGTTTTAAAACTAGTATGACAGATTTTAGTTTCTATTTTTATCTTTATCAACTAGACCTGCCATAGCTATTTTACTTTAGTTTATTTAATATCTTTGAAACATTAACCTTAACTTTAATTTTACAAATGTTTATAACAAACTTTTAAATGTATACGTATGAACAAACACCTGTACATGTCATATAGATGTCATATGATGTTTGTATAATTATAAATTTTATAATCGTAAGTAACCTACATAATTTTGCTATATAAATGTTAAATTATGGACTTTTAGTATCCTGATGAAGAAAATAAACAATTTTCGAAAGCTTGAAATGGTTATAAATAGTTTTTTAGATTCATGCCCAATCTGACTGTATCCCCAATATTTATCTTACGTATACATTATCAAAACAGTCAATAGTACTAATTATATATATATATATATATATATATATATATATATATATATATATATACTGTGATATTTAAGAGTTAAAAGGGCATTATGTATTCTTTTTTGCAATTTACTTCGTGATTCAGCATGTTTCGTTAGGATAGAATTAATTATTCTACTGTAATATTTTAGGAAGCTAAAGGTTAGTTGTCATAATAATGCAGATGTAAATATTTATAACGTATAGTGTATTTAAAATAGGATTTCAAATTTTATAGTTATAAACATATGTTAACAGTCGTATTTAAGTATAAGAATAATTTCCAAAACCTTTTACCACATGCAAGGGTAGAAGCGAGCATCTAAATTTTATATTATAAACCAATTTAAGTTTCATAGTTAAATTATAGTAAAGGTGGATGTATTTTCAAAAGCTTTAGCATTTTAAACCGTTTTAGTTTCTGCGTATTGTTTATAAAAGCAGAGTGGCAGTTACATTTGTTAAAAATTTTAAGTTATTTGTCGAAACCTTCCTAGTATAATTAAATGTAAACGAATGTAGTCGTAGCAAAGTTCTTGTATGTAATTATGAAGGGTAGATTAAAACGTTGCACAAATAACATGCCAATTCTAGGTAGTGTTGGTTACCACTTTCAATTAAGGATAGATTTATAGCCTCGTTAAAAGATATAAAGCTTGAGTTGGAAAGGGTGATTTCGTCAGTTACAACAAAACTTGCAAACAAAGGAAACAATGAGAGATTATTAGATAGAATATGTACAAGTGAGGTAGGGTAGATTGAACGTAAACGTTCGTTGACAACGGGGAAAGAAGACGAAGTAAAAAATAGTTGGTTTAGAGTGTATGTTAGAACAAAATGAGGAGAACACGTGTTATGAATATAAGGTGTTAGAGTGAGTACAGAGCAAGAGAAGGAGGTGAAAACTGTTTTGGTTGTATTTTTCTCGTCCGTTTCCACTTGGTGGTATCCTGAGCGAAGTCTAATGTCGAATAATATTGACATTTTCCTAGTTTGTCTAATATTTCGGTGATATTTGGTAGTGGGTACTTATCGTCTACAGTCTTCTCATTGAGTTTTCTGTAATCCATAACCATTCGGTATTTGCGTTTGCCTGAGGCATCTAGTTTCTTTGGTACAATTAGTACGGGGCTGCTCCATGGTGAATTCGAATGTTGAATGATGTCTTGATTTAATAATTCTGCTACCTGTCTGTCTGCTTCGTCTTGACTTGCTTGAGGTAGTCTATGTGCTTTGGTGAAAATTGGTTTATCATCTGTTAGTTCAATGCTATGTTTGACTGTGTTCCTGAAAGTTAAAGGTATTCCTTCACAATGGAATATATCTCGGTATTCGAAACATAGCCCTTTATTGCTCTCTCCTCTTCTGTGTTAATTTGTTATCGAAACGAATGTTCATTAAATTTTTCTTTAACATTTTATCGTGTTCTGTCGGGTCTGAATTACTTTCGGGGTCTTCGTCGATTTCCATTTCACAAAAAGTCACTTCTTCCACTTCGGTTGGTGTTGTTAAAGATACTTCTCTGGGGTAATGGTTTGATTTAAAATTGTTGTAGTGGCGTAGTTGTCTTTTATGTGTACTAACACGGTGGGTGTTTCTAGTCCTTGTTGAAATGACATGTGAATTATTATACCTATGTCGCTTTTTGAATTTACTAAGACATTTATTTGTTTTTTTGTCCTAGGTTCGATTGTGTACTTTTGATTGGTTTGAATGTTTCTGTTTTGAAATTTAATTGGAATTTCTCCGTGTTTTGTTCTTAATAATCGGTGTTTTATATCGATATTCGCTCCTAGTTTTTTTAAAAGATTCGTGCCTATTAATCCGTCGTATTTATCGTTAAATTCAAAAATGAAAAATTTATGTTTCATTTTTACGTTGAAAGTTTTTGGTAAGGGTATGTTTGCCATAAATTGGTGTAGTGTCGTCTTGTGTGCTGTTCGGATTTTGAAAGGTTCTCTTTCTATAAAATCTAAATAATGTTTCTGCGCGGTTCTGGGGCTAATTAAAGTTTTTGAAGATCCTGTATCTAATATTAGCTTAATTTCCGCGTAAGGTATTTTTATGTAAGGTAGAATGTGCTGATTAATATTGTTTAGATTTATTACGTCTGATGGTATTTTGTTTGGTCCAACTAAAAATTTGAGCACGCATTTTCTTTATCGTCCTCTTCGTAATTTTCGTATGGGTTGTTGTATTCGTAATTTTCTGAATGATTTGTTACATAGTTTCTACTTCTTGGTGAAATAGTTCCTAGTAAGTGGTTTCGTTTTTGGTTATAATCGAGTCTAATTTGAGATATTTTAGTGTTCTGCCTGGTGTTACCAGATGAAGTGTCCATAGGGGTAGGTTTGTAATAATTATTGGGGTTGTTATTATTTGTCACGGGTGCATTTCTGTTTGAATTTACGCCAAATGTTTGCTACGTTTGATTTGCGTTCTGATTAAATTTTGGTGCAAATGCGGATTTTATAAAAGTTGAATTTAGTGTTGGTTTTTGAAATTGATTGTTGAAATTTGTGTTGTTAAAGTTTGGGTAGTTAATTCTTGGTTGGTTTATTGGTGCGTTTTAGTTCGCGTTAGGATTGCAAATCCGGTTTCTATAATATATTACGTTTTCTTCTTCCATAATTAAATTCATTGTTTCTTTTAAATTTTGAGGGTTTTGAAATCTTATTTTGTCCGATAATCGCTCGGGTAATGCGTTGATATGTGTATACCGCAATTTCGTCGTATAGTTTCGTTTTTATTAAGCGTACGTTTTGATCTGGTTCCTCAAGTTTCAATTTATGTAGGATTAAACTTTGCACGTTGAAATCGCATACCAAATTGGTACGGTGATTGATTAGTTTCCATTCCTAGGCTTACTAAGTCTTTGATAATACATTTTATATTACGTTGGTCTGCAAAATACGCAATCAGTACTCTTTTGTAATCGTCCCAGTCTGACAGGTCATTATGATTTGCAATAAGGGTCAAAGCTCTAGTTGTTAACTTGTTTATTATTTAGCGTAATAGTTATAAATTTTGGTCAACGTCACCTTGTTTGTAAAAAATATTTCAGGAATGTTTCAAAAGTAGTTATAAAAATGACTAATTACGCTTGAATACTATACGTTGGTACTGAGTCTAAATGTAGTTTTAAGTTTTTAGTATTTATCTTTATAAATTTTATTCTCAGTTACTTCAGTCGAGTTTGTATTAAAGTTATTTAAAGAATCACTAATTGTTACGCGTATTGTATGTAGTTATAAACCTCTGTTATAATTACATCGGTTTCAGACTTTTGCTGAGTAATTGTTTCATAAAATAACTGTTGCAATAATAAATTGTACACAAAATGTATGTAATTATAAACCTTGATTATTTCGAGTTCAGATTTTTGCTGAATAATTTTTTTTCAGTAATAATAATTGTGATAATAAATTGTACATAAAATATAAATTCTCTTGTTTCAAATCTTATTTGTTAACATCAATATTCAATTGAAAAAAAAATGGTTAGGAAAATGAACTTGCAATAATTTGATTGCCAGTTCCCTCAGCTTTCCTTCTTTATTGGCTTTGGTCGATTCTGTACCTGATCCAATTGTTTGGTTTTTGTTTTCAGTAAAGAATTGAAATTCACGGCCACCAGTGTTTCAATTTTGGAATCGCTAGTGCCTTTCTGGAATTCGTTTCGACTGCTCCAGATAGGTTTTGGGCCTTTGGGAGCTTCTTTTTAAAAAGTTTTATGGCCAAAAACTCTTCTATCAAATTTATTTTCAATTATACAATTACAAAAATGACTTCCTCTTATTACAATCAACTCAAACGTTTATATTCACTAAACTAATTAAAATTGACAAAATACTTGAAGTTACTTAATCAAATTAATAATTAAAAATTATGGTGAGTAGCTTGAACTACCAACAATGTTAAAGTTATCAAATTCGAGACTGACTGGCCATCAGGACCTCCTCAGGGTACTGATGTAATCCCTTCCCTCCTATCATCTTGTGGGAAAGTGCAGATCTCACCGTCTGCTATTTCTTGATAACATACAATGTGTTACTTTTTAGTAATCTTAATTAAGTCTGTTTTTATTGCTGTATCAGGTTGCGTCTGGACTACAAAGGAGTTGCTTCCGTTCTCATGCCTCTTAAACTTTCGTTAACCTTTTATATTATTACCTTGAATTATACAGTGTAACATTCTATTTCTTAAGATATCATAATTGCATTTAATTTTATATACATATTAATTGGGGGATATGTAACTGGCTTTGTTTATAAATCTACCAAGATATGTATTAGCGAATATTTTATACACAGAATTTATCTTTGCATTTATGAAGTTGCATTAAAGCTTACAATTGGCTATTATGGCATTCTTAACGATTAATTTGGATAAGGTATCTCACTGGCTTGAAAAAAATTGATTTAAAAATAGGGTTTTTAAGTTTTTATTCGTTGTACAATCTTTTCAATTACATTGTTAATGACTGTAAATGCCACCAACCTTTCAATAATTCAGCGTATCATGCATTTTTACTAAGTATAGAAAAATTATTTACACATTGCTTAAAGTTTATATTTGTTTCAAGATTTTTTTCCACATTCTGCACGGATTTTAATTATATAATTAAATAACGACTTCTTTTATGTTTTGTAATAACGCGAGTGCAATGAATAGCGTTATATTTTAATGGTTTATATTTATATAGAGTAGAACAATTAGATATTTGGAAGTTTTAACTTTGGGTGGTAGTTTTTCATAGAATTTGGCGTTAACCTCTCGTGACCTTTTTATCACATTCATGTGTTTTTGCCAACTTATGAAATTTTGAAGCAGGTCACCTTAATCTCAAACAAGTTTGACATAGAGGTTCTAAAAGTAATTTAAGATATATCCACATGGCGTGATAAGGTAGCACTTGATGATACAACTAAATTATGGCAGCCATTGATCGGGCAAAATGTTCCGGTACAGCAAAGGTTAAGTATCTGGTCCTATTCTCTATTCTCTATTTTCTATTATAATGGACATTTATGGTGTGTATATTTGTTTATTGTAATTTTATAAAGGAAATTATTCTATGAAAGTGGGGAGGAAACGGGGGTCAAGAAAATTTTCCAGGTTTCATTTTAAACAGCTTCAAACTGTCTTACACGTCCTGATTTCGGCTTGATTTAGGTTATTGATTCACCTTTACAGAAAGTTCGTTGTATTATTTACAAAATTTATTATTTACACTCAAGAAATATATTCACTGCTGTTGTCAAATTTTTTGGCAGAATGTTGAATTTTTACGTCAGAATTTTTAAGATTTTGATCTGATTATCTTCAGAAAAGATTTTAGATTTTGTACAAAGTAGAGACTTGAGACTGCTTTTCCTTCTTTTTAACTATTGCACTACTTATTCTGTTTTTGCGAAATAAGATATTCCTAATTTCTTTTTTTTTTCAGAAATCCGATTGGGGAGTACTTTAACGTGCTTGTTAGACTTACAAAGCTGCAGTAGTGCTTTCGGGCAGTTATAGAATTGTAAAGACGTAGGTGATGTTCCACTATATTAATGACGTAACATCTCTTAAAATCGGTAATTATCATGTGACCAGAGCACCGTTTGTCATCTGTCTATCAACTGATGTGCAGGTGTATTTTCTCTTCCGTGGTTTTAGATAATTAGTACAGACGTGTGGTTGAGTTTATTCTTACTATTGCTATTATTAATATAATTGCCATTAAAATAAAATTCCTAAAAATTAGCTGTTCCTGGTTTCGCTTAACTTGTGAAGAGATGAAAGTACTTTTATAGCCTGGTCTTGTCTTGAAATGGTAATAAGGCTATTTTACGGATGTTCCTCAGTAAAAGGTTATTTAACGATGCCCAGAAAGTAGAGTTTGATATGTGAACAAAGAACTAAGAACCGGACAAACCTTCTAATAGTTACTTATGAGCGTAATAAAAGTTAAAAATAGAACTTGTTCGAGAGGGCTTTGGCTTAATGTTCTTTTAGCAGTAAGTTTACAATTTTGTGGTGCAGCTATGAAACTATTTCTTTTAAGCCTGTGTAAAAACAAAGTTTCTAACTTGTGCTTATAAAAACACAAAAATGTGTCTTGTTTGAAAACTAGAGGTGTTCGTATTTTACTTACGCATACCACAGATCTCTGATGGAAAAGTGCATTCAGTGAACAAAAATCTGCAATATCTGCCCAAATTGCATAAAGTAGCTTTGTACGCAACTATGAAGAATGACGAACCTCTACAATTGGCTTCAGTACAAACAACAAGACCGACAACAACGCTTTTAGCTTTAAGCTTTCGCTTATTACTGTTGTCCTAGTCTAGCAGTATTGATTTTAGAAATACGGTAACTGTTAAAAACAGGCTTCCTTATTCGCCGAAGCTATTTAGGAAACTTAGTTGTTTTGATGGACGTGATTTAATTAACGTTCTATCTATTTACGCCATTAGTAAAATAAAGTACAATAAAATATCCAACGTACTGTAAATCAGTTGGCTTTGTAATGCTGAAAGAGATTTAGAAAGCTTTTATATTCGTCACATTTCAGCTATGACCGTTCTGTGTAGAACTAAATCAATTTAAACAGTGCTTTACAATTTATCATTTCAACCTCTTACCACAAAAAAGCAACTGTTACCTGTAGAAACTTTTTTCCAACAATAAAAAGAAGGATTTCACTTTCTGTAATATCTATGGCTCTAGAAGCTGAACACGCATTTATCTTCCTGGCTTTTGTAGGCGACATTTTGACTCTCTTGTTACATTGTTGGAAAGTTGGAAACGATATATTATCATTATTATAAGTTTTTATTTAAATTTTATGTGCAGCATAGATACACAATAGATAATTTATAGAAGCAATGTTGAATTTAATTGCTGAAAAACATCAATGCTTAATTTATTCGTTTATATTATTTCAATATTACCAGTTTTTTCCTCACTGAACTTATCCTATCCGACAATCCAACTCCCTATGCATCACTGATAGCACAGGGTTCATTGATGACAGCTCTGTATTGGAGGTTGAATATCACTCTTAATGTAATGCAGAAAACGTAGTGGAGTGAAAAGATTTTTAAACTCGAGATTTTTATTATAACACTTCTAAAGATGATATTATAAGGAAGAACATGCGTTTTTATTGAATGGACGTTTATAATACACATGTGCTTATGCAACCATCCTAATGTAAAAAACAGGGTATCAACTTTTTGTTCATTTACAGTTAATTCACTTTCAAGATATTTTATATCGCATACATATTGCGTACCCATCTATCAATATTGAATTATAATGCGGTAAGACTATCTACTGATACAGGAGTTACTGCTTATTAGTTTGTAGAAAACAATATTGTCAACTGACAGTTGATTCTCATTATCCGTAAATTACTTTGTAGTCTTTCCACTACAACCCAATCTGTTTTGAAGTGAGAATTTTTCAGAGTTTTGAACCTACGTTTGGTAAGTTTATAAACATCAATATTCCATTATATCGATGTAGTTATTTGTCCAGTTTATCCGGTTTTATGATGCCTGCAACTATTATTATTATTTTGTTTTTGAGAAAAATAATAGCGCATAGTTACTTCTAATCATTTCACGGAAGTAATGCTTAATGCAAATATGTTACATCCACACGTTTTCATGTGATAAATGTTTTATGAAGAAGTAAACCCGCTTAGGTTGTTCACGTTAATTTTGCGGTGACGTGACAAAGTTTTAAACCGCTAGGTTGCCACTATGAATTTATTTTCTGTTAATATAGATAATTAATAAATTCTGTGCATACTAGACTATAGATTTAATGTAAGTCAAACGGAGAGGCGACTTTTCTAGGATTGCCACATGCATTGAATGCTATTAAAAATGTGGATTAAGTTGGATTGACACTTATTACTATAGATGATGTGAAAGAGAATTATTTAAAAAATATGTGTATTAAAATTAATATGTAAGTTGGGCCTTAAAGTAAAATAAAAATTCTGTATTAGGATATTGTTTTTACAATATGCTGTGCATTATAAAACCATCTGCTATGTAAAAATTATTAACTTATATTGAAACAAGACTAAATAATATTAAAAATAGTTATTTTTTTATTGGTTTTTGGGCAAGAAAGTTGTAGATTTTAAACTCTGCTGTTGTGTGACATACGGTTGAAAAACAATTAGTAGATTGCTGGCATTCCATTGTAATGTGTTTTTGAATATTCTAATTAAAGAGTGTGGTTCTTGTTGCTAAATTCGACCTTCCCATTTATATATTAAAAACACATTACATTGGAATGTTTTACATTATTCTAAAAACAGAAGATTTCTGTTTGAAAATGGTTTTAAATATCAAACACTTATGGCTTATAAAGGGTTCATTTCTAAAATTCCAGCGGTTTTAGATTTCTCGGGAAATGGTTTGTTAAAGCATCTGTCTTGGGTAGCGAAAAAAAAAGATTTTAAAGATAGAGTTAAATATAAATGGGCAACAATTAGAGATTTGGGTCTTTAAAGGTGTAACTTTGTAATGGATGGCCCTATTTAAAATCTAGTTACAGATTTGGGCTTCCTAGAAAAATCTAATATTAGTTGATGCCAAACAAGATATATTTATCTTAAAAGAAACAAAAATAATCTTTTATATGTTTGCTAGAGGGTATGTGTGTAAAACGGTAAGGGCTGATCGGATTTTAAATCTGCTTGCAGGTTCGGATTCTGCGTAAAATTCTAGACTAATTTGATATATCGCATGTCTAAAGTAACTTATATGGACGGTCAGAAATCGCTGCCGATAAATAAATCTTAAAATTGTGTTACCACCTTAGATTATATTTTGATATTTTTCCGCAGTCTACAAAGTAGAAAACATCTACTGTATAAGTCATAGTTTACAATGTATCAAACCAGCGTATCATGCGTATTAGTTCTCCTGTTGAGAAATTGGACGCGGTAAGTAAACAATATGTAACTTTCGTTTCCATCTGTTCATGGGTAGTTGAACTATTACATTTCCATCTG
The DNA here is from genome assembly GCA_036346225.1 of Platerodrilus igneus. Classification (NCBI taxonomy): domain Eukaryota; kingdom Metazoa; phylum Arthropoda; class Insecta; order Coleoptera; family Lycidae; genus Platerodrilus; species Platerodrilus igneus. Next base: position 614,015 of record JARFIW010001130.1, read on the forward strand.
TTCATGGGTATAATCTATAGGAACACTGTGGCACGATTTAAATAAAATTAAATAAAAACCCTTAACCACAAAAAATATTTAAATTACTATATACGTATTTCGACCACTATGTGGTCATCATCAGTAGGAATTTTAACTAATAATTAGTTGTTGTTTCGGAACACTTCAAAGGATATTTTCCTCACCATTTAGGCTGAAGTGAACCTTCCCAACATACAATTTACTAGAATGTTGCTTTAAACACTATCGAGGATATTCTCCTCACTTGCAGGCTCGTATTCTCCACAACAAACAAGTAAATTGTGATGTTATAATATAATCTACTTAATTTATACTAATTCTAAATCTACTAAAGCGGAACCAAATTATTCTTGCTTTCTCATTGGTTGTTGACCAATAGGGAAAGCAAGGCAGATGGCTCTATGGGCCCTTTATCAGTGTTTAAGAGGGGTCCTTTATGTTTAACAATTTTAATGGATTCATAAGCATTTAAGAAGGAAAACGTTGGTACCGCTTTTAACAATTTAACATTTTCAAGTTTAACGGGGTGGCTGGTTTCAAAAATATGTTTGGCGACCTGAGGCCTGTTATATTTACCATATTTGAAGTGGGCAATGTGCTCTTTAAATCTTATTGTTATATTCCTCTTGGTCTGACCAATATATTTTTGAAAACACCCTGGCCCTAAACAACTAATTTCGTAAATCCCAGACTTTTGCAATTTTTCCACCTTGTCTTTTGGGTTACCTAAGAAATCTTTAATTTTATTAGTATTACTGAAAGCAATTTTGAAATTAATCTGTTTAAATATTTTAGCAAAGCCATTTGTGGTTTTGTGAAACGGAAGTTGAACATATTTAACATTATCGTTAGAGATGGTCGATTGCAAAGTCGTTGTTTTACGGATGTTAATTCTATTTTTACATTTTCTAAAAATATTATCTATAATATCAGTAGAGAAACCATTGTAATTCGCTATTTGTTTAATAAGAGCAAATTCCTTATTAAATCTGTTTTTATTTAAAGGGAAATTCAATAATCTATTAATTAAAAAGTTAAATGAAGCCAATTTATGTTGTATGCTATGATTGGAGGAAGACAAAATAAAGCGATTTACGTTGGTTTCTTTTCTATAAATGTCAAATTCCAGTTTATTACCATTTCTAATTACTAAAAACAACGTCTCTATCACTGTTCTTCGGCGTCCTTACACACACCACACTTTATTGCAACGAACATGAAGAATGTGTAAAATGTGAATTTCATCAAGCATTAGGTGTGCAAATTTGAAGAAACTGAAAACACTATACCGGATAAATCAACAGGAAACAATGAAGCATTTTGAGGATAACCGTGGTCGCACCCAGACCGTTAATTCCGATCAAAATTGCCATATAATCCAAACATTTTTGACTCCAGGCTGTTGAATCTCCCCAGATCTAGTACTCAATCGACTAACTGCTTAAAGCGGATGGTAGGTATAGCTAGACCGTCTTCCTTTACCAGAAAAATCTCTAGTGCGGAGATGCGATATTTAAGCTATCGGTTTGATAATTTGTACTCTATCTATTTAGGTCACTGTATCAAGTTTCCAATCAATATTTGTAATGTTTGTTCATTTATATACCATGTTCACACTCATTCTGTGGCAATGTCACGTTTAGTAACTTAAAGTAGGCAAATTAAAGTAAAAAAATGCCACTTGGTTTCCGTATAATTTTATTAAATATAGATATCATCAAGTTGTTAGTTTCATGCCGTGTACCCGCACGTATTATCGTTTTACTAAGCTTTTTTGTATCACTTGCCTTCATCATTTGACATCCGTCACTCTCTTTTGTTATTGCTCTCTTACATTTAAATATTTTAGTGCTCTACAGTTCCTTTTAGGAAAAACAAAATTCTAGATCGATTAGGCATTGATTCACTGAATTTTAATGTTCAAGCACAGGAATTCCTGATGTCGGAAAACGACGGCATTGCGCGTCAAATTTTTTGAAAACGTGCGTAATAACAACGGATCACTTTTACCTCTAATAGCTGTAAGGGAAGTAGGAACATATTTCATACTAATATGATAAATTTTAGCTCTATTTCCTTTAAACTAATTATAATAAAAGTGTTTAGGGTTGGAAAATCTTTCAGTAATCATTTTTTGGTCTAACGGATAGCGTCAACTCTCAATGTTAGTCTGTGTACTATTGAAGATGTTGGAGCAAAAATTAGCAATGCTACAGCACATATAGGCCCAAAGAAAAGGAAACGTACTGAAACTGTCGTCGATGTGGATCGCTTCGCTGTGGATGTTATTGGAAACAATATAGATATATGATATATGTATATTATATAAAAAGAGTTAGCATCTACCTTTAATAATAGCATGTTTGTAACTCATTTTTTAATTTTAAGTAAACATTATAACCTTTTCGAATAATTTAAACTTAGTTTAAAGAGAATTTCCGATAATTAAAAAGGAGCCCACGGCAAGTTCGGATGGAAGGTGGCTCTATGTTGAGGAAATCTCGAAGGTATAGCGGCTAGTCGAACTATATGCTCTGGGTAGAGAATGAGCTGTGGGTCGGGGTGTAATTGCGACCACTAGTAATAAGAATAAGGCGCCACCGTATTTTTTTATACTGGGGAGACCTAATACAAGTCCCTTGTACAAGGCTAATGCGGAAACCTTTCTCCTATAACCGCTATATAATTTTAAAGACCACCTAATCTTTGAAGTATCTTACCTTTTGGCTCGACTTTGACCTTAGCAATCCTCCATTGCACCTGTGAACAAATTAAACAAAGAAAAGCACTGTTTGTGCATTCAAACTCAAAAATAATTAAATACAATCAGAATCAACTTTCATTCCTCTTAAATAAAAGATAGTCTTTAGTCCGAAAATAAGAATCTATTCTTTTTGGTATCCAATAAAGTAATTTTCTACAAAAAATATGTCTTCCTTTATATGTTAATTTAAATTAGAAAGAGTTAATTACAATGGTACTGAATATATCCGTACCAATTACTATTTAGTGAGGTTTATATAACAAATTGACAAAGCATAAAATTGCTTATTTATAGAAAGAGTTAATTATGGTAGATCTACCTTAATTTTACAGTAGATAATTACAGATAATTGTTCATAAAATATCAAATGTAGAAATTTAATTTCTAAAGGTTCAAAGTTATAAGAATTTACTTTATCTAATTAGTAGTGACATCTTCTGATGTTTCATTGAGTTAATAAAAGAATTATGTAGGAACAAATTACAGATTCATATCGTATAACAACGAAAAATATAATTGAGGTCTGTCCTTGACCTGTTCAAAGTTAACACAAGTCGGTTAAAGTAAAATTTATCTCGTTTCTACGTCCACAGTTCAAACAACATACGAACATAATTTTTTGTACATACCAGAACTCCAAATTGCACCTAAATACCTGCTTGAAAGCTGACGTATGTATTGACAACGGAATATTCCATTTTAAACAAATAGTTGTGCTGCATTCTGGAAAACACGTCACTTGGCCTCCATTATCTGCGTTTCAATTTACAGATGTTCCAGGAGTAATTCACACCACAAGAAAGCAAATGTTGTTTGTAATTAACTTGAATAAATTATATGTGATTCCATATTATACAAGAATAGAATTGTTTTCATCAATTTCGCATGAATACCATTCAGAAAAGTTGCTTATTTATAATTTACGTTGCAATATATTTTAAATTAAATTATTCCCAAAGTTACATGTTCCTAACGGTCCTTTAACAAAAACTTCATCGTTCTCCACGACTGGTTTCAACAAAAATATGGACCATCCAAAACAATTTTTGAAGATGGCTTACACTTGCAATCTTCCATCGTGCATGCTTTCAACACCAAAAATCAATGAAGGACATCGCTCCTAAGAACAATTTTCGACCTGCTTTAACCCCAGCTGTGTTAGAAGTGCGGGCCGAGCTTGTCGCTGCCCGGTAACAGCGTTACCTTGCGGTTCCTGAGTAGAGGGGGCTTTAGGAAGGATACCAAACAAGAGCTTATATATTGTCACCGTAGAATTTAACTTTTAACATGAACTAAATACTAGTTCTTTATTGGACAATAGATGTTATTAAATTAAGTGGATTGGATAACATTATAATGTATTATATTATTTAATATTTAATAAAAGGATTGATTATACGGATATATATTAGGTGAAAAATAAAATTGCTACACTGCCTCTTTCTAAGAGAAAAAATTCTGGAATAAATGCGAATAATTTTTTTTGAATTTATTGTTACATATTCGCAACTTATTATTATTAATGTTTACAAACTAAAACAAAAATTACCACTTAAGATACAACATAATTGAAAATGAGTGACGAGTAACTACGCGTACTATACGCCACAAGGGGACATATTCGGGAAGTCTTAATCGGTAGGGTTTCATTTTTATTTAATACATATTCGGGGTTATTATATCACTCATTTATACTCGAAACTTAAACAACAAAATATATAATACTGCCGTATTATGATTCTTTAATAAAAATATCAAATTATCATGACAAACATATTTTTACTTTATTAACCTTAATTTACATATTTACAAAAGAAGAAAAGGACTCTCACTATCTTTGAGATCCACTCCAAACATAACTTCAAAACAGCAAACATGTCTTGAAATCACTAACGTTCAACAATCTACCGCATGTATATGCAACCAAAATGTAGAAACATCTCTATCTCTGAAGAGACAAGTAAAACGCCACCACGTCTTACTCCTCAAAAATCTCACTCACGCATGAATGAACAAAATAGAACATTGCTATCTCACGCAATATTCATACTAAACATAGAACATTGTCAGCTTACACAACATTCATACTAAACATAGAACATTGTCAGCTTACACAATATTCATACTAAACATAGAACATTGTCAGCTTACACAATATTCATACTAAACATAACTATCATAGTTACTAACAATATTGACCTCCAACCAATATTTAATATGGACTCAAACTACTTGATTCCCAATATAATTATCAAACACTTTAATCATAAATCCAAAAGAAAATAATAACCAAATATATACAACTTTATTTATCAAACACTTTAATCATAAGAATACCTATATATTCTTTTATAACCTTGAACTAGAGAATCATACGACAAATGAAATCATTTGACAAACGGAAACATGTAACTTTTATCTTGACTCAAATGAATAACTTGCAACTAACAATATCAGCACAGTCTAGTATCAACCTTACTGCACTACAAAAATTCTTCTTATACTTCTTATCCAACGTCTAAATTTTAGACTACCAAACAGTATTCCAATACAATAATTAAATCCTTTACTAAAAGATAAGACAGAAATAATTCCTACTATCAACCATTAAATATATCAACAACACTAATTAATGTTCAGAACGTTCTCTTTTCAATATCACCACTGAACTCTGAATAAGGTTTTAAGTCCTTAACATGCCATCTGCCTGCCCTTGAACCATTTTCATTAATCAATTCATAAATTAAATTCGAAACCTTCTTTTAACAATACTCAAAACATATTTTGGCGCAAGCTTAGCTGTGAACTTATCACTTGCTTTCGAAAGAACTTTATTTGACCTCCAAACTTTGTCACCTACTTCGAAAGAAATGTTACGTCTCCTTAAATTATATGAATCACTAGACTGCATGTAAGCTAAATGTAACCTTTTCTGTACGTCTATAAAAATATCAAATAGTCCTTGATGATCTGACACATACGAAGGTCTATCACTAGAAATAAAATCAATATCAACTGAGGGTTCCACATCAAGTCCATAAAATCTTCCAGACACAGGAACATGTCTACCAAAAACTAAGAAATTTGGCGAATAACCAGTGGCATGATGTTTTGCAGAATTAATCGCATACTGAATTTGGGGTAACTCTATGTCCCAAGTATCATGTTCTTTAATATACGAACGTATAGCTGTTCCGACTGTTCTATTTATCCTCTCTACAAAATTACATTGGGGAGAGTAAACTGCATTAAACCAAATTTTTTGAACGTCATATGTTTTACATACTGCCTTGAAATTTCTACCACTAAATTGTGAGCCATTGTCACAAATAATATATTTGGGAACGCCATAAACTAAAAAAACTTTTTCCTCCAATACACGTTCTATTATATGCGCTTTTGCACTACGTAACGGAAACATTAACGTGAATTTTGAGAACCAATCACCAATAACTAATAACCATTTGTGTCCAACCTTGGACCGTGGAAATGGGCCCATAAGGTCTATAGCGATAATCTGAAAGGGAACTTCACTTCTTTTCCTTTCCCATTGAACCAAGGGGTCCTCTATTCGATGCCTTCTGTGCACCACACGTTAAACAATTTTACAAAATTTCAACACATCAATACGCATTTTGGCCAATAAAAACTTTCTTGTATGCGTGCCAATGTTTTAAAAAAACCAAAATGACCGGCCACTGAAGGGTCATGATTTATCCGAATAACCTCTTCCTTCTGTGATCTAGGGACTAAATATTTCCATTCCCTTACATTCGACGAGTGGTAAATTTGATGAAAGAAATTTAAATACATAATTATCTTCTACCTTCCATTGTGGGTAATCATCAGGTGAAGCTAAAATTTTTCTCGAAGAGACACATACCAGGGATCCACATTATCTAACTTGATCTCAACTAAATTATCAACATGACTCACGACTGGAACTGCGCGACTAAGACAATCTGGAACTACATTAAACTTCCCTTTTCGATGAACCAACTCAAAAGTATGCTGTCGTAAACGGACAGCCCATCTAGCTAATTTTCCGGTTGGGTTTTGTATATTATTAAGCCATAACAGAGAAAAGTGATCTGTGATAACAGTAAAACGGGTACCTTCTACCCAAGGTCGAAATTTTTCTATAGCGAAAATTACAGCGAGACATTCTTTCTCCGTGACTGAATAGTTTCGCTCAGTTCGGGTAAGTGATTTACTGGCATAAGAGATAACGTGCTCTACATCCTCGATTTTTTGAACTAAAACTGCTCCGAGTCCTGTATCACTAGCATCGCATTCGACAATAAATGGAACTGAATAGTCCGGTTGCGATAACAATGGAGCGGAAACTAAAGCCTGTTTAATCTGTACAAATGAGTTCTCAGCCTCAGATGTCCAAACAATAGATTGGCCCTTTTTTCTTCCTTTTACCAAATCACTGATCGATGACACTAAAGATGAAAAGTTTTTTATAAAACGACGATACCAACTACACATTCCTAAAAAACGTTTGACCTCAGTAGTTGTCTTAGGTCTGGGGAAATTTACCATCGCAGAAACCTTTTCGGGGTCTGTACGAAGAGAGTTCGATCCAACAATATAACCAAGAAATTTTAACGATTTCTTAAAGAATTCACACTTTTCAAATTAATCGTAAGGTTTGCTTCCTTAAGACGTTCCTTCACCGTTTCTAATAACTTCAGATGTTCCTCAAAGATGATGAACACAAAATAATGTCATCTAAATAACAAAAACATGTGGCTCAAACTTCGGTCCAAAATTGAATCAACCAAACGCTGTTGCGTCTGAGCAGCATTCTTTAATCCGAATGGCATGGTGACAAACCTATATTGTCCTCTCGAAATAACACTAAACGCTGTTTTATCCTTAGATGTTTCGGAAAGTGGGATTTGCCAAAAACTCTTTCTAAGGTCTAAACTAGAAATGTAATTTGCACCTCTAAGTAAATTTATAATCCTATCGATATTTGGCAATGGGTAGCTATCATGTTTAGTAATATCATTGAGCGCTCTTCCATCAAAACAAAATCTGTACTCACTGTCTTGTTTTTAACCAACAGTACAGGGGATGACCATGGACTCTGACATTCTTCCACTACTCCCAATCTCAGCATCTCATCTAATTCTTTATCTAACATCCTGCTCATAAAGGGGACATGACATATGGTTTTTGCGAAATGGTTTTGCATCACCAGTATCAATATCTAAAACAATTTTATCGGTACGCCCTAGTCTCTCTTCACTGCTAATTTCATTGAAAGATTCTATTGCTATTCGTGCTTTTTCTTGTTGTGTTTCTAACAAATCATCCAAACTAAGTAATTGATTACTACAACTTAAGGGTACTGACGAATGACCAATATACGAAATACTATTGTTATCATAATCTTGAATGTGCCATGTATTGTTTTTGAAATCTGCTATTAAACCAAAGGATTTTGCGAAATCGCTACCAAAAATAAATGTGTGAGGAAGAGATGGTACAACCAAAGCGTTAACAATACGATATTGTCTTCCAATTCTAATAGGTAAATCAACTGAACCAATAACTTCCTGAAGAGCACCATCAGCAGTGGAAACTATTCTTTTCTCAGTTTTAAAACCTTCAATTTTAATTCTTCAAGAACAGAAAACGCTAATGAACCAACAACGGTAGTAGTACAACCAGAGTCAAACAAACCTGTGACGTCTCTATCTAACAATTTTACCATAATGTACGGACGATTGTCCTGAGGTTTCCTTAAAATAACGCGTCAGCTTTTGGCTTGACGTTCCCTTGACAAAAATCTTTAACGATGCCTAGCCATTTTGACCAATCATCTTTATCAAAAAATTTTCCTGCTTACACAACATAACCGTAGCCTTTTGCATAAAAGCATGATGCCGGCCACTCTGCATCTGCCTACCTACTCGTTTTTGAACACGACGGACAATTTATCGACTTAACTCCACTATATCCGCAGCTATAACAAAATATTTTACGAGGAATCTTACACCTCCAAAAGTATGACCTTCATCCAAACAATTCCAACATGTAAGTTTATTTAATTTATATTTATTTACGGGGACCCTATTAGAAGGATTATTATTATTACTATTACTGTTGCCAAGAGATTGTATTTGAGGGAAATGATTGATTATAAAACTACGACCAGTTCGCGCTGAAAAGTTTTTACAGGAGCTGACCACTTATTTTCAACTTGAAATTTTGAATTTCCTAATGCTTTCGGAACATATTTTACTGGACTTTGTACTAATTTATGCTTGGATGCATAAGCTTCTTCCAATTTCTTACACAACTTTATTAATGTAGACATACTATCAATTTCCGTTAGAGCTAATTGACAAATAAAATCAGGTAATAGATTCTTTTTTACCATTCTAACTTTTGTACATTCCGCAGGTGATTGTGGTAACCTACTAAACAAATTCTCCATATGAGCTATATAAATGACTACAGACTCTCCTTCTTGTTGATGACGCGACCTAATCTTTTCCCAAATCTCGTCCTCTGAGTGTGATGGTAAGAAATCTTCCTTTAATCGAATAACTAATGAATTCCAGTTTGTTAAAGAATTTCGAACACAACGATACCATTCTAAACCGTTACCTGTAAACAATTCTACAGAAGCATTAAATAAATCTTCTTCAGATACTTTACGCGAGTGTGCCAACTCAGCTACTCTATCTAAAAATTGATGAACCTGTTTTGGATCTCCAGAAAATTTTACTGACCACGAACCAATTGGAATAGGGGGTACTAAATATGAAACAGTATGACAACAGCTGGAATGGTTTCTCTCATAGAAAATTCACCATATGCGTTTACATCTTCATTCTTCTTAAGCTTTTCATGTAGCTCTGCCTCCATGGTAAGAATAGTTGCTAACGATTCATTCTTAAATAAAGTTACTTCATCTGAATTATCTAAAGGATTTTATTCTCCTAACTCGACCATCAAGATGTATCAATCTCGACTGTATCCTCTTAAATGTAGGGTCTGCTAATTCACCTTCAAATTCTAATAAAACATTTCTTACTGACTCTATCGAAGCCTCAATTTCATCTCGTTCATCTGAATAATCTACGACATTTGAGGAAGGATCAATTAAACGACCAGGTAATGTTGTTTCTTTGGCTAATAATCGGCCTAACATTTTCCTCTTATCCTGCATCGGTCTGCTGCTAACAACTCCACGAATTCTCAATTCATAATCCAACTCATCTTTATGCAAATAAACTACTTGATACGTCTCAGCCATCATGGGATAGACTAACTAACTAATTACAAATTAAACTCAATTAAACAACAACATCAATAGACTAAACCAATCTGAGGGTAAATGAGTTACGAATCACAAGTGTAAACAACCAAAGTCAATCGAAGCCTATACTTTATGTGTTTATACAATTGGTACAGCAATCGAGGCCTACACGCTGGGCGCTATTTATAACCTTTTCGAATAATTTAAACTTAGTTTAAAGAGAATTTCCGATAATTAAAAAGGAGCCCACGGCAAGTTCGGATGGAAGGTGGCTCTATGTTGAGGAAATCTCGAAGGTATAGCGGCTAGTCGAACTATATGCTCTGGGTAGAGAATGAGCTGTGGGTCGGGGTGTAATTGCGACCACTAGTAATAAGAATAAGGCGCCACCGTATTTTTTTATACTGGGGAGACCTAATACAAGTCCCTTGTACAAGGCTAATGCGGAAACCTTTCTCCTATAACCGCTATATAATTTTAAAGACCACCTAATCTTTGAAGTATCTTACCTTATGGCTCGACTTTGACCTTAGCAATCCTCCATTGCACCTGTGAACAAATTAAACAAAGAAAAGCACTGTTTGTGCATTCAAACTCAAAATAATTAAATACAATCAGAATCGACTTTCATTCCTCTTAAATAAAAGATAGTCTTTAGTCCGAAAATAAGAATCTATTCTTTTGGTATCCAATAAAGTAATTTTCTACAAAAAATATGTCTTCCTTTATATGTTAATTTAAATTAGAAAGAGTTAATTACAATGGTACTGAATATATCCGTACCAATTACTATTTAGTGAGGTTTATATAACAAATTGACAAAGCATAAAATTGCTTATTTATAGAAAGAGTTAATTATGGTAGATCTACCTTAATTTTACAGTAGATAATTACAGATAATTGTTCATAAAATATCAAATGTAGAAATTTAATTTCTAAAGGTTCAAAGTTATAAGAATTTACTTTATCTAATTAGTAGTGACATCTTCTGATGTTTCATTGAGTTAATAAAAGAATTATGTAGGAACAAATTACAGATTCATATCGTATAACAACGAAAAATATAATTGAGGTCTGTCCTTGACCTGTTCAAAGTTAACACAAGTCGGTTAAAGTAAAATTTATCTCGTTTCTACGTCCACAGTTCAAACAACATACGAACATAATTTTTTGTACATACCAGAACTCCAAATTGCATCTAAATACCTGCTTGAAAGCTGACGTATGTATTGACAACGGAATATTCCATTTTAAACAAATAGTTGTGCTGCATTCTGGAAAACACGTCACTTGGCCTCCATTATCTGCGTTTCAATTTACAGATGTTCCAGGAGTAATTCACACCACAAGAACGCAAATGTTGTTTGTAATTAACTTGAATAAATTATATGTGATTCCATATTATACAAGAATAGAATTGTTTTCATCAATTTCGCATGAATACCATTCAGAAAAGTTGCTTATTTATAATTTACGTTGCAATACATTTTAAATTAAATTATTCCCAAAGTTACATGTTCCTAACGGTCCTTTAACAAAAACTTCATCGTTCTCCACCACTGGTTTCAACAAAAATATGGACCATCCAAAACAATTTTTGAAGATGGCTTACACTTGCAATCTTCCATCGTGCATGCTTCCAACACCAAAAATCAATGAAGGACATCGCTCCTAAGAACAATTTTCGACCTGCTTTAACCCCAGCTATGTTAGAAGTGCGGGCCGAGCTTGTCGCTGCCCGGTAACAGCGTTACCTTGCGGTTCCTGAGTAGAGGGGGCTTTAGGAAGGATACCAAACAAGAGCTTATATATTGTCACCGTAGAATTTAACTTTTAACATGAACTAAATACTAGTTCTTTATTGGACAATAGATGTTATTAAATTAAGTGGATTGGATAACATTATAATGTATTATATTATTTAATATTTAATAAAAGGATTGATTATACGGATATATATTAGGTGGAAAATAAAATTGCTACAACATATTGCTTTAAACACTGTATTGGAAGGACTTTGTATTAGAGAGGCGTTCAAAGGTGGTAGAATTTCCTGTAGAAAGTTTTAAAACAACTTGGTTTTGAATACAAGAAGAATAATCCTCGTAGGGGTGATAAAACGAAGGATTTTTTTAAGATAATATATCAGAATTATCAATAAAGGCTTGAGACAGAATGTTTTTTTATATGAACTTGGCTCTTCAAAGGTGACACTAGTGGTAAATCATGCCAAAGTGCAAACGTTAAAAGTGTAAAAAGTTCTCCGTTGGTGCCACAAGGTTAGTTACTTATACTAGGTTTAAAATCGAATCAAATAATTAATGTTTTATATATCAGGTTATCATAAAGTAAGGGATATATTTTAAATTATGATAACTTTTTAACAAATTAAGTTAATAACAAGAAATAAATGAAATCTAATTGCTTATGAAATGGGATTTAGTATGCCCAAAACAGATTACGGCAATTGCTCAATATGACCTCCATTTTGTTGTTGTAAGATCACCATCCTTACCTCCAAATTGTACACAGCATTTCGTAACATTTCTGGTTGAATTGTACCAATTTGCTCCGTAATACTGTCTTTTAATTCTTGTAGCGTAGTTGGTCGTCTTCTAAACACTAAACTTTTAAATAACCCCACAGCCAGTAATCCGCTGGGTTTAGATCAGGTGATCTTGGTGGCCATGAATTTACGAAATGTCTGCTTAACACGCGATCTTGAAAACGTAGGTTAACAATTCTTTGACTGGTCGAAAAATGTGCGGGGTGCTCCATCCTGCATAAAATGATGTTTTCAATTCCGTAGTGCTCGTTTTGCAGCTGTGGAATAACATAATTTTGTAACATTTGCAAGTATCGTTCACCATTTACAGTTACAGATACGGCTTGTCCATTCTGCATTTCCTCGTAGAAATACGGACCAATAATAAAATCAGCTGTAAAACCGCACCAAACGGTGACTTTCTTGTCATGAAGACCTTTTTGAACGATTTGTTGCGGATTTTCTGCAGACCAGATTCTACAGTTTTGAGTATTGACTCTACCATTCAGAGTAAAATGTGCCTCATCTGTCCATAAAATACGGGATAACCATTCGGGTTCAATTTCCATCTGAGCCATTACTCGCAAAGAAAAATCGTACTTAGTAGCCAAATCTGCCTCCTTTAATTCAAACAGCATTTTCAGTTTATATGGATACATGTTTAGAATTTTGCGTAAAATTTTCCAAACCGTGGTATACGGCATTTGCAATCGCTTGGATATCGCATTTGCACTGCTGATTGCGAGTGAATTGCTTCTGGCTATGTCTTGATTTTCATGACGAACCTCTGCAACTTGGACATCACTAATTATTGGTCTTCCTGATCTTGGTAAGTCAGTTACAGACCCTATTCTTTCAAATTTTTGTATCAAATTGCGGTACGCTTTCATTTGACAGGGTCCCGCTCTCAAACCCATTCTCGTGCGAAATCTTCGTAATCCAGCGGTGTAATTTCTGCCGGATTCATAATAGCACTGAACTAAACCAATTCTTGTTTGTAAATCCATGTTATTACAGTTGAGTCGTTTGAACTCAACGTTTACTTGTGTTTTAATTTCAAAATAAAACTTCAAATTGAATAATTTCGTTTTGACACTAGTGTCAACAATTGTTATGACAACGCTTTTGTTTCTCATAGATACGGTAAAATCCCATTCATTAAGCAACTAGATTTCGTTTATTTTATGTTACTAACTTAATTTATTAAAAAGTTGTAATGATTTAAAATATATCCCTTACTTTATGATAACCTGGTACATTGTTCTTCATGCAGGTAACAAAGAAGGTTTTGTTGCAAACGCTGAGTTTTTTGTTATAACCAAGGAGTGTGACTATCGTGTTGAAATAAATCAAGAAAATGTTTTGCGATGGTTTGAATTTAAACTCTTAACGAACTTGAAAAAACCTTCCAGAACTGTTATGAATAATGCCATACATGGCCTACAATTAAATGCAGCACCAACTGCTGCTAAGCGTAAAGCTAAAATTCAACACTGGTTAACTGCAAATAATATAGGATTTGACATGAGTTTGATGAAAGATGATATTACTGTAATTTCACCTTATTGAACTCATGTGGGGTATCACAAAAGTATACTATCGCGATCATGTTGGAAGCGGTGGCACGTCTATAGAAAAGTCATTAACAACTTGGAAAGAAGCTCTTTCGAAAATTACTCCTAAAGTGTGGACGAAAACTGTTGCTTTTACAGAACAAGAAATTAAGAGCTGGTGGGATACAGAAGATTTATCGATACAGACGATGTGCCCCATTAATTATTAGTGTTGATGTAAATAATAATGATAGTGAGTCGTGGAGTGATGCGGATTGAAAATTAAATAAATGCGATGTTTTTTAAATGAAAGCGATTATTAACTTTTATAATAGCTACAGCTTGTACCGTTATTTTGATCGCGCTGTTGCATATTTCAAGTGTTAATTTTTAGTCGTACTATTTTTATGCAGTTTTCTCTTGCGGTTGTATTACACTTCGAAACCTTGTGAAGAGGTTTGCAATAACAGTAAGTAAGTAGGGTATGTTCTAGGATAAAAAGTGCAATTGTTACATGTATTTTCTTATGGAAAAATTTAAGGTTCGTTCGGGTCATTTTTGTACCAAGCGTTGAAATCCCCATAAAGAGGATCCGTGAGTCAATTCAAGTTACTTTTCAGCCCAACGTCCTGACTGGAGTGTCTATTACATTAAGTTTTTATGAATAAAATAACACTAAACTATATAAATTTTTGTTAAGGATAATATATTTACAATAAATATTCTATATTTAAAATAGTATTTTCTTCATGTTCCATAATTGAATAAGTCCGACAGGTAATGTTGCATACGAACCAGGAAGCAAGTGGCGTTTATCATCGTGCGGACTAAGGGCATTCTCCTCTTGAGTGATGGTGTGAACCTGATGCTTGAATGATGGGATTAGTTCTGTTTTACAAATATTTCCTTATAATTTTCTATGCACTCCACATAATCTTGAAACGTAATCCACTTCTTTATCACTGATCTTTTAATCCATTTTATCTTCTTTGTAACACCAAAGTCTCGGACATCGGGTAATTCCCCTTCTTTTCGTAAGAGTTTAGCTTCTTCTTCCTCGATTGTCTTAAGAATCTTTGTTCGTAAGCCAATAAAATCTGTCGTAACTCGCCCATTATTTTCATCCTTCATCTTGCCCAATACATTTTTGTTAATTAGCGGAATTTCATAATTGTTGTTGGCAGGATAGTCTGAAGTATCGAAACGTTGCTGACAGTCCCGCTTCATAGTTTCATAAGGATCCTGATTTACTATTTTATATATTAAGCTATCGGTATCCGTGTACAGAACTCGGCACCTATCTCCAAAGGCTGCGTTCATACATCCATACTGAAAATCGTAGATTGTCAACTTAGTCGAGGATACACATATATAGGTTTATTAAAATATATTTCAGATTTAAAAAGTTCCCCTGCCACAAGGTTTTCTTCGAAGATTGTAACATTTTTGAATAACCGGCTGGATATCTTGGCTTCGGTTCTATATCTTCCTTACCAGTTTTGCACAAGTTTCACATTACAATGTTTGCGTATATTCTCCATCGCTTTCCCAAAGACTGCATTATTCATTAACTTAAACAAGTTCTTTTCAAATTCATCCTTTGCTTGTTTCCGAAGTTCAGTATTGAGATCAATGTAAGATTTTAGCCAGCAGCTTTGTTTAAATTTTAGTACTCAATGAATTGCAGATAATTTAAATCTATTTTCCAAAGCTTGTTTCAGATTTCTATAATGCATCACATATCTTTGTTTAGCATTTAGTGTAGCCATTAATTTGGTACTTTGAGTTTTTGATACAGGCGGTTTTCCAGTCTTCGAATCAATGTTCTCCGGAGAGAAAGGAATGTCTTTATGCAGATCATGAATAGATTCTGGATACTCCAAATGCATTTCCAAGATATAGCCAACATTCGCATTATCACGAACTGAGACGTCACGTCGATGTCTGGTTTATGAACTTCCATTAACCTTTTGTAATATGTCCTTCAATTATACATTGTAACAATCTATTCCTTAGATTCAATAGTTCCATTTGATTATACCTTTTTACTAATTTGGGGGATATGTAACTCGCATACACATACCAAATCGCGCATCTATTTATTAGAAACCTCGTTATGCCTTGCCATTTCCAACTTATGAAAAAATCTTTCAAGAACTATGTAGAACGCGCAAAATTTCAACAAACACCAGCAAAGTTAGACATTAACTAAATCTGTAGCACTTATTATTGCACTGATTTAGTGACAGTCTACTTAGAAAACAATTCTGCATTCAGGGATTTAAAAAAATGTGTACTGAATAGTAGATACGGAGGTATCTGGAAAACAGTCACTCAGGGCGACATTTGCGTGGTATACCTTTTTGCGTAAAAAATATGGAAAACACACAATCCTTAACATTTAGGCTAATTCACCGTTTGTCATTTTAAAGAGAATTAATGTATCGTAACTGGCGCCCTCCACAAGTGGCATCCAAACTAAGAACGAATTTGAATTTCTCCCTTCAGAATACCCCCAAAATTCTTAATTTCGTCCCTTTATGTCGACCTGTTGATGAATTATCAAGAAAAATAGAGTTGCAAATTAAAACTTTGATTCGGTTATTATCAACTTTTGGACTGAGTTATATTTGGCCAAATCTCATTATTTTTGTCCTAGGAATATGCAGTTTTGCATTTACCAATAATTAGCATACACCCTGTAAATAAGAAATAATAATTGAAACCTTTATGCAAAGTTTAAATGATCATTTCAAATAGAACTAGTTATTGATAGACGGAAAATGTAAGTTCACGGACAGGAATCGAACCTGTGTCTTCGGTTTTCGTTGTCGATGCGTTTACCAATTACGCCACATGGGCAGGTGATGACAATTGAATAATTTAATGATCTAAATCATGTACCCAACCATAAATCAACCTAACTTTCAATTGCGTTTGGCATTTTTGTCAATCATATCTAACAGTGTCAAGTTTTTGACTTATATCAGATACAACCAGGAAGCGACGCTCAAAATCACGACTGATCACCAACTCTTAAAAACACCTATTGAACAATTGCACATGGCAAGCGGATTAATACTAAGGCGTAAGTTAATAGGATGAAATAATAACTTAGACAATCATGCAAAGTCTAAATGATCATTTCATATCGAGCTAGTAATTGAAAGTTGAAAAGTATAAGATGCCTGACAGGATTTAAGCCTGTATCTTCGGCTTTTGCTACAGATGCGTTTACCAGTTACGCCTCCTGGGCGTGTCATGACAATTGAAAAATTGTACAGATGTAAATCATGTACATAACCATACGTCAATCTAACTTTCAATTACGTGTGGCAGCTTTTTGTTAATCATATCTTACAGAGTCAAGTTTTTAAGTTATGTCAGATGTAGACAGGAAACGACGCTCAAATTCATGGCTAAAAGCCAACTATAAAATATACACATTGGACAATTACGCATGGCAAGTTGATTAATACTGAAGTATTAATTAATAAAATGAAATAATAAATTACACTTTGATGTAAAACCCAAGTGATCATTTCAAATCGAGCTAGTAATTGAAAGATGGAAAACATAAGGTCTCGGACAGGATTCGAACCGATACCGTTACCAATTACGCCCCTGGACGGGTTAAAGTAGTTTAAAAATTAAGCAAAACCAAATATCGTGAAAACGGTGAGTGTTTCTGAGTTGGGGTTTGAAGTAGGAAATTGCAAGAATATAGCAACACAAGCAGGTATGAGTTTAAAAATTCCTGCTTCCACTTTGTTGCTGAGTGAGAAGTTAACAACAAAAATGTTTCTGCTATATCTTGGAAACGGTGATTGTTGCTGAGTTGGGGTTTGAAGCAAGAATATAGCAACACAAGCAGACATGAGTTTAAAAATTCCTGCTTTCACTTTGTTGGTAAATGAGAAGTTAGCAACAAAAATGTTTTTGCTATATCTTGGAAACGGTGAGTGTTGCTGAGTTGGAGTTTGAAGCAGGTAAATGTAGGAATATAGCAACACAAGCAGGCATCAGTTTAAAAATTCCTACTACCACTTTGTTGCTAACTTCTCGCACACGAATAAAGTACTCATTGTGGTCAGATAAAACAAAGCACCTTATACTGATTGGAAACTAAATAATCGAAGCGCTAAAAGTAAAGTTAGTAAAAAAAGACACACGATCAAGTATATCGTCTACTTTAATATAAATTCTCGGGTTGGTAGAAGGACCTTAAAGGGCTAGATCGGGGATACAAAGAATGCAGAGGTCTTTTCAAGTAAATTTGTGAGGTGACTAAGTTCACGATAGAGAGATAAAATTCCACACATTTTATTTGTTGAGAAATCTAATTGCGTTTTTGGACACACCTATTTAAAAAGCAAGAAACTCTTTCGATATTCCTAGCATTAAAAAGTTTATTTCTTGAGAAGGAACTGTAAAAAAAGAAATTAGCAAATTCGAATTAATACAAACATCATTCCTTATGAACATAGTATTTCTAAAAAAATTTGAAGGAAAATTACAACAAAAGCTGTACAAATAAAGCATCTCATAAAAACTTTGTAGTTAACACATATAAATATCTTTTCATATAGTCTTTATAGCGTGTACTAAAAAGCAGCAGCTGCAAAATAAATGAGCTTTTAACAAAAGTGCGGAACTTTCATAAAACCTGTATTACCCTACTTAAAAGCCTAGCTTAATAATTTAAAAGGATATATTGTTTTGAGTAAAGAATGTCACACCGGTCCTTACGTTTTCCATGGAAGTAAATTGGCTCTACATTATCACCATTTTGAAACAATGCACTCAGGATTCAGTTATATAATGGAAGGTAATTTTATTCCTTTCTGTTACAACAAATGAATGGTATAGTGATAATGGTAACTTTAAAAAGTACTGAATTAATTTTAACGGTATGTTTGGCTGCACGACATTTTCATCAAAATGTTCTTGCGGATTAAAATATTCTAAATTAACAGAGGTAGAACTAATGTCTAAAGGTTTATATGTATTTATAGAATATAGTTTCGTGATCTGTAGTGGACGTGGCAAGCGATTTCCCTGTTTTATCGCATCATGCAATAAGACCCTTAAAAATAATGTCAACTGTTTGTGAACTCCTTCAATTTACGAGTTGCTCATTAACTGTCCCTACGTTTGATGCCACTCAGAACTACATAAAGCACCCTTTGTGGCAACAATTCGTATTTCTTATTTTGAGTGTAGCGTTTACATGTGATCTATCAATATTATAAACGAACTTGAAGTCCATACGGAGATTTTTTTTATGGCTACCATTTGTTAGTGCAGCGAACGTATGTCCACTTTTTTATACACAATTTCTTCACTCAAATCTGTATCTGACGAATAGTCGAACATGGCTCAGTCAACTCTTCTGTTGTGGGGCCATTTCAGTTTTAATTCCACTTGCGATATGCGAGAAGTCCTACGCCCTCAAGTAATTAAAACAGTTCAAAATAGATTTATAAAATATTTTTGATATCAAGAATTTAAAATATTTATTGGACACAACTTGTACCGTGTTCCCAGAAAATTGTTAAACCTAGATAAAATCGGAGAAAGTCAAAAGGTAATAGAATTTTTACTCTTATATAAGGTACCAAAGCATTACATTGAGACTTCAAGTATATATTAAGTAAAATAAATTTTTATGTTCATACGCATCTGGTCGGTTTTAAAAATCTATATTGTATAACAGTTCTTGAAACGAAATTGAGGCGAATTCACATGTTACAAAAATACTATCTATATACAAATTCTTTTCGAAAATTACCACATTAGCATTATTCTTAGCAAGTTGGTCAAATTCAAAAGGATTGTGCAATACCAGCGTTCCAAATGCGAATAGATGCATACTACATCAAACATATGCGTTTCGCGCGCGTACAAATTCACACGCACACACGCGCGAGCGCGCCTACACGAATGTAAGCACGTCCACAAACACTGACACTATACATAAACGTGCAATAAACATATACACTGTTACGTTCACTTTCTTACAGTAATATTAAAACGTACCCTTTTTCGTCTTTTATTATTCATTTACGTAGATTCTGTTTCAATCCTCCAACAACAGCCGGTATATTAGACCTTCCTACAATAAGTACACTTCCTAATAATTTGCATTTAAATCTATTTATTTTAAAACAAAAAACTCTTCTACAATCGAATAGTCGGTACCTTGTTTTAGGTGTTTGTTGGTTTGGCCCATATTCTTACAGCGTATAATTTCTTCGTACACTACTTCGATATAGAGATTTGTTAAAATAATTGATCATACTCTATTTGATAAAGCGTGGTTCGAGTTTCTGATCACTTTTTGGTATATTTGATAACGCCGGCGTTGAATGTAGTCCTTGCTAGAAACGAGTTCATTACTCGATCCTTTCAGTATACGACAACGATTACTCGTCGTTACCTTTTTTATTTTTCGTTACTTTATAAAATTTCATGTACGCACCACTGTATGGTAGGTACTTTCATTGTTAAAAACATGTACGTTTCTTCGTAAAGGGTCTAACTGTTGCTTGTAATTATTATAGCTTCCTTTGGTGAACATAACGACCCGTTGAAGGACCGTTCCTTTTGGTATGGGAGGACACCCCCACTGCGTGATCCCGAGTCCTATTATAACCCCGTAAACGCGGTACGCGCGCCACTAATGGCAGTTGGTAATGATATTACATAATGTGAAAATTGACGCGCAAATTTCGATGACGTCACACAATATGCAATTTATGGCACATAATTGCACAAATTTTTAAAGGAAGTAAATTTTAAAGAAAACCCCCCAAAGGAGGCACTCACGTGAACATGTAAAGCTTCCTTCAGAATTACTTCATGATGGCGGCGGCTTCCTTCAGGATTACTCCATGATGGTCGCCCGTGGTTTCGCTAATATTTCTTGGGTATGGGCTGCTTGCGGCTCTTTCTCTTTCTCTTCGCGTTTCGGAGGCAAGTCCCTACGCGTCTTTCGGAAATTCCCCACTATCCTCTCGCCCACACGCGTCGGTGCGAAATCTCGCGCAACGCACTTCTGAAGTGACGGAAATACGCGCAACAAGTCTTTTAAATTTATGGCGCGAAATCCTCACATATTAAAACTTAATTAAAAATGTCTAGTGCCAAAATTTTTGGCGCGTAACAGTCCATCTGTTCCGCCCTGTCATTAGGAAGGGTGTGACCAAACCTACAACTTGGACACGCGGGTGAGTGTTTATCCACGATTTTTTTTTTGTACCGATCCTGTGAATTGGTCGAAACAATATGTTTATCAGGTTCTATGGGATTCCTGAACTTTGTACCTTTAACATGATTATCTTTATGTGAGATGATATTTATTATTAAGATAGTATTTGTTGTGACCATTCTACATATGTAATTGTAGGCTCACGAGGGTGATTTAGAACAGTTGATATTCTTTTTTATTTGGGTTTTACAAATCCTTTTTTTTGTTAGTTAAGATATCGTAGTGCCAATGGGATGTATGTAACTTTATGCTTACCACGATAGTTTAGAACTGTTGTTTTTAGTGTTGAATTCTTTTTGTGGTTATTTAAGATTTGTAGTGACCTAAAAACTGCAGCTTGTCATTTTAAGTGATGACTTTTTTTGTGGTTTTCCTGATATACGTATGTTGGGGTTATTGATTTTTCTTGTGTTTGGTTATACTGCGCTTTATGTCTCTTTAAAATGTCATGTATAATAGTTATAAGTATTAATTATGTTTGTGTTTAATTATTTTGGTACTACTGTTCTTTTGTAACATGTTTTTTTAAATAAGAGGTTTTTTTTATGTTTTGTTGTGAGTTATAAATGAGTGTGTGTATTTTTATTTCAGGTCTCTCCTTTATTTTTGGTAATTATAAAACCCCCCCTACTCGCCGATTGAGCCCGGTCATTTTTGTATTGTTCGTCCAGCTACGTCGATGTAAGTAGCAACACTTTATCATATAGTTGTTAGCTTGCTAGATTAAGCTTTAGCAATTATCTAAAATATCTTTACTTATATGACATATGCAATTAGGGCTTGCCCAGTCTATTTCAGCTTATTAAATAAACATGTAAAATAATTCAACAAGTTTGTATAGTAATTTTGTCAGCGAGGACTGACAAAATATTCACCTGAATGTATTACGTTATTTTTTGGAGGGCTAACTAATTATTAGAATAATTAAATAACATTGCACAAATACAACGAATACACAAGGGTATAGCAGAAAACACTAATGCCTTCATGTCCTCAGCAGCAAAGAGTAACATATAAAATGGACCGTGCATTTATATTTCCAATGCTCCACCCGAAGGTACTACATTGGCCAGGAGGCGAGTTTTTTGTTGCATGAAAATTTAGAATTTTGCCGAACCCTTGCCGTTCCAGGCAAGGTAGAGATCTTTAACGTGCGTGACAACACTCACACACGGAACCTTCATTTAACCTCTCATCCGAACGAGGGCGTAATTTTTGTGAAAAATGCTCACCTGCCATTTTTCAAGCAGTCGGCCGTGTCGGGATTCGAACCCAGCACCTTGAAATCCGTAGTCTTACGCTTACTACTTTGATCTACGGCGACGCCTCGTATAAAATAGACCTACATGTGATTTTTTTCCAATGCTCCAACTAAAGGTACTACATTGGCCAGGAAGCAAGTTTTTTTTTACCTGAAAAATTTTTAATTTTGCTTAACCCTTGCTGTTCCAAGCAAGGTAGTGATCTTTAACGTGCGTGACAACATTCACACACGGGACCTCCATTTTATCTCTCATCCGAACGAGGGCATATTTTTGTGAAAAAGGTATAAAATAGACCACGGCGAGTGGGGTGGATTTGTCTTAATTCCCCACTATCGTATAATGCCGACTGATAATAATGGTCTAGTGGAGCACCACGTAAATCGAAACTAAACGGCTCCCTCGAACCCAATCTAAGAAAATTCCCGAGTTCTAAATAGATACTAAAGCGACACATTAACTGACAATACCATACGTAGATATCAACCTAGGTAATAAAGATCTTATGTATTATTACTATTAGTAATGAAAAATCGAAACTGTATGTAACTGCACTTTAATATAATCTACGATTGAAATGTAAGTAACAATATACTGTAAATAATGTAAATATATTAGTTGGGGCGGCAGGATTAGTAAAACCAACATTCGCTTGTAGTTTAATTTAACCTTATTTATTATTTTAACTTATTATACTGACCGGTACGCTTGACGATGGTACCACTGGACGGCGTAACGATTGTATATATTTCATAGGGAACAATCTCTTAAATCGAATTCAAATTTAATAAACGTTGGTTTTACTTTACAACGCCAGCAATCATTCAATCTTATAGAAAATAAATATTATTCAACACTTCTTGTTTATAGCGATTAACATGCAGATTAAATCACAATTCCACAATCTATGAAGAGCATAGATAAAATGGAACTTCTCACCGAACGATGTATCACCAGGGTGTCCTGTGTTTAGTTACTTACGGTTCCGCGCCAGACGCCATAAGGACTACACCTACCAAAGTCTCAGTAGAAATTCTCATAGGGTACGAGGTGCAAGCAATCGCAATTTAATTCGATTATCAGTAAATTCTATTGCAACAACTGTTACAACAATACCAAGACGATTTTAAAACGGTTTCTACAACGATACTGAAACCCTATAATAAGTAAACAGCAATAGTCATAATTTCCACGCATAAACAACCTACCGTTTGAATAACGGGCATCTAAATTTGAACAAAAATCACGTGAACGATCACTTGTGCAATACTTAAATAGGTGACCTAAAGATAACGAATTAACGAACGTAAGTCTGTTAACCTTACATCAAGCTGCTACAAATCCAACAAAAGAATTAAGCAAATATAATTTCCATACACTAACAAATCTACCTTATACGAAACAAACCATCAAATCCCAAATTAAATTGGTTGAACTATATTTATTTGTTCCGAATGGAATCGTAACCTCAAGCTTCGACAATTACCAGAATCGAAACAAACACGACGTATGCGGTCGTGCTAAAGTGAATCCGACCGGTTTTCCTTAATCTATCTTCATAAAACAAAACAGCTTGATATCAAGGAGGAAAATTGCATTTAACACAACAAATTAAATACATAGGTGTCACATTGAGGAATCTAAATGTTATGAAAAATAAGACGAGCATCACGGGAAATTAAACCGTAACAATTCCCCATTTACCAGCAAAGGAATGAAAAGTGAATCTCAAAGCCACGATACTGTCCTACTATTATACCAGCCTCAATAACGAACATGAATAATCAACTTCAAAATCCGGTATCAAAATTCAATATAAAAAATCCATATCAAAATTCTACATAAAAATTCGCCTACAGCGCAAATGAGAAGTCCAAAAAATGTATATACCGAAACAACTCATAATCTTCGTAGCACTCAAATCAAAAACAACCTCTTCAAGACCATAAAGATCACCCGTACAAATTCGAAGTGGAATCCAATAGAAATAATACAAACAAAACAACAAAATATTGTGTGACCTAAGTTACAACAATCAAACTAGGTATTCACGCAAAGGTATACTCTACGACTCCAAACGCAAATCCTGAGCATGCCACATTCCAACATTTTTACCATTGTCATCTCTAAGCCGGTAAGTCCAAGCTGACACACATTCTAAACTAGTAAAAGGTCCTACAAATTTAAGAGCCAGTTTACTGGTAAAGAACTTTCTAGCATTCGACGGAACAAAGTTCTTATGCCATACCTTCTGACAAATAGTGTAACATTCGGGACGACGACGTAAGTCGTACACCTTTTTACTGTGTTCAAAGGCACTGTTCAACCATGTTCGAATATCCATAAAAACCTTCTTAAACGTATTATTACGAGCGGTGGGGACAGGCAACTTCTCCTGGTCGTTCTTATTCATCGGCACTAGGGTGAATGGTGAATCTTGTCATCAAGAATAATTACGCACCAAAAGTTGTTCTTTCCACGACGATGTATAATACTAATGTCGTATTGTTACACACGTACGCTTCCGCTCGCTAAGAGACCTGCAGGATGTTTTAAATTATCAAACCATACCAAGACAAAATGATCGGTCACAATCGTAAATTTACCTCCTTTTACGTAGGATCGGAACTTACCAATGGCCCATACCACAGCAAAGCACTCTTTTTCAGTCGTGCTATATTTGCGTAAAATAGGGGTAAGAGACCTTGATCAACATTAGTTTGAGACAGCACTGCACTTAAACCATAATTACTGGCATTAGTCTGTATGACAAAAGGGACAGAAACTAATAAATCCTTAATTGTTGAAAAGGTAGTCTCGCAATCCGGATTCCAAGAAAAACTCTTACTTTTACGAAGAAGTTTACAAATGTGCTACAACGGTAGAAAGATTCGGAATAAATCGACGATACCATCCGCAAAGGCCTAGACATCGGCGCACTTCTTTCACATTTTTTGGAGAAGTAAATTCCAAAATAGCCGAAATCTTTTGGGGTCAACTTGTAGACCTTCATGATTAGTTACATATTCAAGATATTTAACCTCGGGACGACAAAAATTACACTTAAAACGAACCACAGTCAGAACTACAGATTTCAGGCGTCGAAAAACTTCTTCCAGGACTTCCAGGTGTTTTTCAAAGTTACTAGTAACGCAACAAATATCGTCCAAATACAAATACACGTACTCTTCTAGGTCTAATCCAAGTACAGTATGAATCAAACGTTACCAAGTAGCTGGGCTGTTATGTAAGCCAAAGGGCATCCGGTTAAATATAAATAAATCTCTATTCGGAACACTAAAAACAGCGATAGGTTGCGAGGATTTTGAAACAGGAACTTGCCAATAAGCACTCTGCACTCTTTATATCTAGTGAAGTTAGATATCTGACGTCGCGTAGTTTATCAAGAAACTAAAGGTAGGTGGTACGCATCTCTCTCAGTTACTTTATTTACCTTGCGGTACTCCACGCAAAATCTACACGAATCATCTTTTTTAAACTAAAATAATGGATGAATGCCAAGGATTAGCTGAGGAACTAATTATACCGTCCTTTAACATTGAATCGAGTTCTATATTCACTATTTTCTGTAGGGCCGGTGAGAGGGGATAAAACTATTGCTTAATTGGCTTACCGCTAGCTTTAATATCATGTTCAACCCTATCAGTACACCTTATGGTATCGCGCATCTGTACAAACAATTGATGATTGGTGGTATTAAGCCGGGTTAACTGGTCAACCGACAAATGTGTTTCCGTTTTCAATGCAGAAACAGTGGGGTTAATAGAAGTAAAATGTCATTGACTATGGTGTAAATCGAGGACCAGACCAATTTTCCTCCAGAAAAGAGCGCCAAAAAGAAGAGGCTGGGATACCGAAGGCACAACAAGCACCTTGACTACTATAATTCTATCCTATATCTTTATAGACAGATTCCAGTTACCTAATACTTCACATTTATCCCCGTTAGCTACGCTACATGTTGTAAGTTTACTAGGGAATAATTTTAAATTTAGGGCTTTTGTAGCTAAATAACCCTGGGTGCCTAAAATAGTATAAGAACCCCCATTATCCAGCAGACCAAAGAGGGGTATGCCAAAAACATCCACTTCAAGGTACAGGTGTTCATCGCCAATCACATTTGCCAACACAAAACTAATTTTATTTTAAGGTTAGGATCAAGTACTAAATTTTATGTATATTTTCCTTAAGTATTGTGGTGGATCAGGTTTTTAGAGGACAACGAGTACGTAGACCGATCTATCGACGTCTCAGATAACCGTTTCTCGAACATTTAGAACAATTTCTAAGTGTAAAGTTGGTGTTGCCACAGTAAAAACAATGCACTTTCTTTGGTTAGGAACAAAACCGGGATTTGTGTCTATCTGTATTACAGTTCCAACATTTAATTGAAACGAAAGTTGGCTGGTCTGGGTTTCCATTAATAATTGAGGGTTGGCGTTGCGGACATATTATTTGTGAAAAAGCACATTCTTGAGTTAATAGATCAAGACTGCTCGGATTAAAGCTATTAATATTTACGGGTTCTGGATTGCCATTAATGCAAGACAAATGTCCCGATTTAAAGAGCTTATCGTAAACTAAATCAGGTTTGAGACGTGATTATTTTTGTTACAGGGCGGTGGTTGAAAGTCTTTGGCACAAGTTTGAGTTTCTTTAATCAGCTGACACAATTTGGTTAATTCGGAAACCGTATTAGTTGGATGTAACGCAAGTTGCCCTTGTATACCTGGTAATAAATTGCGCTTAATAATTTGCACACGGGTTGCTTCTTCAGGGAGGCGTCTTAAACGCGTGAATCAATTCTCCATAACCGCGATAAATATGACAATTCTTTCACTATAACCATGGGTACGTGCTCGTATTTCTTCTTACAGGGTAAGTTCATAATCATACGGCAAGAATGCCGACCATAAATTATCTTATAATTCATCCCAACAGTGAATCGACAGTTTAATCGCTTTATACCACGTAAGTGCTTGACCATGAAAAATTTCTGAAATCGAGCTCAACAGGGAATTTTTGGAAACACCGCCAGATTCGCATAATTCGTCTACGTGTTGCAAAAATTCGTAAACGCTTGAGAGACCGTCATAACTAATGTTCCATTTACAGATAGCTAGGGAGGCAACTGGCATTTGGACTTGAATAAAACATTCTGGTAAAATTTTTTGAAGAACTATTCTTTGTGTGCGGATCAGTTTGACTAGATACTAACCCACGCTCTAATTTAACTAAATCGTACATCGGCTGAGGATTGAAATTGTGACTACGAATGGGCAGTAATACATTTCGTTCATCTAACACGTTGTTTCTCGCAACCGGATGGTTTAAATCAATTAATGAAATTTTCGTTTTTATTTGGCAAGCTAACTTCAATCGTAGATGATAAAAATTCCGATTTTCCTTCCAGTGCACTACATAGAAATTTAATCTTATTAGTTAATTCGCTTTTATCGGCAGTTTGCTGTTTATCTGTATCTAAAAGGCGTTGAAGTCTACCTGAAACGTGTAAAAGTTTAAACGATATACGTTTATTTTCATTGACACTATTCGTACTATCATAATTATCTATGTCACGCTTAAGATCATTTACTTTTGCGAGACAAATAATAAATTCTTTTATACGAAGGCGTAGAAGGGCCACAAAAAAATCGCTCTACTTATTTTAGTTAAATTTCTACTTCGATGTCGAAATTTAGTTAAATTTCAACTTCGAAGTCGAAATTTAACTAAATTTCGACATCGAAGTAGAAATTTAACTAAAATAGGTAGAGCGATTTTTTGTGGCCTTTCTACGCCTTCGTACTTTTCCTACCAAAAATCCTAGCTAAGAATTTTAGACAAATTCGCAAGTTGTATCGGATTTTAACAAATCCTTAAGTAGTATACGCGTGGTTTAACTGTTGCTTTTTGCAATTTTAATCCCCTTCTTGCTAACTTATAACTAAGTTCATCCCCCAATAAACCATAACAATCCATCATAAAATAGAATTAACGAAACAAAAAGAATGTTCAACCCACGAAAGATATATCCGCCCTAAGCAATCTTTGAATAAAAACGGCCTAGTATGCTTAATTAAATATATATGCTCAAAAGAAAAAGTAAATTACTACACTCATGCGACAGGCTCCACGTACATGGGCCGCCAATTATTTTATTACGTTATTTTTTGAAGCGCTAATTAATTATTAGAATAATTAAATAACATTGCACAAATACAACGAATGTACAAGGGAATAGCAAACAACACCTACATTACAGAAGATTTAGGAAATTTATGTTTATTATACGATAAGGAGACATCCTTGTATAATGACGACAAGGAAATAGATGGTGCTAATTGAAGTTTTGATATAAGTCAAGGAAAAAAATATATGAAGTTTGCGATATGAATGAAACAAAGAGTAGCACTATAATGCCAAGATTCCAATATGAAGATGGCGTATGTGTAAAAACGTTGGTATTTGTAATAGGAAGGCGCTGTATTTCCTTTGATAAGCTCTATTTTCTATACGTACATTTCGAGAAAACTCGTCGGACCAGTTTAACAATAGACAATGGACTCTGTGTCCTTTGTAAGTCTTGAAAGAAGTTAAGAACAAACATTTATTGATAAATTAATTAGAACGTATTTATAAGTAAAGAGACTATACTACATTGTATATCTAACTGTTCCAGCATGAAACTAATAAAGCGTTGTGGTCAACATCGTGGATCTCAGAATAAGTGAGCTGAAAGTGCAAATTTGAATAAGTTAGAATTTTACGTGAGAGCTTCGCGCGCATCACTAACTCGTTTTTATTATGATCTATAACAATAAATCCCCCAACAGAATGCTCTATGCAATTTAGCTTAAACCAATTCACAAAATCTGAATTGCTCGCTGGAAATAATAAAATAAGAAGACACATAGGACCTAACAAAAGAAATGTTTTTGGTACCGATATTAAACAACTTTTTGTCTGAAATCCACCTGCTATACTTAAATAACAAAAACTTTTAGTTTAATTTATTGTAATCGATAATTAACTGTCTAAGGAATTTTCCATTTCTTGTTTATGCGAACTCATTCGTTAGTAAGCGCGAAGTTATGGAGAGGCACGTAGGCGGTTTTGACCTCGGGGAGGATCTGTCCATGACCATTGCTAACAATGATTATTAAAACTGATTGGTATCCTTCATTTGCTTTCAGAATGTTAGAAATATCGAATCAAAATTCGAAATGCAGTAGTGCAACTTTTTACGCGAAGCTAAGATTTACTTGCAACGCAAAGTCTTTCTCGTCATTACCACATTGCCCATATTACGGTATACGAGAACGGTAGAGCTAAAAGGATGAATATGCATTTTGTGACCTTCTGTAAAGTGTGAAATTAAATTTCTACATTGCTGCAGTTTGCAGTAAGATAAAGTTTTCCTTTAGTCACTGCTTTGCGCATTTTGTAAAGAGTGCAGTGCATGAATGTTCAGAAAACGTACGTATAAAATAAATCGACACGTCTCATCTGTTTCTTAAAACGCTGTTTATGAATATTCAGATTTAAAGTTGTTATTAAAATTGACCACTTTTTGGATTGATGATCCAATTTATGTATACGTTTGTAGTTTGCTAGGCAACTAGCCAACATATAAAGCTTTGAATTCAGCTGGCGTTCACCCAAACATATTTGCTTGTTTGGTATAAAATGCATTATTCAAAATTGATGTATGCTTATTGTAGGGAGAATATCTCTTTAAATAGACGTCAACAGTCAGCAAATAAATCGAATTTCCTTAGTTAAGCAAATCGTAACAATATCATCACTATCATTAAGTCCTCAGTCCTGGAACTGGTTAAACAACACTTGTATTTGTTTATAATCACCAGATTTAAGTGCAATTGTTTTTTCGTCATTAGGTTTTCCATCTTGAAACTGGTAGGACGCGTACCTTCGCTTATTTCTGTCCAGAGCTAGCCTACACCGTTCCCTGAAATTCCCACAGCCTAGGTACAACTCGCTTACCCTTCTATCGTTTCCTAATTATATACCGTATTTCACCAAGATTCAGTGAAATGTGAAGAGGATTAAGATGCTTGTGGCTTCCAAGGATCCCCAAACACTTAGACATTTGCGGAATTAATAGTTTTCCAGTAAATCCTTTCGCACAATTAACATTAGTTAAGAGTATTGCAAAACCTGTAGTTCGTTATAATAATCATCAGGTTTAAGTATAGTTTTTTTTTCGTTAGTAGGTTTTCATCTTGGAATTGCTTGGACGCGTACCTCTATTGAGCTTTATTCTATTCTATTCTATTCTATAAGGGCAAATTAAGTTTATGTGAAATTTCTCCCTTACCAAATCAGAATTTATATTTTTTAAAATATAAGCCGAATCACCCAATATCCTGTCTACAACATATTGACCCACATACGGTAGATGCAACTTAGCACAAGTATTCCACTGTTTTTTTCCTATCCTAAAATTTTTAATGATACTTCATCCCCTACTTGGAATCTCGTCCTCATTTTGATTTTCACATTTATCTTTTGAATATATCTCTGTGCTATTTCATTCAACTTACGTCTAGCTTTCTATAAATTAATCTAAAACACTTCATCTTGAGGTACAACTAACATGACCATTTATATTTTTCGTCAGAGCGGGACACCTGCAGAATTTTTAACAAAACAAAAACTAATTGCCGTTTTAACTGCTTTTTATTTATTAATAATAAGAAAGTGAATGAATTTAATTAATATAACGTCTCTAGAGACTTGTTTTATATTTGTCGGCGGAGCAAATCTGTTTCAAAATATCGGGTCTTGTTTTCAAGCAAGAATGGAGATCATTACATGATTTGTTGATGTTTCTCTTGGTAATCAATATGGCTTTCAAAACTGCAATACACAATTGTGTTTTTTCACTTGTCCATATTTTATTCATTAGAGAAAAACTCTTTCTACAGATGCGTTACTTCCAGGCAAACATAAAACGTATAGAAGGAAGCTCGTACATTGCAGATTGTTAGCACGGAAGTGAGTGAACAACTTCACTCAACGGTCTTCAACAGCAACATTCTCACCGTTTCAGCTTGTTATTTTTGCATCTGTGGCGTAATTGCAAATAAGCGAAAACTCGTCGAACACTTCCGTATCTTGGCTGCAGCTAACAAATCCTTGCGTGATCAGCAAATCCGACAAATTCTGAACTTCTTCCCAAGCAGGTACTTTTGTCAAATTTGTCCATTCAAATACCTTTAGTTCTGCATTGAACTGACACCATTGCTCCAAGTATTCCTTACTTGCCTTATAAAATTCAGCCGCCACAGTTTTCACATTCTCCTGATCAGTTTTCTGTAATTTTACCAGTAGATTACGGACAGTGTAAGGAAGGAAATGTAAATTCTCTTTAAGTGCCAAGTTATCTCGTATACGATTCTCCATTGCAGACGTCTTTTGACCCTCGGCTTTCAATACGACTTGATGAAAAATCGCTACTCGTGCATGCATAAAATATAACCACAACTCACAGCTGGGATTTTCGAAGAATGCTCTTAAAATATTTGGACTTTTTTGATGCCCAAAAAATAGCTTTTAAAAGGCTCAAGCATTTTCAAACTCTCTCAAGCGCCGGCGCTAAAGCAAGCCATCTAGTTTTACTCTAGCCCAAGAGTTTGTTATATTCTGTATCAGTGGAATCACATATCTCTTTCAAAGATTCTACTCGAACGCTGTAGATGTAGAAAAATAAATAAATTTTGACAATGATACACTCAACGTCAACAGGAAGGCAATTGGCGGCTGTTTTGATCGCGTTGTGAACTATGTGGGCCCCACATCCAATTCCAATAAGCTGTCTTCTGAGAGATAGGTTTAGTTTTGCGTATACATTATTTTTCCCTTTTCTATCCTTTCCTCCAAAATTGTAGTTCGTATTATCTCCACAAAATGCTACAATTTTCTCATTCGGATCAATGCATGATAATACTTCCTTTAAGAAATCGACAATTATGTCGGATGTTCCACCTGGCTGGTTTTAAAACTCTAAAATTTTGACGTTCACGCCTTCGTATGGTAAAAAATAGCGAATCAAAACAGGGAATAATTTTGTCGTGCCATGATTAGTAGCATTCGTTAATAATGTTACGCAGTGGGCTTTGCGAAGATGCACTTTCAGTTCATCTGTCGCCATAGGTGCCAGTACATTTACAACAATAGCTTGAGATTTTGTACGAGCACATCTCAAAACATGTTTGTATTAAATTAGAAGCTTAGTCATTTGAACGAAAGCTGTAAATTTTTTGCACCGTGTGATACGCCCACCTGCCTCCGTTACAACTATATTCAAATCTATGGAAGTTGGCAAGTCGGTTCTTTTAAAAAAATTACATAAAGACGAGCTTGAAGCAGCAGCTTGATTGGAAAGCCTGTGTTTTTTCGATTTCAAAAGTTTCTCAATATTGCTGTCACCACCATATCCTACACTAAAATCAGTGCGACACTTTTCACATCTATCATCTGCTGCACCACTCCTTTGCTTTATAAATGGATACTTATTTTGCAAGTAATATTAAAGGTACACTTGCGTTTAGGCATTTTTGTAATGTTACAATGGTTGCCAAAAATGTGACAGTGCGCTTTAAACACTGACTCTAACCAAAACAAAACATTGTTATGATTGTTCGCTGAGTAGAGATGGATCGGCAACCAATCATCCATCCCATTCTCGAGTCCTTCATTCCATTCGTTCTCTCCACACCACCCGTTCGTACCAAGCCGAGCGTTGTCGCCCGCGCTATTTTCAAATTTACCATACTTACAGCATGCATTCATTTAGCCTAAAGCTAAAGCGGGACATTTTTGCTCTTACTGGGGACATCGGGACAGACAGTGTGAAAGCGGGATTGTCCTGCCCAAAGCGGGACGTATGGTTACGTTAGGTACAACTACCATGGTCTATCAGGATGAATCTTCTTTATTAATAAAATTGTAGAAATTTCCGTCATATATGTGGCGTACGATTTATATTAATTTCCACCCTTGCGAAATTAATCTCCCAACTCCTATGGTCTCGAAATGGGATCATGCGAAGGAATTTGCATGTTTCTTGTATTAATCTTTTAGCTGGATTTCCTTGCGCATGCCTTATGCATACAACCTTTACATCTTGTTTCTCCCAGTATGATAAAAATCTCTGGTTATTGAAATAAGTAGCATTGACTGCTAAGATTTCGCTATTTCCTGAAAGTATTGTTCTAACTTCTGGATCGTTACCACCGTGTTAAAATCTTTAGCTGGATATAGCCTAACCGACTTTGAAAAGATATCTACCACCACCAAAATGTGTATGTTTCTTCTTCTACTGGAAACCAAAATACTTAGATAGTCTATCGCTATTAGATTCAAAAGATTTTCAACTTGTATGCTTTTAATTGCATTCTCATTAGTGTGATTTTTATACTTCCCTAAAATGCATAGATGACATGCCCCTACAACCTCCTTTACTATATTAATAACCTTGTATGCATAAATATTATCCCTACTAAATAACAACCATAATTTTCTAATACCAATGCGTTCAAATCGGATGTGTAAATCTAAAATGATTCCCTTCACATAGTCTGAACCTAATACATACAAATCGTTCCTATTCAGATGTTTCACAACAAATTCGTTAATTACTTCAAAATTTTTAAAGTTTGAAATATCTACTAAACGATCTTTCAAATCCTGAACTAACACACTTCCTTCTTGCATATCTAAAATTTTCTCATGTGAGTATACTGTATCATCATGTAGCAAATTGTTGATGGCAACGAAAATATCTGAAGATTTATTTATATTCTCTCTATTTCGACTCTAAGCATCAGCGACAACATTACTCTTGCCTCTAAGGTACCATATTTGAAAATCATAATTCTGTAAAAGAAGGCCCCCATTTTCACACCCTATTACTAGCAAATCTAGTTTTGAACAATGAACACAATGCTGAATGATCAGTTTCTACTATGAAATGACTTCCCTTTAGATAAAACTTTAATTTTGTTATTGCAAACACCACTGTTGCCATTTCCTTTTCACTTATGGTGTAGTTTAACTCATGTAACCTCAGAGTCGTAGAAATAAGCGAAATAGAAATTTTAACTCCA
This sequence comes from Platerodrilus igneus, assembly GCA_036346225.1. Taxonomy (NCBI): domain Eukaryota; kingdom Metazoa; phylum Arthropoda; class Insecta; order Coleoptera; family Lycidae; genus Platerodrilus; species Platerodrilus igneus. Next base: position 648,867 of record JARFIW010001130.1, read on the forward strand.
TCTTGAATTTGTTATAGCTCTGCAGCTCAGGCACTATCTGAAGCGTCTATTCTAACAATTAGCTCCTTGGAAAAATCTGGATGTTTTAAAACAATTTTTTCATTAAACTGTCTGATCAAACTTAAGTAGACTTCTTATTGATTATGACCCCATAACCATTTTACTCCTTTTTTCAATAGATTAAACAATGGAACTGCTTTTTGCGAATATGACGGAATAAACTTCCTGTAGAAATTTATAATACCCAGAACTCTTAAAGTACGAATATTCGTTAGTCTGGGATATTCCAAAATTTCAAACAACCTCTCTTTAAAGATGACCGACGACAAATAGTTTTAAAATTTACTAGATAAGTGGGCTAGGACGCTCAAGCACGTGTGTAAACGTATAATTTAAATCGCGTCGGTGGTGTAGTAATACAGAAATTAAGTAATGAAAGACGATAACCGGGTTTCAGTTTGCAACAATATGTTGAAATTTAGAAAGATAGCATGGCGGGGGGTGGGGCGTTTCAAATAAGTGAAAAGTAAATTATTTGCGAACATTGAGTAAAATATGAGCTTTTTGTCTAGTTACAATTTATAATTATATGTCGGCTGATTTTACATGTCAACGACTTGTATCTATGTTAAGGGATATTAATATTCCGTCAAATAATTATTCTGCTTGGCTATGAAATAGCGGCGACATTAATTATCTTTAAATTTAACCATCATTATATCATCTGGGAAGGAAATTTGAACATTTTAAAAGGCTAAGAAATATGTAAATATATGCTCATTTTTGAAATTATTGTTAGCTACAGTGCGAAAACCTAATTTCTTTAATGTACATTGGAATGGTTACAGAGAAAGTTAGAACTGTGCTGTTTTTATATGTACCGTAATTAAGGGCGTTTCTAAAAATGAGATTTAAAATGTTGTATAGATTAATCTTTGAAACTAGACAAATGGTTTGGAATTACTATCGATAAAGTAGTATTTTTTAAAGGATTTTATGTTGATAATATCTCGTCAGTTGGATGTTATATTAGGTTTGCTTCTTAAGGTCAACATACGTATATCTATATTTACGGAATTTATTATTAATAGAGTTTAAGCTTACGTGGATTTTTATTGGAAGTTATTTATAGTATAGGCAAAGATGATAACTGCGAAAGGATAGACTGCTACTCTAGTGATAAAGTCATATTTGGGAAATGCCTTTATTTTGAAAATGTTAATGAGTGTTTTTAAAGTATTGCAGAAAAGAGTAAAGTACGAGGAAATAAAGATTAAATTATCGAAAGCAAGGAAACCAATCTGGAATAACTATCTGCCGGATAGTGAAAATATTGAACTAATTGCTGGATCAAGATGATTTTGTGCCCCTTATTTTCGATAACCAGTAAAGCCTTTCAATATAACAGGTAATAGCAAAGTAGTTTGGTATTGCGCCCTTTTCTTATGGTTACTTCTATTAGGTTTTTAGGTTTATTTTTTTCTACAGGAACTAGCTCCCGCACCACTGTAATTAGCCGATGAACCTTTAAAAATTATTACGGGATTCTCACCCATTCTGGGCACATTGAAATCTATCATGAAGCATCATTCTTATCCATAATAGAATTATTTAAACCAATTTATATTTGTTTACTTATATACTGATAATCTGTAATTTAATGATACGTGTACCGGATTTGGATCGAGTGACATTAAATATTAACAAAATCAACATTTCGTCTACTTTTGTAAATGGCGCCATCAGAACAAAATGCAGTTTACTACTTCTTAACATGCATATTCAGAAAATCACTGAAACCAGCTTAGTGTTGGTAACACAGTAGAGGCTGCAGTGAAAGTTACTTTTGTGCGAGCAGACTCATCCGCCTCTGTAAGCCAAAAAGGAGTACGTTTATAAAAGTTATTTTGTACCGATAATGTTTGACTCGACAGACCGAGAGGGTCTGTTTATCAAAAGAAGCGGTTCTAGTATGTACGGAACGAGCAGATGCACAAAGCCGCAGATTCTGTTGTGTAGATTATGTAATGAGACATTAACATTCTGCTAAATAATTACTCTGTTGGACTATGAAATAGCGACGGGATTAGAGTAGGAAATATGTAAATGTAAGCTCATTCGTGTATTAGTGGAATTATTGTTAGTCAAAGAGTGAAAACATGATATTTTTAATGGACATTAGAATGATTAAAGAAAAAATTGGTACTGCGCTATGCTTTCTATGTATTGTTATTAAGGGCATTTCTAGAAAAGGGATTTAAAATATCTTGCAGATCAATCTTGTACTAGAACAAGGGTATTCTAGTATTAGTTACGGATTGATGTTTTTTTAAGGATTCTGTTAATAATATCTGATTCGTTGGTGTTGTTTTAAATCAATATGCGTGTATTTATGTTTGCAAAATTTTCTGTTAATACAGTTTAAGCTTAATTTGATTTTTATTTGGGGTTATTTATAATACAGATAATAATAATATCCAGCTCCTCTAATAAAAACTTGTATTTGTGAGATGTCCATTATTGTAAAAATTGCTTCAATTTGACAAAATGTTTATGAGAATTTTTAAAGTGTGGCTGAGCAAAGTAACGTATATGGTATGACAAGGTTTTAGGACATCGAAAGCAAGGACACCTATCCCGAATAACCATCTTCCAGGTAGCGAAAATATCAGTAGGATTGCTGACACAAGACAATTTGATTCCCCTTATTTTGGACAACCAGTAAAAATTTTCAAAGTAAGCAGTACTTGCAAAATAATTTGGTATTACAACAATTTCTCATTTTTATTTTTATTATTTTTATCGTTTTCTCCCATTGGAACTTACTCCGGCGCCTGAGTAGTTAGCCGGTGCACTCCTAAAGTTGTTACAGGGTTCTCGCTCCTTTTGGGCAATTACAAATTTGTAACGTAGCGTCACTTTTACCCGTAACAGGTTTTTATTTATAAACACGATTTTGAGATCTATATGTGAATTTAAAGCTAACTTAATTGAACGTGTTGCTTGAGGGTTATTTGCTAGCTTGCCCACCCTTATCATTTTTATATTTTTCTTGTTGATGTTTATATCATTAAGCAGAGCTACAACTGCAGTTTTGTTTTCTGTTATACGTTGCATTTATGTTCATTTATGGGATCCATTCACGTTTTATATAATTGTACTTGATACACAATTTTATCCTTCTAATATCTCACTTATTCTTCTTCTTTACCAAATTTCACGTAATGTTAGTGCATGCGGGTTTATTTAATGCTTCAGCTGCGTCTTGTAATTCAACAATTTTTTATTAAGTGACGGAAGCAATTTAGTTCTTGTTCACAGTCCTCACAGTAAAAAATTAGTCTTCTGCTCATTAAATTCAAACATCCAATCTATGTTAGAGTTCTAACAATTTTTTTCGACGCCTATAAAAGCATATATTGTTTAGTTATTTTATACACTGCAACGTCTATTTAGACAAATAATTAATTTCGCAATATTAGTGAATATTCGGAGATGTTCGAATTGCCCAATCACTAGTCTTATAATATTCAAGAAAGATATTATAGACACATTCTTTAAACTATGGTTGCTTGAACAGTATTTCCGATGACAGACGACTTTTATTCGTCGAGTTAATTTTGTTGAACGAATACCAGTTGTTCTCGGTCTTTAGCTGCGCTAAGAAGCAACATGGGCTTTACAAGGGTCCGATCCAGCGATTTGAGAGTAGCCAAAAATGTGGCATTGCTTTCAAGTGCTAAAAGCACTTGAGTTTTCTTTGTTTCTATTAACTGTAAGCAAGAAAAATTAATTATTAAAGTAAACTTAAATAATTTTATTCTAGCGCTTACATTATTATGTCGTAATATTATCTCATATTTATTACTTCATTTTATTATGTCATAATTTTATATCATATTTGATACCTCACTTTATTATCTCAATATATTTGCTCACTTTCAATTGGCAATGAAACTTAAAGAGGTCAATTTAATAGCCCACTTTATAACTTGGTTGAATAATCCATTGTTATGGAAAATTTACTTTAATTGGTTTATGTCGACGGATCACGTTATCAGTTGATGGAAATGTAGTTCTGTTTAATGGCTTCCTTCAATACCTATCTTAAAGAAGCTGAACTTTAAATTTAGAAGGTTTTACGACGCTTCATCTGCGAAGAAATTTCCTGTAAGAGTATTTACACTTTCGTGGGATGCTGTGTGGAAAATCCAGTGACGTTAGTTGTTTGTTCCGGAATCGAAAGCTGGAACATGTGGTAACATCAATCTATTGTTTGTAATGATGTTTCCATGTACTATCAACGAGCAAGGTAAGCAATTAGCTTAAGGATATGACCTGTCAACAGCTGCTTCCAATAACTTGTCTACGAAGCAAATGCTTGAATTTAAAGTGGTAACTCTGGACGTAAATTGCATTAAGAAGAATTGAGAGAATTTTACTGTTTGAATATAGTATATTACCTAAATTATAGCTTGTGTTAAAAGTCGGTACGATATTTCTTAGGATTATTAAGTTCACTTAAAAAGGGCATATTCATTCAAGTCAAATAATACTAAAAATTAATCATGAAAATTATTTTTATTTTGCATTGATTTCACAATAAATAATTGTAAATCAAAGTAAACAGATTTGTGAATTTTGGGTAAAAACTTTGAGGTTATGTCAAGATCATTATTGACATTATTAAATATTTTTTTATTTACGTATTGAAGTCTAAAAAATTAGATCACATCATTATAATACATCTTTATATATGAATGTTAGAAAAAAAAAAGATAATTCAATTAAAGAACAATCATTCGAGTTAGCAAAACAACTGTTTTATTTTGGACAAGTGCGTCCAAATGTAAGGAAAATAAGCTAAAAGAGTATGGATCTTCTTTTATAAAGAGTAAGGTTATTGGCTGTGACTGAATTATGAAGTACAAAAACAGCGCTCCTAAGAAGCTTGATATTTAAATTTCATTTTAATATTTATATTTAGATTTCAGAAATTAATAGTAACTCTTTTTCTCTTTACTGTATAAGGTAGCAAGAGTACATCTCTTGTGTGCTTCATTTGTTCTAATAACATTATTATCTTTAAACCTAGGACTTGGTGGCGCCCCCCTGCACCCCTTAGTTATTGTAGTAATGAGTCAGTTCTAAAAATCGTTCTTATAAAACCCACGGCCATTTCTCATCTCTACCCGAGGAATAGACCTCTAGCTTAGCCAGAAGAATGTCGATTTCCCTTCATTACAAGGGGATCGAAAACCAAGATACAATCCAAGTACCCCTTTATAAATAACAGAGTTAAGTAGCGCACTTGCCACAAATTATATTTATAGCAGGATACCACCTCAAATAGCACTAACAATACTAAGTCCTACTTTATTTACTTGCATAAATATAGAAAATTAATACTTTTAACACTTGGCGTATGGATAATGAAGATTTGAATCAAATTCTATGATAACAACTTCATCATGAAGTTTCTAGTATTTCTAGTTTTTATTGATTATTTTACTGATTTTATGCATAATTACCCAATTGTATACAATTCAATGATAACAGCTTGTTATTCTCAGGCACCTAAATTTAGTTTACAGAGCAAATCACAAGCACGTTTAACAAACCACATCTATACAGTGAACTTAACAATGCAATTAAGGTACTATTTGATTGACGTTTCAAGCTTTACTACACAGACGTAAGCAAATCTATAGACCGTGTTATGCTTCAATTGGCTACACAAGGATTGTAAGTTAATCATTAATTGTAGGGAATTCTTATTGTATAATTAATCTTGGGGTATTAGCAATTGTAGTTTAGCTAGAAAATAAGTCGCGTGAATTATCCTTGGGATTGTAGAAATGTTCTATTATTATTTATTTTTGTACGAAAGGAATGCCAATTATGGTTTTCCACGAGTTGAAAAGAATATGCATCCTTGTTTGGGTCAATCGGAACGCGAAAGGTACATCTAGTGGTTCACATGTTGAATACAACGAGCGGTGATCATGTATTCTACACGTTAATACTTCATCTTGAAAAACTGTGGAGTAGTGCTTTATAACTAAACTAGTGAAATTCGCCTATAGATTTCCCACTTCGATTTCTCTGTATCTCTTCTCTGTCCCTATTTAACGTTGGAAATAAACAACGAACTTCGCTACAGGAGTTTGAACTAATTAAGCGTTGAGCTACTATCGCCTTGCATTACGCAAACAAGTAATGATTACTGGTTATCCAACTGACCAAAGTGCAGCAGTTCTAAGTATTCATTCATTGGCTTTGCTTTAGCTTTTAAATATTTAAATGGTCATCAGATAAACAGACTCATAACTAAGTTGCATCGTCAATTTGTAAAGCAAAGTAAATACGCTGTTTGTAATTTATGTGAAACCAATTACGCCCTCTCAACTTGTAAGCGAATACCTATAAGTCTTTTACATTTGTATTTGACAAATAATAACCTACGATAACAACAAATGCTTCCTCTATTCTCCAAATTTGTATAAAAATTAATAAAGCAAGTGACGATAATTTATTATTAAATTTAGAGTTGCTGTGTAAGTTGAAATTATGCTACTGTTTTCAAAAAACATATATACCCAACAATTGTAATCAAGACCAACAGGTCGTTAAAATCGGGGTATTCTCAGAAAAGAATATAAATAAACAAACCCAAAAAACAGCTAGTAATGATAGGAATTTTTTTCATTCTAAAACGATATTCAGACTATCTCACATCCCACTCACCTATATTTTCAATTTAGTAATAAGAAATTTAACGTGTTCCAATATTTGGAAAAAGACTTCCAAACCAAAACTACAAAAGCCAGAATGGCCTTTTGGCAGTGCAGTTGAGTCATAGGTTAGTTTTGTTGTCCTTCCCCTAATGCTGTTCTGTGGTTGTTTTTTTTACAGTAGTTAGACCATTGCTTCGCTATGGCGCTGTAGTCTTGTGGCCCAGTTCCGGATTGGCACACGCAGCAAAGGAACTCATACATATTTAAAACTAATCTGCTTAAGCATCACGGACGCGATGAGATCTACACTCTCTGCAGCGTTGGAAGCTATTCTAGACCTGATCCCGCTTAATCTTCATGTGGAGGAGATGGCTCTGAGGGAGGTAATAAGGCCGCTGGTTAAAGGGTTGTGGATCGACAAGGGTTGCGGAGGAAGGCATCACAGCATCCTAAGGGAGGCGGCGCGGACGATGTCAGTTTTGAATGGGGTGGTGGACTCGATTACGCCCAAAATAATATTCAGGAAGCACTTGGGTGTTTTGTTCGACCACGAGGACGTGTCCCCACCAGACATCTCCATCGTCACTGTTGTATCCAAAACAAAGCAAGGTTCAAGGGCAGGCATTTATTCAGATGACCTTGGCCTTTATATTAACGTGACAATGGGCTCAGTGGTTACTGTCTTTCTAGCAGAGATACATGCCATGATGCCCGGTGTCTGCCATTTTGGAACGTGAAATCCAAAATAAAAAATACGCATTTCGTACGACAGTAGGGCAACCCTAATGGTAATCAACAGGCAGAAACTCCTCTCAGGGGTGGTATTACAATGCCCCCACAGGTAGAGCTTGGTTCCTGCACTATCCTCGAGTTTATTTGGATCAAACGACACCCGGGGACGCATGGTAACGAGCAGGCGCATGATCTGACAAAACAAGGCTCAGCTCGGAGCTTTATCAGCCTTGAGCCGTCCCATCGGTTCTCATATCGCTTTCTGCATTAGTTTGCACGCTAGATCTGGCAACCCTCCGTTGTTATACGGACAGGTGAGCTATCATGACAAGCTGCCGACAAGCAAAATTGTGTATCACGTCCCCTGCGACCAAAAACGGAAAATATTGCATAAACGTGCCGAGACAAAAACTACCGTTACTTCGGGAAATTCTGATTAGAGTGACTGGGCATGGTAATTTCAAGAGACGCCTACACAGAATAGATCTGTCTGGTGACCCTATTTGCCGCGGATGTCAACAAGATGACGAGACGGCGGCACGCATAATGTGTTCCTGTCTGGAACTCGCCAGACTTCGAGGCTCCATGCTTGGAGATTTCTCGTCCGACTTTGCTAGAATAAGTAGCACCCCCTGGCACGATATCCACAAGTTTACCCGCAAAGTCGGGCGGCTGAACGAGGGAAGATCAGGCTAGTGTAAGGAGGGCAGCACAATGGACCCACCTTGCGGAATAAGTGCGTGGGGCGCAGACCATCCCAAATTCAATAGATAGATAGATCCTCCAAATTTGTCATTAAATCGATACAGCAAGAGGCGATAGTTTATTACTAAATTTTAGAGTTGCTCTATAACTTGAAATTAAGCTAATGTTTACAAAAAACTTATACACCCAACAATTGCGAGGGCCATTTTTTTCAACCTCCGATCGCTCCGTGCAGACGCTACGCGGGTAGCAGAAAGCGGGCATGCGCTGCATGAGACTGCGTAGCTCTTGCGCTACATACTCCGCCATTGTTGACGTTCAGGCGTCAGTCGGCGTTGTGCTACAGCCACGTAAACATGTCCGCTATTATTGATACTCCCGCAAGTGTGAAGTGCGAAGTGTGATTCGTTTTCTACAGGCTGAAAGCCATAGTGCTGCAGAAATCCATCGAAGAATGAGTCGTGTGTATGGGGAAAACTTCATGAGTAATGGTGTTGTGCGTGAATGGTGTCGAAAGTTTAAAGATGGCCGTAATGATGTGCATGATGAAGGGCGCAAATCTGTCGTTTCAAATGACCTGGTTCAACGTGTTGACAGAATGGTTAAAGAAAACCGCAGATTAACCATTACTGCTTTGTCTACGGAATTTCCAGAAGTTTTAAGGTCTGTTTTGTACTCAATTGTTACTGAACGGTTAGGTTACATAAAACTGTGTGCACGTTGGGTCCCAAAAATGCTGACGGACGGCCACAAAACTCGACGAACGGCGTCTGCGTTGGAGTTCCTTGAGCATTATCATGATGAAGGAGACAACTTTTTGAAATCAATCGTGACAGGGGTTGAATCCTGGATTCAATACGACACACCGGAAACAAAACGACAATCACAACAATGGATGCATTCAACTTCACCAAACAAACCAAAGAAATTCAAACAAACCTTCAACAACAGAAAGACCATGGCTACTGTGTTTTGGGACCAACAAGGTGTGTTGCTTGTGGAGTTTATGGAGCCCTTAACCACAATCACTGCAGCTGTTTATTTTGAAACTTTACGACGGTTGCGTAGAGCCATTCAGAACAAACGAAAAGGAAAGCTGACCGCTGGAGTTGTTCTGATCCACGACAATGCCCGTTCACACATTGCTGGAGCAACTCAACGGCTTCTCAAACAATTTGGATGGGACATTTTTGATCATCCGCCACACAGTCCTGCCTTAGCACCAAGCGATTTTCATTTTTTTCCTGACCTGAAGACGTGGCTTGATGGGAAGCGCTTTCAAACCAATGAGGACCTTCACACCAACGTCAAGGACTACTTGAATTCATTGGCGGCAACTTTCTTTGAACACGGAATTGAAAAGCTTGTCCACAGATATGACAAATGTCTTAATCTCTTAGGTGGTTATGTCGAAAAGTAACCGTAAGTGCACCAATCTTTTGGTAATAAAATTATTGTTTTATATGTACTTGTCTTTTATTTATAGCTTATCGGAGGCTGAAAAAAAATGGCCCTCGTATAATCAAGACCAACAAGACTTTAAAATCGAAAGAATCTCAGAAATGAATATAAATAAACGAAACCCAAAATACAGCTATTAATGATACGTATCCTCTTTTATTTTAAAACGATATTCAGACTATCTTCACATCCCACTCACTTATATTTTCAATTTAGTTATAAAAAGTTCAACGTGTTCCAGTATATGGGAAAATTTATGGCTATTGTTATTCAAAGTGAGCTAAAATCAGAGATCCATGGTTCTAGACCAATACCAATAATTTCCGCCCTGTCGAAGCGGAACAAATAATTTATTGTAAATTATACGAAACATATAATTAATACGCTTACCAGGTTTTGTAGTAAAAAGGTCAGCCTTAACTAATCCATCAGTATTTGCTAACAAAATATACGTATCTTAAGAAAATAATTACCAAGTCGATGTCCTATATAAAAACTTAGCAAACCATTTGATAAAAGTAGGACAAATACAGGGCTATCACTTCACCTCTGACGTCACAACTAAATGTTAATTCTCATAAGGAGCACTTCATAAGGAGCCCATGTATCAGACAGAGACAGACATACCCCATAACTAGTGTAAGAGAGATAGGTATGTTACATCTACATTTTGTTATCTGTAGTATTTATCAATACAGTTGCACGGTTACTAACCTAACCATTACCACCAACTTAGTAACCAAGATAACCCTAAATAGATAACAAATATGCATGCCATTAGTGTCTAGTTACTAACTTAACTAACTAACTTAAACTATTCCATCCTCTACGTCACACTACGTCACGTTATTTTCAATAAAACATAATGTGTCAAAGTGACAGAATTTTACTACACATATATTACATCACGTCCCATCGAATAAAATGTGTTAAAGTGACAGAATTTGACAATTTATATACTACGGCATGCGGTATCGAATATAAACGATTATTTTTACGATTCAAATAATTTGTGTTTTGTGTACGTCAGCTACTTGTTCTTACGCTACGTAGTCTCTTGGTCTCTTTCAGCATCGTCACTTAGCGTACTGTCTACACGTACGATGTGCTGCCAAACCTAACCTTGCATGGTATACTTGCCAACATTTAATTTCTGCAGGATAGTTAAAATAGGCAATCGTACTAATCGGAACCATCTTTATATTTTTTACGCTACCATAATGCCCATTCACACAAAACCACAAGCAGTTTTAACAAGTTTATTGCAATACAATAAATAATCCAGTTGCAAAAATAGAAGTAACAGATTTGTAGCAAACATAATTGCAATTTAAAGACGTTTATGAGATTAATGTGTATGCTAAATATTGTAAAAATTGTTTAAAGAAATCACCACTAAGTCTACAAGAGCATAATAATAAAATTTAGGAAATACCTATAGCAATAACAACTAGAAGTACGGAATATGCTAAATATTATTATTATGAAAATTTTTAAAGCAATCACTACTAAGCCTACAAGAACATAATACACTTAAGATACATAATAGTAATAAAAATGAAATAGTAAAAAAGTATTAATAATAAATATAGATATACACATAATATAAAGCAATAAATAGCACTAGTATTTTGGAAACAGACGATCTTTTTACACTAAATACTATTCGAATTGTATATTTTTATGCCCCCATGCATACGTTGATGTGCTACCGGGGACGATGCATCTTTTGTCATCATCTCCCGACAAACTGATTTTATTCACCAGCTGTGTGTACAGCTGGTGTTTGTGACTACGAATGCACATCATCGTATGCACAAGGGGATCACCGTCACTTAAAACTACTTCTTTAAAATCATCTACACTAATTTCCTTATTAACTACACTGCGACTAATACCTTTTATTTTTTTAATTACGTCTTTTTCACTTATGAGGCAGTAGGACTTTGCCCTACTGCCAATAAATTCTAAAACTAAGTCACTGTTGAATTCGTCCTTAAATTTACCAATAACTTTTTTATTAACTAAGGGGATATTGTATCTATTGTCCGGGGGGTAATTGCTGGTATCAAAATTATCTAAAATCGTTCTTATATCGCTATAAAAGTCGTCAGTTTCCACACTGTACGCGAGACTATCCGTGTCCATGTACAAAAGCGAGAGCTTGGCTCCATACATTGGTCTCATAACGGAATAGTGAAACTCATACATTAGAGTTTTTGACAAATCTAAAACACTAAGACCAACATAAATGGGTTTATCATACTTTACTTTAACGCGATCCATTTGTATTACAACCAAATTCTCGCCTAGTACGATACAACTGTTAAAATTTGGACGCGCGATTAGCGTACTCGCGCACAGTTTCTTTCCATCTTGCTCCCACCTTGTAACAATCTTTACATCGACCCTTTTATCAACGTTTTCCATAGTCTTGCCAAAAATGGAGTTGTTCATAAGTTTAAAAAAATCTTTTTCAAACGTATTTTTGGCAAGAGTACGGTGATGCGTGTTCAGATCGATGTAAGACTTCAACCACGCGGACTGATTAAACTCCAAGACTCTGTGTATCGCTTTCAGCTTAAGGCCGTTGCGGATACACTGTTGGAGATTCTTGTAATGAAGAATATAGTTGATTTTGTCGTACAAGGTTGCGAGCAATTTGGGTGTTTTTGATGTAGGTAGAGGAGGCACACTATTCTCCGGACAGAACGGTAAATCGTTGTGGGTGTCGTGAATGGAGGGAGGATATTCGAGATCAACTTCCAGCATGTACCCTTTAGCACTGTCTTCTGGAATATCCATAATTCGTTCTTGTAGAAGGTTTAGCTCATCGGCGTCAAGCCACCTAAAACCGCTCAAGGGGAGATATTGGCTCATTGCCCATCCATACAAATTGTTGGCATCTAGGTATGCCAAGTATTTTGATGGTTTGGCGGCATCGTAGTCTTCCATATACTTGTTATTTGCCTTTGCGTATCGCGTACTGCATTGCACCAGACCACCGCGAATCCCCCTTTTGATGAAGTGGTGCATATCTACGTCGGTCAGGAGCTCAATCTTGACTCCGGTGTACTTCATCATGGCGTCCCAGCTCAGACTGGGCGCGGTCACGTACTGACAAGGATCCAAATTGTATGTTCTTATGCAGACATTTCTGAAATTTTCAAAAACGTCTGTCAAAAGAAGCACATCTGTTTTCAGGTAAAGATCGCTATACTCCCCGAGTATCAAAATATTAAAAGTTGTCCACACGTTTTGGGCATGTTCGTATTCGTCATCACTGATGTTAGTAGATGTTAAATCATTAAAAAAAGCATCCTTTGTAGGTAAACTTGTTTCATTTAACACCGACGCATCAGTAATGTACTTATACGGGAACACACCTTTGCGCGTGAGCAAGCTAGAATATTTCTCATCCGGAAAATATCGACGAACTTCACAAAACTGATCTGAATCTAAGTTCTTAACCAGTTTGTCAAGACTCGAGCTCGTGAAGCGAAGCGAGTCTATAAATCGAAGCTGTATGCACGACTTATCGGCCACGTCTGTACCGTCTTCATCAAAACCATCAAAGTCCGGTTCACCTTCAGATAATTTCACGTATTTTGTGAAGGAAATGAACCGTTCTTTGTTGTTGGGAATCACGGTGACCCGCTCCTTATCACAAGCCAACTCCTTTATGATAAAGTGGGAGTCGTATCCGCTTAGATTGTGGAAAACTACGGGGATGAAATTAGGGACCTTGTATTTTATGTTGCACTGCGAATGTGCGTCAAAGCGATACTTCCCCGTAAGGTGATCGTGGTCTCTGACCCGGTCATCTCCCAGGGGTTTCCCGCATATACCACAATCCACGGCATCACAAAAAGCAAGCACCTTCAACGAGTTCCTTTGAAGCATTGGAACCTTTACCCGCAAAATTTTCCCCAATCTACGCGCATCTTCTTTCACTTTATCCATAAAGACCTTGGCCGCATCAGGTCCTCGGTACAACTCAAACTTGTTCAAGCTATCGTCATACGAGCACTTGATGTAATAGGCAAAGCTGTATGGCTCGTGACAATGAACGCTTTCGGTAGAAGAAAGTGGTGCATCATCGTTAGTAGTAATCGGTTTTAATACTGATTCAAAATCTGCATAAATGACAAAGGGTACTTTCATTTGCTTGTGGATATTCCCAAATTCTAAAATATTATTGTCGGTAGTGGGCATGGTTGTTGCGACGTGGTTGCAATCAAGCTCAGAATGTTTGCGAAGCTGTTCTTCAGATCGGAAATAGATCAAACAGCCGTCGCAGATCCACTTGCTCACCTTTTCTCGAGATAATTGTTTGCCAACCAGTCGACTTAGATCTTTAATCCAGCAATAGTGGGATTGTTTACCGTCCTGGAGAAAAAGCAGGTTAACGTGCCGTGCCCTTTTTCTTTCGGTAAAGTGCAACGGTCCCACTATTGATTTTCCCTCTACTCCAAACACGTTGACGCTTACTTCGTTCGTTCGTTCGAATTTGGAAATGTCATCCATTTCAATAGGGAAATTGATGCCTTCTAAATTCAGAACTTGTGTGTAGTGGGGATACCTGGACGTTCGATGGGAATTTTGGTCTTGTGGATAAAGCGCCGAAACAATGGCCCAAGCAAAACAGGCAGAGTCGACGTTTTTCACGTTTACACATGCTCGTTTTTGCTTGATCCACTCTGGCAACTTTATGTACGCAGATCCTCTCATGGGTTGGTATTTATTGATGTTGATCTCAAGGTGTAATACCTTCTGCAAGGACCACCCCGAATCCCGCTCCTGAAACTCGTCAGATTTCGCCGACATAATTTCCGCCAGAGAATCGTACACCTCCCCCAAGTCCCTAGTGCTGTTCACAATAACGTTCTTAGTATTAAAGGATTTAACGTCCGTGATTACATGCGAAGCATCCATTTTCGCGTACACACCAAAGAGTTGGCAATTGATTTTCATTGTCAGGTGTACTACTAACCTGTCTCCAACCAGACGCTGAAAACGTTCCTTTTGTCCCCGTAAAAACAAATTAATGTTGCTCTCGGTTGTGGTGCTTAAAACTCTAAAAGTAACAATCCGAGATTTGAAGGCTGAGCTAACGATCTGCACGCCATCTTCAACATCCCGAATTGAATTACTTTTATGAGCATTGCTACGAAGATGCAATGCATACGCTGCCGTTGGAATGTCGATAGAGCACACATCACATCTAACGAGGTGAACTAGAGCTGCTCGCGCACGCTTTACTGGGACTTCTTCAACTGTTGGAGACGATGACGATGGACGCTTTACACCCGCCGTAGATGGTACTCCAAGTTCACAATGGTGCTGCCTTTGGTGTCGCTTCAGGTTGTTAAGTCGTGTAAAGGTTACTTCACAAACTTCGCATGTGATGGCGCGTGCTGCTGGATCCATGATTTTCTACAAATTTCAAAAGATATACTAGTAATCATCAAAGTGAAAAAGAAAATAGATAAATAAATATATAAATAAGATATTACATTTAAATGAAAAAATCTGATTGTAGCACTTTTATACAAGACTATCAAAGTTACTCGTAAGGCGAATAGAGACTATGCCAATTAATGAATGCTACGACAATGGGTTTATATAGTCACGGTACTGCACATTATCGTATTTGGTCTTAGTTGCATTAAAATGTTCTAGAACGATTAGTTTTCCTGTCAAGACTTGCATCATGTGAATGATAAGGAATTTTCAGAACTACAGAATCATCGATAAACTAGTAGAATGTTCTAGAATGTTTTACCCAACAAGGTTATTTTGAAAGCAAGGTCACAGATTGAAACAACTTGAGCCTTGAATCTGTTTATTCTATTAAAAACATGTATGTTTATGATAAACTCGGAAAAATCCCACGACAACATATTTATTTAGACTTTGGAATTGCTTTATCGTATTTGGTCTTTGTTGCAATAAAATATTTTAGAACGATTATTATCCTGTCAATATTTGCATATGAATGATAAGGAGTTCCTATAACTATACAATCACCGATAATTGGTAGAATGTTCTAGAAGGTGTTACCCAACAACGTTATTTTGAAAACAAAGTCATAGATTGAAACAACATGAACCTTGAATCTGTTCTTTCAAAAACATGTATGTTTATCATACACTCGAGAGAAAAACACCCGGAACAACATATTTAGTTGGACCTTGGCATTGTTTTTCACTACTTAATTGCCTCCATAAGAAGGTCGTTATTTGTCAAACACGATTATTTATTTACCCATTGAAGTTTAATTAACAACCCAATGTCGTCTTTATTCTTGTCAAGACTTGTTGATAATTAGGAATTTTTAAAACAATGTAATTATCCCATATCTACGTTTTCCAAGGTCCTAGATATAACCATCAATATATATTCTTTCAAAACTTGTTTACTTTAGGTTGTTTCAAGATTAATCTGCGCATGTCGAGCCGCATCTACTATATAAGGCAAGGGAAAATTCTCGAATCTAAGTTCGCAAAATATCAGCAAGTTGAAATAATGGACGCTGCCGATGTTGATGTCACACCCGGGTTCGAATCCCGACACGGTCCGCTTGAAAAATGTTAGGCGAGCATTTTTCACAAAAATGCGTCCTCGTTCGGATGAGAGGTAAAATGGAGTACCAGTGAGTGAGTGTTGTCACGCACGTTAAAGATCCCTACCTTGCTTGGAACAGCAAGGGTTCAGCAAAATTCAAAATTTTTCAGGTAAAGAAACTCGCTTCCTGGCCAATGTAGTACCTTCGGGTGGAGCATTGGAGAATCACATGTAAGGTGTTGATGTCACAAATGATTTACCACAATTGCAGTGTAACAAGCTAGTAGGCAAGACTGTCTACTCATTAAGTGAATTGCAACGTCATTCTTACCGCCACAATGTGTACGTGGGATACGAATTACACGGAGGTGTAAGACCAGTCCTCGAAATTGTTTGCTGCAGCAAAATGTGTCGAAACTACGGAGTGCAAATGAATTACGGTGAGTGGGTTCAGTTCTGCAATTTTCAAATAGAACTTAAAATTCGAGAATTTGCACGAGAAGCAAATCAAATTAGATTCAATGGATTAACCTATAGATTATATGAAATGGTGCTACAACTCGATCCTGACTGGAAATTGAAACTGGTGATAGATACATCCAATGTGAGGAGCGCATGGGTGGGAAACAATTTACAAAAAAAAAACGTTTCACTTAGAAATTACAAAAGGCCGAAATGTTGTTGTTTTAAATCAAAATGAAGTCCTTAAGAAATTCCAGCTGAGTGATGTAATAAGCTACAAGTTGCAAGAGTTGAATAGTAAAGGTTTTCCAGCATTTTAGGGGACGTAGATTGGTGATGCAATAACTGCAAATCGTGGAAGAGGAAATATTGAGTTGTTGTTGGCGGATGAAGAAGTACAGACAATTTAATAGAAAGTGAGCTCCAATCATGCAATTATCTATTTGATGACTGCACCAATAAAAATTATCTAACAGTGTTGGAAATAATTACATGGTATCCCGACCAATACATCGATGATATGAGCGATGCACAATCACCCCACAAATGTTTAGAAGAATGTCCATTTCCGAAAATTTCGGTTACCACAGCCCAACCTCTACTACAACCGTATAAAAGACGTAATTTGCAAGGAAGTGTTACCAACCATGTAAATGGCGTAAACACCGGAAGAATGTCACCTGTACCATAAATTGTAAATTTTATTATTTTATTGTTGTAGAAAGTATAAATAGAGATGTTTGTATATATTGCTGATTTGATTGTTGTTTGTTGATGTACATGCATTCATGGTTATGCAAAAAATTACTTATTGGGCCACCACGTAATGATAACTATTAGTTTCAATACATCCATACTTACATGAAAATAGCCGCAGAAGATTATCTTTGATTTCTTAAAGCATTGATCATTAATGTTTTCGTCTATATTTCCTTCGCACAAAGAAAAGAACTATGCGAAACCAAAATTTCTATACATATATTGTAACAAATACGATTTCGCCCCTCATTAATATATATAATATCGTTATAATTAGTTAATTCACAAGGATCCTTTACAGTATTGGAAGTTTCTATTTGTACTTCATTAAAATAATATTTATTCGTCACATAGAGCTCGAGCTCTATCTGTGTTCACGGTTTTAAAATAACATTTCAGTTAATTTGAGATTCGTGTTGATGCGAGTCTTTGGTTCGTTAAGCCTGCCCACGTAATAAAACACGAGAATGCTTGTTTCCATTTTTAACAGCAGGATGTAATTGACAAACAAGTTTCTGACGTGTGGTCGAAAGGTTGTTTCAAGAAGCTGTCCGACCAGCAGGTGGCTTGGTCCCGGAGGATTGTTTGGTCTTTTCGAAATAGAAATCATCACCAAGTCAGTCGGCCTCTAAGATGAAACAAATATGGTGGGTTTTAAGAATACCATCAATGGTAGGTAACTATTTTCTTTTTTGTATTTAAATTAATTTCGTGGTTTTTATAGTGCAAGTTTAATTACGTGTTACGAAATATCAAAAATTTTTTGTTATGGGATATTGGAAGTTTTAATTATTGATTAAGGAGCATTGCAAAGCTCTCGATTATTATTTATTCTGAGTAAAAATGTTTTAAAAGTATCTTTATCGTGAACAATAAATGCACACTCCTTGTAAGAGGAAATTCAGTTTGTAATCTCAAGAACAGGCGAAAGTCGCACATATGTCGTTACAATTGTACACGAAGTTTAATGGACGAAGGTACAAAGTTCAAGTTTATATGAATGGGTAACTATTTCTTACTGAAAGTAATGATGTATTTGACAAAATCTAATGGTGAGTGTTTTCTGTATTTAACTCCACAGCATAGTGAAAATGTAGTGACCTTTTTGTAAATTTTATATAGTAGTTTAAATTGGCGATCGAAATTTTTTTGTTTAAGATTAATTAGTTTGATGAGTATAAATGTTCGTAAGAACACAAAAAATTTAAAGATAGCTTTCTAAGAAATTAATATGTTACACAAGAAGTTGTTTGTGACATCTTAGAGTTTGTTTGTCAAATTTTAAGAACCAGGTTTTTTTATTGAAGTATAATTATAATGCAAATTAATTTATACCATAAGGGAATTTGACCTTTCATACATAGAATAAATTTTTCTAAAAATATAAGTTCAACAATACATGAAAAATCAATTCATTTACTTATTCACTTGTAAACCAAAAAGGATCCTATTTCGGTAACAATAAAAGTTGTTTCATATTAATAAAAATCTAATATCTTTCACTGAGAATTTTAATAAATAGTTTTTTTGAAATACATGAAATTTATTAAGAGATAACGTATAAGCATTTTTATATTTTGATGGTTAATAAACACTAACACATGTAAAGAGGTATAAACTCTCTCTCTCTCTCTCTCTATATATATATACATATATATTTATTTATCACAATAGAAAATGACTTAAGTTACTTTAAAGCTTACTTTCATTGAAGTTAATAATAATTTTATTTAATGCGTGCCACCAATTTCATAAAAAATTTTTGAGTATAGAAAGGTAGATCACTGACATTATATTGGTAAGATATTTTTGGGTTATATGTTTGAATTGTTATTTTTATTGAAATTTAGTTTGTAATGATTTGACTAGGCTCTAGTGAAGCCCTAGTTCTAAAAAATTTTGAGGAGGTTATATTTTCAGATAGTACGAGGCCATCGTTCCACTCCAAGCTTGTGGTCTCAAGTAAGTAAGTATTATTTTATACGTTTTAGTTGTTCAGGAGATTTTCTTCTTTTCGAAGGTTTCAGTATCTTATCTTCGGATTGTTAAACACTATAGCTATTATTAAGATACGGTGGCGTCCATTAAAAATTCTTATTTTATCGTATACCATCCTACGACCCTAGCTCATAGATCTGCCCTAAGTTGAAGAAACTTAGCTGGCTGGAAGAACTCTATAGCGAGTCCTTAGTACTCAAAGCCGCTTTCCATACATTTTACCCTGGGCTTGAATATTAGACAGGAACCCCCTTATTTTCTAAAGGCTCTGCCGCCTACAAGGTAGAGTAGTTATACTTTACTATAATAAAAAAAATGTAACAATATAAGTAAAAAGTGAATTATGTTCGGAATTATTTGATAGGAACATGCAAGTTTATTGTGCTAATTTATGCAGATGCTTAATGACACATCTAATAGTAGGTATATTTCATTATTGAAAAGAAAAACATGCTATTTGCAAAGTTACTAAAACATTCAGACTAGTGATTATAAAAATATTTTACCTGCTAAAAACGATTCACTTTCCACTCCTTATGTTAACTTATCTGGACGTTATAACTAATTTATGTACCTGGAATAACATCACGATATATTTTCATCATTCATATAGCAAAAATTGTACTTACTACTATAATACTTGCAAATATAACTTCCAGCGCTACTAAAAGTTGAAACGAAGGTGATTTGTTCAGATACTTGAAATTGCTACTAGTCACTATGCAGGCATTATATTAAACCAACCTAACTAGTAAGCAATTAAATAACTATTTCAAATATTGGGTTTTGCTTATCACATTGTTTATCTCGCGATTGTATTATATCTTAAGTATACATGTCATAAAAATATATTATTCAACATTTAATTTTATTGTGCAATCCAAATTGGTAACTAGACAATAATCAATGCACTATTTAGGGTTGTGTTAAAACCGTTTGTCGTTTTTGTGTGAATGTGCAGATTAGAACGACTTAAAAAAATATATGTAAAGATGGTTTCGAATAGAGTGTGTTGAAAGTATACAATGTAAAATTAGGTTAGGCTACACATCGTTCGTTAATACAGTACGCTACATGGTTACCGGAGAGCAAATCATTGAAAACGCCATAAGGACGATGCTGAAAGAGACCAAGAGACTACGTAGCATAAAAACAAGTAGCTGACGTGACAAAACAAAAATTATTTGAATCGTAAAACTAGTCGTTCATATTCGATACCGCATGACGTAGTATATAAATGGTCAAATTCTGTCACTTAAACACATTTTAATCGATGGGACGTGACGTAATATATGTGTAGTCAAATTCTGTCACTTTGATACATTATGCTTTATTGAAAAGAACGTGACGTAGTGTGACGTAGAGGATGGAATGGTTTAAGGTGGTAGTCCTGGTTAAGTTGGTAACTGGACAATGAGGACATGTATATTTGTTATCTATTTAAGGTTACCTTGGTTACTAAGTTGGTAGTAGTGGTTAGGTTGGTAACCGTGTAACTGTATTGATAATACTATAGATAACAAAATGTAGATGCAACATACCTATCTCTCTTACACTAGTTACGAGATATGTCTGTCTCTGTCTGATACATGGACTCCTTATGGAGTGCCCCTTATGAGAATTAACATTGAGTTGTGACGTCAAAGGTGAAGTGATAGCCCTGTATTTGTCCTACTACTAAAGTGGCCCATCAGATACTTTTACTCAAGTTCAATTTACTATAGTTTATCAAATAGTATGTTAAGTTTCTGTCTTATACTTAATATCTAATTCAATCATTGTAAAATGTATGGTAATACATCCTCCAGCTTGAAGTAAACTTGGGAGATCCGCAAGGTACGAATTTGGGTCCATCATTATTATTAATATTTATCAACAACTTCAATTTCGAATGGATCTGCACCTTGCCGAAGTTCTAGATTACTAGAACAGGTGAAACCGCTTGCGTGTTCTAATGAGATAAAGAGACAAACTACAGGTCCAACCAAAGTAGTAGGGTCGTTAGTGACGAATCAGACTAAGACAGGTCCCCGAAAGAGGGCAGCAGCTCTTACGGTACTTAGATTAGCAGAGACTATAGTGGTCGGTATAGCAGTCTAAGACACACAACCGCGATGTGGAAGACAACGGAAAACCACCACATTACCTCCTAAGTACACAGCAAACTTAAATTGTTATAAATATGATGGCATTCTCTGGGGTAAAAGGTTCCGGAGTTAAAATAGTCCCCCATTCGGATCTCCGAGAGGGGACTACTTCGGAGGATGCGACCGAAAAGTGCAGAATAACAGTCGGGAACATTCTGCGAGTCGGAGCGTGGAATGTTACAAGTATAAAGCAAATAGGTAAGCTAGAGAACCTAAAAATGGAAATGAATAGGTTAGCACTAGACATAGCAGGGATCAGCGAAGTTCGGGGGCCAGAGGCGGGGGATTTTTAGAATGGAGATTTCAGGGTAATTCATACAGGAGTCGAGGAAGGAAATTTGGGTGTGGGGATAGTTTTGCGAAACAAGATAGGATACTGTGCAGAAAATTACTTACAAAAGAACGAAAGAGTACTCGTGGTTAGATTAGAATCTAAACAGGTAAACACAGTAATAATACAAGTATACATGC
This sequence comes from Platerodrilus igneus, assembly GCA_036346225.1. Taxonomy (NCBI): domain Eukaryota; kingdom Metazoa; phylum Arthropoda; class Insecta; order Coleoptera; family Lycidae; genus Platerodrilus; species Platerodrilus igneus. The sequence goes on from JARFIW010001130.1 coordinate 670,906, forward strand.
CCACCTCTAGCTACAGTGACGAAGAGGTAGAAGCGATCTACAAAGATATCGAAGACATATTAAGATACGTAAAAGGACATGAAAATTTAATAATTATGGGGGATTTTAACGCAGTTGTAGGTGAGGGTAGAGTAGGAGCGGTAGTAGGTTTATTTGGTTTAGGCACGAGGACCGACAAGGGAAATAGGCTGATAGAATTTTGCGACAAGAACAATTTAATCATCACAAATACATTATTTCAACATCATGCTAGAAGACTCTATAAGTGGAAGATGCCAGGATATATAGGAAAATATCAAATAGATTACATTCCTGTTAAACAACGGTTTAGGAATCAAGTAAAAACCTGTAGAAGCTACCCAGAAGCTGATATAGACACTGACCACAACGTCGTAATTATGAAGGCCGCACTTAAATTTAAGTTTTTGAAAAACCGAAACGGAAAAAGGCACTTTGACTTTGAGAAACTAAAAGATAAAGATATTCAAGAAAGATTCGAAAAAAAGTCAAATGAATTGCTAAAAGATATCGGGAAAATATCTGATACTAAGGAAGTAGAAACAGAATGAAATAACAATAAATCTAACCTAGACATGGCGGCCAAAGATATTCTGGGGTATACACAAAAATAAACCAAGGAACCCTGGATAACAAACGATATCCTGAATTTAATAGAAGAAAGACGAAAATACAAAAATAAATCAGACGAAACAGGAAAACAGAGATACAAAGCCACAAAATGGGAAATGGGAAAATACGCAAATGCAGGAAAGCTAAAGGACAATGGATTGATGAAAAGTGCAGAGGTACAAACTAAGATGGAAATAGGAAAAACAGATAAAGCATACAAACTAATTAGAATCAATTTTAGGGATATAAAACCGTATAGTAAAAATATAAAGGACGCTCAAGAAAACGTCATTATAGAAAATGCAGAGAAAGTGGGTAGATGGAAAGAATTTATAGGGAATTTATATGCAGGAGAGGAACTAACAGCATTAGAACAGGAATCAGACATTGAAAATGATGACTTGGAGTATCCTACACTTAGAGATGTGTTTGAATTAATTAAAGAGTCTGAAAAATGGTAAGGCGCCGGATACAGATAAGATGCAAGCAGAAACTCTAAAAGCCGCTGGACAGGCAGTAACAGAACGTCTCTTCAAACTTGTAAGCTATATGTACGAGACAGGCAAGATACCCAAACATTTCAAACGTAACATCATAGTAACTATACCAAAAAAGAAAGGCGCGGATAGATGTGAAAATTTTCGAACAATAAGATTGATAGCACACGTGTCAAAAATATTAACTAGAATTGTACAAAGACGAATTGAAAAACGAGCTAAAGAAATACTAGGAGAAGATCAATTTGGGTTTAGGCGAAACAGGTGAATACGGGAGGCTATTTTAGCTCTGAGAGTAATAATGGAGAAAACAATGGAAAAAGGGGAAAGCGTGTATATAGAGTTTCTAGATCTGGAAAATGCATTCCACGATGTAAAATGGAAAAAAATGTTCGAAATACTCAAAAAAATTAGAATGAGTTATAGGGATAGACGGATAGTGAAATGTGGCTTATACAAAGAGCAAACAGCAGTAATACAATTAGAGCAGGAACGTAGAGAAGTAAACATTAGGAAAGGGGTGAGACAGGGATGTGCTCTATCCTCATTAATTTTTAACTTGTACATTGAAGATGCAATGAATACGTCAAATGCAGGAAGACATTTGGAATTACTATGCAGGGACAAAAAATTGATATGCTTAGATTTGCAGATGATATAGCTACCGCTATAATATCTGCAAATCTAAGCATATAAATTTTTTGTCCCTGCATAGTAATCTAGCGAGGCAGAGTTAGAAGCTGCTCTCTAACAGAGAGATACGGTATGAAAATTAACAAAAATAAAACTAAAGTACTAGTATGCAAAAGAGGGGAAAATAAATCAAAAACAAGAATACAATTAGGTAGCAAGAACTTACAGGAGGTTAAGAATTTCTGCTACCTAGGAAGTCAAATAACGGAAGATGGGAAAAGCACAATAGATATAAAACAAATTAGCACAAGGTCGTGCTACATTTAATAAGAAAAAGCAACTACTGTGTTGAAAGACAACAAACATAGAAACAAGGAAAAGATTGCTTAAAACATATGTGTGGAGCACAGCACTGTGCGGCTGTGAAGCCTGGACAGTAGGAGAAGCGAACAAGAAAAAGGTAGAAGCCCTTGAAATGTGGTGTTACAGACGCATGATGAAGATATCATGGACAGACAAGGTTAAGAACGAAGATGTACTAAAAATGGTAGGGTAAAAAAGAAATATGTGGAAAACGGTAAAAAATAGGAAATATAGGATGATAGGCCACATACTATGGCATGAGAAAATAGTGAGGAATATATTAGAAGCAGAGATAGGAAAAAAAGAAGTAGAGGTAGACCTAGGTTAGACTACTGCATACAGATAGTGAAAGATGTAAGCTGTAGGAATTTCAGGGGAATGTGTGGGCTAGCTCAGAATAGAAATCAATGGAGGTACGCATCCAATCAGTCCCAAGATGGATAAACTAATGACAAAAAAGTAACTGAACTTAAACATGATGATTTTTATAATCAACTGCAAGTATTGGTTTGGCAATATTCTCGAATAATGTTAATTGTGTGAAAGGATTTACTGGAAAACTATTAATTCGGCAAATGTCTAAGTGTTGGGGGACCTTTGCAGCCACAGGTTGCTTAACCCCCTTAACCGCATCTCGGTGAAATAGGGCATAAAACTATAAAGCAATAAAAGGGGATCCGAGCTGTATATAGGCTGTGTGAGAATTTCAGGGAACTGTGTAGGCTAGCTCAGAATATAAATAAGTGTAGGTACATGTCCAACCAGTTTTGAAACGAAAAACCTATTGACGAAAAAATAAGCGCAGATGAATCTGAAAATTATTATAAATAACTACAGGTGTTAGTTGTGAAATATCTACAACTAATGTCACTGTGCGAAAAAATATATTGGAAAAAATATTAAATCGGCAAATGTTCAAGTGCTGGGGGAACTTGGCCGCCACAGGCTACTTACACCCCTTCACAACCACTGAATGTCGGAGAAATAGGGTAAATAATTGTAAAACAATGGAAGCGGACCGAACTGCATATAACAAGAAAGAACAGCGCCCATGATGAAAGACAACAAACATTGAAACAAGAAGGAAATTGTTGAAAGCATATGTGTGGAGCACAGCATAGTATGCCTATGAAATACGGGCAGTAGGAAAAGCAGACAGATAAACGGTAGCAATTTTTTGGAATACTGTGCTTCAGATGTATGAGGACGATAGCATGGACAGACAAAGTTAATAACAAATAGGTATAGAAACAGTAGGGGAACATGGATTTCTGTGGAAAAAAAATAGGAGAAATAGAAGGACAGAATACGTTTTAAAGCATTCTTGCGAAATAGTATGGAATATATTACAAGCAGAGATAGGAAAAAGGAGGTAGATGTAGACCTAGATCAGATAGTGGTAGATGCAGGCTGTGCAAATTCCAGGTAAATGTGTAAGTTAGTTCAGAATAAGAAACAATGAGGGTACGCATCTAACCAGTTCCAGGACTGAAGACCTAATGATGATGATCAACAACTTGCTTCAAACTTTAAAATAAACCAAATCATCAATGTTCGCAGACGATCTCAACTTATTGAAAGCGTAAAAACATTATAATTTGTAAATGATCTATGTAGGGTCTAGAAATGGAGTTGACAAAATAAGCCACCTTTTAACATTCTAAAATGCTCTATTATAATATTTTAGAAAAACAAGACGCCAATTTTTGGAAATATTCTGTGAATAAACAAATGTAAAAAGTTTCAGACTTGAAAAGAGTAACCTTACGAATGATTGTTACTGTACCTATTATTGGCATGCTCTCTATTTTGTAGTAAATTTACAATTGTCTTGATAATTTTGATATACATTTGAGGTATAATCACAAGATGACGCTAGTTATATGTATAGCAAACTATAATACTGCTCAGCCATATTTGTCCGAAAGTTTAGATTGCTGTTGTAGTAACAGATGCGAACGTTAATTAGTTTTTATGTTTTTCTTAAGGCACTATGAGTTGTATAAGCTTTATCGTATGCGGCAATTTCACATTAATGACTTGGTAAACGTCTACACTTTTTAGGTAAGTAGAGATGTTAGTTTATTAACCAAAAAGTTATTATTATTTTTGTATTTATTAGAATTTTGTGGAGTGCCCAATAATTAGCTTTCAGAAAACGTTTCATGTAGTTATTGCCAACAGTACCAATCTTTGGTCTTTTATCAATTTAATATTTACGTCAGTTATTGCCACAATAATAACTTTTTGTAGAAATAAGGTACCATCAGAGAAAAATATTTCAATTTCTTAATTAATTGATGCTTCGATTCGGAACTTGAACCATTTTCAATAAATATTTACAAATGTATTGAAAACTGTTAATTTAGGACAGTTTCGTTACAAAACTTAGAAATTATACAAGTTTTAAAAAATATACCTACTTAAAGAAAATGGTTCTAGGTTTAGAATCACAACGTCATTTAATTAAATGATCTTGAAATACATTTATTTCTTAAGAAAATATAAATAAAAACATAGATGCATCAACACAAATCATTACAAATTGTTTTGTTTGACAGGATTTTTACAATGCACAGAACTGGTAAGTACTTTAAAACTTACACAGAAGGCACTACTTGATATATAGGATGGTCTGCCAAAGAATCGCACTGCGTTAATACATGGAATACCACGAGCAACTCTCCAGTTTCGCCTCAGCGAGAAATTTAGAAAAAGAAGTCATTGTCCAAACACGTATCTTATTACTGAAGAAAAAACTTTAACACAAGAATAGATTTTGGAAAGTTACAGAAAGAGATTCCCCGGAAGAAAAGATTATATTCAAGTCAACTGCTTGTTAGGTGCAAATCCAAGGGATACTATTTTAAAGAATAATACGCTCGGAGATCATTGGTATATAGCTTTATTAAGAAGGCACCCACTTCTATCAAAGCGAATACCAGAAGCAGTAACCAATGTCAGTAGTAATGTGTCAGAAAAGGATATTCGAAATTGGTTTGAAAATATTCAAACATACTTGTCCGAAAAAAAGCACTTTAGGTGCATTAAACGACCCTTCACGTGAATTCAGTAGAGATAAAACTTGTTTTCAACTTTGTCCTAAAAGCGATAAAGTTGTTGCTTCATGTGGGGCACGAAATGTGTATGAAGTAGAGCAAGGGTCATCCAAATCAAACATATCAGTCATGTGTACATTTTCAGCTTCGGGCAATCTAAACCCACCTATGTTCTAGCGAAAGTGAGTTTGAAATCAGAAACAAATTCCAACAGATTCAAAGCCTGTGGTATTTTTACATAGAACAAAGATGCTGTCTGTCGACTACAGTAAACGCATCAGAATTAAGCCAGTGAGACCTGAACTGCAGAGAAACACTAACTCTGAGCTTGTGGCACTATCACTGAGCCTACAACGACATTTTATGATCTTTGTGAACTAGTTGGTTCTAGTACATTAAACTATCAGCAACGGCATCGCAATTGAGGCTAAAGAAGGGAAATCTGAAGATTTTAAACTTTCCTTGAACGTATTTAAGAAGTTCAATCCAATCATTGATACTAAACTATGTTGTAACGAAAATACAAATGATTCTGTCATTGAGATATATGACACTACGTTGAAAACGGCCGGCGACGTACTTAAAGAAAAGGAGACAATAGATAACCAGGAGTTTTGCACTGAAGAGCCAAATCAAGTATTTGCTAACGACAAAGAAAATCAAGAACCACAACATTAAATAAGGCAGCGGTTTAAAATGTTGAGCACTTTGAAAGAGAGTTTTCAGAAATGCCCGTAGTATTAGCCGAAAATGAAAATTATGTTGTAAGTGAAGCAAATCAAAGTGCCACTGTAAAAATAAACAACATATCTGCTTATGAAAGCTCAAAATTGTCTGATACCATGGAAGAACATACAGCGCTCACATGTAGATAAAAATAACCTTGAGCACTATTTACTGTGGTGTAAAACACCAGAGCGTAAAGGCAAATGACAAACTGAGAAAACACCTTTGTCCTTACATCTAGTGCAGTGAAACAAATATTTGAAGAAAAATAAAAATGAAATTAGAAAAAGAGAGATTGTGAAAGAGAAACTTGAGAGAGCAAAGAAAAGACTAGAAAAGGGAAAGGAAAACATGATAATAAAAAAAAATTATTTGCTGAGGCATACAGGAATCGAGGAAAGAACAAAACTGTGTATGACAAAGTTAAGAGCAAAAACTTTTCAAGCTCTGCTAAATATGCACTCAGTACTTTAGTCACCTTGACAATTTGTTACATTAAATTTCCGAAATCGATTTATTTCTGCATGCTGTATATAAATACTAATTTCTAACTACTTCGGTTTTCGGATTTTTTGAGACGTCTTATAAAATTTTTAACTTTAAACTCATTAAGTGATTGAACAAGCTCGACTTTCTTTCAATTGATTGAATACTTATTTAAGCTTCCTATATCATCTCATAGTTTTTAGAACGATAACTACGTGTAATCTATTCTATAATAGTTTGCTTTATTGTTGCAAAGATTAAAAGACCCGGAAATATAAATTTTCTGAAATATGTTAAACACCAAATACTTTTATGGTCTTCTTTAAAAGATTAAAGAACCGGCGGTTACAAATTTTTCAAATACGTTTTAACCACTTGCATCGCTTTTAAAGATCTATTATAAATACGATGTTAACTTGCAAACGTTCAAACGACTCAGTTTACGTGCAGTAAAACTGTCCCTTTGTTAGCAATTCTTGGAAACCGTTATTTTATCTTTGGGTCGCAAGCAGTGCTCTACAAATACTTTGCAGCTGTTTTATTGAAAAACTTGCAGGTCCGGTTCGCAAAATACTTTACATTTTATGGTGAGAATTGTTTTGAAACCAAAACACGCTGTCTTCTATCTCTATAGATACTTAATAAGCTTTGAAATTCTCTCCTATTCTATACAGAACACCTTTTCACAGGGAACTCTGTAAGTCGCGGTCTTAATTAAGATGTTTCTTTTTAGGAGTCATTGTTTTACTTCAGTGGTTACTAAATAACTTAGTCTAATGCTATAGTTTCATAGAGGATTCAGTCTGTCGGCAAGTGTATATGCACTTTCAGATCCACTATGATGGCATCAAAGGCAGACAACTGCCCTATTTAAGGTACATTTATTTCCTTTTTCTTGATCTTTCTGTGAAATATAGACACTTCCTTTGTTGGTTGTTAATCACGTAAGCGCTGTAGTTTTTATTACTCGCGGTTGCACTAAATTACAGACTGTGTGTTAAAAATTTAGTTTCTCATTGCAATGCACAAGTGATTGCGTGTTTGATCCCTAGTCACAAGTAATATAAACCGAAGCTCGCGTTAGAGCAATTTTTATTTATTTTATAATTAAGATTAAAGTGCATACACGCATTTTCAGATTCTTTACGATGGTACCAGAGGCAGATAGCTACTCTACTTAAGGTTTCTCTGTTTTTCTTCATGCTGCTATGAAATCTAGCTACTTTTTTTGTTGTTTGATAACCATGTAAATGCTTTAGTTTTCGTACTCGTGCTCAAAATTTACTTCTATAGTGGACAAATCATTACGTGATTGTTTTCTAGTCACAACTAATATAAACCAAAGATTCCGTTAGAGCAACATTTACTTATTCTAAAATTAAGATTTACGAAATGCAAATGTCACAAATTGTTTACTATTAATAATCTGGATTAAGTTTAACACTTGGTTCATTTCAGTTAGAGTTACGTTATTTCTTTTAGGAAGTGCACTTCAAAGAGCATGTTAAAATACTGTACACATTATGTCTAATTTTCTTCTTGTATATATTTTGGGTTGGAAAGATTATGTACAAATATATTACATATATATTTTTCTGATATTTGGTACGCTGAAAGTGTGTTATTTTGCAGTTCGAATGTGATTGTTGTATTCAGCATATTAAAATACATGGCGTGGATGGGCGAGTGCACGTGTACTCGTGTGTATCATTGCAGATGTGATTTTAAATGATTTACTAAAAATTAATTAGTGTAAGATTTATCCATGTTATTAGCATTTCAATCTGTTTGGATGGAATAAACAAATAAATATGATGCATTCCTTAAACCGGTAATACCAAAGGATTTCCTTTAAATATTGTTTCCGTTTATACAAAATCCGAAACCTATAACTAAAAAACTTACAACAGGGTAATAAACATAACCCACAGCACCACATCACTTTAAAAGCGATTGCACTCTAGATATATTTTCTAATTGTCACCTTTGAATTGAATATCAAATTTATTTCAAATTGCGAATCAGATAAGACATCCTAACGAAACTCGTACACAATATTTTCCTAATGAAAACAATGCAATCCTTAACGATACGTTTCTTAATAAGTTTAGACTACTCTAACGGTTTAAAATTAAATTTATAAAACGTGCGTATACAATTTACCAAGGTACTCCGCTAAAGGAGTATAGTAGGTGATATAGATCAATAGTAAATTTTAGGTCTAGACTTGAAAGTGCCACCCATCTATAAAACATACTTGCCATAAAGACCGTAAACAATAGCATTAACAGAGCGAGAGACCGTTAGGGCTATACATTGATAGTTTCCGGCGTCTAAAGCTTAGGTATTATGCATAAGTAACACACTGCTGCCCTTATCTCCTTTCTCTGTAATAATACGCAGTCCGCTCCGGGAGCTAGAATAGCTAATAATCTGAAAACGGGTAAGAGTATATTAGAATTAACGTTTAGACTAAATGCAGGCATTATTCTGTTTATGGGGATTAATTCGAGGAACAAGTTTGTATCAAAGGCTTTATAAGGATATAAGTTTAATTACCCTTGACCAATAATGGAGCTTATCTATGCGATCAAAACATATACTAGATACATAAAATAAAGATCCTGAAAATATGTGTATGAGTTTATGGTTACTCTGCTAAGTGATTAAGATTAATATGAATATAAGTGTTCTGCTAGACCTAAAATTTTTAAGAGAAGTAAGTCGTCATCAATGCGCAGTAGAACGAATTTTCATCGGAATAGTACAATATGGCTTTCAAGGCGAATGTTGATTGTAACAATAAGAACAATAAAACAATAAGAACAAGCCTACTATTTTGTTAAGTATGAGGTAAGAACCGAATCAACATTTTATTAATCAATTTAAGTAAAATAGTAATAATAATAATGTCAGCACCACCATCTTTTTTTTGCCAACGTTGTTGCATTACTTAATTTTTAGATAATATCGCTGTGCAATTGAGTAGTGTTATGGGAATTATTAAAGTTGAGTATCATATTGCTTGATATTAAAGTGTTTCTAGAATCGTATTACTTACCTACGTTTTTTCTTGATCATCTTTAGGAATTAAACCATTCATAGTTGTTAAAATCGTCTTTATTTACGTTTTGATCCATGACCTAGGATCGTTGTCAAAATAATTAAAATTTCAAGTTTGACAGTTATGACATAAATTGAAGGTGACTTTGATTTATTTCTGTTTGATATATTTGGAACGAATTTGAGAAGAACTTATTCAAGCTGATGAATAATGCTGTTTTCAAAAAAATGATGGAAAATATAAGAAAACATCGTAATGTGAAACTTGTGAGGAACTGGGAAGGTAGATATAGTGCTGAAGCTAAAACATCCAATCCTCAACCCTCTTACAATCTTCGACGAAAAGCTTGCGGCATTGGAACTCCTCAAATCGAAAATTTATTTGAACAAACCTAAATATGTGAGTACATGCATCCTCAATATAGCCAAGTTAACTATCTACGATTTTGACAATGAAAACGGACGTCAGATTCTGTACATAGATACAGATAGTTTAATCTAGAAGGTTATAAATCATCGTCCTTACGTAAACATACCGAGACTGCTTTTGACATTTTTACACATTGAACTATCTTTCCCACAACACTTGTGGAATTTCTTTATTCAACCAGAAAGTATTAGGAGTGATGAAGGACGAAAATAATGGCGGCATTATGACTGATTTTATTGGATTAGCGTGTAAGATGTATGCGACAAAGATTTTTAAGACGACCTAGGAAAAAGAACCTGAGTTCTCACGATGAGTCATATATACGATCACTTACTATCCAAAACTTTGACGTTACTAAGAATATAAAGGGAGTTAAAAAATTAGTAGTAAAGAAAGGAATTACGTTTAATGATTTGGTCGGATACATAGAAAGTTTTAAGGAAGTATTTGTTACTCTAATTCAGTCAAATAAGCATCAAGTTCATACCATAGTACAAGAGAAGATTGGTTTAAGTTCAGGTAACGACAAACGCTACTTGATTTCCGGTTTATGCTCGATATTACCTATTGGGTAGTACACAATCATGGATACCATATAGACCAACACGATTGCTGTAAAAATATATAGAATATTCATTGTAATATATTATATAAAATTGTCAATGTACCAGCTACTATGTGTAGCTGCTTATGTATTTAAACATAAGGTGAATATTTAAAAAATAGTTCTATTACCTAATAAATTTTAATTTTTGTTTATTTATTAGTTTATTTTAATATATTGTTTTGCCGAATCAATGGTGCTGCAAAGTATGAACTAATTTTCTCACAACCACAAGATATGACTAGAACGGATCTGGCTCTTGCTTATTGACATTACTATAGTTGGTATCAAAATTTGCAAAACGGACCTACAATTTTTTTATAAGAAAATACATGTAGAAGTTGCCGATTTGAGGCCGTACTCTCCTAACATGTCTATTTATTTATCATTATACTACTTCGTACGCAAAATACAAAATAAGTCAATTTGATGTACATGTAGAATTAAATTTTTAAGATATTGATTATATTTTTTTTTAGTTACATTATATACACGACGCGATTTCCGATTTTCCATCAATATCTATAAAACAAATTAAAAACGAAACGTTTGTAGTGCACTGATGGATCACGAATAATTATTTAGACAATTTTTTATTAGTTTATAGTCACATACAACTACTTGTAGCCTGAAGTTGTAAAAACTTATTTATTAAATAAAACATAACCTGTATTATTTAGATTTTAGTAATCGCTATGTTTCGGCATTTTTCGGGTGATAGGTATCCGACTGGGGGTGCTACACGGTACTGTGTTAAAATAACCAAACAAAAGAAAATTAGAAAAACATGCCGTTTGAGCCCTTCCGAAAGTTTGTACTGTTATATTTTCGCAATTTTTTGGGTGCCAGGAAAACGATTTGTGGTGCTATGCGGTGCTATGTTAGGACCCTAAACATTAAACTGCTATATCTACGCCAATTTTTAGGTGCTAGCCACGAGACTGGTAGTGCTATGTGGTGCTATGTTACTACTATCAGGTGCAAGAGAAAAAATTTAAAAAAGTGAAGTTGGGGGCTGGCATCACCTTAGCCTCCCTCAAACTTTGAACTGTAATAACTTCCATAGTTTTTGGGGACTAGTTCCCGTTCTTCCGGTGCCCTGTGGTGCAATATTGGTGCAATCAGGTGCTATATAGGAATTAAAACAGTTTGAGGGTCCAAAGTGAGCTTTCCTGTATATTGTATATTCCTATCTTTAAAACTCTTACCTATAAATACCTGAAGATATACCCAATTCCTAATACACAATATCAAATCTTTATACCAACTTCAACGTATCATTTACAAACTACTAAAGAAGAATTATGGACTGAGGAAAAATGTCAAGTGTTAGACGAACAAATAGTGTGTTTGAACAAACTGAAATTACAATAATGTCTGTTAAAAATAAGTGAGCAGTGTGACTTTGTAGCATTTTCAAATGCTACGTTTTGTCACGTTCATTTTCGTAAATCATTAATTAGTTATATACAATAATTTTTATCTTAAATTCCTTTGGCGTTCAACACAAAAATTAATTCCGTTAATTAAAAAATAACCCTTTCGTGTATTAAAATTTGTATAGTAATTAATAATAAATATCCTATCTAGGTCAGTTGATTAGAAAAATCAATATCCTTTCTAAGAATTTCGTCCCGTGTAATTTACGCCTTAATTAGATAGGCGACTTTCCAAGTATTTTAATAATTAAATACTGGTGTGTTTTCCTTTTTTAAAGAATTCGGCGAATTTATTTTAATAAAATTAGGGCTTTCCTGGTTTATTTCCTTGCTTTGGTGCTTTAACAAATGTAACAATTCATTTGCTGTTCAAATAGCCACAAGAAATCACGTTCTATTTGGCTTCGTTCCTTATCTTTATGTGAATTTCCGGCACGCATTATTTAGCGTGCTTCCTGCGGGGGACACTTTAATCTCTTGAGCTTCTTCTGGGAATGCGAGGTCAAATGCGGTCCGCCTGGACGTAAGACCAGCGACTGGTTCCACCCCGATGCCAGTAACTCGAGGGTGAGTTCCTTTTTTTTTGTTGTTCTTTATATGTGCTTGTGACTTCGGAACCAGAACGTTCATAGATGGCCTTCCTAAATTTAACTCTATATAAAAATTATTGAACTATTTTGGCATTTACTGCTCTTTGGTTACTATCTTACTATTTGTTTCTAAATTTCTAAAAATCTATATGTTTGTAAATTTCGTTTAAGTTTATACTTACGATATTTTAGAGCTGTGGTTTTTAGGGTTGCGTTTGTTTCTTTTTTTTTTCCCTAGATACTGTCAGGGGGTAGTTGCCTAAAAACTACAGCTCGCCATTTTCATGGGTAATTTTTTTTAATAATGTATTTATAAATTGGGGACATTGACTTTTTTAGGGTTGCGTTTGGGAGTACGGTTTTATATATATATATATATATATATATATATATATATATATATATATTACTCATATTTAGACCAGGGTAGAAAATTAAATAATCACATCAAATAATTTTAATCACCGTGTATAAGGAATTTCATTAAATAATACGCGTTATTAAAACCATGAAGCATAAATAAACTCGGTTGTTTCAGTAAAAATAAGAAATTTAAATTATTTATAAGACGCTTTATATCAAAAGAAGCAGTATTGAAAAGCTCTGCGTGTAATGTAATTATTTCTAAACAAAGAGAAATTACGTGCAAAATTTATCTTAATTAACTCTATTTAAGTAACCGGTAGTAAAACAAAGTGTACCTATAATAATTAATATTTAAGTTGTATTCGCTAAAAATGAAAAGGATAGAAATCAATTTTAATTGGAGTTAATTAAACCGTTAATAACATATAATACCTATAGAAACTTGTAAAAGCCAAGATTAAAATACCACGGAATAAAGCTCTGAGAATTAATATTATTTTGAACACCTGCGTAGTTTAAATATCACATTCGGCGTAAATTTTGCAGATAATTAATGTTTCAAAGAATCTTGGAGAAACCGGGGCTTAGTATTCACGAGAATGTGCGATACGGGTTTATTAAACCCAGATAACAGTCCGCGTGGACTGAAATAATCGATAATGAAGAGTGTCAATTTGCACCAATAAGAACACGGTAGAGAAGGAAAGAGAAAATGCGTCAAGCAAAGACACATATTGTAAAAGGCGGGATTTAAGCAACGTCACGGGGTCACAATTGGTTAAAAATAGGATGCAAATATCAGAGGTAGAACAACAATTTCTGTACAAAATCAATTAGTTTTCTCGGACATGCTTGCGTGCCGTGTGGAAATTTTCTGAGATTTGAATGGGGCGAGTGAAAATTCGTAAAATCGACGCGTGAGCGGCAGACTGGGAACATGGCATGAGAAATTCTTTAGAATTACCCGTTTTGGGGAACAGACCGATAGACAGGCTTTTTGCTATATATACCGAGATGAAGATAAACAAGCCCTCTGAGACTTTTGACGATTCGATGCGTTAAAAGCTCGTACATACGCGACTTGATTGAAGATGTTAAACCGTGCATTTTAGTTTGATTTAAAGTTTGCTAGTATATTTTTGTGATTCAAAATAGCTTGTTATTTACGTGTTAACATGAATGTACTTCAGTGCACTTAGATACAAGGTAATAAAATTTAGTTTCACTGTACCAATTAGCAAAATTTACAACGACGAATGTATACACAAAAGTAGGCAGTTTTGGCGTATATATGGGTGACAGAAGCATGAAGTTATTTGCTATTTTTCGGGGGTGTTAATAATTAAATGGTTCAAATACGTGTCTGGATCCATGAAACAAGGGTCAGATAAACACAGATGAGTTCCGGAAAGGCCCAGAAACGACTTTGAATGGATGGTGATGGAGAAAATTTAAAAGCGTAGAGAATCAGAAGCCGTAATTATAATCCTGTTGAATGGTGTGATTAACTAAAGAAACGATACCTTGAAACGACGAGGACAGTAACCTTCAGGTAAATTATACTATTTTGTTTGACATTTTGTGTGTATTGAATGACTTTATAATTGATTTACTTTAAATGGACATTAGTGAAATTGTTCTAACCATAAAAGTTTAATTTTAAGATGAAATTTGCTTGTTTAAGTAAAAGGGGTATTTTGTTTTGATGTTCGGGAATATGATGAAACTTTGGGTATGTCTTTGAGCTCAATTAGACAAACCTCGTTAATTAACGTAAAGGGGTGGTAGATGCTCCTTTATACTCAGACTCCGGTCTGCTTATATTGTTATATTAATTAGTAGGCATCCAACAAGGACTTTAATTTTGGATGCACAGTAAAATGATAATAAAATTAATCCTGAAATTCTTTTTAAAACTGAATTTTATGCTGAATTTTAATTTTGAAATTTTAATGTATTCTGAATATTGATGTAAATAGAGTTAACGTTGATGTTTGTGGTAGGAATGTGTTTAATTTTTATGAATGAGGAGATTTATAAAATTAGGTGAGCAGCCGAGGCGAAAAGCGTAGTTCACGGATTTGGAGGTTTCACAGCAAAATTTGGCGACCCAAAAGTGAGGCTCGAGTTCCAAATAAAATTTTTGTGATTTTATTCCAGGAAACTGGCGATCTGAGAGAGAGAGTTTTTGTGTGTGTATAAATTTAAGAGTATTTTAGAGTGTGTGTGAGTGATTAGAACGTATGCAGAGAAAAGAGTGGTTAAGGAGTCAAGGAGTGGAAATTGGAAGTGACGATAGTGCATTGTGTGAGAAAATTTCTAAAATGGAAGATGCTGGAGGCAGTAGAGATCAGTCGAGGACGGAATCAGGGGATCAAGGAAACGAGATGATATTGAGAATGTTAGAGAGGATGAGTGAAGAATCTAATAGAGCTAGGGAAGAATCGAATAGAGCGATGGAGGAGTCCAATAGAAAATTAGAACAGCTAAGCGATGAATCTAATAGAGCTAGGGAAGAATCGAGCAGGAAGTTAGAAGAGATTAGAGAAATGAGTGAGGAATCGAATCGTAAGTTTGAACAAATTAGTCAGAAAATAGATAAGACGAATCAAGAAGTTTCAGAATTTAAAATAGTCTTACCGTAAAGATGGGGAAGTTGAAAATAGGCTTGAAAAAAATGAACGTGATATTACAGGTCTTCGACAGGTAATGGGACATTTAAGGTCCGAAGTACGCATTTTCTGTGAAGAAGAAATAAACGTAAAATGACTGAAGTAACGGACTCATGTAGGGATCAGTTAGGCAGGGTAGAACGTGAAGTTAGTAGTATTAAATACAACATGTCAAATTTAACGGGGGATGGTCCCAGATTTTATACAGGTGGAGTATCATTGGACCAACACATGAAGTTTTATGGCGATAACAGGGTAAATCCACAAATTTTTATAAATAGTGTAAGAAATCTAGTGGGAAATTTATTTGACGAACAGACCAAACTAAATACGATAAAGGCTTTATTAAAGGACAACGCGGAAGCATGGTACAATTTAGTAGGACAGGACATAGACACGTATCAGGACTTTGAAGACAAATTTTTACAACATTACTGGAGTGATCACAAACAGGATCAGATTAGGGACGACTTGATTACAGGAAAATTTAAGGAGAGTTTGCAGGTTCTAGGGAGCAATATGCCATCCGCAAGTACAGTGTGGCCAAACAACTGAATCCACCATTGACGGACAGACAGATTATTAAGTACCTATCACGACATTTTGAACTGGAAATTAGACAACACGTGGCCTTACAAAACATCACAGAACGGGAGACATTTTTAGAGTATTTGCAGAGATATGACGATGTATGTGTAGGACGGACAAGAGAGATACGAGAACGAAACGTTAACACAGTTAGGTTTGACAACAGGACACCGAATTATCCGAGACGGCCTGACTACAGCAGAAATTTTCGACCGAATTGGGAACGACGAGGACAGGAATACAGGAGCAATAGTGCGACTAGGGGACCGACGCCAAGACCTAGTTACACGCGACAGAACAGTTTACCGGAAGTAAACAGGACTGTGACCAGCACGCCGAATAGAGACAGGGACACGGATATTAACACGAGGAGGACGTACGCACAGGTTGTAGAAGGACAACCAGGACCAAGCACGGAAAACAGGATGAGACAGGATTTTTAGAACGTGACAGACCACTAGATTTCTGTGTAAATGTATACGAACATCCACGTGAATTTTTCAAAATTGAGGAGGAAGTAGAGCCAGAAACTGTAGAAAATTATATTTGCCAATTATTAATTTAGAAATTTTTGAAAATAATGTAGAAGTATTACTTGATACAGGGGCAGAGGCGAGTTTAATATCGGAGGAATTCGTCAGCAAAATTAGGGATAAGGTTTGTGATAGAATTATGCCTATAAAACGTAGCCATTTAGTAGCTCCAAATAAAAAGAAGCTTGCTGTAGTAAATAGTGTTGTGGTGCTTAGGATAGATATAGGAGATTTAAGCTGTGAACAGGAGTTTGTAATTGTACCTGGACTGAAGTTTCAGAGCATTTTAGGTGTTGACTGTATGATGAAGTTAGGGGTTTTGATAGATATGGAACGGAAGGTAATAAGGATTAATGATAGGGTAGTGCCATGGAAGGGCAGTTATGAAGTCACAGAGGATGACACAGGGTTTAGTATTAATGTAGTAGAGGTAGAAGATGATGAAGGTAAACAGATCAACACGATAAGATGTCCAGAGGAAAGGAAAGTAGAGGTTCAAGCTTTAATACAAAAACATGCAGAAGTAGTGGGGGTAGAAGCAGCATATCAGGAGCAGGTGAAGGCGAAATTAAGTAAAGATGGCAAGTTTGTTTTTAATAAAGTAGATTTAAGGAATTCATTCTGGCGGATTCCATTACATAAGAATCCTAGAAGGTACAGAGGATTTTCCATAGAGGGAAAAATCGATAATTTTAAAGTAGTATCGTTTGGTTTGTCGGCAGAAAAGGAAATAAGAATAAATAAGAAACAGACAAGTGTAGGGATTGAAGAAGAAGTAATATTTAAGAGTCAGGATAATAGGGATGATAAGTTTATTGTATGTGAGATAATAGGGATGATAAGTGTAGATATAGAAGGGGGAGAAATAGGAATGAAGAGTATTAGGTTGGTGAGAAGAAAGACTTGGAGGGTCAAGAAGAGAGTTAGATTTAAATAGGATAGGGATAGAATAGGTGTAGATAGAAAAGTAGAAGTAAGTGTTTATAGAAAATAAAGCTAGGTATGGGATAAATATGGGAGATAATTAGAAATAGGTTTAGGATGAGAATAAAGAGGAAATGTAGGAAGAAAATAAGATAGGTTAAGTATAGATATTTCATATAAAATTAGTGGAGAGTTAGGAATAGAGTAAAAGTAGGATAGGCATATAGGATTAGGTAGGGGGAAGTAAAGTATAGTAAAGATTAGTTAAAAGTTAGGAATAGGATAGGTATATAGGATGTATATAGGATTAGATGGATGAGTAGGATGAAGTTAGGGATAATTTCAGTTTATAGAATTAGGTGAAAGTTAGGAATAGGATAGGGATATAGGATAGCTGTAAATATTTTTTTTTGGATTGGAGACAAAGTAGGTAAGTTAGATAGATAAGGGTAGAGAGAGATAGGCAATTTTTTTGTACTGTTTTGTCTAAATGCTTTATATTTGCATTCAAATAAGTGGGATTATTTGTATTCAAATAGGGGAAAATACTCATATTTAGACCAGGGTAGAAAATTAAATAATCACATCAAATAATTTTAATCACCGTGTATAAGGAATTTCATTAAATAATACGCGTTATTAAAACCATGAAGCATAAATAAACTCGGTTGTTTCAGTAAAATAAGAAATTTAAATTATTTATAAGACGCTTTATATCAAAAGAAGCAGTATTGAAAAGCTCTGCGTGTAATGTAATTATTTCTAAACAAAGAGAAATTACGTGCAAAATTTATCTTAATTAACTCTATTTAAGTAACCGGTAGTAAAACAAAGTGTACCTATAATAATTAATATTTAAGTTGTATTCGCTAAAATGAAAAGGATAGAAATCAATTTTAATTGGAGTTAATTAAACCGTTAATAACATATAATACCTATAGAAATTTGTAAAACCCAAGATTAAAATACCACGGAATAAAGCTCTGAGAATTAATATTATTTTGAACACCTGCGTAGTTTAAATATCACATTCGGCGTAAATTTTGCAGATAATTAATGTTTCAAAGAATCTTGGAGAAACCGGGGCTTAGTATTCACGAGAATGTGCGATACGGGTTTATTAAACCCAGATAACAGTCCGCGTGGACTGAAATAATCGATAATGAAGAGTGTCAATTTGCACCAATAAGAACACGGTAGAGAAGGAAAGAGAAAATGCGTCAAGCAAAGACACATATTGTAAAAGGCGGGATTTAAGCAACGTCACGGGGTCACAATTGGTTAAAAATAGGATGCAAATATCAGAGGTAGAACAACAATTTCTGTACAAAATCAATTAGTTTTTCTCGGACATGCTTGCGTGCCGTGTGAAATTTTCTGAGATTTGAATGGGGCGAGTGAAAATTCGTAAAAATCGACGCGTGAGCGGCAGACTGGGAACATGGCATGAGAAATTCTTTAGAATTACCCGTTTTGGGGAACAGACCGATAGACAGGCTTTTTGCTATATATACCGAGATGAAGATAAACAAGCCCTCTTAGACTTTTGACGATTCGATGCGTTAAAAGCTCGTACATACGCGACTTGATTAAAGATGGTAAACCGTGCATTTTAGTTTGATTAAATAATTTAAAGTTTGCTAGTATATTTTAGTGATTCAAAATAGCTTGTTATTTACGTGCTAACATGAATGTACTTCAGTGCACTTAGATACAAGGTAATAAAATTTAGTTTCACTGTACCAATCAGCAAAATTTACAACGACGAATGTATACACAAAAGTAGGCAGTTTTGGCGTATATTGGTGACAGAAGCATGAATTCTTTGCGATTTTTCGGGGGTGTTAATAATTAAATGGTTCAAATACGTGTCTGGATCCATGAAACAAGGGTCAGATAAACACAGATGAGTTCCGGAAAGGCCCAGAAACGACTTTGAATGGATGGTGATGGAGAAAATTTAAAAGCGTAGAGAATCAGAAGCCGTAATTATAATCCTGTTGAATGGTGTGATTAACTAAAGAAACGATACCTTGAAACGACGAGGACAGTAACCTTCAGGTAAATTATACTATTTTGTTTGACATTTTGTGTGTATTGAATGACTTTATAATTGATTTACTTTAAATGGACATTAGTGAAATTGTTCTAACCATAAAAGTTTAATTTTAAGATGAAATTTGCTTGTTTAAGTAAAAGGGGTATTTTGTTTTGATGTTCGGGAATATGATGAAACTTTGGGTATGTCTTTGAGCTCAATTAGACAAACCTGGTTAATTAACGTAAAGGGTGGTAGATGCTCCTTTGTACTCAGACTCCGGTCTGTTGATATTGTTATATTAATTAGTAGGCATCCAACAAGGACTTGAATTCTGGATGCACGTTAAAGTGATAATAAAATTAATTTTGAAATTCCTTTTAAAAACTGAATTTTATGCTGAAATTTAATTTGAAAATTTAATGTATTCTGAATATTGATGTAAATAGAGTTAACGTTGATGTTTGTGGTAGGAATGTGTTTAATTTTTATGAATGAGGAGATTTATAAAATTAGGTGAGCAGCCGAGGCGAAAAGCGTAGTTCACGGATTTGGAGGTTTCACAGCAATATATATATATATTTTGTTTTTAATTATAACTTCTTTCTTTTCCATGGTATGTTTTGTTCTGAGTGTGAATGAGTGAGTGTTTTTATATATTTTTTTTTCTTTTTCAGGCTCTCCTTTACATATAGGTGTAAGACCCCGCCCACTCGCCGCCTGAGCCCGGACTTCTTTCTCTTTCTTTCTTTTTCTGTTTTTTTTTATGTTACGTCAATGTACGTAGCAGTTTGTAAAATAACCCCAATAATTACTTTTATTATGTAGTCATACATAACCCCTAATATATGCAACACACTTTACAATATCTATTGCGCATTTAGTATATTTAATCAGTTATAATTAATACATAATAACATAATAATTACATCTCAGCAATTGATTCAGTTGTTGTTTACAACATTCAATTTATATTCGTATTTAATTTAATAAAAATTCATTATTACCCTTATAATGAAGATAAATAAATACATTCCTAATTTACATCTTTATGAAATATTCGGTAATATGCGCAGCCATCTGCCCGTAAATATTCGAAGTTACGAATGAATCGTAGTATAAGACAACTTGTTCTTAATCGCAGGAGGAGTCTAAGGTCGTTTCTTATCAAACTAACATGGCTTGTTTAGCGTCCTCTGATCTTAGGATCGGGATAGTGAAAGGAGGTGAGTGAAGCGTCGAGAATCATCTACGTGACGATTCCTTAGGGAATTAACAATGCGCTTTTCGGTACGTTAGTTCAGAATCCGATATTACAATTCGTTTAAGATGCACACACATGAATGTTAGTCTGGTTTTTGAAGAATCGCCGTAATATTTATTTACATCTATCCTGGATGCTCGTAATTTCAATGCAGTATAATTGCTTGGTACAAAATTGCAAGATTTCACCTTGTTTGAATTAAATAAATAGATTAATTATCTGTGAAGATGCATGGTCAAAGTCCGATCAGCTATATTTTGCTTAATAAACAGCACGTAATCGATACATAAATGTGGTTGGTATAACAGGTGTTGAACTGGATTTTCAAGGTGCGTGCTTTTTATAATTTTATTCGAAAGATGTCACTTGTCAACTTCGTTTTGTTTACATTCCAATAATGGTATTATAAAATCTAATACGGCAATAAATATTTCATGAAATTTAAGTGAATTTAAAAATTAGAAACAATGTTTATTTCACATTGATTATGTAATTTGATAATATTGATCAGTACATTTAAACATAACCCTAGTTCTAGTTTAATTAATTATAACTTGCTATAACAGCTATCAAGAAAATTGTTATATTGTTCACCTCTTATTATGATTAAAGAGAGATATTATAATACTCTAGGGAGTTTATATTGCAGCTTATTTGTTTACCAACATTCCATACTTCAAATTCTATTAATAAATAACTTGTATAAATCATACAGCTGATTTAATTGTTGACTAAATATATTTTTGCTTCTTTTGTCATCTGATTAGGAAACGTTGCTCAATTTATTGACTATATTAATGTACATAAAATCTATACATTCTAATTGTGATTAGTTAACGGATCCAATTTCTACATAAAATAATAATTGTTGCATTTTATTAGAATCAAACGTTAAGGTTTAGTATTAGCGTGAAACTTAAAATCAAGAGAGTTATATTTTCATTTTCTATATATTTAAAGAAAGTTAAGCTACTATTGCACAAACATTTTTAAATACCTAAATTATAAATACGTTCCATTTTTACTATTACATATAAATTTGTTAAAGGATATTATACTACATTATACTTTTCAAAGAAACCTAGAACACTTTTATTTAAACAAAAAGATATACAATCTTTGAGTATATAAAATACTTTCATAAAGGTTAATGCTACAAGATATAAAGCTACTTACAATATCATGTTATTTTGAACTATATTGGAGGAGCAAACTGCTGCCTCATATGTTATATTTTTAATCTTGTAATTTATTTCAGGTATCTCATCGTTGTAGTCAACTTTTGGGTTCTGCATTCCCCTTTTTTCTTAATGTAGTGGCGCTCAATATTTTGTTAATTTCTTTAATATCAACTCCCACTCCTGAACCATTGCTTTCTACCGCTTAGAGTAAAGTCTAGAGCATAGCACCGGTAACATCCAATTCCCCTGACAAAGGTTTGGTTAAAATTTTGCGAAAATTAGCAACAATTATAGACTATATGCACAACTTGTGAATAATCAAATTCTACTTTCTTGTGAACTAAACTTTGACATCAAGGAAGAATGCAACAGGGACATAAACCATGTTACATTTAAGGATAGTTTATTGCTAATTTCAGAAAAGAACTGAGAATAATTATTGAGGACAATGTATTTGAAACAAACTTTGTTAATTTGACATGTAACAGGCCTGTAGAAACAAGAAGTTGTAAGATTAACCATGCTGTAGACTTACAATTAAAACACTTAAACAGTGTTAAGCAACTTATACAAGAAGCCATCAGATTAAAAGAAAACATGGACCTAAATTCAGCGATACATTTCACACATTTTTCAATCACCATTATATTATTAATTCTATGTATCACTATTAAAATCATTTACAGGTTTAGAAAGCGGATTTCAGAATATTGAAAACTCAAAGAAAAGAGAGAGATGCAATTGTACTCAATTACTTCTCAAAACGAGGACATTTTATCCTAAAGGAGAAGAAATTACATCCGCATGCTATATTATCATCAAAACAATAACGAAGAAGTTTCAATATTTTATCGAAATTCCTTTTCTATTTATATCACGTCGTCTAAAATGTATTGTATTCTTACATATGTTTGCGTATTGAATTTCGGAAAGTTAAAATATAAGGAAAGGAAAATTACTTTATGGCTTACAAAAGACAAAGGCAGAAACTTCAGAATTCATTTCAAACCCTACGCTTCACCTTATTTTGATCAAAATCACAAAATTATACGTCTTCTAAAAAGTTATCGTTGGTACATGATACAATAATGAGGGATTAATTTGAAGCTTAAAGGCGGGATACAAACTTGGTTTACACTACTATAGAGAAAAGTCGAGATAAACAATCCGTCGTTAGATGATCAACCTTATTTTAAATCACGTCTTTGTAGCTTCAGCATCGCAGGAAATATAATACTAGGTACAATGTTTCTAACATTAAATTCTAGTAAAATCTATAAATTAACATTTTTGTTAATTAAATGCTTCAAGGTAGTCCAAGCTCTTATTGCGCAACCATTTACTCAAAATAGAATTCTTTACTTGTACCTCTAGCGAATTTATAAAAGTACGTTATTACTTATTGACGGCTGCTTCCCACTGAAATCTCAAATTCATAATTAGAGTATAGGATACATCAGCTTAATATATACAGTTATCTTTACGTACATTAGATACTAAATTTCTTTTTAATCGAGCACTTTTCTGCCATGCAATGCAAAAATCCGCCCAGTAAGTCGACAAATTATATATTGTCAATGATAAAAATACCATATTTAAATTTCAAAGATATTGTGTTCCTTTCTTATCTTTAAACTACGTTTACATTTTTTACCTTAATAGAAGCATTACATTTCACTCGTAAAGACTTTACCGTATACATTTTACACCTTTTGAGATTTATACAAAATAGGTGACTAGTAAATCACTTTTTCAATAGTAGAACCAATTAGGTTATCACACCTTTAACAAATTTTTAGTGTTAGCCAACAAATAAAATATTTAAATTAAGCTATTTAGTACAAGTTATTTTTTCTATAAAAAAATAGAGTGATATAACATATTAAATCAAACAAAACTTTTTTTAATTGTATCTTAGGAAATTTTATTTCAGTGCAGTATAAAACATCTTTTTAACGGAAAAACTAAACTTAATTTGCTGCTAAAATCAAATAAAGATTTTATTTAAAAAAGAGCTGTGAAACCTACTACTAGAGTAGGGTAAAATTAAAGCTTTTGGGAACTCATTTTCTCCAGCTTCCTGCTTTTGAAATCTGCATCTTTTTAGATAAATTTTTCATACTCATTTCCTCATACATTTTTAATATAAATCTGTCCTTTAGTTTTCTTCTTATCTTTTAGATTATTGAGACCTCATTTTCTCTAGCTTCGCTCATTTACTCCTGCTTCTTAAATCTGCATTTTTTAAGATAAATCCCTCATCCTCATTTCCTTACACATCTATAAAATAAACTTGCGAGTTCGTTTTACCAACAAAACAATTGTGAAAAAGGTGACCTTTCTTGTGGCAATTAAAGTAAGAAACCCAAATAAGTAAACCGGCATTAATGAAAAAATCTCCCTTTCGTGATTAGAAATCTGAATTAATAACATTTTTGTTAAGTAACGGTTAGCTAATTGTATGTTTCACATAATTTACTAGAAATCAAATCAACTCTGTGATTGTGGAAATTTTACAATTAATAATAGCACTGTCTACCGTCTGATTGTCGATTATATACACGATTACATTAATCAAACCTTATTTTTAATTTTGCCAATTTTTTGCGTGGTGATGGACGAGATCCAAGACCAGTCTCGATCTCGGTCTCGGTCTCGAAACGAGAACAAGATCGAACCCGAGACCACAATTTCGTAGTCGAGACCGAGACCGACCTGGTTTCAGTCGCGGTCTCGCCTCGAGACTCTCGATTTGGTCTCGGTCTCGAGTTTTCTCGCTCATCTTTATATTCTCATGTAGTAGCTATTGATAGAATGGTATTATACTAAAAAAAGAGAAGTATTACCTCGTCGATTTCCAAAATACTAACTAACTAAATCTAGAAAATCCTTTTTTTGCGTTTTGATAGTTGAAATTAAAATGCTTCAAATACGTATAAGCTCGTATCAAACTCGCATTAGTTTGATCTTTTTTTGTTTGGACACCGAAATTATAGTAATCAATAGATGCGGGGCGCTTGTGTATAATGTGTAATTTGTTTGATTCAGCTAGGCAATCTTATCTTACTATCAAATATTCGAAGGTTTTGGTTGAAAATGTAATAAATTATGCGTACGTATACCAATGTCACAGTTTATAAAAATAGATAAGAGAAGTAGATGCTTTATAACGAGACTGGAAATTTTCATGGTACCGAATTAGAGCAGATGCTAGCTCAATTTTCAAACTATTTATTATTAAGTGTCAAACTTAAATTTACAGAATATGTTGGCTGTGTTCTACATATCAAGAATTTTAGTGTTATATACTCACACTAACAACATAATTACGGCTTGTCCTAATTTCCTATTTTTGAGTAGTTGGTGTCGGCCAATTGCGGATTGCTACTATAGCAGATGGAAATGCTTTTATTAGCAGCTATTATCATCGTCACTGATGCCTAAGCAAATCTTCATATTGTTCCTGCCCCTGTTCAAGAGTATAAAAGTATAATAAAATTAAGTTTACGAAGACGAGATAAATTAAAATCTTTTACAATATTTCTGTAACAAAGTAACCGACCCTTTTTTGGCGTTCTAAAGCTTGTTTATTCTTTATTTTACCGTAGATAGTTTGGTTGCTGATGCTGAAATATCTTATTATTGCTGGAATTTGAAAACATGGATTTCTCATTTTAAGAAATATTTTGGTTCTATAAATTACTCGCAATAAACAAACTAATAATTTATAATTTTTCTTTCATGTTTGTTTTATGCAGTTCCACAGTTGCGAAGCAGATGCTGCTATAGTGTTCGAACTATATGCATGTTTATTACCCCATTTAGTTACCCCGATTCAATTTTCTCAGTGGTAGGTATTTCAGTTCTAAACCAATAGTCATTAGATAAAACACAATTCTTTGTATTTTCATCAACATGAAAAGAAGTAGAGAAAAGTTCCGGCTTAAGATAGATCTAGTTCGGCAGAGATTGGTTCTGAAAGCTTTGAAGAAGATGTACCTTCCAGTGACAATTATATTCCTAGTGGAAGTAGCGAAAATGACGCAAGCTCACCGATTTCTAATCCAAAAATTTGTAGATGAAACGAAGTACAATTGCCCAAAATTAAGCAAGTTTCTTCTATTTAGGGATGGACACGAACCGAACAGGTTCAAGGTTCGGTTCGAGGTTCGGTTCGATTTTTTGAACCGAACCGAACCTAACCGGACATTTTATTTTCGAACCGAACCTCGAACCGAACCGGCAAATTTTTCGAACCGAACCGAACCTAGCTCACGGTTCGGTCCGGTTCGGTTCGAAAGGTTCGATTTTTTAAATAAAAATTTAGTTTAAAAATTTAATTTTCACTAAAAACATGTCAATCTTAATTTCTCCCAAACGCACATTTTAAAAATCTTTAATAGCAAGCATATAAGAATTAGAACGATTTTCTAATGTACATGGTCATCGAGTTTTAAGGCAATAGGTAAATAATGTAATAGGTATGAGTGATACATATCTAATAAATTTTGTCATCGAGCCACGTTTGTAGATCAAAAACTTCTAGATTAGTTCGATTTGTTTAATGCTCCTTATTTCAAATTGTTGTTTGTTTATAACTAGTATTAGATATTGGAGAAACTCGAAATGATTTTGAAAATTTGGTTTTAAAAACAAGTTTATTTTATTTAATGAACAGAAGTCGTGTTGAAAACCATCTTAAACATATACAAGCCGAGGTCACGGTCTAGAGACTACAGAAGTTTTCAGAATAAACGAAACAATTTAATTTTTAATTAAGTATGTATTACTAATCCATCATTTTGAATTTTTTACTTTTATATGAAAACCAGCTCTCTATTAATATTAAAAAATGTGACCTAGCAGCAAAAACTAATCTCCTTTTCTTTTGTACATAATCGCTCAGAAGTAGCCGATACTTCAACATAATGACCTCAAACTCAACCATAGGAGCATAAACTTTTCAATCAATGCCGACATAAAATAACACGCTATAATGCAAATAATAAGCAGACATAATGTCCGTGCCATAAATACTGTTATATTTTATTATGAAAAACGTAAACACTGTTTGAGATAGATTTACGATTCTTTGCGAGAACCATCTGATATTGTCTTTTAAAAGAAATAATAATAAAGATAAACTGACAAACAGCTTTTTGTTTGTACTGTATAAGAAATCAGCAACACCTTATTTATTGTCTTGATAGTTTTTTATACTAACTAAAACTAAAATAAAAGTAATTGCAAAGATCGTGTGATATCGTTCTTTCACGGTAAAATGACATTAGTAAAATTCATCAATTATTAACACATGCTAAATTTTAGAGGTGGTTTTCACTATTAACCTAATTGTAATTACGCTTTGTTAAAGAGAGTACGTATTGAAAAATCAAACCTGGACAAATAGTACTAATATGATTTATGCCACTAAAATCTAAAACATATTAATCTTGGGTTTATTTGAAAATAGCAGCTACTAAATATAAAAACTACATTAAACATTTAAATTGTTGTAGTTGAACGTACTAGTTGTTTAAAATATCAAAATTTCGAACCGGTTCGGTTCGGTTCGAGGTTCGGTTCGTTTTTTCAAACCGAACCGAACCGAACCGGAATATATTTTTTCAAACCGAACCTCGAACCGAACCGGACTAAAAAGTTTTCGAACCGAACCGAACCTAGGGCAAGGTTCGGTTCGGTTCGGTTCGAATCCATCACTACTTCTATTATTGATGTTGAACGACCCACAACATTTAAAAATGTGCGTGCGCATCCTTCGATTACGCCTTCAGACACAAAAAAGCGCAGTTTTATGTATAATGACAAACAGAATTCTAAATTCGGTATATGCAAAATATGTGAAACGGAAAATAAAAAAAATTTGCGCCGCATGTAGGGCTCACAACCAAACTTACGAATATTTTATTATTAAATATAGTTCACATTTACAATAAAAATTGAATTTAATTTATAATTATTTTTATTAACAAAAATTTTCGTTGGTTGTAAAATTTCGATTTTATAGTCCAATAACTCTAAAAGTAAATGAGATATCGAATAGTGTATAGCATATTCGTAATCAGCGTAAACAAGTTGAAAATGCAAGGTATTGTCGCAACGAACTTCCAAATGTAGACTTACTTTAAAACAATTTAAAGAAATTAAAATTATTATGTTGTAATAATTATAAGTATTCAGATAAAAAAATACAAAAATTTATAAACAACAAAAGAGACATTTTAATATATTTTATTTTAATTGAATAAATATTTTAAAAGCTATATATTAGTTCTCATCAATAAGATAAGAATTTTTTTTTTTTATATGAATCTAATTATTTTCTGTAATCAAAATTTAAGTTTAAACAATGTCTATAATATTGGAATAATTGGCATGAAATGCCATAAATTGTTCAAATATGTGTCGCATATTGATTTTAAACTTATTTAAAATTTTAATTATCCCTGTGGATTTTCCCGGGGGCTCGGCGTCCCCGTGGCCCGATTTTAACTGACATCAAAAGTAGTCTTAAAAAGCAATTATGTTCGTGCCACAGATCGGATTATGGTAAATTGTATCCAGGAGGCAGCAAAGGTCAAACTACATCTTTGTTAAAGCAGCAGTCACTGATCAATTTATTAAAACGGACTCTACTAAAGTTTTCCCAATTGCAAAGGCACACCAAATAAATGAAATACCCATGTTAACACCTTGTACCTATAAACTAAAGTTCTAAATAAGTAGTAATTTCATCCCTTCTCAAGCCTCGATGTTTTTAGAATTAATTTCAAAACTAGAACTATATTAGTGGAAAACTTCAAAAGTAGTATAATAATTAAGTTCTGACGATGTTCTGAGTTTCCCCTAACGTTTAGAAAATTTTATTACAAATTCTAGAACCATAAATAACGGAAAGAAAAACAAGGCATATCGTATTCATAGATAGTAGATCTTGTTTAAAATTCTTTTTCTTTGTAGTTCCTTATTTGGGCGGAATAGTGTTAAATTTGTTGAAGAATCTCGGAGTCAACGTCAAAATCATGTATAATTCAAAATTATCAAAATTCCTTATTTAATTCTATTCTTCAATTTAAATAAATAATGTGAAGCATAATATTCAATGTGTGGAAATCCAATACTATTGTACAATAATAGTTTTGTATTTAAATCTAGTAATTACTTATATACAATTTTCAATTTGTCGTGTAATGATCTCATAGTAAAGCACAATAACTATATTCTAATTATTTATTAAAGAAAATGGGTAAAGGATGCCATGTTTGTGTTAAATCATAGTAGTAAATTTTTTTAATGTAAATCAAATTTATTCAAAAGGACCTTTCCTTCTTTGTAGTTTACAGGTATCATAAATTTCAAAGAAAGCGAAAGTTAAGGCAATTACCCGATTATAAAGAGTATTGAACTTACACTGTACAATTTTAAATATTTAGAAAGCGATGGTAAGATTTGGCACTTGCAATTGCACATGGTCACAATAATATACTTACCAAACAGAACCCACCCCAAAAAGATAGACGTACTCACACAGTATTATAACCGTTAATCGTTCATTTCATTACGATATTACCGGCTTGCTTCTAATTACGGTTCGTTACACCCTAGCCTCACAAGCTTATTACAAAATGGAGAGTGTTTACTTCAACGTTTTTATTAATTATTTATTTCTTTCTAGCACAAGGAAGATAAAGATTTTTATAATGTAGTAGTGGATTGGTTGGCAAGGTAATATTGCCTTTTAATTTTTTCGATGACGACGAACAAAAAATTTGTTTCACTATTTAAATCCAGCATACAATTGTACCCAAGAAAATCACTGAAAGATAAAGTTATTGAAAGATTTGAATCAATGCACAGCGCTGTGATGATAATCCTAAAAAAAAACAAGTATAGAATATCTTTCACTATAGAGGCTGGACGTCTATTGCTTCAAAATCCTACTATGGTATAACTGCCCACTTCATTGACGATAATTGGCTATAACAACACTTAGTATTTTGACTGTGCCTTCAAACGATTTACATACTGGGAAAGACAAAGCTAATTTATTTTTTAAAACGCTAACAGAATTTGGAATTCAGGATAAAATCCAGGATATAACTGTCGACAATGCATCTGCAAACACAACTTTCATGGACGAACTTTCAGAATTAATACCTACCTTTGATAAAGAAAATGATCACTTCCGTTGTTTAGCCCATATTCTTATTTTAGCTGTCCAAGATGTTATGAAACTTTTAGTAGTAGATGGAACTAAAGTAGGTAATGAGGATGAAAACGAAGATAATGAAGAATTATGTACGCAGAAAAATACTGCCACCTCTATTAATAAGATACGGACTCTCTTTGTAAAAATAAAACGATCCGAGCAATTAAAAAACAAATTAAAGAGTGCATGTGAAACTATCGGAATAAAAATGATTTTGCCTACGCTGGATATCAGAACGCGTTGGAATAGCACGCATATGATAGGTATAGTCCTACAACGGAAGCAATCTTTAAATATTTTATGCGATAATAATGATTTGAAAAACTGTTGTATTTCAGATTTCGAAATCCTGATAGAAACATTACCAATGAGACTCTTATATAGTCGAAATCAGGAAAGAATGAATGCACGTCATAGGTTTCTGAATTAAAAAACGACTTACTTTTAAAGGATCTATCGGAATATACTTAATGCATAAGATTTGAAAGTATGTCGTTTTTTAATTCAGCAACCTATGTCGTGCATTCATTCTTTCCTGATTTCGACTATACTAGTATTTCAAGCTGCCCAGGAAAAAATGCTTATACATTATAATCTTGCAAAGGACATATTGGGCTGTTTTAATACTTGATGCACGGCATAAATTGGAAACATTTCAAATGATACAATGGGGTCGCGAGACGCGACACGCTTCGTTGCAAAGAGTTAAATGTATACTTCCTGCTTATTCAGATTTACTAAAAAAAACACTGCTCTAATTTTAGGACAAGAACAATATCACCAACAGAAAATGATAACTCAAACCGGAGAAATTCTACAAGAACATCACGAGGAAAACGATATTCTAAACTTTAATATACTTTTCCGACGTAAATCAAAGTCTAGCGGGATTAGGGTGGAGAGTGATTCTTGGAAACAATAGCTGGAGGATTATACCTCAGTTGGACGTTGTGACGCAAATGATGACGTTTTAATGTGGTAGAAAAGGCATCAAGAAGTGTATCCAATTCTATCTGCAGCAGCTCGAGATTTATTTTCAGTGACTGCTACATCCGTCCCCTGTGAACGTATGTTTTCAAGGTTGCTGTAATAATAAGTAAGCATAGAAATAAACTTGATTCAAAATCTGCAAGATCACAATTGTGTTTAAACTCATGGTTTACATGTGGCTTGAGTGAAAAACTTAAGAATATGGCGAAGGCTCATCTCAAGTCCAATTTTGATGCTCAATAATTTAAAATAAAGGCTAATAAATGATTAGTGTTTATGTAATCTCCAAAGTGAGGTGTCGTTCTTAAAAAATATCTTTTATTTTATTCCGTTTCAATCTTGATCAAGAAAATTAGGATACCTTGCTTCAAAAGGTTTATTGCTTTGTTTGCCGATTAAAATAATATACAAATGTAATTATTTTTTAATATCAGGATTATTATTCTTTATAGTACGCAAAAAACCTGTTTATTTCCTTTTGTTTTAGGTATTGGTAATAATAAGTAATTTTTAAGTATCGTTTTCTGCTTTTCTAAATTCTGCTATAGAAACAAACAAAAATTGTTATACATGGGAATCTTCTGATACGTCACGGACGTTCAAAGCAAATGCAATCTCATTTACAGCAAGCACATCAAGGAAAAATTGTCCTTTTTCTTACAAGTTCGAACCTAAAACTCTTCGCGAGC
The DNA here is from genome assembly GCA_036346225.1 of Platerodrilus igneus. Lineage (NCBI taxonomy): Eukaryota > Metazoa > Arthropoda > Insecta > Coleoptera > Lycidae > Platerodrilus > Platerodrilus igneus. Next base: position 702,901 of record JARFIW010001130.1, read on the forward strand.
CAAATAAATAAATACGCCGTTTTGTGTATATTGTAGAGGGGTGGATCGGTTTACCAATTAGATTAACGGATAGTTCGGACGATCCTCCATCGATTTACCACAAATAAAAACAAGATGCTTATTATTTGATACACTTTGAAAGGTATCAACACTGCGTGCAACACAACACTAATACCAATTAATATTCAATTCAATTTTATTATTTATATGGAACAGATATACACATAGAACATTGAACACTGAAATACCGTGGCAATCCACTCACAATTATTTTAACTAAATAATTAGTAATTATGTTATATGCCTAACAACTACTAACAAAGGAGGTCTTAGTGACCCAACGATCGCACAGCGGCTTGCTCTAAAGAAGATGGATGCTTACGCACATCCGTCATTTACACTAGTTTTAACTAGGGCTGGCAAAATTCGAAAAAGTTGTATTCGATTAATCGAATTTTGCAGTATTCGCAAACCGATTAAACTGATTAATCGATTTTGTATCGAATATTCGGCTAATCGAATATTCGATTAAACGGTTAATCGAATATTCGATTAATGGATTAATCGATTAATCGATTATTCGATTAACTGATTAATGGAATAATCGGTTAATCGAATATTCGATTAACCAATTATTCGATTGTTAACAAATTTTGTAGTTAACTAATTGGCTAGTTCATTAATCGGTTAGTCAATCAATCGTATGGTTGTCTAGATAATCTATTAATCGACTAATCAACTAGTCTAACAAATTATTTCTAACCAAATAATCGTTTGTCTGATTAATTCACTATCGTGCGGGGTAGTCAATTACAAAGTCCATCAAGTCGTGTTTCATTTCATTTTCAAGTATCCTCCATAGCAAGATCTTGTCCTGAACTTGTTCTATGTATGGTTGTATTTTAGTCTTCCCTCACGTTATAGCTTGCACACATAGGAAAAAGAGAACTTGGGCTATATATACGTAATACAAATAATACGGCTATAATTTAGTTAGGTATTATAAGTTCAAGTTAGAAACAAACTTACAAAATCATTTTAAAATTATGAACTTGCAGTTTAATAAGCAACAACTAAATTATAAACTATAATAGTGGACCCACTCAGGTAATCGGAAATCGAACAGCTATTAATACAGGCGTTTCCTTACTATATTATTGTACACTTACGTAGGTAGTTGATTTTAATCTATTAGGTTATCAAACTGAATTATATATACCTCACGGATCATATTAGTCAATTAACACAATAAAAAATTATTCTTCCAATTGATTCAAGTCAGTTAATCAAATAACAGTGATTATAGGTGTTGTTGGATGTATTTCTAATTTATTTGACAAAAATATATTGTTTGTAATTTTGTGTACAGGTTCGGTTCCTGTACACAGGTCAGAGCACGCTTAAGTTTTATTTTACAACATGTTTGTACTGTTATATTTTTAATTTTACTAGAACTTTCGTTCTGTAAGGACTTGCCTCTTAATAGAAATAAAAACAAACCATTTTTCTTTTAACTGTATTTTATTTACCCATAATTTTTAATAGGTGTGTCCTATTGGTCGACTAATCGAATATTTGATTATTCAAATATTCGATTAATCGATTATTCGAATATTCGATTAATCGAATAATCAATTTGTTAATTTTTAAAAACCGCGATTTTCGATTAATCGATTAATCGATTAATCGAATTTTATTGGCAGCCCTTTTAACCGACTGCCCTTTAAGATACTCCCTTTTCCCTGCACTAATATTCTAATGTATTTGCATCATGGGGGCGCACTAGATACACTGATCATATTCAGAGGCGTACCTGCTACAATATTTTTTAATAACCAAAATTCATAATGTAAGTAATTGTCAATATAGATCACTGCTACTGCTTAGACTATAATGTGTTATGAAGAATTCAATTCTTATAATTTGCTTTTTTAATCGTAAGACGAAGTTACTTATTTGCATACATACCAATGGGTTTGTCTAGGCTAATAGCGGTTAACCGCATGAAGTCTTGGTCAGTAGCCCCACCAATTAATATTGTCAAAATTAAAAACTAAAGTTTTCAAAATTTTATCGATTTATACAAAATGTTGAAAGATTACAAAATGTCAAAGTTATTTAAACCGATTGGATTGAAGAGAGTCAGTTCACGTGTTTGAATTTATCTTTTTTTTGCGAATGCACCTGTGTCAATCAAAACGAAAATCTCAAATTTTAGTAACTATTTTCTCTTCGATGCGCTCGCTACATGTGTAAAATGTTGTTAGGAGAATTCTGAATTGTCCAGTCGGCTGAAATTTGTTATTTAGACAGGTAGGTTTAGTGCAACTGTGTAATAAGTTTCCGTAGTAATGTTTTTTTCAATAAAAAATAGTGTATTTTAACAAAACTTGTCTATTTTTGAAATAGAAATAGAAACTAAGTTAACAGATTAGCAATAGTTAGTTGGTACTTGGAAGAATTTTATCGCAATATCAGAATCAGAAACGTGAATAATATACCGGGATGCAATTTTGAGATTATGTTTGGAAAAATGATATGTATTTAATCTAGAGCAAAATATCCTTCGCTTTTTCTTCTATTAAATTAGGTGAGTTGTACATGTAAACTCCATGTTCCTAAATCAGATTCAGTGGTGATACGTACAAAGTTTTTGATGCAATATGCAATATCATTAAATCCATGTATATTTACAGTGTTTTTGGTCATTTATTTAGCTTGTTCTCATTAATGAAATACTCTTTTTAGTGTATCCTATTGAAATGCATAAATACAGGGTGAGTCACGGGGAACACCACGAAGTTTTACAGTGAAACGGTGTATTTATTAAAAAAATTTTCATAGTAGGTCTATGTAGGTTCGAAAGGACTACATTTAAAAAATATTTTGAAAATATACAGTGTGTCCCAACAAAGAGTAACAAATCAAAGTTATGTTTTTTCTTATGGAACACCCTATTTTTCGCCGCATTTAAAATTGTACGTGGAAAATAAATTAGATTTTCATAAGGGCTTCCTATACCTAAATACAGAGCGTTTTGATTTATTGCGCTTTTTCTAAAACTCTAATAAGGGTTTCCTAAAAATTAAATAACTCTAAAATTAATTCACCTAGACAAATTCGTCATTAACCCTTAATATTAGATTGTACCCTTCACCGATCAGGTAACTTATTGAGAACAAATTCATTACAGGGTGTTCCAAAACTTCAGTTTTAGTATTGGCACTTTCAAAATATAATATCGTTGCTCTGTTAAACGGAACACCCTATATTTTATCGGTTAATTTTATAGTAGTTTTAATTATTTTCAACCTGTATTTTCACGCAATGCAATATTATTTTTGACACAAAAAGCGCAATGGTAGCTATTGTATGATTTTGAAGAGCATATATTTAGTAAATGATTATTTATAAACGAAAATTAAATCATTATAGGTGCATTTTTACGTAAGGTAGAAACTTTAGTGATATAAAAGAAATTATTAATATGGCTGTAGCTAGATCTAGTATGCTGTTGTGAATTAGTAAAACCTCGAATTAATGTTAACTTCTTTTATATCACTAAAGTTCCTACCTTACGTAAAAATACACCTATAATGATTTAATTTTTGTATATAAATGATCATTGACTGAATATCTGATCCTCAAAATCATATAATAGCTATTTAGCATTTAGGCACTTTGTGTCAAAAATAATATTGCATAGCATAAAAATTCAGATTAAATTTCAGAAATTTGCAAATTACGTCAAAGTTCGAAGAGTTAGGTATAGGCAACCCTAATACAGCTTGAAAGATAATTAAAATTACTATAAGATTAACTGATAAAATACAGTGTGTTTTATTTAAAACAATCACGATATTATACTTTGAAAGTACCTGCAATACGGAAACTGAAGTTTCTTAACACCCTGTAATGAATTTGATTTCAGTAGGTTACTTGATCGGTGAAGGGTCCAATCTAATATTAAGAGTTAAAACGAATTTTTCTAGGTGAATTAATTTTAAAGTTATTTAATTTTTAGGAAACCCTAAGAATTTTAGAAAAAATGAAATAAGCCAAAACGCTCTGTATTTAGGTATAGGGAGCCCTTATGAATGTCTAATTTATTTTCCACGTACAATTCAAAAATGCGACGAAAAATAGAGTGTTCCATAAGAAAACACTTAACTTTAATTTGTTACTTTTTGTTGAGGCACTGTATATTTTCAAAATTTTTTTTAAATGTAGTATTTTAGAACCTACATTGACCTACTATAAAAAATTTTAATATATACACTGCTTCGCTATAAAACTCCGTGGCGTTTTTCGTGACTCACTCTGTATAACCAAGGTTAACCTTAATTGTATAAGTCGAAACCGAGACCAAGTCGAGACCGAGACAGAGACCAAAAGTGTCGAGACCGAGATCGAGACCGAGACCAAGGGTAAGGGTCCAGACCAACATGGTCTCGGTCTCGTCTATCACTATTTTTGCGTGCATAGTCTGCATGGTTACTGGCATTAACTCTACCATAATTTACTGCCGCAGTTATCAGTTTCACCAGATTTGTTTGTTTAGAAGAAGTTACAGAAAAATTAGTTTTAAAACATTACGAAGTTTCATTGACTGGTTGTCACCAGTTTTTAACGATTTTATTAAAAAGAAAGAACCAATTCTACTTATAATTTCTCTGTCGGACCACCCAAATTGATTTTTGTACCCTGCGTCGGTAAGGTCTGGGTTAAAAATTAGCAAGGGCAAGTAAATTCACGTTTGTGGATGTTTTTAATCTGGGCGACAGGAAAAATGACTGACTGTTCATTAACATTCACACGATGCTGTAGGTCTTGTAAGACGGTAGTTATTGCCCCAAAGGACCGGCTTAAATGATTGCTATCCATTCTGCTCATTTAGCCTTAAATACGGTGCAAAGATAAAAAAGTTGCAATCAAGTTTCACTACATGTGGACCCCACACTAGATGTCCGATGTTATGTTTTTAATCTTAAATTCGTACACGACAGTAACATACCGAGAGACAGAACTTTTACTATTATAGCGGTAACTGGACTGTGTGTTCGATGTATAGAAGCAGCTCGCACTATGGTGGAACTGTATTGGTTAAAAAAGGAAAGTTATCCTTATTCAAAATCAAAACATTTGGCTTAACAATAATCAGATCAACCTATATTGGCGTGTTCAAAATATGCAAGACCAGTAGCTACTTTGCATTGCTAAACCGAGATACAGTTTTATGTAATAAATCTTTCATAAACATGAATACAGGTACATATTATTAACTATTATATTTTTTAACTATATCAAGTAATGTATCAATTATTTACTGTTGCCTATCAAATATCTTCTTATACTGTTCTGTTTCTAGCAATTCTTTTTTCTGATAGAACAATATTCCTTTTAGCCACTACTACTTTTCTTTCTTTCAATTTAGGTTTGTTTCTTCAAATTCCAGTTCTCTACCATTCTTTTTATTCGGCTAATCTAAGCTGCTTCCTTTTACATAGTTGTCTTTTTTGCGTTGACTCTTATAGGACCTACAAAAATGTGCAGTTTATTTGGAATGCAAAAATCATAAGAAATGATCACTATGGCCATCTATGTGATAAATACATACCTATTAAGAAACCTTCAGTAGATGACATAGCGAACTACAAAAAGTATGCGTGCACATATATGCAATGTGAGCTTTTAAATGGCATGAGTATAAATCTAAGGTAATCATTTTATTGAAACACAATACAAATTAAAGCAATAAATAAAAGTGTTAAAACTTTTATTCGAAAATTTACTTTGCTGTCGCCAGTTATTGCAGCTGTAGGTGTACGTGTTTGTAGTTGTAAGAATATTAATTTTACCCGGTTTTTCCGTGCTGGTTCTTTATTTAAATCTTGGTTTACGTACAGTGTTTTACCTCCGTAATTAAAGTTTCTAGGCTCTTCCACTAAACCTAAACAATTTTTTTCTTAACGATTGAAACATTCCAAATAAAATTTTATTAAAATCCTTAATAGTTGTATGTGAACCTATAGAATAAGCATGCTCGGTTTAAAAAGTAGTAGGATTAAATGGTCCGTGCACAGCGCCGCCGCCGTGCTGCTAATCGTAGTTTAATGAGTTTTCACATTAAAAACCATTAGTACTAATCGTTTCTTAATGGGTTTTCTCATTAAAAACTCATTAACACTAATAGTTTTTTACTGGGAAAACTCATTAGCACTAATCAATTTTTGTTAGGAAAATTCATTAGCACTAATCGTTGTATAATGGAAAACTTATTAGAACTAATCGTTTTTTAATGAGAAAACTGACTTTAGACTTGAAAAATGATTTAAACTGTAATAAATAGTAAAATTGAATACCTATATTGAATTAGAATTTTACTGTTTTATGCCAAAGGTGGGTATACCAACATATGTTTTTGAAAGCAATATTGAATATCTTTACTCAAATAGATATGCTTTTGTCAGTTTATGCGTTCTCCACGTCATTTTATTAAATAGTTGATTTAAGGTGTAATGTCTCATTTTCTTAGTCACTAAAATGCAATACTACAACATAACTATCAGAGCGAAATAGTTCATCGCATAACTACTAACTTAAGGAAACAAGTTCTATTGGTCTCGATCTATGACCACTGCACAGAAACTGATAAATCAACTAGGAAATCGCTGATTTTGACTTTCAAATTAATGTTTCATATTCAAACTAAAGCTTTTAAATAGGAAATGTAATTTCGCTTTTTAATGAATTAGGTATAGTTTTCGATTATAATTATGCTTTAACGAAATCTCCTGTCATTTTCTGCGCGCAATATGACTCTTTTTGTTAGATTTTTGCTTTCTAAAAGTCAAAAGTTAGAGGAAGATTAGAGCATAATAACTTTTCAGATGCGCTCTCTGAAAGTTCCATTTATATTCACTTACAAAAAGCTTCACTTAAAAAACGCGCCTCCAAATATAAATTCCCGCCTCAATTATTACTACACTTCACTCGAATGGGATGTGTTACCAATACTGTTATTTATAATGACACAAAAACGTTTTAAATTTATTATATCTAGGCCGGAAGCGACAAAGCGAAATTTTCCAGTTTTGTGGGTATGGATAAAAGACTCTGCTTTATCGCCACGCCTCGTTCCTTTACTGCCGCTACACTTTATCTGAATACGTACTTTTCCATTTCTGATGTAATTAGGTGGATTGCTATTCTGAAGACTGTTCATGAAAATTGGGCATGAAAAAGTAATAGAGCTAGTGAGTCCAACATTTGTCTTCTCATTTCTTTTACCCGCCGCGTAGGTCTTCTAGAACGTATAAATGAAAAGGAAATGTCTTAATTTTATTGGCTAAGATATTCGTCTTTTTTCTGTTTATTTCGTCGTTGAATTAAAATGTTACTTAAAAAAAGGGTTGCTAAGGAATAAAAGCATTGCAGCTAACAATCACCAGGAAGCAAAAAGTAATGAATTATTAGTCGTAGTATAATGAAACTGGCTCAAGTTAAAAATCGAAATGTAAATTGTTGCTACTTTGATTATTCAAGAACCTTTGAGTCTGTTCGCTACAAATTGGAGCTGAATGTTTTAAATCAGTACAAAATAAGTAAATCGATACTTAAAACTACTTAAAAGTTGTATGATAAAAGGGAACGTTGTATTAGAAACTAATAATTTAACACTGTTACACAATTTTTCTATATAGATATAGAGTGTGTATTTACTCTACCTTATAGGCAGCAGAGTCCCGATAAATTATGAGGGGTTCCTGTTTAAGGTTTAAGCCCAGGGTAGAGAGGATGGTAAATGGCTTTGAGTAAAAAAAGGACCCTCTAAAGAGATCTTCCAGCCAGCTAAGCTTCTTCAACTTAGGGCAGAGCTATGAGCTAGGGTCGTAGGATGGTATACGATAATAAAAGAATTTTTAATGGACGACACCGTATCTTAATAATTATTATACTATGAATCAATCCGAAGACCGGATACGGAAATCTTCGAAAAAAAAAATCCTTGACGAGCAACACATAGAAAAATAATACTTACTTATGACTCTGCAAACTGGAATGGGAACGACGATCTCGTACTATCTGAAAATTTAATCACTTCTAAACATTTTTGAACTAGGGCTACGTTAGAGCCTAGTCACTTTATCACAAAAAAATAAATTATGAAAAGATCAACTAGTCAAAAATATACTACAAAAAATTTTAAACTCCACACCATTAATATATCATTCTCCACTACAAAAATTTCATAAATGTGGTTGTTTACTTCTATAGAAAAATTATTGATGACTTCAATGAAAGAAAGCTTTAAGACAACTTAACACTCGTTCTATCGATTTACAAAGAAAATTATACATCGTTTGTACAATTGTATACGTACTGAAACTTTCGAGATAATTACTTTTATTAAGGTCTAGTATTAATCTCTGATTATTTATATGAATTTTATAAGTGAAAATTTATTATAATTCTGTATAAGAAATATAGTGTTTTCATTATTATTCTACAATTTATGTATGATACCAGAATAGGATCCTTTTCGTGTTTACAATTATTTGATAAAATGCTCTGACTTTCCGTAGATTACAGAACTACATTTTTAATTGATTTGATTGATGGAATCAAAGGTCAAAAACACTTCTTGTTTGAATTAAACTATACTTTAAGTGTGCTGCCAAAAAAAAATTATATTTTATGTGACAAACAAATATCAACGTGTCACGTGCTTAGTTATGGATACATTATAGTATAACCTTGTAAATTCAAAAATTATCTTATAGAAATTTCTTTGTGTTTTTAAGAGCATTTACGAAATATCCAACTATTTAATTCTGAACAAAATATTACGTGTCTAATTTAAATGAGCATATAAATTTTACAAAAATTTCGTGTACCAATTTAAATAAACATTTAGAATTTACAAAAATTATTTGTACATTCTCAGTAATGGTTCCATGAAATGAAAATTGATCTAAAATTGGAGATGACTCACCACAAATATTCTGCTAGGCATCCTAGTTCGTCAACCATCGTGAGTACTTACGACAGCGGGTGTGCACAGTTTACACGCGCAGGTTTTACAACTTGACTTCCAAACAAAATAAAATTTTACAAAAAATTCCACCATACTGCATAGCAACATTTGAGACTTTGGACTATCAATACAACTAACGAAAAATTGTGCTCCAGTGTTCCATAACGATTATATACAAAAGATTTATCGCTTCAAAATTTTTTACATTACGTGTTTAGTTTAGAATACATTTTTGAATAGCGTTTCAATACTTTTACTTGCGTTTCAAAGTTGGAAATTTTTACTTGCCTTTTACTTGCGTTTCAAAATTGGACCTAAAAACTTTTTTTACTTGCGCTGAAAAGAATTAAGAAAATGATTTGGATGCTAACTTGAAAATTATTTACCTACCGTAGATATGTATTTCTTGGCCACACTAGATCGATCCAACAACTAATCGATGCCATGGTATCCGTCGACACCATTGCACCTCTCTTTGGGACGGCATGTTTTTTCAAACCTGCTAGCCCACGTTTTAACACTTGCTTCGCTGATTACATTCAGATGGTAAATGATGAACCGTGGCCACGAGGCAATTTAATTATCCAAGCACGCGCAGAATGGGAATATTGTATTAATACTCAAGTGAAGTATCCCCCAATTATCTATATATATATGGAATATATTGAATCTAATAGGAATTATTAGAAATTGTTAAATGAAGTATAAGTTCATTGCAACAATGTAATACAAGGCTAACCCAGAGAGGTTATTAACAGTTCATGAGAACGGATATGCAACTTTGCATCCGAGAGGGCAGTGATACTGCAGGTGGCAGGTCACAGGCGGTTAACATACCGCAATTACTTAGAAATAAGATTGTTACAATGTAATAAAGTGTAGTATTAAGAGAAAAGCAGACATGAGACCTGCAAGTTCCCACAGCCGTGTGAGGGGCAGGTTATTATAAAAAGACCGGGAGTTCAAGGCCCGGCAGCCAGTCTGAGTATTACAGCTATTGCATTGTTGTCTACCTAGACTACTCGCCTTAGTACAATTAATATTGTTTTTAATTAAAGTTATCATTTTTTGACAGTTTTTCTAAATTACATTGTAATTTCTGTTTAAGAACCAATAAATGTGTTAAGAGTTTGGAAATTGTTTTTAAAAACACCGCTCCAAGGGCCCGAACCTTAACTGGCGCAATCGTAACGGATGTCAAAAGGGCACTAAAAATCCAAAAATCAGAAGATTGGTGACCAAGAATTTCAATTTGCAATTTTGACAGAACCCAAACCAGGTTGGAGAAAGTACACAAATCGACCGAATCCAACAACAAACCAACGTGGACAAGATACAGCATCGATCGAGCCCACAAAAGAAACAGATGAAGAAATTAATGTAAGTTCATTCCACTCAATCCAATTGATCTCACAAACTATAATTGATATATGCTAGTTTTATCATTTTATTATTTAATTACCATTTTCTTATTACTTTATTTTTATTTTATGCCAATTTTTTTTGAAAGTAGTTTACAAAGAAATTATTTTCAAAACGAAACTTTATATTGAGAAAATTTTATGACACTTAAATGTTTAAAGAGATTTTCTTTAAAAATAAAAGACATTTGCTTTTAAAAGCAAAAGAGACTTGATTTTTAAGAGATTCTTCTTACAATTAGTAGAACAAACCTAAAAATAAACCAAAAATAACTGACGCACATCCATTAAAACCGAAATACGAAAAATTAACTAGCGCGATACAAAACGCACGGCTAATCTGGTAAACTAAAAAACAGAACGCAAATTAACTCCATCATACAAAGCTAAAGGTAATTTTCTAAACAAGCAATTACTGAAAGATTATTTAAAACATTGACCTTTATAAATTACAGCAAAGTACTCTGCAAACATATCAGTAACTTAAACCACTATAATTTAAAACCGCGTGCAAATTAACGCAATCCTCACCTAAGCTAAAGTTCGCAAAGAAAGCATCATTTACTACAAACTTAAAACATCAGAGAAATTGCTATTTAAAACAATAACTTTCAGAACCTTTGTATAGAATAACGCAACGCATTTTGCATCACGATCCGCAAGTAATTAAATCCATCACGGAGTAGAAAAGCGCATAGAATTACGACCAGCATTGAACTAAAACCACTCATCATTTGTAAATAGATTGCATTACAAAAAGGTAACTATTATATATATATATATATATATATATATATATACTGAGTAAAGCTAAACGGTCATCGTAAAAAGCTATAATTAAGACGCTCATAATAGAAACTTAAAACCTACATTACGGAAGATTTATTTACAAGACGCAATATTTATGCAAAGTAATTAGCGAGTAAAGAAGCAAATTATTTAATTCCTACAAACTGAAAACTAACACCTGTGAGTAAGTATTAATTACTTAACAAGTATAATCGCATGTTATATGGCACGTACGCGATTAAATAACCAAAACTACATCTTTTAGTAATTAAAATTACCAAGATAAACTGTAACAAGTAATTAACCTGCAAGTTAAATTTAGAATACAAGGAGACAAGACAGACGAACTATACGTTTATGCAACTTAATTAAAACCCACGGAAAAAGATATAATTACAAATTAACAGAACCGAACTAACACAAAGCGAATTAAATACCGCGAGAACAAATCTATCCACTCCAGATTCTTTAAAAACAGAAACTCAAGCAGAATTCATGACGAATTAACGCCGCGAGATAGAAACAGGCAAATTCAAGGCTACGGTAATTAAATCAACAGCATCGAGTATAAATCCCACAGTTTCAGTACCGCACCGTGTAACTAAGTACAAATAACAGCAATTACAGTTCTAAAAATAACCCGACGCAGTCTATACGAAAAATTAATAAACCCAAACCAAAATTAACGATACAAATAACAAAATCAACGTAAATTTTTACAAAATTCAAAATTACCCAACCTAAACGGAAAATTAATAAATCCAAACCAAAATTAACGATACAAAAAGCAAATAAACCTCTATTTAAAAAAATTTTTTTTTTGAGATTACCCAAAAGCGAAAGTAACCCTTAACCAAAATGAGTAGCGCTGACATGAAACTTTATTTGGATGCAATCAAGATCTTTCATGGCACCCAAGCCCATCTTGTGAATTTTATTGGAGCATCCGAATGTTCCTGAAAACCTTCTACAAACCCGGAGATAACGAAAGGAATTTATTGCTTATACGCTTGATAATAAGTAAACTAACCGGAAGGGTACTAACTTTAATTGCCAGTAGAGACGATCTATAGGAATGGCAAGAATTTAAACAAATACTAATAGCATATTTTGGAGACCAACGTAACATAAAATGCCTGATACGAAACCTAATAAATCTCAGAATGGAACACAACCAATCCCCTTATCAATTCAGAATGAAATGTCAAGACGTGAAAAGTTTAATCCTAACAAAATTAAAAATCGAAGAGCTCGATCAAAACGTTCGACTTCTAAAAACAAAAATGTATGACGAAATGGCACTGGACACATACATAAACGCTTTACCAGAACGGTTATCGGATAAGATCAGATTCCAACGTCCCCAGAATCTAGAAGAAGCCATGAACCTAGTAACAGAAGAAGAAAATGTGATGTATTGCCGCAATAGACTATACAACCCCAACGCGAATAAAAGTTACTCACCAATAAAAACTATACAAGCCACAAGACAAACAATCCCTCAAAAAAAATTCACACCCTTCAACACACAAACAAATCAACCGCGAAATAATAACCCAAATTTCAACAATACGAATTTTAATAATCAATATAAACAGTTTTCAAAACCAACGTTTAACCCAAATTTTACGAAACCCGCATTCCAGCCAAGATTCAATCCAAACCTAAACCAACAAAGACCAGCATTCAACGCGAACCCCAGCAGAAATGCACCAATGAATAATAATCATAACAACCCTAATAATTATTATAAACCAACACCAATGGATACCTCATCTGGTAACACCAGACAACATACCAAGATAACACATATCCGACAAAACCCTCATCAGAAACGCAATTTTACATCGGAAGAACTATTTCACCAAGAAGTAGAAAAATTTGATAATGACCAGAATAATTACATTCGGACAAGTACGAACGTTGAATCAAACCAAGCAGAAGCTTATGAACGCGACGAACAATACGAAACTTACGAGGAGGACGACGAGGAAAACTCGTACTCAAATTTTCAAATGGATCAATTCATAGACGACGAAACTTAATAACCTAAATAACATAAATCACCTAGTTCTACCATACATAGAAATACCCCACGCCGAATTTAAACTATTATTCGATACCAGATACTCAAAAACATTAATTAGCCCAAGAACCGTGAAAAAACATTATTTAGATTATGTAGAAAAAGAACCATTTAAAATTAAAACAGCCCATCAAACAACACTACACCAATTCGTAGTTAATATACCCTTACCGAGAACATTTAATGTTAAAATGAAACCTAAATTTTCTGTATTCGAATTTAACGACATATATGACGGCTTAATCGGAATGGACCTTCTAAGAAAATTAGGAGCCAACATTGACATTAAAAACCGTTTAGTAAAGACGAAACACGAAAAAATCCCCTTTAAATTTCAAAACACACAAATCGAACAAAAATACACAATAGAACCCCGAACAGAAAGAAAAATAAAAATCTCAGTAAATTCTAACAAAAAAGTAGGAATAATAAATCATATGACATTTGAACAAGGAGTAGAAACCCCAACTGCCTTAGTGCAAATAAAAGATAATTATGCCACTACAAAGATATTAAATTCAAACGACTATCCCGTAGAATTATTATTAACAGACCCAATTAACGTAGAAGAAATAAATTTTAACGAAATGGAAATAGACGCACATTTAGAAAACGATTACAACCCAATAGAACATGACAAAATGTTAAGAGAAAATTTAAGTAACATCCGCTTTAATACCGACATCAATCAAGAAGAGCAAAAAGCAATTAAAAACTTATGTTTTGAATACCGCGACATATTCCACTGCGAAGGAATACTCCTAACATTCACCAACACAGTGAAAACTAATATCGAACTAACAGATAACAAGCCAATCTTTACAAAAGCATATAGACTACCTCATGCAAGCCAAGAACAAGCTGACAGACAAGTAGCAGACTTATTAGAACAAGACATAATCCATCACTCCAACTCATCATGGAGCAGCCCCGTGTTAATAGTACCTAAGAAGTTAGACGCAACCGGAAAGAGAAAGTACAGAATGGTAATAGACTATAGAAAGTTAAATGAAAAAATGGTAGATGACAAATATCCACTACCAAATATAACCGAAATTTTAGACAAATTAGGCAAATGCCAATATTTTTCAACATTAGACCTAGCATCAGGATACCATCAGGTAGAGATGGAAGAAAAAGATATATCAAAAACAGCCTTTAGCATACCTAGAGGACATTACAAGTACAAACGAATGCCATTTGGATTAAAGAACGCACCCGCTACTTCCCAGAGAGTCATGGAGTCAAGGAATACACAATGAAAAATGCCTTGTGTACCTGGATGACATCATAGTTTATTCCACATCATTGGTAGAACACATAGAAAGATTAAAAGAAGTATTTGAAAGACTAAAACAAGCACATTTCAAAGTACAATTAGTCAAAAGTAAATTTTTACAAAAGGAAGTATCATTTTTAGGACATATAATAACACCTCAAGGAGTAATGCCAAATCCCGACAAAACAAATGCAGTTCTAAATTACCCTCTACCAAAAACAACCAAAGAAATTAAAGGATTTCTAGGACTTAGTGGTTACTACTGCTAATTCATTAAAGGTTACGCTCAGATAACCAAGCCCCTGACAAATTGTTTAAAAAAGGGAAACAAAATTGAACACACCCCGGAATTTATTAAAGCCGTAGACAAAATTAAAAATATATTAACGAATCACCCTGTATTAGAATACCCAGACTTTTCAAAACCATTTATACTTCCGACAGACGCATCGAATGTAGCATTAGGCGCAGTATTGAGCCAAGGAATAGTAGGTAGCGATAAACCCATCAGCTACGCAGCCAGAACCCTAAACGAAACCGAACAGAAATATAGTACCATAGAAAAAGAATTATTAGCCATAATTTGGGCAACAAAATATTTTAGACCCTACTTATACGGAAGAAAGTTTTACATATACACCGATCATAGACTATTAGTATGGCTATGCAAACTTAAAGAACTGAATTCAAAATTACAACGATGGCGAATCAGACTCAAGGAATACGATTACGAAATTATATATAAAAAAGGAATTTATAACAACAACGCAGACGCTTTAAGTAGAATCCAACTCAATGCATTAGAAACGGAATCCATTGTAGGAAACGTAGACGAAGCAGAAATAAGGGAAGATCCAGACTGGATCGACACGATACATTCGACACAAAACGAAGAACCTAAAAACGCGATTAAAATTTTAAACAAAGCAATCGATATGAAACCCAACCAATTTATTAAATTGAAGTTTTAAATAACCCAAATCCCGTAAAATATACAAAAGTAGATAACAAAAAGATATACCAAATTCAAATAACTAAAGATGACAATGAGGAACAAATAATTAAAATTCTAAAAGAATACACCCCCGAGAATAAAGGATTTTATTTCTATTTTAACACCGAACATTTATACCAAAGATTTTCGGAATTATAAGTTAAACTATTCAATAACTCTGGCCCTGAACTCATCAGATGTACGAGAAAATTAATAACATTAGACGACCCTGACGAAATAAACGATGTAATTAGGAATCAACACGAAGGAAAAATCAACCAACGTGGAATTAACGAAACAATAAAGCAACTTGTAAGACGATATTATTTTAATGACATGAAAAAATTGACCACGGATTTCATTAACCAATATGAATTATGTGACACAGCGAAATACGACAGAAAACCCCCAAAGATACCCTTAATGTGTTACGTAGATTCAAGACCTGGAACAAAAGAAACGTTGCCTGTTTGTACCGCGGCTAATCAGAAGCATAATGGGTCGGGTTCTGAAAGCGAGAAGGTACTAATATTTTGTTGAGCGCCAAGGCGGGCTCCGCGCAAAAAGGCAACTATAATATAAAACCAACCTTACCTGCCTAATTGGCTGATCCAGGATCCAGGACTAATATTACTGTAGATATTGTGTGAACTTCAGGTTTATGAGAACTACGATTAATATTTGCACACGCTATATAAATATGTATCATCATCATTAGGTCTTCAGTCCTAGAACTGGTTAGACGCGTACCATCATTGTTCCCTATTCTGAACTAACCTACAGATTTCCCTGAAATATGCACAGTTTGCATCTATAACTGTCTGATCTACGTCTACATCTACCTCTTTTTTCCTATCTCTGCAAGTAATATATCACATACTATTCCCCAAAATGCCATAGAACGTATTCCGCCCTACTATTTCTCTTTTTCCCCAGATATCCTTGTTCCCATACTATTTCTGTAACTTATTTGTTATTATCTTTGTCTGTCCATGCTATCGTCCTCATACATCTGGAGCATTTCAAAAGACTGCTACCGTTTTGTGTCTGCATTTCAGCCAACATTTTTAACATGTTTCTATTTATACAATTGAGAGGATGGTTATTAAAGAAGTGTGCGATTGCATTATTGAAAGGCTTAAGTAGTCGTTTTTTTATTTTGAGGGGAAACTTCATTATGATTTAAGTTACCTCTTTGGTAGATTTTAACATGGTTCTGAGGCGACTCTATGGCGGGTTTACACTTGTCAGATACCACTGTTGTTCTATGAAGATTGTATATGGATCTGAGGCGACCCTATGGCGGGTTTACACTTGTCAGATACCAATGTTGTTCTATGAAGATTGTATATGGATCTGAGGCGACCCTATGGCGGGTTTACACTTGTCAGATACCAATGTTGTTCTATGAAGATTGTATATGGATCTGAGGCGACCCTATGGCGGGTTTACACTTGTCAGATACCAATGTTGTTCTATGAAGATTGTATATGGATCTGAGGCGACCCTATGGCGAGTTTACACTTGTTAGATACCAATACTGTTCAACGGAGATTGTATATGGTTTTGAGGTAACCTTATTGTGGATTTATACTTGTCAGATACCAGTGCTGTTTTACAAGGATTGTTAATATGCTTATTTTTATGTAATTAGTTATTTTATGTATAAATAGAAATCATGTATGTAGGCTGTATTTCATGTTAATATTGCAAGGAAAATCCAGGAAAAACTTGCAATGCTACCTAGATATTGTGGGCATTTGATTTTCATGTGTTATTTCTTTTAGTAATGGAATCCATTGTTTACTGAAACTCCCGGATTCGTTTGCAACGCAGTTATTTTTATGTAAGGTTATATAGGCAGCTTCTTTGATTTTGCGTTTTTGGTGGTTTTCTTCTTTTTCTTCTTTTCTTCTTTTCAGGGAGTATGTGTATTCAGCTCGTTCCCTTTCTATTGTTTTCTAATTTTATACCCTATTTTACCGAGATTCAGTGAAGGAGGTTAAGCAACCTGTGGCTACCAAGATCTCCCAACACTTAGAGATTTGCCGAAATAATGGTTTTCTAGTAAATCCTTTCACACACTTAACATTATTCGAGAATATTTCCCAACCAATTCTTGTAGTTACTGATAATAATCATCATGTTTAAGCACAGTTATCTTTTCGTCATTAGTTTATCCATCTTGGGATTGGTTGGATGCGTACTTCCATTGATTTCTATTCTGGGCTAGCCTACACATCTCCCTGAAACCTCTACAGCCTACATCTTTTACTATCTGTGTGCAGTAGTCTAATCTAGGTCTGCCTCTACTTCTCTTTTTTCCTATCTCTGCTTCTAAAATATTCCGCACTATTCCCTCATGCCGTAGTATGTGGCCTATCATCCTATCTCTCCTATTTTTTACCGTTTTCCACGTATTTCTTTCTTCCCCTACCATTTTTAGTACCTCTTCGTTCTTAACTTTGTCTGTCCATGATATCTTCATCATACGCCTGTAACACCACATTTCAAAGGCTTCTACCTTTTCTTGTCCGCTTCTCCTACTGTCCAGGCTTCACAGCCGTACAGTGCTGTGCTCCACACATATGTTTTAAGCAATCTTTTCCTGGTTTCTATGTTTGTGGTCTTTGAGCACAATAGTTGCTTTTCTTGTTAAATGTAGCACGACCTTGTGCTAATCTTTGTTTTATATCTTTTGTGTTTTCCCATCTTGCGTTATTTGGCTTCCTAGGTAGCAGAAATCCTTAACCTCTTGTAAGTTCGTGTTAAATACTTGTATTCTTGTTTTTGATTTATTTTCCCCACCTTTGCAAACTAGAACTTTAGTTTTAGTTTTGTTAATTTTCATACCGTATCTCTCTGTTAGAACCGTTTCCATTTCATTAAGAGCTGCTTCTAACTCTTCCTTGCTAGATGCTAATACCGCTATATCATCTGCAAATCTAAGCATATCAATTTTTGTCCCTGCATAGTAATTCCAAATGTCTTTCTGCATTTGACAGTATTCATTGCCTCTTCTATGTACAAGTTAAAAATCAATGGGGATAGGGCACATCCCTGTCTCACCCTTTCCTAATGTTTACTTCTCTACGTTCCTGCTCTAATTCTATTACTGCTGTTTGCTCCTTGTATAAGCTATGTACTATTCGTCTATCCCTATAACTCATTCCAATCCTTTTGAGTATTTCAAACATTTTTTCCAATTTACATTGTCGAATGCTTTTTCCAGATCTACAAACCCTATATACATGCTTTCCCTTTTCTATTGTTTCTCCATTATCACTCTCAGAGCTAAAATAGCCTCCCGTGTTCCCCTGTTTCGCCTAAACCCAAATTGGTCTTCTCCTAGTATTTCTTCAGCTCGTTTTTCCATTCGTCTTTGCACAATTCTAGTTAATATTTTTGACACGTGTGCTGTCAAACTTATTGTTCGAAAATTTTCACATCTATCCGCGCCTTTCTTTTTGGTATAGTTACTATGATGCTACGTTTGAAATCTTTGGGTATCTCGCCTGTCTCATACATATAGCTTACAAGTTGGAAGAGACGTTCTGTTACTGCTTGTCCAGCGGCTTTTAGAGTTTCTGCTTGCACCTTATCTGTACCCGGCGCCTTACCATTTTTCAGACTCTTTAATGCTAATTCAAACTCGTCTCGAAGTATAGGATATATATATAGGATATATATATTTTAAATATTCAAATTAACACTGATTGAAGGGAAACAGCTGATTGCACCTGCAACTCCTTATAAGTCGCATAAAGTTAAAAACCAGTACTAGGGGTTGGTTTGCGCAAAACAACACTTTATATATAGCAAAATGTATATAGGGAAATTACCACTATAGGCCTTTTCAACTGCTTTAACAGTGATAATGGAACAAAGTGAAATTATTATTTTTATATATCAAAAGTTTAATTAGTTGCAAAGTAAGCAACTATGTCCGTCGGAGTATTCTTTATTCTTCTCAGGCCACTTACGTAAAAAATGATACGTTAATACATACTGGTGTAGTGTTTTGCTTTCTGCATGTAGCACTTGTCCCTCGCTGTAGATATGTAACTAAACGATCAATGTGCAAATGAATAACAAGAAATGTAACATCTGGATAAAACTTGTATCTGCTGTACGTGCACCAAAAATACAATAAGGCAATTCCAATAAAGGAAAACCAAAACGACAACCATAACCAAGAAAATACCAGAGAAGAGGATAAACAAATAAATAAACCAGTGGATAAAAGAAAAAACCCTAAAAGCATAAAATTGATTAATGCTCAAGCAATTGTACCAGCAAACCTTCAACGCTAACCAGGGTAAGGGTTTAAAAATATTTTTATAGCGACGCTATCTTCAAACAGGTAGCAACTTCAAACAATTCCTAAAAATACAGATTATAGTAATTGCACGCGGCGCAATCTTACTTACAATGAATGTGAACCATCGACCTATAACATTCAAATACTTGAACGAAAGTTGCAGAAACTTTCAAATAAGCACAGCCCACGCTATATGCAACTCCAGAAAATTAACGTTTGGTTATATTTATATCCTGCAACGCAGCTAGGGAAATATATTTTAGCACACGCTAACCCTTGGATAACGAAAACGTGTAGGTCACTTCACGAAGCGCATTCAAGACGAACAACGTTTAATCAAGAATGTATTAATTCGTATTTCTATTTATCAACAACTATCACACACCTGTCGGACAGATAAAGTCGCGTTGTATTTAATAATAAATGCTTGGCCCTGAATCAATATTTTACAAATAAATTGTTACGTTTAATCTAATTACGATATATACAGTGAGAGTCATTGTAACGTAACAAAGTGACCGTTACAACTGTTAACCAAAACACCCGACAAACCATTTCAAAAACTACATGCTTATACTCTAGTAGTAGAAGCGCAAAACTATTTAACAATTGTAGACGCATTCACAAAAATAGGTCAAGCAATACCAATCACATCCATTAATAGCATCGACATGACCCAAGGATTTTTACAGTACTTCATATTTTATGGAACACCCGAATCAATAACTCTAGACAATGGTAGCGAATTTAAAAATGAGACCATACAAAACAATTTAGAACTTCACAAAATAAAAATTCATTTCATAATGGAAAACCACCCTGAATCAAACGGACTAATTGAACGACTACATTTAACCCTGTTAGAACAAATTCGATTATTAAGAATAAATTATAAAAAGGAACATATAACCAATTTAATGTCATACGCACTAATCGCCTATAATAATACAATTCACTCATCGACAAATATTACACCCTTAGATTTAACCTTAGGACATTCAGATTCACGAAATCTCTATGACATACACTACAACAAGGAAGTATATCAACAACATGCGAAAGATCAGAAAGGAAAACTAAAAATAACTTATGACAAGGTAAAAGATAAATTAGAGAACGATAAGGAACGTATCACCACAACCAGAAATAAAAATACCGACGCAAATAAATTTTCAATAGGACAAACCGTGTATGAGAAAGACTTTCAAAGCAAGCGACATAAAACGGCACCCAGAAATTTAGGACCATTTAAAACTAAGAAAATATCAGATAAAAATATAGCAGTAGTAGACAACGGCAGAATAACAAAGTACATTCATTTGAAAAACCTAAGACACCCTGTAATTTCAGATGGACAATCATCACCCTTACCGTCAACCTCCGCCCAGGTAGAACGGACAACCAAGTAATAATAATAGAAAATATAAAAAAGCAACCCCGGTATACTACCAATAAATTAGGCAGTATGCAAAACCCAATTAACATTTGCAAACATTAAATACCCTACACTCTAGTATTATTGAACCAACCGATTTATTAAAAGAATTAATAAGAATTAGATCACTTATAATTAACAGTAAATTACCTTTTGATGTAACAGAATTAAACATTCTAATATTTGAAAAGATAGCTATAGTAAAAGGCTACATTAAGAATAACGAAATAATATTTTTAATAGAAATCCCGATAGTAGAAAGTAACAATTATAATTATTATCATTTATTTGCTTTTCCAACGAAAGTTACTAGCACATACCAAGTTATCATACCCAAAACCAAATTCCTATCCCTAAATGAACTGAGATATGGTTATACAAACGAAAAATATACTGAAGTAACACCAAACCAATACTTATGCCAATCGATGACGACAACAACCATTCAAAAAGACAGCCCTTGTGAAGTACAACTATTAAAATTCCCAAATCATTACGAATACTGTGAAGCCAAACAAGTGCAAATAAACAACATGAAAATTCAAAAAGTTACAGAAAACAAATGGATAGCCATTTTCCCAACAGAAGTAGTAGCAATCATCCACTGCAATCAAGATGAAAATAACCAAGCATTAATCGGAAGCAAATTAATTACCCTCAAAGAAGACTGTTATGTGAAATTGAAAGACGAAGTAATCAGAGTTTATCAAGATCCCATAGCAACAAAGAAACTTGCAAACCTACCGGAACTACAGTTCAAGATAGAACAACAAGAAGACGAAGAAATAGTCAAGAAACCCATGAAGCTAGAGCATCTAGACTTAGACGACCTCAACCACGCCATGAAATTAGTGGAAAATACAAAGAACAATTAAGTGAACTCAAAACGCCAAAGTTACATTATGATAATATAAGCGTTTGGACAATTGTGTTTAATCATTTTAATAATTTTTGTAATTATATATGTATTTTACAAAATGTACCTTAGATAAAAGAATGAAGGAAACAGTTCTAGATTTAAGGAAACAAAGAGAAATAAAGAAACGATAAGTATACCCTTAGAAACAATGAATTTTAAATGAAATTGAATAATGAATTTTATGTATTTAAAAATTAAGCAAAACCTTAATTTTTCATTTACGGTGGGAGGAGTTATGTATTCCCCAATTATCTATATATATTGAATATATTGAATCTAATAGGAATTATTAGAAATTGTTAAATAAAGTATAAGTTCATTTGCAACAATGTAATACAAGGCTAACCCAGAGAGGTTATTAACAGTTCATGAGAACGGATATGCAACTTTGAATCTGAGAGGGCAATGATACTGCAGGTGGCAGGTCACAGGCAGTTAACATACCGCAATTACTTAGAAATAAGATTGTTACAATGTAATAAAGTGTAGTATTAAGAGAAAAGCAGACATGAGATCTGCAAGTTCCCACAGCCGTGTGAGGGGCAGGTTATTATAAAAAGCCCGAGAGCTCAAGGCCCGGCACTCAGTCTAAGTATTACAGCTTTTGCATTGTTGTCTACCTAGACTACTCGCCTTAGTACAATTAAAATTATTTTTGATTAAAGTTATTATTTTTTGACAGTTTTTCTAAATTCCATTGTAATTTCTGTTTAAGAACCAATAAATATGCTAAGAGTTTGGAAATTGTTTTAAAAACACCGCTCCAAAGGCCCGAACCTTAACTGCATACAGATAGAAGAATTTTTAAATTTTACTTCGAGTCTTTAAATATAGGTGGAGCTCTATGTATAAATTGGTAATATATTGTAACTATGGGAATTTAATATTTTCTGTCTAATAATGGATATTTGTTAAATAGATATTTAGAACAAAAACGTATATTTATGTAGCAGGTAATTGTATTCGCTACAACACCTCAACTAATCGATTTTAAGAAAAATATTTGAAGGTGATACATTAAGTCTGCTTGATTGTGTCTAATGCAAAACCCTTAAAAACTCAAATGAACCAACCACAATTTAGCTATAAACTCGATATGAAAAATGAAAAAAAAAGTAGAAACCACTTTATATTCATGGACCATGTAAGACTATATGCAGTCAATAAATAGAGACCAAAACCCTAAGTTTCTTACAAAAATAATCATTAATTCAATAAGCGTAATATTTGGATTAGAAAAATGTGTAACATCGCACATAAGAAGAGTTAAAATTACAGATTTACTGCCGAAATATTAATTAACATTTTTAGCAAAACCGCGGAATAACTCGTATAGGGTGATAGTAAAAATTATAATCACAATTCAAAAAACATATCTAAATTAATTATCACTGAACTAAATATTAAAGATCTAGTAGTGCAATCAATTCCTATGTGGTTTTATATATTTCATACTCTTTAGCATAACTAAATAGAGTAACCTTTGTATAACTAAACTATTCTGTTAATTTTCAGATTATTGATTAATTATCTTTAGTTTTGTTTGGTAGCATTTAACTTGCACTTTATTAAAATAAGATTACCCTTTAGGGATTTCTATTTATTGTAATCGATTGGTTGTAACAATTTTATTTTTGATTAATAAATCCCTTCATCAAAGTGCGAGAATAATAAAACACTTTTATTAAAATAATGGTAAAATACATTTAACAACTAAGGTAATACGTTAGAGCAGCATCTTTATTTGGTATTCTATTTGTGGTTGAACATCTGTGTCTTCTACAGCTATTCGCAGGCGTGTTTTGGTTTGACAGCCCCCTCCTCGGACGCTCCGGTCGCCCGAGCGAGTTTGATAATCAGTCGGCCATACGTGGAGGAAGAGATAAGATGTACCAGAGACTTCAGGCCGGCAATTTGCGTATAAATTTTGAGGAGTCGGGACACATCTTTGAATAGCGGTTGGTATCGTATGAACGTTATTAATTTGTTTAATTGAGATATTTTATTTAGCGCACGAACGACATGAACAACGCAACTTAGAAGATAGGAAATTCAATCCTTTTTGTTAAAACCACTTTGTTTTACGACGTGTAAAATGCAACTTAGAAGATAGGAAATTCAATCCCTTTTGTTAAAACCACTTTGTTTTACGACGTGTAAAATGCAACTTAGAAGATGGAGAGTTTAACCAATTTAAAGAAGACCACTTTGTGATACAGCGCAAAGATGCTACTTTGGTAAGGCAGCGTGATTCAACATATTGCAGCAGCTGACGAATGTATTGTGACCGTATTTAATTCTACACCTGGAACAACTCCATGTGGTAGAAGCTGTTTAGGATGAGCTGGGTTCATACTAGATGCAGTAAACATCGCATGATATAACAAGTACCTCATCTAGGCGAGAAAAGCAGTTTTTGGTTCGTAGTTAGCTTTAAGTAATTTTTGTGTTTCAAATTAGAAACACGGTAATTTGTTCTTATGTGTAAATGCTTGAATATTATGATAGTTTCAACTATTGCTGACCTGGAATTTCTAGTGTCAAAATTAAGAATTCACTAATTTGATGTTCTAAGAAATCGTTAGTTACAACAACAGGTGTTACTGACGTCACTTATTTTTCTGTAGTATACTGCTGACAGATGCGTTCTTGAAAGCAATGCTTCGAACAGCTTTAGCACATCTTATGTAAATAAGAATATTTTTGTGATCATTTTTTTTAGAAACTAAAACTAGTACATGTAACTTAAAAAGGAATAACTTGAGTAGTAACATTTTTAAATGTAATCTGCCTGAACAGATCTGCACGGGTTGGAGTATCTTTGTGTAACAAGTTTACAATATACTGTAAAATGTTTGATTATGAATAATTTTGATAAACCTTAATTTAAAATTCACGAAGTAATTCAATTATTTATTAAATTTTGTTGCATTGCATTTTATTTTAAAAGAGATTCTTTTTAGTAAATTATTGGTTCAAGATTAAAGTTTTTTATTTTGATCAAATATGATCAAACCTAACCACAGAAAGCTAACATCTTTAAGAGTAAATTTTTGATGCCAACTTTATATAGAAAATATCTTTTTAATACTTCTTTAAGTATATTTGCGGGACACAAATAGTGTTCCACCTTTTTTTATTAACCTAACTATTATAATTTCTTACAGGAACAGCGTCTTATTTTATTAAGACAGGTTTTTGTCATCGAAGGCGATCTTTCTTTCTTTGGGTCTCCACGTCCGCCCTTAGAAATATGCCATGCCATTATCGTGAATAAGTCCGGACTTGGTGGCGCCTATTTGTCTGAGATTGAGTTTGACATACAAACAGATTTCGACTTACCCCCCCATTTCTCATAGCTCTACCCAAGGAATAGACCCCTAGTTATGTCGGAAGACTTCGTTTCACTAGCGCCCAACGTCTAGAGTCAGATATAAATTAGAAAAATACGCTTCACTCGCGCCCATTCGAAAAATATGTTTCATGGTTAGCGTGTCATTTTAACAGCAGCAACCCGGATTCTGTATTAATTGATTGTTTTAAATCGAGTAAACATATGTTATACTAGAAATATCATTAGTGTGCTATTTCTGTTCCAAGCTTTAGTTGGCTATTAGTATCATCATATGAGTATTAGTTTTTGGACGAATTTGACTAAACATATTTAATTTGAGCTAAGACAATGGCGCGCTTTTACAGTTTGGCGTTCATTTACTATGCCTAGGGTTACTTTAGTTTCAGTTGCATTGTACCGGGATCTCAAAATATTATTGGCTTCTTGTTTTGTGTATTAATTCGTCGCGTTAGTTCTTGATTAGTAATTATTACTTGAAGTTAGTGGACGTAGACCAGCGTAACCGGATCAATTTTTGCTCTTTGAAAATTTTCCAGGCTCCTGGGGAAGCTTTTCCGAGGATTTAAGGAGTGTATTTAACCAAGAATGTTCTAGCGAGTCAGAATCTTTTGAAATATTTTAAATTAGAGCAAGCCTTACGGAGTTACAGCTTATTTATTGCTTGGCGAATGCAATCTTTTTGCTCATTAGAATTTTTCGTAATTGCATAAGAATTTTTCGAAAGCTTAAGGCATGTATTTAATCCAAAATTTTCTGAGGAATCAGAATCGGAGCAACCCTTCCCTTACCGAGTTACAGCAAATTTGAATTTTTTCCCGGAAGTCGTTTAGCCACACACACACACACACACATAAGACACGTATTTGAACTATAAATTTTATGGCTCTTGTTGGCGCGTATTTAATATAGGGGTTTTTCTTGGAATTAGCTTTTAGTTGAGGCACTTGTCTAGACACATCCACCGAAATCTAAATTTTGAAGAAACGAATAACAAAATTATGACTGTTGTGTTTTGCTGCGACAAAATGTTTATTTGTCCAGACAACCCCACGGGGAGGTCATTTTATTTTTGTTCGCCAGGATAAGAGAGAGTTTAGGGATTGCGGAAGAAAAGATGTTGAAAGAGACTTACAACCACTATATACATAATACAAAAATTCAAAACTATGTAAAATCTAACGCTCTATGCCTCCATGCATATGATTGACGTGCTGCCGGGGATGACGTAGCTCTTGTCATCTTCTACCGATAAACTAATCTTATTAATAAGCTGTGTATAAAGGTCGTGTTTTTTAATCAGTATGCATACCATAGTATACATAAGGGCATAGCTGTTATTAATCACTACATCATAAAAGTTATCAATACCTATTCTTCGAACCACACTTTTACTAACACCTTTAACTCTTCACAAAAAGTCTTTTTTATTTAAAATGCAGTAAGACTTTGCTCCACTTACTACGAATTCCCGTACAATTTCACCAATAAACTTGTCTTTGGACTTCCCCACTTTTTTGTTCACTAACGGAATATTGTACTTATTGTTTACGGAGTAATCACAAGTGTCAAAGTGTTCAATGTTTGCACTAATATTTTTGTAAAACTCCACTGTTTCTACGCTATTACCAAAAAGTCGGTGTCTGTATATAGGAGTTTGATTGGGTTATCATACAAAGATTTCGTGGCTCCGTAGTGAAACTTATACATTAAACTTTTAGATGAGTCTAAAATTCCGCACACGTGGGCTTGAAATAGCCGATTTTTACATTGTTATTTTGGATGTTAACCAAATCCTCCCCATATATAGTACAACTGTTGAAATTTGATCGAACGATTGGTTTGCTCGTGCACAAAATGTTACTGCAAACCTCACACCGGATAATCATTTTGACATAAACACGGTTTTCGACGTTCTCCATTGTTTTCCCGAATATCGCATTGTTTGTTTGTAAGTTTATAAAGGTCTTTTCAAAAACACTTTTAGCCAAAGTTCTGAGACCAGTATTAAGTTCGATATAAGGTTTCAACCACGGAGATTGGTTGAATTCCAATACCCGGTGGATAGCTTTAAGTTGAATACCATACCTTAAACACTCGTGTAGGTTGCGATACTGAATTGTGGACTTGTTTTAGTCCCGGAGGATTGCAAGCAGTTTTGGTGTTTTTGACGTTGCTACTGGAGGCGCTACATTTTCAGGACAAAATGATAGATCGTTGCGTGCATAGTGTAGAATTGCAGGGTATTTCAAGTCTACCTCTAGGATATACTCTTTTTCGCTGGTTGCTGGTATATTGAATATGTCTTCTATAAGTTGGGCTATTTCCTCTTTATCCAGCCATTTATAGCTGCTCATGGGTAGTTGCTGCGACATGACCCACCCGAACAAGTTGTTTGCATTTACATAAGTTAAGTACGTAGAAAGCCGTATCTGATGTTCACTTTAATGAAATGACGTACTCCTACATCTCTAAACAACTCTAGTTTTACTCTTGTATGTTTAAGCATGGCACCCCAGCTTATACTTTGAGCCGATATGTATTGGCAATAATCCAGATCATAAGTTATTTTGCAGACGCTACGAAAATTCTCAAAAATCCCTGCTAATAACAGGATATCGGTCTTGAGATACTGATCACTGTACTCGCCCAGTGTTTGAAAATTGCATGTTTTCCATACTTCTTCTGCATGACCGTGCTCGGCACACGTCATTCCCGTAGATGTCGAATCATTAAAATATGCATCTTGCGGTAGTAAGATTGCCCCGTTCAATACAGATTCGTTGGTAATATAACTGTAGTAAGAAACATCTTTCCGTGTTACCAATCCAAATCCTTTTTTCTTTTTCTTCAGAAAAGCATTTACGTATCTCCACAAACTGTAATGGTTCGAGTTTCAGACTTAGCTTGTCCAACGACGTAGGCATAAATCTTAAAGAATTTATAAATTTTAGTTGAAACGTAGAATTATCTGCTTCATCTTGTCGATTGTCATCATCATCATCATCATTTAACTCTGGTTCTTCTTCATATATTCTTTCGTTTTAGTGAAAGAAATAAATCGTTCTTTATTGTTAGGAATTACTGTAACTCGCTCTCTCTCACATCTCAACTCTTTAACAGTAAAGTAGGAGTTACACCCACTAAGATTGTGGAATATTACTGGAATGAATTGTGGTACTTTATAGCTGATGTTGCAATGAGCATGCACAGAACATTGTAGTACCCCGTTAAATGATT
The DNA here is from genome assembly GCA_036346225.1 of Platerodrilus igneus. NCBI lineage: Eukaryota > Metazoa > Arthropoda > Insecta > Coleoptera > Lycidae > Platerodrilus > Platerodrilus igneus. The sequence continues at coordinate 731,774 of JARFIW010001130.1, forward strand.
GTGGTCCGTTACTTTATCGTCACCTTCTTACAAATTTCGTAGTCAATTGAACCATAAAATTGTCGTTTTTCGATCGGTGTTTCATTGGAACTATCTGGAACGTTAGTTTTTAGAATTTCTCCAATAGTCTTGCTTCTTCCTTCAACTTCTTCTCTTCTGTAAGGCTCAAATTTGTTTAATGATTAAACGTATGAGCATTTTATATAATATGCGAAGCCGCACGGTTGATGTTCCTGGATATTATTTGTAAAAGAAGTAGACGCATTTGGAGCTGCAGAATCTACCAGTAGCGACGTTTAGAACACCAAAACTGCTTACAACTCTCCAGTACAAAAACAAGTACACAATTCATTATCGCAACCTACAGCAGTATTTACGAAATGGTTTTCAACTTAAAACTATCCAACCCGCATTGTAATTCAACCATTTTCCGTGGTTGGAACCTTATATCGAACTCAATACTGGGCTCAAAACCTTTCGAAAAGAACCTTTATAAACCTATGAACAATGTGGTAATCGGGAAAACAATGGAGAAAGTCGATAAGTGTGTTGATGTCAAGATTGTGGCGCAGTGAGGAGCTTGCGGTAACAAGTTGTGCGCGAGCAAACCAATTTATCGATCAAATTTCAACAGTTGTACTATAAAGGGAGAGGATTTGGTTATCATTCAAATGAACAGAGTAAAAGTCACCTGTATTAAGGCCGCGTATGCAAGATTTTCAATGATATACTTATCTATATCTTAAAATATTTAGATGATAACCAAATCCAACTCCTATATACAGATACCGATTCCTTGGTATATAGCGTAGGAATAGTAGACTTTTACAGAGATATTAGTTCAAACATTGACAATAAGTACAATATTCCGCTAGTGAACAAAATACTCGTAGTATGGGAGAAGTTGAAAAACAAGTTTAATGGTGATATGGTACGCGAATTCGTAGGCAGTAAAGCAAAGTCTTACTACATCTTAAGTAAAAAAAACATTGTGAAAAGAACTAATGGTATTAGTAAAAGTTCTATGCAAAAGATCGCTATCGATAATGTAGTAATTAATAATACCGATGCCCTCATGGATACGATGGTATACATACGGATTAAGAAACACGACCTTTATACACAGCTTATTAATAAGATTAGTTTATCGGGAGAAGATCACAAGCGTTACATCATCTACGAGAGCAAGTTAACAGTTCCTTTTAGAACTAAATTTCGTCGCTTTGTTATTGTGTACGGGAGTATTTAAGTGAAAACCGAAGAAAAGACGGTGGACCGTAGTCCGGCACCTGGGTGTAGGTAGCCGGCGACGAATTGTTTTTGAACATTGCAAAATAAGTAGACCAGAAATTTCAAGTAAATATGTATAGCGGAATTTATATTCTCGTTGGTCGGACATCGGACAATGACATCAGTAAATAAATGGGCAATAAACGGATTTCGCTCTTTAATTAAATTTGGAATTTAAATATAGATGGAATGGGATGAAATACTTGTCGATTAAGGAAGAAAGGTAAATTATTTATGTTCACGGATAAGCTTAATAAAAAAAAATTACGTGGAATTTAACTGCGAAAACCGTTTGGGATTTTGGCTTTGTTGGCGATTTATAAATATGTATATGTGCAATTCTAAAAACAATGTTTGAATGGTTTGTAGTTATTTGATAGGAAATTAATGCATCGGTAGATAGTTATTCTGTTGGGCCATGATAGAACAACAGAGCAAGTTTTGTTTAAATTTAAGTATAATATTTTCGGAAAAAAAAGTTTGAAACTTTTATAACTTTAAGAAAAGCGTGCGTATTAATTCTAACGGCAAGCCTTATTTGTATGATGCATTGATAGTTATTTTTTGTATAAAAATTTAGTACTTGTAATGGAGTAATGTTACTTTAAGTTTTTTTTGTTGTAATACTTGGCCAATTTGGTGTTAGGAGATTAGGTTTGTTTTGCAAATCAGTATACGCATATCTGTATTTCCAGAATTTACTCTGAATAGAGTTTAAGCGCTGGAAGATTTTTATTTGAACTTATAATACAATGTAGATATTTGTGAATAGATAACAAGTCACCCCAATCATAAAGCCTTATTTGGGCGAAACCCTTTAATTAAAAAATTTCTTTATCTTTACAAAAAATTAATAGACATTTTTAAGGTTTGCGAAAGAAAGATTAAGTACGGGAGGGTAAATTTTAGGACACCGAAAGCGAAGAGATGTAACCGGAATAATCGCCTTCCAGATGGCGAAAATATATAAGGGATTATTGGAACAAGAAATTTTCGCGCCTTTTACTTTCGACAACCAGTAAAGCTTTTCATAGAAACCCACTTCCGCACCACTGTAGTTAACCGGTACACCCTTAAAATTGTTATGGGTTTCCCGCCCCTTCAAGGCAAATCAAATACGTAACGTAACGTCATTTTGATCCTTACATGTGATTTTTCAATGCTCCACCCGAAGATACTACATTGGCCAATAAGCGAGTTTTTTTTTACCTGGAAAATCTGGAAGGTAGGGATCTTTAACGTGCGTGACAACACTCACACACGGGACTTCCATTTTACCTCTCATCCGAACGAGGGTGGATTTTTGTGAAAAATGCTCGCCTAACATTTTTCAAGCGGACCGTGTTGGGATTCGAACCCGGGACCTTCGGAGTAGCCGTCATTTTTATTCGCAACACATGTTATACAGAAGTTGATCGTAAGTTATATAATTATATTACTGTTATATCTCTTAATAAAGGTATTCACGCCACAGGACAACCGCCACGTTATAATTAGCCCCCAGATACAAAAATTCTAATATATTTGAATTGACATTAATTAAAAGAATTTTTTAGAATAATTTATATTTTGTCATATGTTGATGTTTGACGATTTTACTGCGTGCCAGTAATTTTTTGAGCCCTAGGTAATAAAGCATTTTAAAACAATGTTTTGCTTCTTTCCCGGAGCCGCTCATGTCCATGTGGATCTTATAGCATTTTGTACGTTGCTGACTTTATATTTATGGGTATGGAAGATTACTTAAACCATGCAACAAGATTCGACATAAACCTCATATCTTGAAATTATGTTTGTTAGCGATCAGTATGCTACCTTATCTAACTCTGCCATATAATCAAAAACGTTTAGCGACCATTAAGCAAATGAACCGACAAATTGCATTTCTTGCCTCGCCATTGTCTTCTCCGCAGATTGTGCTTTCAATGTTTCATGAAGCTCCAACAAAAACAAGAGCGATCTTTTTGCCTGCATTCAACACCGGAATACGTATTTATTCAAATAATAAATGCTGCTGTCACGTTTACATTTGCTTTTCAATTCGGTAAGAGCTGTACAAGTAATGCGCAGGGCTACAAAATGACAATAATTTAATTTGGCCATTAAACTAGATTCCAAGTGTTTCGCAGCAACCGAAACATTTAAGGGATGGAAATATATCACAAAAGTGCTTGCTGGGGTGATTTATAGCATTCATCATATTCAAGTTTTATGACCTGTACTGCTCGAATTTGGGGTTATGCGTTACTTAACAGCTCAACGTAAAAATAGCAATTGAAATATGTGAATGAGGAACAAGGTGCCATTGAAATAATGCGAAAGCTTCTACAGAAAGTAATGTATTACACAATATTCACCATTTTGCAACGCTACACGGACAATGCATTGGTATCAAGTTACTAGGAGTAATTATTATTGTATCCACTTTTACTAAAACATGAATAATAAAACTATTACTATAAATATTAAGATAAATCATCAAATAAATAACAGCGAAAAGATAATTTTTGAATGAGATGTTAATAGAGACTTAGAAAGTAGAAAATTGGCTAATACAGAGAATGAATATGAGCTATAATTAAGTAGCAATGGTTTCTATAAATGAATCAAAGGACTTACACGTCAAGAATTTTATAATGGTAAATTAATATCTTGGTGTATAGATTAATTTTTATATACGTGATGTGTATGATGAAATAGTATCAACTATTATACTAAAATTTCAGACCACTACTTGATTTTATTAACAATAACATCCCTTAGCAGTACCATAGAAATACAGTAGAACAATAGAATATTTTAAATGAAAAATTAGTTAACAGGTACGTAAGTAAAATAGACTTCCAGACATGCATGATGAATTATAGAGAAGTTGTATAACAATGTCGTCATACATTTCATGAAGTGTATAAAAATTCTTAGACTACACGACAGGTAGAATCCATAAGATGCACTGAAACCGTAGATATGAGAAATTTTGGATGTCAAGATTCTTAATAGAGTTGATAATAATAAAAAGGGATTACTTGTTTATTAAATAGTGAACCTCAAGATTAGAACATGATAGGAATAAAATACGCGAAATACAGAATTGCACAAATACAAAGATATAAAAGAAAAAACCCAATTTATTTAAACAAACTTAGCACGGCATTCAATAAAACAAAACAAAAGTGGTTGTTACGGTAATCTGCGCGAAAAAAAGAAAGTAGTAAAGTAAGCAAAGGAAATAGCACGTAACAAAAAAGGGAAATCGAAAGAAGTAATGCCGTGCTAGCTATATCGTCGTAGGGTGGGCCGGGTGACACAGAAAAATGGAAACCTCAGGAAAGAAAATTTATTTACAAACCCTTAAGAAATCAGCTTGTTATAACAAGAAAACCAACTCGCATAGAAAACAACATTTATCCAGCATATTCCGAAGTATTTACATAGTGAAAAAATTTTCGTAAAAATAATTAATACCTTTCTCTGATTACTTTAATCTAATTTTCTACCTTAATCCTAATATTTATATAAGGACAAATTAAAAAAATATAGGGAATGGTTTTTTTTCAGTCACTACTCTCTATCCTAATATTTACATAAAACGCAAATTAAAAGAAATTTATGTGGTGACTCGCTTACTTCACCTTCAATCTTGCTATTGATGTAAATAACAATTAAAATAGTCATACTAATCCTGTACTTACATATTATCCACAAGTAATTCTTGATAAGTAATTATAAAAAAAATAATGATAAACTACAGTATTTAAGAAAGAATCTTTCTACGGGTGGAAATGCATTTTTCTCGTGGCTGAAGAAAAATATTAGCAAACGGACACTTTAACATAGTGTATTGTAAATTTTTTATAAAGTTAGAAAATTATATTTTATAATTACTACCCGAATATGAAAATCTGTCTTTATTGGTAAATTCCGCCAGTTTTAGTGAAATGAGTTTAATTTCAACACCGTAGTACCTCCATTTTCGATGAGCACCTGAAGAAACTTAACAAAAAGTCAGACTCAATTCATCCTGTTGTAGGTTAACAAAGCGACATCGAAAAGAAATACGAATTCTTAACGCTTGGCCGGACGTTCCGTCGCGGACCAATAACCAGTTATAGTCAACATCTGCGAAACAATATGGCACATTATATCAAAATCGTTTCTTGGAAAGCCAAGTGAATCAAATTCAGAGGAAGTAACATTGAACAGAGTAACTCTTCACATTCCTTGACCAATAGCTAGTAGTAAATCATTATCTAACCTATATATATATATATATATATATATATATATATATATATATATATATATATATGTTACGTAGTGATGTGTTGCGTTAGTTGTAAGTAAATTAGCACCAATTGCAGTAGATAATTTAATTGTTAGAAAAATTTTCTTTCTAAGTTTTCCCACTAAATTCTTTATAATAAATGTTCCTTTTAAAATTAGAAAAAACTTAACTATTGCTTTTTACAGGAAATTTAATGTAGTTTACGAAAATGGGATTGTCTATCCTTTATTTGCAGTAGTAGCTGAGAAATTTAACTTCAATTTCAAAAAGACGGGTTGTTAAGAGAAAACTAAACAAAATCATATATCCTAAATAAAATGAGATATGTTGAAAGCCATATTAACAATTTTTGTTGCAAATTAGTTGTACTATTACCGTGTTCATTTTTGTACAAACGTTGCCATTCAGTCTGTATACACACACGCTGAGGGTATAAGGTATGTGCGTATTGTACTCTCTTGTATGCGCTATTGAAAAAGGTTAAAACTTGCTGTAAGTATGAGAAACTACAAATTATTTTTGACTGACAGTAGAAAGCACTAGCTCTCCCTCCATGATTTTTTTAAAAGATTAAACAAACCTCATTTCCTTTCAAAATTAAATTTTTTTTAAACATATATACAGATTGTTCTACACTATGAATGAGTACCGTAGTTTCCATACTTGCAATAGTCCTTACCATTTTTAAATATCTATACCACTTTAAAAACACAAACGTAGCTTTTCTTCAAACATCAACAATATATATAGCTGCGAATATTCGGGTACAACCGCCCTGACCAATATAGGTATGAAATGAATGCTTATTTAATAAAAAATGAGAATTCTTACCTATTGGGCCTGTTTTATTTTGCTAGCTCAGCGATAAATATGCTATAGATTTTATGAAAATGAAATAAAACAAAGAAATAAATCTCAAAAAATGTTTATGAACAATCCCGTATACACTCAAAAATATCTTTCTATTACACTCATTATATAAGTAATCTACTTCACACACAGATATACATAACGCTTATAAATTCAGTTTACAGTTTAAGTTTAGAAAGAAACTATATTGTATTACTATCACGACTTACGTAGCAATACAGTTTTCACCTAATCCTTGTTAATAATTGGAGAACTCCAAAATATTTCATATGGAAGTCCCAAAATTTTCTTTAAAATTTTCATGGATAACTTAAATATTCTTATATTATCCCATTTTAATGTAGTTAATCAACGACTTCGAGCAGAAATTTTTGTAAGGGCCAAAGTACCACGAACTCTGAATTCAAAATTGCTAAAATGAAAGAAACTATTTATTTATAAATAATTTTTATACGAAAAATAAAAAATTATCCTAGCCTGATCTACTTAATAATATGCAAAATTGCCTGATCTACTTAATAATATGCAAAATGATCTTTTTAAGTTTAAAACAAAGTTATACTTGCGTTTTGGGTCGTCAAATTCTTGCTGATACTCTTATCTTTATGATCACCTGTATTTGGTTATAATTGCCATTTAACAGATTGTTTCCATTGTAATTAACTGCATCGAAAAGTTTCTTGTTTCAAATTTTTAGAGATCCATCCTAATTAATTTTTATAAATCGGAATATGTTGCATCAGTCATGGAAAGTACCTTTTATTTTTAATATATAAAAATACCTGGCGACCTTGCACAAAGATACGTTATTATCTATATTGAAGGGATAAATTGTTGTTGCACTCCATTAAATTAATTATGTATCAGTCATCGAATGTCTTATAGTTCTCATATACCTTTGCGACCTTTCTTGCAACCTTTTTCGAGCCTTATTTAACTTGACTTCAAACTTCTCATCTTGAGACAGAACATCCCATTTTCTATTCGGATGAAAAGTTTTAATTAATGCAATTGGCGATTCCTCAGTAACCGTATGAGGTGCATGATTGATGTATCTCTCGACTTTGGCCACATTATTTTTCCAACTTTTGTATTCTTGAAATGACGTCATTCTTAGAAATTTGCATGTCTCTTGAATGAATCTCTCCGCTGGATTACCTTGCGGATGCCGGAGAAGATGACTCCTACCTTTTGATCATTCCAGTGAGATACGAATCTAGCATTGTTGAAGTATATGGCGTTGTCGGCCAAAATCTTCTTGAATTTCCCACTTCGTGAATAAATTGTTCTAATTTTTCAATAGTCCCTACAATGTTACAATCTTTTGTAGGAAACTATCTCGAATATTATGAAAAGATGCCAATTATGACTAGAATATGCCTGTTTCGTTTTCAATAGGTACAAAATGACTCGGATAGTCTAATGTATTTAATTCATTAATATAACAAATACTTGATATTGTGTCGAAACTATAGAGCAATTTTAACTTAGGCTTCATCATTCCATAGACAGTCCTCGTCTTCTTCACTAACTATATTGATAACCAACGGTATTGTATCTTCATAGTCAAATGCTACTTCTTTATCCCACCAGAGTAATATCTCTTTTTCTATATGGCGGATTGTGTTTGGCCACATATCAGGTGTAACAATCGCAAGAGCTTCCCTCCATGTAGCTAGATAATCCCTATAATAACTTTTTGCTCTACCCCAAATGTGTTCTATGAAATTAAAAATACCCCGTATGACGGTAGCGTTCAGCCATTTTATCAGCTGTAACTTTAGGCTTATTCCTAGAAATACAACAATAAAAAAGGCTATGTAAAATAATATAACTACCTGTTTCACAAATGTTATTAAATCACATTTTAGCATTGTGCTATCATAACACATATTATTCTCTTGTAGCCACTCTTGAATATAAGCTTTTTTCCGGGAACCCGTTGGTGTCTAATTGATTTGCGTACTATGGTAGCTAGCATTGTCCTTTACGGTAGTAGATGGCTTGCTTAGATTAATTAAAAGCTGATATTCAAACTAATATAAAAAGTTGTCTTGATTCATATCGTGCTGATAGTCGCCCTCCGTGGTTTTGGAAGCATAGACGAGTTTGGCATTAAGAATAGAGCCCTCTTCACACCCAGCGTGAAGAGCTATATGCCTAATAAAGAAACGCATACCTAGCAAATCTTATACTTCTATAATTATTTGTCCTAGCGTTCACCACCAACAGTAAGCTTTTTAACATTTAAAGGGTAAGAACTGTGCTACGATTTTGCAATAATGCCGTTTTTAAAAACTAGCTCTCATCAACAAATACAAACTGCCGTAACCCTTCTGCTTTAGCTTGAAGTTTTCAAAATATCAACTTGTTTGAAACGACGTGAGGCACTTCTATTAATCCACGACAGGATTGTTTTTGTTATATTGAAATCAGATATCCTTTAAAATTGTCCACAAAGAAGTTGTATTTCCTTTAAATATGTCTTGTTTATAAAGAGTTTTTGTAGCATTATTACAGTAATGTTCTTCTCGGAAATACAAGAAATTATTTGCTTTTTTGAAAATTAATGACTGATTTTATACATCTGGAAGATTATATTTCAAATTGGATCTTTGTCGAAACCATCTGTATCAACGACAGGTTTCTTGCGTGGACGTATTTTTTTGATGAAAACTTCGTAGCTGTGTACACGAATTTTTTTTAATAAAATCCAAAAACAGAGAGTATTTTCATGTAAAAATAATATAGTAGTTAAAAATATAAAAAAAATTACAGCAGGACACTTTCGGCGTTAGCTATATTCGGTGCCATTGTCAAGTTATTTTATAAACTTATATTCCATCAAAATAATTCAATAAATAGAGGTGATTTAAATTATTAAACTAATATCACATAATAACAGACTAGTTAACAAATTGATTGTTCCAATAAATATCGATTACATCTTGTGTGCGTCGTTGATAAAGTCGACTTTAAAATTTTCATGAATAATTAAATATTCGTATATTACTCCATCTCAATGTAGTCGTTCAACGACGTTGGGCAAAATGTTTTATAAGGATTTTAAAACCTCGAGCTCTGATCTCAAAATTGTTATAATGAAGCTATCCATTTACAAATAAATTTTATACAAAGAATAAAAACTTATCCTAGCTTAATCGGTTTAATACTACACAAAACTCCTGTTAAGTTTAAAACAAAGTGATACTTGCACTTGGGTCGTCGAATTCTTACTGATAGTCTAATCTTTATGATTACCTGTCTTTGGTTATAATTGTCATGTAGCAGATCGTCTCCATTGAAGTAACAGCATCGAAAATTTTTTTGTTCTAAATTTTTAAATCTCCATCTTAAGTAATTTTCATACGTCGAAATATATTGCATTAATCTTGTAAAGTACCTTTCATTTTTAGTAGATGGAAATATCCGGCGACCTTGCACCAAGATATTTAAAAATTACTTGAATTAGTTACACAATCTCTAAATAAGCGCGTTTCAAAAAGGATGCAATCTTAAGATCAAGGAGATAGAAGTTGTGGTTGGGGCAATGTCATTTTCGTCTCGCCGTAGGCAATATTGAACTCAAGGTTAATAGCTTGCAACAGTTGTAATATTCTCCATATGCACGTGCTATGAATTCGACTATACTGTGACTACCAAGTGGTATTCTGCGGACGAACGTGTGTTTATTACTGAGACTTTTTTTATGTTTAAATCTTATAAATATCTGAAAACGACTTTAGTTACAATTTACAATTCTACACTTCCTAATAAGTCGACAAAAAGTATAAATCGATCATCACTTTTGTGCGTGGAAGTTTGACAGGACGTGAAGGAAAGTTTAATTTACTCACTCTGAAAACCTTTACAGGCAGGCCCTTCATTATTCACTACCTTCAGGGCTACCATAAAATTAAATGTGAGTACCCATCGCATCGCCGTCGTTCATGAACTGAAGAAGTAAACTACGGAAAGTGCCGATTGATTCTTTTGCTCATGATAACGATATTGAAATTTTGGATGGTGTTGATCTTAGCGATGGAACGTGGTTTCACTTGGATCGCTACATTAACAATCAAAACTGCCGAATATGGAGTGCTGCAAATTCCCATGCTTTTAGTGAATGACCGATACACGTGTATAGAATTGGTGTTTAATGTACGATTAGTAGGCGCCGTGCCATAAGACGTTTATTTTTCTACAAAGCTGTGGATAGTGTGGTTTCGCAACTTTGTTCAACAGTTTATTGTAATGTTAGAATTAATCGATCTAGTTTCAACAGGAATATGCAACGTGCCTTACTGCTCATGCGACGCTAGACATGCTAGAGCGGAAAGTGATGTGAGATGATGTGCGCATTAATGACAAACTTTAATCGTTCCCCATTATTTTTCATATATAGCCATTTTAAGTAGTCCCTGTACAGCATTTCAGAACAAAAAAATATGAAAACGGCCATGTTATGTAAAAAAGTAAGTTATTGTAAAAAGTGAAGTACGTCGTGGGCTTTGTCAAACGATACTATAAAAATTACTTCAGTTTAATCTTCTATACCTTTAGATTCGAGTAACTGCACTGTGAATATTGTGCTTGCGTTAAGCGCCCTATAAGAAGTTTAAAATGGTTTTGGCAAGACGCCAATGTAGTGTATGTGGAGATAAGGTTGTATTAAAAAATATCAGCCACATTATCTGATATATTACACCAAAAGCATCTCGATGTGCTGATAAAATCATAATAAAGTATCGAAGTTTATACCAAGGGTATTTTAACTGCATATTTCAGATGTAGCCTTGGATATGTAATTTCTTACTAAATCAAAAACAGGGCGGCATATAAATGAATTATTAAACACTTTAATCTGAAACAATATAAAGCAATAGCTTCTAAAGTATATAGCTTATTTACTTTTTATCTCTCCTTATTATCACTTTACAATGTTTTCGTAAATTTGCAGGCTGACTTAGGAAAGCGAAGACGTGAACAGAAATGACTATATCCTTCAATTCTGTGAGTAATTGTTTTTATTCCAGTGGCGTAGAAATTTTGTTTACGGAACACAGTTACTCTACTGTTCTATTGCAGCAACTTTTGCTTCTAAAGAGCTTTGTCAGACAGTACTTTATTTCATAGAGCTTGCAACATTCCTTTGGACATTTCCATTTTAGAATCAAAGTTTATTTTGTATTGTGGAAAATTTTAAAACATGACTTTATTATTATCCATCTTGTGGAAAAAATTTATTTAATGTCAGTCCTAAACCTAAGAGAAATTTGAAATATATGACTATATAAAATCAAATTATTTTAAAAGATTGGAATGAGTTATAGAGATAGACGGATAGTATATTGCTTATACAAAGAGCAAACAGCAGTAATAGAATTAGAGCAAGAAAGTAGAGGAGTAAATATTAGGAAAGGGATGAGACAGGGATGTGCCTTATTCCCATTAATTTTTAACTTGTATATAGAAGAGGCAATGAATACTGTCAAATGCAGGAAGACATTTGGAATTAGTATGCAGGGACAAAAAATTGATATGCTTAGATTTGCAGATGATATAACGGTATTAGCATCTAGCAAAGAAGAGTTAGAAGCTGCCCTCAATGAAATGGAAACAGTTCCAACGGAGAGATATGGTATGAAAATTAACAAAAATAAAACTAAAGTTCTAGTATGCAAAAGAGGGGGAAATAAATCAATAACAAGAATACAAATAGGTAGCGAGAACTTACAAGTGGTTAAGGATTTCTGCTACCTAGGAAGTCAAATAACGCAAGATGAGAAAATCACAAAAGATATAAAACAAAGATTAGCACAAGCTTGTGCTACATTTAACAAGAAAAAGCAACTACTGTGCTCAAAGACCACAAACATAGAAACAAGGAAAAGATTGCTTAAAACATATGAGTGGAGCACAGCACTGTACGGTTGTGAAGCCTGGAGAGTAGGAGAAGCGGACAAGAAAAAGGTAGAAGCTTTTGAAATGTGGTGCTACAGACGTATGATGAAGATATCATGGACAGACAAAGTTAAGAACGAAGAGGTACTAAAAATGGTAGGGAAAGAAAGAAATATGTGGAAAACAGTAAAAAATAGGAGAGGAAGGATGATAGGCCACATACTAAGACATGAGGGAATAGAAATAGGAAAAAAGAGAAGTAGAGGTAGACCTAGGTTAGACTACTGCACACAGATAGTGAAAAATGTAGGTTTTCAGAATTTCAGGGATATGTGTAGGCTAGCTCAGAACATAAATAAGTTGAGGTACAAGTCCAACCAGTTTCAAGACCTAAAACCCAATAAGGAAAAAATAAGTGCTCTTAGATCTGATGATTATTATGAACAATTACAGGTGTTGGTTGTGAAATATTTTCAACTAATGTCGATTGTGCGAAAGGATAAATTGGAAAAACTATTAATTCGACAAAGGTTTAAGTGTTGGGGTACTTGGCAGGCAAAGGCTGCTTCCCCTCCCTTAACTTACCACTGAATATCGGGGCAATAGGGTATATAACTGTAAAACAATAGAAGGTGACCGAACTGCATCAAACAAAAAAGAACAGCAGCTATGTTCAAAGTCAACGAACATAGATACAAGAAGAAAATTGTTCAAAGCATAGTGTGGAGCACAGAGGAGTACGTCTATGAAATAGGGGTAGTAGGAAAAGCAGACAGAAAGAGACAGAAGCCTTCTGGAATGTTGTGCTTCAGATGTATGGGGATGGTAGCATGGACAGATAAAGTTAGTAACAAATAGGTTGTAGAAATAGTAGAGAAATAAAGATATTTGTGGAACACAAAAAAATAGGAGAAATAGAAAGACAGGATACGTTCTAAGGCATTTCTGAAAAATAGTGCGGGATATATTACAAGCAGAGACAGGAAAAGAGAGGTAAAGGTACACTGAGATCAGATAGATGCAGACTGTGCAAATTTCAGGGAAATGTGTGGGTTGGTTTAGACTAGAAAATAATGAGGGTGCGCGTTCAACCAGTTCTAGGACTGAAGACCTATTGATGATAATGATTTTAAACTTGGTGCCATTTAATTTTATTTAATAGTTTCTGTGGTAGGAAAATTTTAATAATTCATTTTTTACTATCCTAGAGGGGTACAGTTACTCATTAGTTTAAGGTCTTAGACAATAAACAAAATTCCTTCAATATGTGTATATCATATGCCTAGAATCTTCACAAAGACCAGGGTCTTTGTGGTGGTCTAAATGTTATGTAATTGAGTATATTTTCAATTGGTCACGTATTTCATTAAAATTCTGCTGATCTACATTTTTTCTTGGTACCTACTATCATTAGGTTCTGTAAATTAATGCGCTTGCACAGTTTAAATTTACAGAGGGGGTGACCTTTTTTGTGTAAGCAAAATCGAAAGTAATGCTGAAATGTTAGCAATGTCATTACAGATGTTGCAAACAAAATTAAAATTTATCAGGGACTTTATTTTTATTATTCGGCGTAAACAAATAATTGAATTTAACCACTATTGAAATGCTCATATAGAGGATTTTTAATGACTCACAGAAGGGTTAAGAATGCTACAGAAAAGTTGCCGATCCTAAAAAAATCATTGGGGATGTTTATTTAATAAGAGCCGAAGTTCTACAGAAAAGAAAGATGAGTGCACACAAACAAAGATTGATGGGTCTTTTTTATATTCAGTATTTTTGCTTTGGTATTTATCTTTTATATAAATCTTTTTACATTATTTGGAACCTCTAATTCTGATATAAAGTGTACGTCGAAGGTAAATAAATTATTTGTTTTTCTGTGCAACCACAGGTTGTTACGAAAAATTTATGTTACGAATATCGTAGCCCCACTTTGAGTCTATCAGAAATTTGGCTACAATCTAGAATTAAACTGAAGGGAAAAGAAATGAATGACCGGACTCAATCGGCGAGTAGGCGGGGTTTTACAAGTCCAAAATAAAGAAATTGCCTGAAATAAAAAAATTAAAAGTGCGTTTAACCTGTAATAAAAATTAACACACTAATTTATAACAGCAAAGTACATTGTTTATTGTATGAAATTGCATGTAACTTAACGATTTCACCAACCATAGAACATACCAACCGAGAAAATATTTACAATTTACAATTTATAATTGCAATTAATGTCCTGTACCCTTGGGATTATTGAAAACATTTTCTTCCACCCCAATTGACAGAACTCGCAAATGAATTCTAGATATAAATAGGATATCTATATATAATAGTAGCAAGTCAGGAATTTCTTTCTCTCAGATGTACAAATAGTAGAGTAAAAGAAATTCTTGCTTGTATATATCACGGTCTTCAGATACACAAGTAAACAAACGGGATACGTCCAAACAGCACTCGGGAAATTCTTTCTTGGTACTTATATATGATAATCTTTAGATAAGTAGGCAAGCAAATAGGACCCATCCAAGTAATTATGTAGTTAAGAAACACTCACCCGCGCGCCCAAGTTGATGCGTTGGTCACACCTTCCCCAAGAACAAAAAGAAACAGTTGGACACAGGACGTCGCGAGAGGTGCATCCTTCCTACAAAAGAAGCGGTAACTACTCCATTAGTCAGGGGTCAATGTAATGAACGGTTATACCCACCGGAGAAAGCTGTAACAGGTACAATTAAAATTAGATCATTTACGAAGAAAGGTACATTTTTAAAACTGAAAGCACTTACCACACAACGGCGTGCACAAAATTTTTGTAGATAACGAAATAAGGTAACGACAAATATTCTTTATGGTATAGCTGCAGAGAGAATAATCTAAGGAACTCATTTTATAGTTAAATTAAATTCAATCCCAGCGTTATCAAACATACAGGCGTTAATAGAAACTCTAAACAATTTTTATCAGAGAAGTGTGATCTATTATTTCAAAGAATCTTTAGGATTTGGTATTTTAAGAATTAATTATCCACTATAGTAATATGCACCAAGACGACGGATGCTTAAAACAAGGTACCGATTATTTAAATTATAGAGGAACTTTCCATTTGGCAGGAAGTAGGTTTAAATGGAATTGTAGTAAAGCTTACTTATTGTCGCAATGTTTCATGTACAGGGTGGTGCATGAGCAGCAAAAACAAAATCTATACGAATGAATAATGAAATAAAATGGCGTAAGGTTTAGTACACCGTTGAAAGGTGGACGTAACAAGGTGGATGAATAATCTAATGTTAATTTTTCTCTGTCTCAGTAAAATGTGTACCCACTTAAATATTTTGGGACTGTACAATATTGAAACAGTTTGATGTAAATATAGTATATAGTGATATAATTGTTATTTTTAATAATTTCTCATACAAGGGAAACAAAGTCTCCAGCAGCTAAATGTACTTGCCTTAGTTAATTTACAGACACCTTATTGTACTTCTACAAAGTACTTTATTAGGGTGTGGTAGAATTTATATTTGTCATCGTTTGGAGCAAATTATACTAACACAGTGGAGTTCGGTGAAATCCGTTTTTCGATTTCATGCTGTAGTAACCTGTATATCGGGGGCTACTTTAAAGAGAGTACCAAAACAAAGGAAAAATCATGGTAGCACCTAACCACTCACCAACGCAAATAGGTATTCCTCGACAATAGTTATGTAGACCTTTCTACGCACTTACTTTCTCCTTCCGTTGAGTTAGTTTGTAACCACTATCATTGCGTTTGTAGTCGAGTTCTGTAGTAACTTTCTAAATTGTAGAATTTAGGTGAGGTATTTCACCACTTCTCTGCGAAGTAGCTACCTAAGATTCTCTATCGAAACCGCCTGTAACAAACTAACCATAGGTGTATCCTAGTTTCAAAGCAAACATTGAAAACTTGTAGCTCATACTGCCATTGTTTGATAAATCTTAGAGTCACTGAAGCAGAGGTTTTGATTTCGTCAGCTAAGTAGGATATCACAATGAAAAGGATTTAATTTGAAAAAGTTTGCACCGCTACTTTCTGTAACACTTATGTCGGGAACGTCGTCGCTGAAAAATAACTACAACAGCGTTACTAATGCAATCTACAAATATTTTAAATGTCTATTAAGGAACTACGCTTACCATCATTAAAATAAAACTGTGATACAAGTAAACAGGTAAGTGTTTAAAGCGCGTCTATGAAGATTTACTGAACACAAAGTGGAGTTCCATTAACGTTATAAGTGCTTTAAAGACTCTTGAAATAGCGCGTCATTATACATTCTATTAGTGTAAATGTACCATAACTCGTAATTACAGCATAACCAAAAAACTGAAAGACTGTAGCTATATAGTTGATATTAATAAGCAAGGTAATAAATAATTAAAAAATATGCATTTTACGTTAGACTCGCTTTTAGAACGCCTGCAAAAAATCTGTGAAATAGACGTAAAAAGCGAAGCAATATTAGCAATTTTAAAAGATGTTATTCAAAAAGTACTTCTTGCAATATCAAATTATTCGTAAGTGCAAAAAAATTGAGTAGAATGTATGATTATCTGCCCACTCTATTATACCTGTATAGCTCTACGTAATGCACGATTTAACATAACTGTAAAACCAATTTCTTTATATAAAGCTTTGCTCGGGCAATCTAAGTGTGAATTGTTGGAAAAAGGAGCCATGTTAGATATATCACACATGCCAAGATGTTCCTTTTTAAAAGGAGAAACTTCGCGTGAAAGGTAAATATTAATTAGACCAGGTAAAGCGAATTTCGAATGAGACAAGGGGATAACTTGCGGTTAACTCAGTAGGTAAATTCTAAGTTGTAATTAATAGAGCAGGGCGCCACTGAATTCTTCCTCTCAGATTGACATCATTCTACGGTAATGCGCAAAGAGGAAGGAGCAGAAACTATGGGAAATATTGCCTCTAAGTATATATATATATATATCTATATATATACGTATATATATATATATATATATATATATATATATATATATATGTTCACGCCTAAACGGAACAGCTGGTTCGTAATAACAAAAATTATACGTAATAAAATGTGTAATAAAATGTGTAATAAATGTGGTTGCATAAAAAACTTACCCCGTGTTCGATTATCACCTTACACTCACCACTAAATACATAATTGGTTAGGTAGGAGGGTGATGAAGGAAAGGAATAGAGGTACCCACGTTGTTATTTAATTAATAATTAATTAATTGATAATTAATGCCGAGAAACCGGCGCGAATGTGTTATTTGAACAATGGACTGTGTTCTAAGAGAGAGCTGTGTCGACTTCCTTATCTTATAGCTTGTAGCCAGCGCTTACCTTTGGCGATGCGCGAATAACAAATCGTAGTCGAGAGATAAGAGGAGCATGCTTTTATTTTATATTAGGCAAGGCGTAAACATAACCGCCCATCTAAAACTGAATAAGTTTTATACCAAAATAAAATAAATCATTTAAAAATACACCCTAGAAATGTTAAGGTTGCTAGGCAAATTAAAACAAAACTTTAATACAACCTTAAAAATTTTAAAATTAAGCGGAACATAAATACGAGAGAAAATAACAAAAATAAAATTTATTCATTCAAAGGGAGGATAATAAGCTTACTTATTGGACGTGTAAATAAACCTGCAGCGGTTTTTACAGATGCTACTCGTGGTATACCGTCACGACCAAAAAATAACCTTTCAATACGGCCAAGAGGCCAACACAAGGGGGCAGTATTTAAATTTTTAACTATGACCACATCATTTACCTTGGGCAATATGGTGGGGCAATGCCATTTATTACGTTGGGTGAGTTGATGAAGATACTCGTTGGACCACCGACGCCAAATGGATTGAGTAACCTGACACAATCGCTGCCAACGCGAACGCAAAGTTATTTTCTCCGGAATAGTAATTTCGGGTAGAGATAAAAGGGGACCGCCTATTAAAAAATGACCGGGCGACAGATAATCCGTACCGTCATTAGGATCGGAAGACTGGCAAAGAGGGCGACTATTGAGTATGGCTTCAGCCCTAGAAAAAATTGTACATAGTTCCTCAAAGGTTTGAGGACGTGTACCTAAAGTACGAACTAATAAGGCTTTTGCCGATTTCACTCCAGACTCCCAAATTCCGCCAAAATTTGGGGCGTATGGAGGATTAAATTGCCACTTGATATGGCGGGAGGCTAAAGCGGCGAAAATTTTATCGTTGTTGGATTTAAGGAATATGATAGCTTCCTCGAGGGACCGCGAGGCACCAAGAAAGTTTCTACCCTGATCTGAGTAAACAACATCAGGAATTCCTCGACGAGCTGTAAACCTTGTCAGACAAGCTAAAAATGCTTCGGTAGATAACTCTGACACTACTTCGAGGTGCACCGCTCTGGTGCACATACAAATAAATATGCATAAATAAGTTTTAGAAACCGGGGCATTACGACGATTAGAAGACTTGATCAAAAATGGGCCGGCGAAATCTACTCCCACATGAGTAAATGTTCTGGACAGTTGAACACGGAAAGGGGGTAAATCGGCCATGAACGGTTGAGCAGTTGTCGCACGGAAGCGCGAACAAACAACGCATTTGTGGATCCTCTGACGAACTAAGGAACGTATTCCAATAATCCAGAATTTTCGCTGAATAAGTGATTGCGTCATGAATGCACCTGAATGCATAGATAAAGGTGATAATTATCACACAATAATCGCGATAAAGTGGCTTGTTTCGGTAATAGAAAGGGATGTCTGTTATCATAAGACAACAGGGAGTGACGCAAACGTCCGCCCACCCTAACAAGACCTAGCGAATCAATAAAGGGGACAATTTTGGAGTTGTTTAGAACAACCCTTGTTTAAATTTAGTTGATTTATTTCTTCGGCGTAGAACTGCTGTTGCGTAACTCTTATGATAGTTATCAATGAGATATGTAATTCATCAGAAGAAAGAGAGCTTGATAATTTTTTATCAGAGTTCTTGCAATTGTAAATAAAACGGTTTACATATGCAACAGTATGCTGAAGCAAGGTGAGAGAAGAAAATTTATCCAAAAATTGAGTGCAATTTTTTGTGTAGAAGTAACTAATATATTAGGGGGAGATTTTATTTCTGGAAGAATTTCTAGAGAAGGGGGAGTTTCCAAATTCCTGGAAGCCGTAATTAGATCGCTACAGTTAGATGGGCCATGCCACCAGATATCGTTGTCAATCAACTGGTGCGCAATAAGACCACGAG
Organism: Platerodrilus igneus; assembly: GCA_036346225.1. NCBI lineage: Eukaryota > Metazoa > Arthropoda > Insecta > Coleoptera > Lycidae > Platerodrilus > Platerodrilus igneus. The sequence continues at coordinate 751,377 of JARFIW010001130.1, forward strand.
AAGCCATATCGGCGGTGTTGTTTTCACCAGAAATATGATACCACTGTTAAATGGCAGTGTATTCTAAAATAATTTCCACGCGGTTGGCAACAAATGTTTTTAATAAATAAGAAGGAGTGTTAATCCACGCTAGTACCACTTAAGGGATAAGGAAATTTATTTGAGATTATAGAATATACTAGACGAGATAACAAAACAGCACCTAATAATTCCATACGGGGCATTGAAAGAAATTTTAAGGGTGAAATTTTACTTTTAGCTTGTAGGAGATGGCAATTCGTGTTATCTGAAATCGTGCCATGTAGAAAAACACATGCAGCATAACCCTTCTCACTGGCATCGCAAAACCCTAAAAGTCGGTACTGTCCCGAGTCTAAAAACAAACAGCGAGGAATTTTCAAATTTGATAATTCAGTAAGGCGGGAACAAATTTTCTCCCACTTCAAACACCAGTCGGTGTCCGGCGTGTCGTCCCAGCCTAAACGTTGTACCCATAATTGTTGTAAAAAATGTTTTATTAAGAACACCACCGGAGTCAACCAGCCGAGAGGGTCGAAAATTTTAGCCATATATGAAAGAACGGAACGTTTTGAAATATTCCCTTCGAAAGGAACAACATAGTAGGTGAAATTATCAGAATTCGAGTTCCAAACTAGTCCCAATATTATGATACCAGAGATTTCATCAGAAAATGCTACGGAGGGTTCTAATTCAGATTCCTGGAATTGATTTAAAAGAGAGTTGTCATTGCTGGACCACTTTCTTAACTGAAATTGGCCAAGAGACAGCAATTTTATTAATTCAGATCGCAGCTGCTGAGCTGCCGCAACGGACATGGCTCCTGAAATCACATCGTCCATATACGTGTGATTCAGCAAGGCCACAGATGCTAGAGGAAATTGTTGTCCTTCGTCGATCACCAATTGTTTTAACACGCGTTGCGCAATAAAAGAGGATGGAGTAAGACCATAAGTAAGCGTGTTCAATTCGTACTCTTGAACTCCGCTGTCAAGGGAGGGTCGCCAGAATATATGTTGGTATATTCTATCCTGCGTACGTACTAAAATTTGGCGGTACATCATTCGTATGTCAGCACAAAGTGCTATTTTGTGGGAACGAAATAAAAATATTATTTTGGGCAAACCTGATTGCAGTTTCGGACCAGCGTAAAGACGTTGATTGAGGGACTTAGCGGTCGAATCATTAGCAGATCCGTTAAACACCACTCGTAGTTTGGTAGTACTGCTTGTGGTTTTATGAATGCCGTGGTGTGGTAAAATATAATCGGAGGGTTGCAGAGCAACATTCATGTGATTTAGAAATAGATATTCCTTGAGAAATGAATCATAAACCTTTTGATTTTCGGTTGAATTCCGAAGTCGCCGTTCTAAATTTAGATAACTGTTATAAGCAATTTCACGATTGCGCCCTAGAGGTTCGGCATTATCCTTGAAGGGTAGGGCTACAATGTAACGACCAGTTTCATCGCGAGAGTGGGTACTAACAAAATGTGCTTCACAATAATTGTCGTCAATATTCACAGCAGGAGGTTGCGAGACTTCTTCGAGCGCCCAAAAATTTTTTACCTCACTTTCAAGAGGTTGCGACATTATACAAAGCGAAGTAGCGTTTGACGGTCCTTGCGGAGAAGGCACCTGTCCCAATAACACGTATCCAAAAATAGTGTCAATCGCTAGAGGTTTACCAAGACGGTTATTTGCGTTATCCGAAAATAATATTTCACAACATATGTCCGCTCCTAATAATATTTCTACCGGAGCGGATACATGGAAATTAGGGTCAGCCAAGGGTAAATGTTTAAATAGTTCATAAATTCCACGTGGTAAAGAACAACCAGGGATATTACCTGTAAGTTTTGGAAGAATAGAGGCACAAAAATTTATTCGTTGATCTGCATAATTGGAAAGTAGAAAACAATCGACTAGCCCTTTAGAATTAACATCGGCATTGGCTAGTCCACACACCTTACTGTTATTGCGAACATATTTAAGACCTAAACGTTGCACGCAAGCAGAAGTGATCGCATTGATCTGGGACCCTGAATCAAGAACGCACCTTACAGGTTGAAAATCGCCATTGATGTCCCGAATCTTAGCTTGAATCGTTCCTAAAAGCACTGTATAATTTTTAGGATTATTAGACACATTGCATGTAGAAACTGTCTCTTTCATATCGGATGTGGAAGGAGTCACAGCGGTAATCGGTCCTGAAGTCGAGACAGGCGACGCATTATGCAAAAAGGTGTGATGATATCTCGAGCTACATAACCCGCATCTTCCTTTAGAGTTGCAGCCCTTAATATGATTGCCTAAACATTTAAAACAACGCAACATTCTTTTTACCGCGGTGTATCTATCGGAAACATTTAATTTTTGAAAGTTTTTGCACGCGTAAATTGTATGCCCTTCATTACAATAGGGACACGAATTACGATCGCATTTAACTTGCGCATCGTTAGTGGATTCTTTACAAAAATGACTTATTTAGATTATATTTGAAGCGCGGTGGCATATTTACGTTGACGGGTTTTAAGGCTTGAACATCTTCGTGCATTTCTGAGGTTTTATTCTGCGCGGTTAAAAATTCGAACAACTTAGCACAAGTCGGCACATTAGAATCCGCGCGTGCATCAAATGAATGTTGTAATTTATGATCCAAATTACGATAACATAGAGAAAATAAAATAAAAGTCCGATAAATCTTCAACGTCGGGGGCAGATTTCAAAGTGCTTACTGCGTTGAAATGTGTATTTATGAAATTTGATAAGGAACCAGTGGATTTAAATTGAAGAATTTTATTCAAGTAAAAATTAACAATTCTGCGTGGAGAGTCGTAGCGGTCTACAAGTTTTTTAAATGCTTGCTCATACAAATTGGGATCTAACGCTAGATCAGAGACGACACTTAATGCTTCCTTATCGAGAAACGATCTAAAATATAAATATTTTAATGAGACTGGAATAGATTTGTTTTCGTGTACAACACTGCGATAAGTAGTAATGAAATTATTCCACTTATCAATGGAACCATCAAAAACAGGAATTTCTAGAGGTTTTAAACATTCAACGGATGGGCCCTTAAATGCCAGAGCATCCGCAGAAACCGATTTTGTAGAATTTCCTTTCAATTCTAAATATTTTGCACGAACTACGTCAAATAAGTCGTCGAAAGAGGCTAGATTTAATTTTACATGTAGTTTCGGGTCCGTTTTAGTAGCGTTAAATTCTATTATTGCTACCTGTAGTTTTCGAGAGCATTTTCAATAATCGGAAGCCTTTGCATTTTGCTTCTAATAAGTTTAATTTACTTACATTTGCGGAAATAGCATAATCCCAAATGCCTTGCAAGCGACCAAATAAGGCTTCTTGTTGAGCTTGCAAAGAAATGCTGTCGAAAGACATTTTCAGAATGGCATAAACTACACGTAAATATGTAATTGAATTGAAGTGTATTTTATAATTAAAATTGAATCCAAATATAAACAAACACACCTGTGCTGATAACCGTTTATCAACATGCAGGTCAAACTCAATTACGAGGTTAACATTACAATTCGACAAGAGTGAATTTATTTCAAATACTTTTAATAATTGTAATTGTAATAATTTAACATAAAGCAAGCTCCCCCACAACCACGACGACTATTCTATCACGCACACGGGTCGAAGAGGCAAAAAAAAATAAGGTATGTTCACGCCTAAACGGAACAGCTGGTTCGTAATAACAAAAATTATACGTAATAAAATGTGTAATAAAATGTGTAATAAATGTGGTTGCATAAAAAACTTACCCCGTGTTCGATTATTACTTTACACTCACCACTAAATACATAATTGGTTAGGTAGGAGGGTGATGAAGGAAAGGAATAGAGGTACCCACGTTGTTATTTAATTAATAATTAATTAATTGATAATTAATGCCGACAAACCGGCGCGAATGTGTTATTTAAACAATGGACTGTGTTCTAAGAGAGAGCTGTGTCGACTTCCTTATCTTATAGCTTGTAACCAGCGCTTACCTTTGGCGATGCGCGAATAACAAATCGTAGTCGAGAGATAAGAGGAGCATGCTTTTATTTTATATTAGGCAAGGCGTAAACAATATATATATATATATATATATATATATATATATATTTATATATATATATATGAATAAGTAAATTTAATGAGACCTAAAATAATATCAAAGAATGAAATTAGGTGGGGAGGAGTGACTCGATATTGGGCCACTCGTCATTAAATTTTATTCTTTGATATTAGTTAAATATTACAATTTTGCTACTCCTGTCCTGATGAATCTCAATAAGGGCGAAACGCGTTGACAAGGTACCCTTGTGGCTAATATTGAGTCAATCGCCATTAAATTATATTCTTTGAGATATATATATATATATATATATATATATATATATATAGTTGTGATATGGTTGCAATAACCCGGTGTCCCCTTTCTGTACATTAAAAAGGTTAAAATTTTCTTTTACTAAATTTTTAATTTTTAATTAAATTTTGAATACTTCGGCTAGCTCAGTTTTAACCACGCACGGAACTTGCGACAATACGACAACAAAGGCTTTAAGTTTACCTTGTACCTCTACTTCCTGTTTCTTTAAGCCAAAACACCATTAAGCATAATTACTATAATATTTTCAAAAATATTTACAATGTTTAAAATGTTTAAGAATTCTCTAAATAGAACTTCCTTTTAATAATTGAATAAAAATTCTTTCAAGAATTATCATTCTAAATATTAATCAAAAAGCTAACAAAAATCACCTTTATTGTTATTATTTAAAACCCCATGAACGTTCATTAAACTACTTTTAAAATCGTGTATTAAAAACGATCTTTGTTAACCCTCACATAAAGTTTTCATGAAAGCAATTTTTAAATTATTTAAATTAGAAATATACAACGAAATATTCACAAATAAAAATAACAAAACATTCAGATTGGCTAACCTGTTGTTTCAAGCTCGAACCAGTCCTGTTCCAACTGCTTTCGTATTCAGTTTATTGATTTATATAGTCCCAACGTAGAATTTAGAAATGTCGTGCATTTCTCTTGCTACAACTTCTTTTAATTAATTCATAAATTATTTCAGCGGCTTTGCTAAACTTCTTGGTCGAATCCAGTGATTAATAATTGAGTTAAATATTCGTTAAATTTCCACATCGAATCCAGTAATTATTCAGAGTCCTTTTTATTAATGGCAATATCAGTATTTAATTTAAAACAACCTTTAGTTACTTACGTTTTTAAAGGATTAAAACGACTAACCCATTCAATTTTTCACAAGCACCATTGTACTATTTACTACTTAACAATAAATCACTTCTAAATCTTTTCACGTAAATACTAAGTGATGTGGACTATGACTTAATTCATGTTGAACCGATCTGTTTACAAATTCAGTCGTATATATAAAGAATCGCTTATCTATTAACAAGCACAGAGTTCAACGATTACGCTACGGTACGTAATTCCTACATACAAGGTTTTGGGTATTTTTATGGAATTTTGCTGTTGATGCGCCACTTTCGGCACGTATTACTTCAAGTTAATGCATTTGTTTTATTGGATTTTCTCATTCCTCGTTCACGTAGATTATTGTTTGTACAATAAATTTGATGAACTTTGCATTTATCACCACTCCGTGTTTATTTCGAATTTATCAGGTGTTAGATTTATCCTTTCTGGGCACGTATTCTTAATATAATTTATGTATTAAATTATATGCGTTTTCTATTACGCTTTTTTAAACCTGCATGTTCAATTGAGATTCTTAGCGTAATTATGATGCATTATTAATGCGTATTGTGTTTCAGCCTACGTCCACGTTGTTTTATGACCTGCCAAATCGTTTATTTAATCAAATCTTTTAAAGTACTTTTTATTTCTTAAATTTTTTTGTAAAAGCATTATGGATATTGCTAATAATAATACAAATTTTATAAAGAAATGTTTATTTCGCACAAAGCAACATTCAGTGTAAATGGAAGGAGAAATAAGCAAAACGTTGTGTATTGGAATGAGAACAATCCACATTTGGTTTTAAATAATAATTCCTAATACAGGGAAACAGTTACTGCTTGGCTTGCAATGTGGGGAGTTAACCTGTAGGATCTTTCTTCATCGTTGGAAACTTAAAGGAACAAATATTTAGAACCTCTCTAAGCATGCAATTGTAAACCTTGCAATAGAAAACGTTATGTGGTTTTAACAAGATAAGAAGGTTGTTCATCTCCTTTTACAAACCAAATTTCATTATTACTAAATCAGTATTTTCTGAATTCTTGAATAGGACGTGGTCCTACTACATTAGCTACCTCTTTTACTGGTTTGTCTCCTAATGACTTTTGCATCTGGGATAATTAAAAAAATAGTGTATACAGAACAAGACATCTCAACATACTCTTTACAACAAAAAATTATTGAAGAACGTGCTATCATTTCTAACAGGCTATTAGCTAACATGCAGGACAATTTTTATGATAGGTTGAAATTTTGATAAGCAAACGGGAGATTTATTTGAGTACCTAATTTAATATAATTTACTTTTTTATTGACTTGAGTAGTTACTTGGCAACTTTCATTGTAGTTACTTTGTAGATGTATTTTATATTTCTGGTTACAAAATAAATTTCTATAATCATGATTTTTAATTCCTGTACCGTAAAATAAAATGTTCATTTTCATAAAGTAGTAAAATACAATTGCATTATTATTTATTTTAAGTATTATCAGGTATTTAAATTCTTGGTTTTTACGAGAAGGGCAAAATAACTAATTTTTTGTTTCAATTTCTCGGCCACTACAATTTGTCAGTCAATATTTATCAACTTTAGGTGAACTCCTAGCGATAGAAAATAATTTGGGAATCAGAAAATCACATATGTCTAATTTTATATGTTAAATCCACGTTCGGGTGTCCTAGTCAACACACGGTATATTTGTTTTCACAAATAAAGCATTGACTGTCTTGTGATTGCGCTTATTTCAGTAACCAGTATACCTGTCAGCAATGATACAAAAACTGACAGATTTTATTTACAACTATATTAAGTTTTATATTAATTCAAAGTTTAGACTTCTTAATTGGTTACTTTGTGTAACTCTTTAACAGCAACGATAACGAGTTTAAAATTGTGGACGTTCAAGCATGTAATTAGAAACCGACTTAAAAGCGAAATATTAAGTTACCAAGCGTAAAAAATTTTCTAAATGAAAAAGTTTTGTATACTCGAATTTTAAATACAGTAGCAGCTTGTACTTGTCTGCTAAATTAACAAATCATAGCACAAGAAAATCAGACAAGTCAATATCACTGAATATGTGGTGCTATGTGTTAAAGTGTATGTGAGAAATGTATCCTAATTCCAAAATAACCGAAACGAAACCAGCATATAAAAATATAATATACTTTATTTATAAACTATATGGATCATTTTAAATTGTACGTGCGAAAATGTAAAATTCTAATTGGCTGAAATGGAGTCCGTTTCACACTAAGCTATCAACGGCAAACTTCTACGCGAGTTAAGGTTCGGACTTTGGGAGCTACGTTTTTAAAAAGCGTTTCCAAAACTTAACAAATTTATTTCAATTGTTACAGAAATCAATGTGGAATTTTGACAAACTGATTTTAACTTAAAATTTAAATAATTTAATTAATTGAACTAATGTTGTGGGTCGCCTAAGCAAACTGCAATGCTAAAGCTGAATACCTTGAGTGACTGCCGGGTCCTTGAGCTCCCGGGCTTTTTATAATAATCCCACCCGCTCATATGGCCGTGGGAACTTGCAGATCTCATATCTAATTTACCCTTAATTCTACACTTTGTTACATTGTTACAATCTTATTTCTAGGTAATTGCGATATCTTAACCGTCTGTGACCTGCCACCTGCAGTATCACTGTCGTCTCGGATACAAAGTTGCATATCCGTTCTCATAAACTGTTAATAATCTGTCCGGTTTATTCTTGTACTACATTGTTGCAATTGACTTATGATTTATTTAACAATTTCTAATAATTCCTATTAGATTCTATTATTTAATACGTATAGATAAATTGGGTGATACATAACTCCTCCCGCCTTCAATGAAAAATTAAGGTTTTGCTTAATTTTTAAATTCATAAAATTCATTATTTAAAATTTATTGTTTCTAAGGGTATACTTTATTTCTCTTTGTTTCCTTGCATCTAAAGCTGTTTCCTTTATTCTTATATCTAAGATACATTTTGTAAAATACATATATAATTAGAAAAATTAGTAGAATGATTAACACAATTGTCCAAACGCTTATATTGTCATAGTGTAACTTGGGCGTTTTGAGTTCACTTAAATGTTCTTTGTAACTTTCTATAAATTTCATGGCGTGGTTGAGGTCGTCTAAGTCTAGATGCTCTAGCTTCATGGGTTTCTTGACTATTTCTTCGTTTTCTTCTTGTTCTATCTTGAACTGTAGTTCCGGTAGGTTTGCAAGTTTCTTTGTTGCTATGGGATCTTGATAAACTCTGATTACTTCGTCTTTCAATTTCACATAACAGTCTTCTTTGAGGGTAATTAATTTGCTTCCGGTTAATGCTAGGTTATTTTCATCTTGATTGCAGTGGATGGTTGCTATTACTTCTGCTGGGAAAATGGCTATCCTTTTGTTTTCTGTAACCTTTTGAATTTTCATGTTGGTTATTTGCACGGGTTTTGCTTCACAGTTTTCGTAACGATTTGAAAATTTTAATAGTTGTACTTCGCAAGGGCCGTTTTCTTGAATGGTTGGCGTCGTCAACGATTGGCATAGATATTGGTTTGGTGCTACTTCAGTACATTTTTCGTTTGTATAACCATATCTCAGTTCATTTAAGGATAGGAATTTGGTTTTGGGCATGATAACTTGGTATGTGCTGGTAACTTTCGTTGGAAGAGCAAATAAATGATAATAATTATAGTTACTCTCTCTACTATTGGATCTCTATTAAAAATATTATTTCGTTATTCTTAATGTAGCCTTTAACTATAGCTATTTTTTCAAATATTAGAATGTTTAATTCTATTACATCAAAAGGTAGTTTGCTGTTAGTTATAAATGATCTAATTCTTAATAATTCCTTTAATAAATCGGTTGGTTCAACGATACTGGAGTGTAGGGTATTTAATTTTGCAAATGTTGCTGCGTTTTCTAACGTTGCTAAAATTTGTTGATTTAAAGTAGGGGTTGATATTATTTGAGTAAATATTGTATAAAATCTAATTAAATCTCGCATGCCTAACATGGTAGTTTGCATGTTGGTTTCAAGGGTTTGTATTCTGTTGGCTATACTGTCCTGGTCTCTTACCAACTTTCTTAGTGTTTCGTTGAATTTTATAATTGTTGATTGGGTTATGGACATTTTGCATACTGCCTAATTTTATTGGTAGTATACCGGGGTTGGTTTTTATATCTTCTATTATTATTTGGTTGTCCGTTCTACCTGGGCGGAAGTTAACGGTAAGGGTAATGATTGTCCATCTGAAATTACAGGGTGTCAAAGTTTTTCATGTGAATGTACTTCGTTATTTTGCCGTTGTCTACTACAGCTATATTTTTGTCTGATATTCTTTTAATTTTAAATGGGCCTAAATTTCTGGGTGCCGTTTTGTGTCGTTTACTTTAAAAAAATTTTTCATACACGGTTTGTCCTATTGAAAATTTATTTGCGTTGGTATTTTTATAACGGGTTGTGGTGATACGTTCCTTATAGTTCTCTAATTTATCTTTTACTTTGTCGTAAGTTATTTTTAATTTTTCTTTGTGATCTTTAGCGTATTGTTGATATACTTCCTTATTATAATGTATGTCATAAGGGTTGCGTGAATCTGAATGTCCTAAAGTTAATTCTAAGGGAGTAAAATATGTCGATGAGTGAATTGTATTATTATAGGCGATTAGTGCGTATGACATTAAATTGGGTATGTGTTCCTTTTTATAAGTTATTCTTAATAATCGGATTTGTTCTATCAGGGTTAAATGTAGTCGTTCAATTAGTCCATTTGATTCAGGGTGGTTTTCCGTTATGAAATGAATTTTTATTTTGTGGAGTTCTAAAGTGTTTTGTATTATCCCATTTTTAAATCCGCTGCCGTTATCTAACGTTATTGTTTCGGGTGTTCCATAAAATGTAAAGTACTGTAAAAATCTTTGGGTTACGTCAATGTTATTGTTAGAAGTGATTTGTATTGCTTGGTCTATTTTTGTGAATGCGTCTACAATTGTTAAATAGTTTTGTGGTTCTACTATTAGAGTATCGGCATTTAATTTTTGAAATGATTTGTCGGGTGTTTTGGTTAACATTAAGGGTATCTTTGTGGGTTTTCTGTCGTATTTTGCTTTGTCGCATAGTTCACTTTGGTTAATGAAATCTGTGGTCAATTCTTTCATATCTTTAAAATGATATCGTCTCACAAGTTGCTTTATGGTTTCATTAATTCCACGATGGTTGGTTTTTCCTTCATGTTGGTTTCTAATTACATCGATTATTTCGTCAGGGTCGTCTAATGTTATTAATTTTCTCGTACATCTGATAAGTTCAGGGCCAGAGTTATTGAATAATTTAACGTATAATTCTGAAAATATTTGTATAAATATTCGGTGTTGAATTAAAAATAAAATGGTTTTTTCTCGGGGGTGTATTCTTTTAGAATTTTAATTATTTGCTCCTCGTTGTCATCTTTGGTAATCTGGATTTGGTATATCTTTTTTTTTATCTACTTTTGTATATTTTACGGGATTGGGGTTATTTAAAACTTCGGTAATTATAAATTGATTGGGTTTCCTATCGATTGCTTCGTTTAAGATTTTAATCGCCGTTTTAGGTTCTTGATTTTGTGTCGAATGTATTGTGTCGATCTCTTCTGGGTCTTCCCTTATTTCTGTTTTGTCTACGTTTCTTACAATGGATTCTGTTTCTAATGCATTGAGTTGTATTCTACTTAAAGCGTCTGCGTTGTTGTTATTAATTCCCTTTTTATATATAATTTCGTAATCGTATTCTTCTTGTCAGATTCGGCATCGTTGTAATTTCGAATTTGGTTCTTTAAGTTTGCATAGCTATACCAATGGTCTATGATCGGTGTATATCTAAAATTTTCTTTTGTATTAGTAAGATCTAAAATATTTTGTTGCCAAATTATGGCTAATGATTCATTTTCTATGGTGCTATATTTCTGTTCAGTTTCATTTAGGGTTCTGGATGCGTAGCTGATGGGTTTATCGCTACGTACTTTTCCTTGGCACAATACTGCGCCTAATGCTACATTCGATGCGTCTGTCGTTAGTATAAATGGTTTTGAAAAGTCTGGGTATTCTAATACGGGGTGATTCGTTAATATATTTTTAATTTTGTGTACGGCTTTACTGAATTCCGGGGTGTGTTCAATTTTGTTTTTCTTTTTTAAACAATTTGTCAGGGGCTTGGTTATCTGAGCGTAACCTTTAATGAATTTGCGGTAGTAATCACTAAGTCCTGGAAACCCTTTAATTTTTTTGGTTGTCTTTGGTAAGCGGTAATTTAGAACTGCGTTTGTTTTATCGGGGTTGGCATTACTCGTTGGGGTGTTATTATGTGTCCTAAGAACGATACTTCTTTTTGTAAAAATTCGCTTTTGTCTAATTGTACTTTGAAATGTGCTTGTCTTAGTCTTTCAAATACTTCTTTCAGTCTTTCTGTGTGTTCCACTAATGATGTGGAATAAACTATGATGTCGTCTAAGTACACAAGGCATTTTTTGTTGTGTATTCCTCGTAATGTATTGTCCATGACTCTCTGAAAAGTAGCGGGTACGTTCTTTAATCCAAATGGCATTCGTTTGTATTCGTAGTGTCCTCTAGGTGTGCTAAAGGCTGTTTTTGATACATCCTTTTCTTCCATTTCTACTTGGTGGTATCCTGATGCTAGGTCTAATGTTGAAAAAAATTGGCATTTGCCTAATTTGTCTAAAATTTTGGTTATATTTGGTAGTGGATATTTGTCATCTACCGTTTTTTCATTAACTTTTTGTAGTCTATTACCATTCTGTACTCTCCCTTTCCGGTTGCGTCTAACTTCTTGAGTATTATTAACATGGAGCTGCTCCATGGTGAGTTGGAGTGCTGGATTATGCGTTGTTCTAATAAATCTGATATTTGCCTGTCAGCTTCTTCTTGGCTTGCATGAGGTAGTCTATATGGTTTTGTAAAGATTGGCTTATCTGTTAGTTTGATATTATGTTTAACTGTGTTGGTGAATGTTGGGGGGTATTCCTTCACAGTGGAATATGTCGCGGTATTCAAAGCATAAGTTTTTAATTGCTCTTCACTGATAATTTTCGGTCTTATCTTATACGAGGATTGCGTTGTAAATTTGCACGTTGGTTTTTTAATTAACAATGGTTCAATGGTTTAGGTTAATAATAGATTTGCAGGATTGCGTTGCTGTCATTTATAAAGGTATGATAGGAGGTCAAGTTTTAAATATTCTTTTCTGTAATTGATTGTTTGTAAGAATTGTGTTTAGCTTTTGGTATTAAATGATGGAGTTACTTTGCGTTCTGTTTTTTGTTTGCTGGATTAGACCGTTGCGTTTTCGTATTAGTTTAATAATGGTGCGCCAGTTAATTTCGTATTACTAATTATTCGTATTTCGGTTAAGTGTGATATTAATTTAATAAATGTGCGCCAGTTATTTTGGTTATTTTTCGGTTTGTTTTAATAATTGTAAAAAAAATCTCTTAAAATTCAAGTCTTTTTTGATTTAAAAAAAATTTCTTTAAAATTCAAGTCTCATAAAATAGTTCTCGTTTGCTTTAAAATTAAACTTTCTCAAAATAAATTCTCGTTTGTGAATAATTTCTCTTCGTAAACTATTTTCAAAAAAATATTGGCATAAAATAAAATTCTGTACATAAAATAATAAAAAAAAATTCGCTTATACTAGCTTATATCAATTATAGTTTATAAAAATCAATTTGGTTTTAAGGAAATGAACTTACATTAATTTCTTTGATGGTTCCATGGACTCGTCGATGCTTGTACGTTGTCCACGTTGGTTTGGTTTATTGAGTCGATCGATTTGTATATCTTGTCCAACTTCTGTTTGGGTTCTGCCAAAATTGCGAATTGAAATACTTGATCACCAGTCTTCCGATTTTTAGATTCTTAGTGCCCTTTTGACATCCGTACGACCGCGCCAGTTAAGGTTTGGGCCTTGGGAGCTGCGTTTTTAAAAACGTTTCCAAAACTTAACAAATTTATTTTAATTGTTACAGAAATTAATGTGGAATTTTGACAAACTGATTTTAACTTTAAATCTAAATAATCTAATTAATTGAAGTAATGTTGTGAGTCGCCTAAGCAAACTGTAATGCTAAAGCTGAATACATTGACTAATTGCCGGGTCCTTAAGTTCCCGGGCTTTTTATAATAATCCTACCCCCTCACATGCCTGTGGGAACTTGCAGATCTCATGTCAACTTCATTCTTAATTCTACACTTTATTACATTGTTACAATCTTATTTCTAGGTAATTGCGATATCTTAACCGTCTGTGACCTGCCATCTGCAGTATCACTGTCGTCTCGGATACAAAGTTGCATATCCGTTCTCATAAACTGTTAATAACCAAGACATTATTTTTCTATTTTTTTATTTGAATATTGAATTTGCTTAATATAAATGAATGTGAAGAAGTCAACAAAAATAGAGAACTTGCATACGTATAAAGGGCGTTATATGATAAGAGGTTTTGAACGTTCCACACTTCTTTTTTTATAAACAATAGGTTTTTTTTGGTGACTTTAGATTTGATTAAAAAGTATATGAGTTTTTGACAAATGAGATTTACAACATTAATTAATTGAAATGTGTATTTTGAATAATTTACAAAAACTGTACAAAATATTCGAATTAACTTCTTTTGATAATTCTAAATAAATGCTAGTCGAGGTAATAAGATAAAGTTAATGGGAGTGATTTGATAATAAAGGAAGAGCTATAAGTTGAATACGAAATTGATAACGAGTAAGTCGGTAACATATCAAGTTTTGTTATTGGTCGACAAGGTCGAGACACGATAAAATCCAGTTAAGTTCCTGGAGGGAGTTCATAGCAATATTTATATGACAGCCCAACGTTCGAGATTGATAAATCCAGTTAATACATAGCAATATTTAAATGTCGACCAAATGATGGGGCGCTAATAATTTAGGAAGCAAAGGCGGCACAACGTCAGGGTCCGATAATTCCAATTCCAGTTTATTCATAGCAATATTAATATGTCGCAACAACGTGAGGGCTCGATTTTACCACGATAAAATACAACCTGAGATTAAGAGGCACGAATTAAAACACAATAAAATACAATCTGAGATTAAGAAGCACGAATTAAATTAAAAATAAATTTAAAATACGATCGCGAGATTTATGACAAATTAAGTAAATTAAACCGGAGATTTAAATAGTTTCAATTAGCGAAAAATCAAGAAATTTGTACAGTAATTAAAGTTAGGTAGATTTATTTAGTATTTAAAAGTTTAGAGTAAATATAATAATGGATAAAAGAATACGGGAAACAAGGGAAGCTTTAAGACAACAAGGAGTGGAAATAGGATCCCAGGAGAGCGTGATAATTCAGGAAACCAGTTCTATTGAAAAAAGGCGAACTTCACAAGAAACCAAAATGATGGAGATCTTAATGGCATTAAACAATAGGATGGACAGGAGTGAGGAAGCCATAAAAATAATTACAACAAAAATGGATGAAAACAGCAAGAAATTGGGGAATGAAATCAACATTCTTAGTAAACTGAAGGAAACGAACCAAACGATCGCTGAAATTAAGACACAAATGCAAGAGAGGATTGGGCGAGTTTCTGAAGAAATAGAATGCGTATGGGACCATATTACATTAGTTAAAACAAAACAGGAATAATACGAAAGCGAGTCCAATGATAAAATTAAATATTAAATTAGGTAAAATTGAAGAAAATTGCGAAACGGAGTTCAGATCAATAAATCAAGAGATAAATAATTTAAAAGGTAATCCAATAAATTTTAATAGAGAATCAATTAGGCTAGTTCAAACGAATCTTACAATTGAACAGTTTACTAAATTTTACGGGGACGGAAAATTAAATCCGAAGACATTTCTGAAAAACTTTAATATGTTAATACGGGATTCAACAGATGAGTTATATAAATTAAATTTAATCAAAGCGATACTAAGGGGAGATGCTGAAAAATGATACAATTTGGTGTAGAGTGAAATAGAAACATTTGAACAGTTTGAGCGGAAATTTTTACGTCAATTCTGGAGTGACAATCAGCAAGATCGAATTCGGAAATGCACGAAGGTAATCAAAATGGGGAATGTTTTATCATATATAAAAAAGTTATAAGTTTTATAAGATCTCGAGGCTTAAATAAACGACAATTCACTGCTTTCTTAAGTGAATTAGATAGTATATATTCAGGTTTTTCCTACTATAGCGAGGTACGTTGATTATCTTGCTCCAAGGTTCGCAAACAATTCTGCCATTTGAAAGAAGAAATATGTAAGTTTTACAAACTAAAACTCAAGATACAAGCTTGTTCTTCGATCAAATATGGTTGCAAAATTTATCTTTTATCGTTGATATAACCAAACACTTATCCGATTTAAATTTATCGTTACAAGACAAGGATCCGATTATTACGAGCATGTTTGACATAATTAAAGCATGTAAACTATTTCTTTGGGAAATGCATTTGAAAAATAAAGATATAGCGCACTTCGCAACGTGCAACAAAAACAAATCTAGTTTAGATGATACTGCATCGTATCAAAAATCGCAGAAAAAATTCAAATCTTACAACAGAATTTGAAACATGGTGTAAGGATTTTAATTCTTTGGTAGACAAATTTTGTTTGTTTTTTTCGACTTTTTTAATAAATATAGACTCAGTACCCAGTAATGGTAGTGATTGAGATTCGGTACGACTCAAATTTGAAGGCAAAATTCATTGAACTGGGTGTGTCTGAATTTTACAAATATTTACCGGCAAGGTTTGAAAATACTCGAAAATTCGCATATGAAATTATTTCCATGTTTGGAATTATTTGTCAGCGCAAGCAATTATTTTCTGTTATGAATGGAAAAGAATCTCCTGTACGAAACTGTATTAATAACGCTCACGTTGGGTCAATTTTGAAAGTAGTCTCGGCCAATAAAATTTCTCCCGAAAAAGGAAAATTGGTAGCAGAGAAGAGTTGTCAAGTATCAGGATGTAAACAATAATTTAACTTTATATGTTTATTACAAAGTACTATTCAAAATAAAAATATATTTTCTGTGACGAGAAAAGTATTTGACATTTAATGTTTCTTGACAGGTAACAAAATATCACTTTTTATGAATTTACTTTTTTCTCCGGGAAAAAATGAGTAGTTTTTGCACGGGTATGTGCAAATAGGTAAGAACACAAAGATATTTAATTTAAAGCCGGGTCCACACTTGTAACATTCGGATGCAACATAACATCGTATCATAACTTCGTCGTGTTCAAAACAACCGATAAAACAACTTAAGTATGCAATTTTTGAAACCACTCGCAGAATTAAATTGACACATATTTGATTAATTTAAAGGTTTCCTTTGCAACGCAAGTCTAACTGTCCCTATAAGTACAACAACCTACTTGTTTAAAACTTTAAATTTGACATTGATTGATTTTGACTTTAATATATTACTCCTTTTAAATACATTATAAACGCAGTAATCCAGGCCGATGACTTATTTTAAAACCACAAATACAGATAACTTTAAATGTTTCAAAACACTATCATTGCGTTTTTCCAGAGAAAGATAATTAGCAATAGACACTTGCCACATAATAATCTTTTACGTAAGCATAGATTTAAATTATTATATTGTGTTCATGTATGCTAACCGCAATTAAAAAGATTTTTGCAGAAACGAAAAAATAATTAAGCTTGAAAAGTAGAAAGTTAAGTTTCAACAAAGAAGTTGAAATGTAACCACGATAAGATGTAGATGACGCAAGAAAGGTACGACGTCGCTGCCGACGTGTTGCTTGAATTAGAAAATGGCAACAAGTCACTTGCAAGTGTTCGTAGATTTTTCTGTCACTCCGGTGGAATACACATCAATAACGTAATTATGATCGTAATTAAATATAAGGATTGAAATTTGCGAGTTTATCTATCCAGAAATTGGAATTTATTATTGTTATGTGAGTTGGTTACCTGGTAGGAATGTGAACTATTGGTGATCCAGGAATTTTTATTCAGGGAATGTAAAATAAACTTTAAGTTAATCAACTTTTTTAAAAAGGTTTAGTAACAGGTTGTGGTCCAGTTGAAATGAGAATTTTATATGGCATTCGCTCATTTATAGGAAGTTGCATAAAGCTAACACAATTATTGTGCGGTTCTATTTGAGCAGTGATGTGATAATAAAGTACCCAAAACTAGAGTTTATTTAATTTTAAGTATGCTTATATATAAAGTTAACCGAACATTTCTTAATGACTAATTAAGATCTGTATGATTATTGCTAAGCTGGGTTCTATATGTGGTATAGTACCAGTTATGAAGTAAACAACAGGTTGGTAATTTTTATAGGATTATGACACGCAGACATGATAAGCTGTACTGAATGAAGTTTTTGTTTATTTCTAAGTTGACATTTCCAGAAGTGAGATTTAAAGTGTAATCAGCAATACTCGTAAACCCTAGGGATATCGGTTTAATAATAGTAGCATTTAATTTTCTTAAGGTTTTTTTTTACAAATATCTGGTCAGTCAGATGGTAGGAAGTTAAGTTTTAAGAAAATATCTGTATTCTTAAGATAATTATTTAATGCCAATAGAAGTTAACTGTATGTTGTATTTTATTTATATTTATTAATGAACCAAATAAAAAATTATGTTACAGTGCAAGAATGCCCAATCCACCTGCAATGAAATTGTTTATAGAAAAATATTTTAATTTATAATTTTATTTAAGGTGACCAAAATTTAGTGAGTGTTTTTAATGGAATGTAGAAGAGGGTAACGTATAATATAATAAATTTACGAAACCTAAAGCTAAGGAGACGTATTCGGAATAACTGTCTGCAGTGTAAGAATAATATCGAATAATTTCTGAGACAAGACGGTTTGGCTCCGCTTAATTATGACAATAGAAGAAGCCTTTTAGGGTAAGTGAATACAGTAATGTAATTCGTTTCTATTTTAAGTATTTCAAAGGCTTTCTTTTCTATTTTCATTATTTCTTCAATAGGAACCCACTCCCACACCTATGTACACAGAAAAAACAAATACTCAAATGAGGCATACGGATATTTCTAGATTTTTATATTTGTTCTGAAGTTTTTGATTCTCATTCTAAGTGCAGAATTTGATGTTCTCAACATTTATCTTTACTTTAAGTATAAACTTCACTTAAAGTTCTTGAAGCTCTTGCTTTGAAATATGTATTTATTATTTCAGTTTTAGAATGTTTAAATTTTCATTGGGAAATGCACACTTCTTGAAACAAAAGTACAGCACCTTATTCTAATGATACTCGTATACTCGAAATGAGTATATCTCAATAAAAATATTGCATCTCAATATAAGAATGCAACTTTTCAACTAACTAAATAAAAACTAAAACCATTTAAATCGCACAATTTTAAATATTACTATCTAAAGAATTATTAGTGATTCAATGCTCAAATCTTCATACAAAAATATATGATATATTTAATCTAAGATTTGACTTAATCTATAATCAGCAATAATGTTTGGGAGTATTGAGATTATTCGTCCGCCCACGGTGATGCTGAGCGATAAAAATTTTGCACACCAACTGTGCCGGGTACATATACAAAAAATGGTGTTGAAGATAGGTTAGAGTTACAAACGTTTTTCGAATAAGAAAAAATAAGATGACGGCTTACGAATGAGGCCTTAATTATTTACATTACAACAGAAACCTACGTATGTGTACACGATGCTAATTGGGATGCAAGGCTTAGGGTGGAATTCATAAACATCCTTAAGTGGGCACTCACACTCATCTTACACTTATTTCTCCCTAACCGTATTCAGAAAAATTTACACCAACGTTAGTCACTAAAATCTCACTCAAAAGTGAGTGGACATGATAGTGGCATTTAAGTGGTGGTTTTATGTTCACTCATATAACCATAACTATTGTTTGAAGCTTATGATATGGAATTTGATGGTATTCTGTTCACTTGTTCTCAATACTAGTCAATGTCTGTATATGTTATTAAAATTTTAATTGTTTATAATTGTTTTTGCTCTAGATTAATTATTCTATTGAATTTAATTGTTAGAATCGTTTTTATTTTATATTAATGTTGAATTGTTCGTATTGGAGAATTATTTAGTTTGTAGAATAGACCTGTACATATCTATGCATTCTTAATATGGATATAGATCATGATTTTGCTGAATTTATAAACTATGTAGAAGATAATCCATACTTGCCCGTTCCCAGGTAGTAAACATTGAATTATTTCTGTCGTTAACATTTATTTTATATTTTAGACGTTTTGTCAGAGACCAAGAAAATCCTTTGGAAAGATATACCAATTTGGAATTGGTGCAACGGTATCGGTTTACTCGAGTCATTTTCCTTGATATAATATTACCCATGATTTACCTACAAAATGTAAATAGTAATCGTGGTTTACCCATTCCACCGCTAATTAAATTGTGTACCGCTTTACGATATTTTGCAACAGGCAGTTATCAGGTAAGGGTAAATAATATGGCAAAGCTTGTTTAAAGAACTACATAATATTGTAGAGAGTGTGTGGTGATCTCGTTAACGTCAGCCAGTCATCTGTTAGTAGGGTTATATCAGAAATAACTACTAAGTTGGATTAAATTATAAAATTTCCGAGAGCTGGAGATGGTTTTTGATCACTAAAACGACAATTCTATCAACTTGCACACTTCCCAGGTGTAATTGGGTGTGTTGATAGAACCTATATTGAAATTAAGAGCCCTGGTGGGTTAAATGCTGAAATGTTTCGTAATAGAAAGGGATGGATGTCCTCAAACGTTCAAGTGGTAACTGGTCCACAACAGAAAATATTGGACATGGTTATCATATGGCCAGGATCTGCTCATGATAGCAGAATTTTCAATAACAGTTCATTGAAGTTAGAACGAGGCGATTTGCATGACATTGTGTTAGAGGAGAGTGCGTATGCGCAGACGAGATATATGTTCACTCCATTGCTAAAAACGCAAAATGGAATGGAACAAAGATACAACACAGCACATATTCGAACACGAAATGAGGTGGAACGTACGTTTGGTATATGGAAAGGTCGCTTTCGTTGTCTGGTTGGAGCTATTCAACTGGACCTTCACAATTTTATAAGGATAATTGCAGCTACTGCAGTTCTACACAATATTGAATTGAACATCGATTACAATTTGTGGAACAAGATTTTGTGCCTGAAAACCACATCTCTCGAGTTCCTGCTCCAAATGCTGCAAGAGGAATTACAGTAAGAATTGCTTTTATGAATCGACATTTTGCGTAAACTTGTATTTAAAATAAAATGCTTTGAAGAAACATATTTTATTTAAGTTTAAAATATACTAAATATTTGATACACATTAAAAATCTGTATTATCTGCCAATAACCTTTTGGTTTCAATTTTCTCTTGTTTTAAAATTTCGTTTGATATTTGAAGCCTAATATCTTGCTCTTCAACTTTCAATTGTTGCTCCTTCATTCTTAGTTTGTGTAGATCCATATCTTGTCTTTTCAAAGCCTTCGTGCATTCTAAACGTTTCTTTAGCCCGATTTCAATAGCTGTACCCCTAGCATAATAGTTCCTGTTTTTTTGCAGGGGTTTGAACATTGTCAGAATTTGTGTTTTCTAGCTCTACGCATATTAAGTTAGTAAAAGAGTAAAAGCAAATAAATACTACCTGTATAATTGTCCTCTAAATTATCTTTTCTCATTTTAGTTGCAACTTCTACAGTAGCATAATGGTGTTCGTTCCAAACAAATTTGTCTTGTGATGGTGCACGAGGAGATAATACTGTGCATCACTATCAATGACATCCTTGATCTCAATATTGACTCTGGCATCGATTGCATCGATACCATCCTCAGATGTTGGTAGATAAGGACCACCTCCAGTTGTCATTCTGTGTTCCTTTTCTTTGGACAGCTTCTTCGGGATTTCATATTTTCCCAGCACTTCCTAAGTTGCTCTACAGTTCTGTATAAAAAGAATTTATGCATAAATATTAATTGCCTGTAATATTATAAATAACGTTACATTTGAGAATTCACCGTACGAATTAAACTCTGTTATGATGTCTATCCAGGCTTTCCGTTTTTGAGTGGATAAAATAGCATCCGATTTCTTGGATTCTATAATCTCCTGTTTTTGCAAAACTAGTTCCTTTAAAAATGACATTTTCCATAGCGACTACAATAAAACTGTTAGTCTGGTTACATATAAACACATTCTATGCCTTTTTTTCTAATTAAACGCACAGGTTTATATTTACCAGTATTAGCGTAGAATCAAAAGCACTGTAGTAAAGAACTATCAAGAAACAGTATTAGCTATATTTAAATCTACCAACATCAGAAGTATGCTACTGAAAACTAAAAGGTAATAACAAAAATTATCTAAGAATAAAATATAGGTATATCAATGCAATCTAATAATATATTCTAAAGTTAAAGTACCCACACCAATGCCTTAAAATATCTAAGAATAAAATATAAGTAAGTATAATAATATATTCTATAAAACCAACAATGCCTTAAATTTATAATCAATAAACAAAAATGAGAAAAAACAACAATACTACAACAATAAAACCAAACCAACTACTAAAAACAGAGCCAACAATACAAAAGGTAAGACTTCTATACACCAAATCCATCAAATTCTACAATGTGAATGATGAAACGTTTATTTTTGTGGTTAGGAAGATTGATACGAAGTTGGCGCAAACGGTGGAAATAAAATATTCTAGTTATTTCAGTAATACCATCTGCTTTTCTATATGTCAAACGCAAAATGAAGACCACTCACTTAAGTGACTAATTTAAAAACGTATCTGAATACGACTCGATGATCAAGGAAACACTCACCCTAACTTATGTGAGAAATGAGTGTAAAGTAACGTACGATTAAGTGAAAGATGAGTGTTGTCTATGAATTCCACGTTTAATCCCTTAGCGTTGTTTTTGGCCATGAATTCTCGCAAAAGGATATTACTAATCGAACATAGTCGAGATCGTACGATCAAACTAAAGAACTCCGTTATTAACGTATTGCTAATTCTTTCTAACGTATCAAGAAGATGGATGATCGTGATCTTGAAGTTATTTTAAAATTCAAGTACTTAAAGGTAAGTATGTTGTGTATTTACATAGAAATTATTAGAATACTTTTAGTATGTGTTATATTATTGTAATGAAATGTGTAGAGTTAGGGTGGCATTAATTTTTCTTTTAACTTACTACCGTTTATAGGGTAAGGACACAGTGCACGCCGATTCGATTCAGAAACTCGACGCCAAGAATGTACTGTTTAGTTTAATGGAATGGCTACGATGGGGCTGGAAGGCTTCAAGTAACAGCACATAGTTCTCATTGAAAAGTCGGATCATTTCGTTTGAACCTATATTTCTATGGAATAAGTGTCATTATGCTTGAAATATGCGTAGCGCCTCAAATTGAGGTTTGATATTTTCATTTTAAGTCTATCATAAATTCAATGTAATTAGATCCTATACTTTATTCGTAACTCTGTAAGCTAAACCAATTTACAATGATTTTTAACTAAATTTACATACCTCAAAAAATGTGAAGGACATATTACCTAAACCAGATGAACATGATGAAGAAGAGGAAGATTAAATTACCGATAATTGTTATCATTTTAACAATACATTACAAGGGTTTAAATTAATATAGAATTATGGTAAGGAAAATAACATTATTTTTGTGTTTAACGATGAGTTCTTTGTTTCAGTTTATGTATAAATTGTATAGCATAGTTACAACTTATTATAAACCACTATAAAACATGTTTCGTTTAAGATTCTTTATCTCAATAAAGCGCTATTTTTACTTTTCTATGAATTTTTAAACATAATTGGAACCACGAAAATGTCGTATGTAATTGTACTTTTCGTCATTGCAAAGTCTTATATGCAACACTTCAGTCATTTTTGGTATTATTTTATATATTCCTTTTTAGTTTTGAATAAAATTTAAATTGCATTTTTTTATCATAACAGAAAAATCAAACAAAAAAAAATGCAAAATAGTCAACCACTTATGACCAATAGCATTTCAAGAATTCTAGAAATCATTATTCGTAGCTTCCTATAAGTTATTGAAATGTTACCTATTACCTTATTGTTGAAATAGTGCCTGGAATCAATAAAATTATTAGTCTAAGGTGAAACTAGTTTAGTTATTTTTATTTTTTCTGGTGTTATATGCATTACTGGAGGATGCTCCGTTGTTGTTCATATATAATTATTGCATCACATAACGACCATTACTAAGATTGTGTAGTATGTTTATTGATATATATATATATATATATATATATATATATATATATATACAAAGACAAGTTATTTGCAGTCCGCAATAAGAAAATTGAATATAAAGTAAGATGTATCTGTAAACAAACTCTTATGGAAATAATAAGAGCCATTGACAAATACAAATCGGGCTGGTAGTTATATAGCCATTAACAAAACATTAGCTTTATTAATTCATAGGGGAGGAAACATCCACTGACCAATGGTTTCGGCTTGTTAGCCTCATCAGAGTGGACTGTTCCCAAGAACCCTATGAAGTAATCGAAGCTATTATAATGATATAATTTCGAAACAATCACTGTACTATGGCAAAAGTAAATAATACCGCCATCAGGTGATAAACACCAACACTACTATGTGTGGAAGTACAGAATTGAATCGAAACTACATAATAAATTCTATAGGTGGCTATAAAAGTACGTCTGGCCTTTGAGATTTGCGAAACGTTACAGCAAAATTTATTTGCAAACGTAACAAACTTTCTCGTGGCGATACCCGGGTTCATGCCCAAAAGGCAATTTAAATAAAAAAAGACAAGTTATTTGCAGTCCGCAATAAGAAATAGTATATAAAATAAGATGTATCTGTAAACAAACTCTTATGAAAATAATAAGAGCTATTGACAAATACAAATCCGGCTAGTAGTTATTTAGCCATTAACAAAACATTAGCTTTATTACTTCACAGGGTAGGAAACATCCACTGATCGACGGCTTCGGCTTTGTTAAGCCTCGTGAGAGCAGATTAGTTTCCAACCCTATGAAGTAATCGAAGCTATTATACTAATATACTAATGTACCTGAATTAATGTCCCGCTTGTTAATAGAAGAAGAAAGAAATAAAAGGTCTGAATCAAGTATGGCGTTAGCTAGTCGAGGGAGTAAGAAACCAATGCGGAGACATCAACAACAGAAGGTTATTAAATGCTTTGAGTGTAATAAGATAGGACATACGAAAGAGGACTGCAGAACTGTAAAGAAAATGTGCTATGGTTGTAAAAAAGAAGGCCACATATTTAAGGATTAACAAAATGTATAACAACGAAAACAAAAATTCTATACACGCGTTGACGGGAATACCTAACTTACTGAATTGTACAGATGTATCAACTTTAACTGGAAAGTTAACGACTTATAACTGGTGGTTAGATAGTGGCGTAACAGAGCATATGTGTTATGAAATAGAAATGTTTAAAGAATTAAAAAAGCCAGATGAAGACAAGCAGGTGAAAGTAGGAAATGGGACACTTTTAGAAGTGGAAGGCATAGGAAAAGTGGACTTTCTAGCATGGAATGGTCAACTATGGCTTAATACATCTACAGAGTGTTTTGTATGTTCCTAAGTTAGAAGTGAACTCATTTTCATTAAGTGCTGTATTAGATAGAGGTCTTATAATGCATTTAGACAAAGATAAGAGTGAATTTTTGGACAAAAGTGGAAACAGAGGGTATTGGCACAGAGAGATGGTAAATTATTTAAAATGTGCTTTAAAGTCAAGGCTAAGTCACAAATTAAGTTACAGGGCTATATCGCCGAAAGTTTAACACTGTGACATCGTAAGTTAGCTCACATGAATTTTAATCAAGTAGGAAAAATTCTGAAGTACAGTGGTATAAAATACACCGAAAAGAATAACCCATTTTGCAAAGACTGCCTAACAGGAAAGCAGCACAGGTTGCCATTTCCAATGAGTGATACTAGGAGCAACAAAGACGGCTCAACTAATTCATGGCGAATTGTGTAGACCTTTTGAGGTACTGTCATTGGGTGATGCAAAATATTTCTTATTGTTAAAAGCTGATTATTCGAGATATAGATGTGTATATTTTCTGAAAAACAAATCCGAGGCTGTGGAAAACATTGACAAGTTTTTAACACTAGTGGAAACACAAAGCGAAAATAAAATTCAAAAGTTAAGTACAGACAATGGACTCGAATTTATCAATAACGAATTGGAAAAGTTATCAGAAAAGAAAGGTATAATCTATGAAAGATCCTGTGTGTACTCACCAAAACAAAATGGTTGAGCAGAACGCGAAATGCGTATACTGGTAGAAGCAGCCAGGACGATGTTATACAGCAAGAAGTTAGAAAAGAACTTATGGGCAGAAGCGATAAATACAGCTGCATTTGTTTTAAACCGAGTTGGATGTAATTCAATAAAAGATGGAACACCATATAAATTTATGAAGACCACAGATCAGCTATTTACGTAGCTAACAACACCAAAAATAATAAACGATTGAAACATATTGAAATTAAACATCTTTTTATAAAAGAGAAAATTGAGAAAGGTTTAGCTGAAGCTGTTTATGTTAAGACAGACGAGCAATTGGCTGATATTTTCACCAAACCTTTAGCTCGAATTAAGTTTGAAAAATTTAGGTTAAGTGTTTCAAGGAATTTGACTTAAAGGTAGCAGTACACATTCCAAAGGAGAAAAGAAGAAAATTAGACTCCAAGAGTGAGAAGAGAATTTTCATTGGTTATGGTGAAACAGTACAAGGATACCGAATCTACATAACAAATAAAAAATCTGTTGAGATACATAGAGATGTAGTTTCTGTCATGGATCATGATGGTAACTGGAAAATTGAAACTTAGGATACGGAAAAAATTGTTATGTTAGACATAGATGAGCCTGATGACTCAGAAAAATTAGAATCGAGTGTAATAATAGAAGAAGAGGAATCAGAAGAAATTGATCAGTCAATACCAACAGCAGAGACTATAAGAAGGAAAGAAACTAGAAGACCAGCATGGATGGAAGATTATGAAATGAGTCATTATACCGAATCTGAAGAAACAATAACCTTTGAAGAAGCAATAACAAGTAAGAATGCAGGAAGGTGGAGAGAAGCCATGGAGTGCTACATGAAAGTAATGCCTGGACTGAAGTGTCATGGCCCGTTAATAAAAATGTAATCGAAAGTAAGTGGGTGTTCACAAAAAAGTGAAAGTGAATTTAAGGCTAGATTAGTGGCACGTGGTTTTCAACAAGAGTGTGATAGTGAGCTATACGACATCTATTCCCCAGTGGCAAAATTAACAACGTTTTGTACTTTGTTGGTGGTCAGCATTAAGTTGGGAAAACCAATTCGTCAAATGGACGTAAGAAGCGCTTTCTTATATGGTGATATTCAAGAAGAGGCATACGTGTCTTTACCAGGTAAAAATATAGATAATACTGACAGAGTTTGCAAATTAAATAAATCTATTTATGGCTTAAAAAGATCGCCAAAATGTTGGAATAATAAATTTGATAGTTTGATGATTAATCAGGGTTTTACACAATCTCACTCAATGATTTTTGCTTATATTTTAAATGTTCTGATAAAGATAAGCTTTATGCTTTTTGTACGTTGATGATTTAATAATATTAGGCACAGATTAGGCAGAAGTAGAAAATAAGGAGTTGGTGTTAAACAAAAATTTCTGTATGAAAGATTTGGGCACAATTAATCAGTCCTTAGGAATATAGATTAGACAAAACTTGAAAGCAGGTATTATTGAGCTAAGTGAGAAAAAATATTTGCAAAATCTGTTAACACGTTTAAACATGCAAGATTCCAAAAGTGTATGTACACCTTTAGAAAATAATGTAGATTTAAGTTTGTTTATAAATTGTGAAAGTAATACAAAAATTGTGTAGATAAATGATAGGTAGCCTTATGTACGCAGCTTTGTGTACAAGGCCAGATCTTACTGAAAACATTAATATGTTAAGTAGGTTACAAGATAAAGCGAATGACAATCTATTGAAAGTTCTCAGAGGAGTTCTTACATATGTTAAAGGAAGTTAAAGAAGTCCACGACAGGGTACGTTTTTAAATTCTTTAACTGTAGTGACTCCTGGGCTAGTAAAAAACAACAAAATGTATCGATATCCTCCACTGAATCAGAATATACTGCTTTGAGTTTAGCTGTAGCAGAGGCTTGCTGGTTACGCAAAATTTTGATAGACTGTGGTTTTTCAATGACCAAACCAGTAATTTTATACGAGGACAACAGATCAGCTATTTGCGTAGCTAACAACCCAGAAAATAATAAACGATTGAAACATATTGAAATTAAGCATCTTTTTATAAAAGAGAAAATTGAGAAAGGTTTAGTTGAAGTTGTTTATGTTAAGACGGACGAGCAATTGACTGATATTTTCACCAAACCTTTAGCTCGAATTAAGTTTGAAAAATTTAGATTAGGGTTAGGCTTAGAAAATGAATGATGTTCTGTTTTATAAAATAATTTTATTGAGGGGGCTGTTGAAATAGTGGCTGGAATCAATAAAATTATTAGTCTAAAGTGAAACTAGTTAAGTTATTTTTATTTTTTCTGGTGTTATAGGCACTATTGGAGGATGCTCCGTTGTTGTTCATATATAACTATTGCATCACAGAACGACCATTACTAAGATTGTGTAGTATGTTTATTGATATAAATAAAGTGGTTGTTTAATAGTGTTCGATATAATTATGGTAAATAGTCACAACAAGCTCCATTAAATCCAACACATCCTTTTGAGGTGACGATATTATGGTGCTTTGATAACACACTATTTGTTGTGTAATAAAGTTGTTCATAATTAACACTTTCAATTGCGTTAATACAGAATGTAAGGTATAAAACTAGTTCCGGTAAAAAATGTATAAAATCTACAAAATATAACTAGTCGCTGAAGTAATTCTCGCAAGTACAACTTCAAAGCCTTGAAGAAAATTTAAATATTCGTCGCAAGGTTCTATAATCCGCATCAAGAAATAAATACCGCCAAAAGACTTCATTAAACTGTTTCCGTTCATCATCGTCAAAGCATAAGCTGATTTATATTATTTATTATTTATATATATATATATATATATATATATATATATATTGCTATGATACTGGCGGATTATCGAGCCCCTACGTTGGGCTGCATCATATTTATTTGCTATGCTATTGTCTAAATTGTCGTGCCCCTTACTTGGGGCTGTTATATTTATTTGCTATGCCCCTACTTTGGGCGACTTATTTATTTTGCTATGATATTAAATACTCATCATGCCCCTACGTTGTGCTGCATTATTTATTTGCTATGCTATTTACGTAATCTAAATTATTGGACCACCATTTTATTATTCACTATTAAGTGTAATTATCTCCTCCTCCAGCTGTTTTCTTAATATTGCTATCAACTGGACTTTATCATTAAACAACTCTATCTACCAATGGCAAAATTCGATACGTTACCGCCTTGCGGGTTATCGCTTTCCTATTCAACTTGTGGCTCCGCCTTTGTACTATTTAAATCTTATGAACTCGGCTAGCATTTATTTGCAATTATAAAATTTAGTAAATTTAGATTTTATATAATGAAACCAATATGTTATGTACAGCTTTTGAAATTATTTGTAATACATTTCTTATAAATTTCATTTATTAACAACCATCTAGTATGTACTCAAAAACCCAAAGTCACCAAAGAAAATTTATTATCTTTACCAACAAAGTGTAGAATATTCTAAACCTGTTTTCTTATTACTCATTCAATATGTATGCAACCTCTTTTGTTGACTTCTTCACAAGCATATCATATTTAGCAAATTCAATATTAAAAATAAAATAAAAATTCATATAAAAAAACAAATGTCTTATAACTAAAAATCTGACCTGGTTTTATCTTTTTCACATCGACGCTTCCAATAAAATGATCTTCCCCAATTCTGGATTCCATTCAAATTATTATACTATGGACCACCACTATTAAATTATATACCCCAATTTATTTCAATTCTTCAAACTTAGACTTTTATCATTCTTGCCCCAGACTTAAAATTGTAGTTCGCTTCATCCCTGTACTTCAAGATTGTATTATTCTTCTTTTCCCCTTGACATTTAAATTGTATTACTGTATTTTTTCCTTAACATCAGAATCCTAGTCTATTTCCCTCAGACCTCAAAACCCTATTATTTTTATGTCTTAGTTTACAATAAATTCATTAAAACGTACTTACGTTTAAACGGCAATTGTAATCTTCATTTTCGCACTCATTTTATTTTTCACTTTTATACTTATTACGTATTACTTTATTTAATGGCAATGCACTTCGGCCTTCATTGAGTTCAAAACTGACTTTCTTATCAAAGTGCGTGCTAATATAATCTCGAATTCCCACTCCATCCGTGGGTCTAGTCTAGAACTCGTCGCTTGTTTCTGACCAATCAAATAATTGCTTTTAGAGCAGTTTCTGATGCAATGCTCCACGCTTTCCCATAATCACAACCTGCGCGCAGCTGTCTTTCATTATCAACATGCTGCATTTTGATAGATTACTTGCTTTTCTATAAACAACTGATGCAACCCGACTTTAAATTTTCATGTTTACATGTGATTCACGCAATTTTTATTCATTTCTCTTATCAAATTGGTTAGATCTTTGTGCGCATTTATATTAACTGCCTGAAACTCTATTTCTATATCCGTATTAATTTAATTGTCTAGAACTCTTTTTCTCAATGCGTGTCTAATTACACTTTATCATTTATTTCTCACTATACGCGTACTTCCACTGAAAAATGTCCTTATTTGATTTACCTAAATTAACTAAACTTTATCTACAGGGTATTTAATGTTTACTATTTACTTAATACATGTATTTCTCATTCCTACGCCAACCATGCGTCTTCCTATGTTTACCTGCGTCGCCCAAAAACTATTTCTACTTTATATACAGGGTGTTGACTACTTACTATCTACAAACTATGTCTATTTCTTAATTATTTCCTTAAATAAGTGTGGTTTTCTGCTGACTATTCTAATTACTCATTCCCGAACGACCTTTACTATAACGTGCACCCTTAAGCAACCCCTTATCACAGCATAATATATATATATATATATATACATATATATATTATAGTGGTTTTAAAAGACCAAAAATAAATATAAAAGAAGCAATTTCAAAAAACCATGTATAAAGGAACAACCAGAAATTACGTGCGAAATTTATATTAGTTAATTCATTTTTAAGTATCAGGCATTAACGAAATTTTATAAATAATTAATGAAATTTAAGTAAGTTTGCAAAGAAATTAAATGGTAGAAGCCAATGCCATTAATTTATTAATTAATTTGAATTTAATTGAACGATTATTGATGTATAATTTGCATAAAAGCGTGTAAAAACCCAAGGATACCAAGATGAAACGCGTTGCTATTTGACAAATATATCAGTGGGGTAGAAATACGCCGAACTCTAAATCGTGGAAATGTACTTAAAACGTTCGTGTAAAATTAAACACCAGCGTATTTTCTAAATGTCAAGTTCTGTTTAATTTGTAGATAACAAACAAATTATTCTAAGGATTGTACAAGCGGTCGGATGTTTTAGCATGAAATGCTAATGAGAAAGTCCACGTGTAGTAGACAGCGCACAAACAAGGATATTGATTTTTTACCACTCAAAGCAAGGTTAGAAGGAGACGTAGAAAACGTATAAGCATGAGACCACAATAGTATAGGAGGGATTTGAGAAACGTCATTCGGTCTACGATTGGTCGATATGTTTAGTTTGACTTGATATGAACACGAAAATAGTGTAGCGTAATTTTCTTAAAATATTATAACGAAGTACTAAAATTCGCGGATTTGAAAATGGGGTTGAGTGCAAAATTGTGGGAATGTGTTGTTGTGAGCTGGGGATTTCGGATAAATGTGGCCAGGAGAGGTTACATTGGAAAGATATAAATAGTTTAGGAGAATATTATGAAAGCCTTATTATTTCGATCGTCCCAAAAGCACGTATGAAAGTTAACACAAGTTGTAAGTATTACAGAATCATTTAAATTGTTTTGCTTAGTGGTAGCCTCTTAATTAAATTAGTACGCGGTTAGTGTGCCGAGATTAAGTTTTTTTGAGGTATCACCTATAATTTTAATCAACTCGTGTCGGGACATTAAGTAACGTAAGATTACTGTGAAAGAAGTATAATTGAAATGAAATTTGAAATTTGGTTACACCAAGAAGGCGGCGTTGGCGGATCAACTTAGATGGAGTTCGTCTAGTAATAGCGAGAAACGACCTGCAAACCAGGCAGAAAAATACATGGCACCATCTACAGAGCGGAGATCTTCTAAAAATTTCCAGGTAACGATTTAAAATTGTGATTCCTATAAACTGCAAATATTGGGGTGGCGTATGAGAGTGTTTTTCAAGGTAGTGTGAATTATTTGCGTGTTGAACAGAATATGTGTAAATAACTTTATTACGGTATTCAACTAGAAATTTGAAGGTGTCTATAAAGCTTTTAAACGTTCCATCAGAACGTGAAAATTTCTGTGAAGAGTACATGGCTTTGTTTTTTTTATTTTAAGAGTATGCAAAGTAGAAGAGCATACATTATGCAGAATTAGTTGGGTTATTATGAGCTCACCATACCCCACAGTTTACTTAGATTATTAAAATAAATAAATAAATTATAAAGAAGGAATTTTAGAGAAGGTATTATTCAAGGTCCATTTACTCAGAGTACATTTTATGTGTTTGATGATTTTAAAATTAAATACAGGACTTACAAAATAAGAGTTACTGAAGTGTAACGTGAACAATAAAATATGGACAGTGTTGAATTGCATTTGTAAATAGGAATAATTAAAAGATTGTATGTTGGTTGTATTTTGTGGTTTTATTGGGAGTGTGCGTGAATGATAGAATTTGAGAGTGAATATAGATATCCAAAAGGAGGTACAAATGAACTAGCCGGAAGCAGTTGAAGAAGGCCATTTAACCGAGGAAGAGAGGAAAACGGGTAAGGATATTTTTTTTTGTATTATTTAATTTTTGAATTTTCGAGTTTTGAAAAATATATAAAATTTTCGAATAAATTATGGTTGGTAAGGATCCTACCCGAGTCCCACGGCATAATTTTTGACGCCCAATTCGTGAGGCTCGATTCTCTTAAGGTAGCACAGTAATTTTGGCGACCCAAAAGTGAGGCTCGAATTCCAGATAAAATTTTAGTGATTTTATTCCAGGAAACTGGCGATCTGAGAGAGAGAGTTTCTGTTTTTGTACAAATTTAAGAGTAATTTAGTGTGTGTGTGAGTGATTTGAACGTATGCAGAGAAAGGAGTGGTTAAGGAGCCAAGGAGTGGAAATTGGAAGTGACGATAGTGCCTTGTGTGATAAAAATTGAAAAATGGAGGAAGCTGGAGGCAGTAGGGATCAATCGAGGACGGAATCGGGAGAAGCTGGAAATGAATTAATTTTGAGAATGTTAGAGAGGATGAATGAAGAATCTAATAGGAAATTTGATCAGATGAGTGAGACGTTAAGCGGGGTTAGAGACGAATCGAACAAAAAGTTTGAGCAAATTAGTTTGAAAATTGATAATTCGACGAAAGAATTTTCTGAATTTAAAAATAGCTTGACGGTAAAAATGGAGGAAGTTGAAAATAGGGTTGATAAAAATGAGCGTGATATTAGAGGTTTAAATATGGAAATGGGACAATTAAGGACTGATGTAAGGATTTTCTGTGAGGATGAGATTAATGCGAAAATTACTGAGGTAACGGACTCTTGTAAAGATCAGTTAGGTCGGGTTGAGAGAGAAGTGACCGGGATTAAGCATAATGTAGCGACTTTAATGGGGGATGGTCCAAGGTTTGTAACAGGTAATGTTTCTTTAAAGCAGCAAATGAAATTTTATGGGGATAGTAGAGTAAACCCGCAAATATTTATTAATAACGTTAGAGGGCTAATAAATAATGTATACGATGAACAGGCAAAATTAAATATTGTAAAAGCTTTACTAAAAGACCATGCTGAAGCTTGGTATAATTTAATAGGACAGGAAATTGACACCTACACGGACTTTGAAGACAGATTTTTAAAGCACTATTGGAGTGACCACAGACAAGACCAGGTACGAGACGACTTAATCACGGGGAAATTTAAGGGAGAATTTTCAGGAAGTAGGGAGCAATATGCTATACGAAAGTATAGCATAGCTAAGCAACTGAACCCACCACTAACGGACCGACAAATTATCAAATATTTATCGCGACACTTCGAGGTAGAGGTAAGACAACACGTTGCACTACAGAACATAGTGGACAGAGAAATGTTTTTGGAATACCTGCAGAGGTACGATGACGTAAGTAGTGGACGACCTCGAAAACATAGGGAAAGACAGATCAACACGGTCAGGTTCGACAATAGACGGGACAACTACGCTAGACGGGGGAATAGTTATGGATACCAGCGACAAAATTGGGAATCGCGACGACCATATTTTCGAAGTAACAGTTTAGGAAGGGGACCTGCACAGAGACCGGGACCTACCAGAAAAACAGTTCACCGGACATACGGGGGACTGAGAATACAAACACGGAACGAGTGGAAACGCCTAGGACATACGCTGAGGTGACGGCTAGACCAGGACCGAGTAGGGAAAACAGACCTGGACAGGATTTTTAAAGACGGACAAACCACTAGACATCACTGTGTACAAGTATGATCATCCTAGGGAATTTTTGAAAATTGAAGTAGAAATTGAGCCAGAAATAGTAGAAAAATTTTGTTTGCCCATAGTTGAAATTAAAATTTTTGAGAAAAATTTAGGAGCTTTATTAGATTCAGGAGCTGAGGCGCGTTTGGTATCGGAGGAATTCGTCAATGAAATTAAAAATAAAGTGTGTGATAGGATAATGCCAATAAAAAGAAGTCACCTGGTTGCGCCGAATAAAAAACGATTTGCTGTTGTAAATAGCGTAGTTATTTTGAAAGTAGAGTTAGGTTCAGTAAGCTGTGAACAAGAATTTATCATTGTACCTGGGTTAAAGTTTAAAGGGATATTAGGGGTGGATTGCATGATGAAGTTAGGGGTTATAATAGATATAGAGAGGAAAACAGTTAGGATTGGGGATAGGATATTGCCCTGGAAGGCAAGTAATGATGTCACGGAAGATGACATGGGGTTATGTATTAATAGTATAGAGGGGGATGATGAAGAAGTGAGAGAGATCGACTCAGGGGAATAAAGTGATGAAAAGTTGCATGAGGTACAAGTAATAGTGAAAGAAGAAGTTCAACAAGTAGAGGTAGAGTCAGGCGCAGAATTAATAGTGGAGAATGAGTCAGAATTAAAAGGGTTAGAGGTAAATACAGCATTATGTGACACACAAGTAGCAAATATAGGCATAAGTGAGGTAAAGGGCAAAGATAATTTTGGCAATTCGAATTTGAATTTAAAAGATTTTTGTGAAATGAATATGTACATGAAGGGTCTAGAAGAGAGGAAGAGTTTTGTATAGAGGGAAGATATAAAGATGTTGAAGTAGTATCGTTTGGTTTGTCCGCAGAGAATAATAAATGAGAAACAGAGAAGTATAGGGAATGAAGAAGAAATATGTAAGAGTCAGGATAGTAGGGATAAGTTTATTTTATATAAAGTAACAGGGATGATAAATATGGAAATAGAAGGAGGAGAAATAGGGATGAAGAATATTAGGATAGTTAGAAGAAAGACATGAAGGATTAAGAAGAGTTAGATTTAAATAAGTAGAAAAGTAGATGTAGAAATAGGAGAAATATGGATAGGTGTATATAGAAAAGTAGAGATAGGTGTATAATAGAGTAAAATTTAAATAGATAGGGATAGAAATAGGTGTATATAGAAGATTAGAAGTAAGTAGTTATAGAAGATAAAACTAGATATAGGATAAATATGGGAGATAGTTAGATATAGGTATAGAATTAGGTAGGTTGAGTTAGGAAAAGAATTCGATGTATTTAATGAACTGAAAATTTATGGGACTTTAGATGTAAATAAAATTTATTTAGGTAGTTAAGGATAATGAATTTACGGATAACCAGGCTATGCTGTAAAAAGCATAGGGGGCTATTGTAATTTTGTAGTGCGGTAAATTTGCACCCACATTTAAAAAGTTTTACTATGAGCTCATGCTAAGACAAAATTGTTAACGTAAGGTATGAGGAACTCTCTCTTACTGTGATAAAATATTTGTTTAATAAGGTTATCGAATTGAATTACTTTTGAAAATGAAATTGTAGACATTACTAGTAACACGAGTGTACATAATGAACGGTATTCTGAAAATGCAATATATGTTTCATGTAAACAAAGTGTGATGTATTTTGTGAATTGCGTTATTTTAAGTGTGTATGTAGGGTGTGAATTTTTATTAGGTTTCAGCATAGAGGCAGTGAGCGGGAGTGTTAAGATTTAGCGGTACCAGGTAAGCGTCTGTGATAATTTTAAGAGGTTTTAGTGAATTTTGGATTCAAGGGGGGAGCAGCCGAGCCAAACTACACAATATTACGGCCCAACGCTGAGGCTTGATGGTTTCCAGAGAAACTACGCAGTAATTTATGACGCCCAAGTTGTGGGGCACGAATTAGCGAACCATTCCAAAGGATCCTCATATTTGAGTTAATATCTATTTTAAACGATCTATTTCTTTTGAAATAAAATTTCACTATACAAATAAAGGAGCTATTTCTGATTTTATCAATGTCCATTTTAGGGTGGTGACTTTTTGAAGAATCTTTATCCTTTTGTGCTACTTCAGTTTAAATTTTAAAACGCAAAATGAGATTTAGATACGAAAATAAGTTATATGGCTGTCAAACTGGGAAAAGATTTTTAAATTTTTAAGCTTCCAAAACAAAACTACAGAAAAAGTTACAATTTGTAAGGACTTCGACATCTAATATACTTTTTAAACTCATATTTGAAACAAACAGTAACGACTTGCGTAACGCTAGCTACGAATTAGATGGGAAAAAAATTTGTAAATTTGATTGAACAGACTAAGTATAAACTCACCCTCTATAATAAACTTCATAAATAATTAATCCTAATTAAGCATGATATTCTAATCCTTTTGTTTTAGATGTTATAATTTCAATCTAGGGCAGCTAGCATAACTACAGCAATAAAAATAAATTTCTCTAAAATAAATTGGTTCAATTGAATACAGCATTGAAATAACACATTAATCATTAAATGGAATAAACGTCGCGACAATAAAATCGCTGAAATGAAAGATTTGATAAGTCATACAACGTAATAAATGTAATTCATTATTTAGGTAGATTTAATATTGTTAGTAACATGCGGGGGTTATATAAATAGTAAAAAAAATTAGTTTTAGAATTATATTACGTTTTTAACATACTAAATGTGCAGATGTCTTTTCTTTAAAAAAAATAAATATTTATTTAATAGGAAACCTTCGTATATTTATTGGATTATAATTTTGGTTGACATGTATACAAGGTTTAATAGTAGTAAAAGATGAAAATGCAGACTAAACACCAACAGTACAAAATTACACTATGTATAGCTATCGCAACAAAATAAAAAACTTGGATAATGTTGTAATTATAATAAAATTTTTGCAAATTTATCCTGGTGACTATCAGCTATATACTAAAGCTCTCTATTTTAATCTGATATCACTAGCCCAGGGTAATGTCGGATGGAAAACGGCTATAGACAAAGAAAACTCTTAAGGGTTAAACGGCTAGTAGAGTGTTAGCTCTGGGTAGATCATGAGCATGGGTCATGGGTGGATAACTGACCAAAAATAGTTTTAATAGGCGCCACCGTATTTTTAATACAAGTGCCAACAAAATTTAACTGTGTTTGTATAAGGAAATGCGGAAACCTTATGTTAACACCACTATCTTAGCCATAAAATTTGAATTTCACTCTTTATCACACACTTACCAAAACATCAACCACCAGTTGTTAAACAGTTGTCTCAGCTGTACCTGTGAACAAACAAAACACCACATGGACACCATTTGTGTCCTTAAAAGCATATGCCCAAAAATATAATAAGAGAATTTAAACATCTATGAAATACTAAAGGCATTTATTTTCTTCTCTCTATCTGTTTTTCTTAAGGAGGATTTGCTCTAGTTTACTTTTTCATATTTTAAATATTGAATAATAAAACGACTTTATGAAAAACAAAAGGAATTCTATTCATATGGAAATCTGACTATATACATGCGACTGCAATACATATGTTTACTATCTTGTCATTAATTTTTATAAAAAAGAATTTTGTATAATTTAACCTTCAGAATAAATACGTATAAATTAATCGTTTCTATAAAATTTAGTTTAAGCAAATATGTCATAATTTATTAGTTCCTAACACAGGATTTTATTTTTACTATAATCATAGAAGCGCTTCCTTGACCATTCACAAAAAATTCGATCGTCAGGACAATAACGACCTTAAAATGTAACTACTCAATTTTAACGGTAATCTACTAAAAGAATATACGTGAATTTCAGTATCAATAAAGAGACTTTTACATGACGTGCATGTTTTCAATTAAACAAAATATAAAATTAAACCAAGACTGCGTCTGGCGTTTAGATTCTGAATATCTCAACACATTGTGTGCTTGTACAAGTGACTGACAACCTAGATATTTATACGTTGTTTTACAAACTTTAAGAAAGTACTTTATATTTTCTGTTACTCTAATAATTAACGTAGAAAATTTCATAATAATTTACTATAGCTTCAAACACTCACGTGTAGACAAAAGAACTGCAGGTGGAAAATCACGACCTCAGCTGTTGTATTTATTTCATCGTATTAGTCATCAGTTAGATTGAAGTGTCAAGGTTCTTTGTAACATCAACCATTTCCATACTGCGTAGTTAGATAAAAGGACGAAACCATAGCTGTTTACCATTAATTACTGTGACGGAAAATTATTATAATTTACATTGAAAACCGTTGCTGTAAACCTGTCCATATGATATTGCACTAAAGTGAGTAAGTGTTAGTCTAATATATTTTATTATTCTATACCAACTGTATTAAAATGATGTATATTATCAATCCATTTTCTCAGCTCAAGTTTTCTTCTTCACTCGATTAGATGCCTCGTGTTTCTGACGGGTCATCATCTTGACTTTATCTCTCGTCTACAAAAGCGGCTTCACTCTAGGACGTTGGAGACCAAAGTGCCGGTTATCAACTTGACAGCGCTTGGTAACAAGCTTTAGAATATATATCTTCTAGAATCCATGTGTTATTATGAACATTATACTTTAATTTTTATTGGCTGAATATTTACGAATTAAATACTTTAAAATTTATTTGTTTTATTATTAATTTATTAGGCTAGGTGTAACTAGAAAAAATACGTTACACAGCCTCTTCCCAAGAGAAAAATTGAGGTATGGGAGAATTTTTTCTAAAAAATTTTGCAACTGAAACTTCAAACTTATTCTTCTTAACTGTACCAACCTCTTACACCTCACAACAAGACGACACAAATATTAACTATACCTAATGATGAGTTTAACAAAAAATATCAGGATCATTTGCTAATTGATACGGGGGTATTAATGCATGTGATTGAGTGATTAGTAACTGCGCGTACTACACGCCTATAAAGGGACAAATCCGGGAAGTCATAGCCAGTATATACGTCAATCGGTTAAGTATATTTAGGGTATCTAACACTCAGTGGATGCATGTCATCTATAGTTACAAACGCAACAACCATATCAAAAAATTTTTTTTTTTTTTAAAATGAAAATATTTTACTACAAATCAGAACTGTAATAAACAAAATGGATTGGACATTATAATCACTACTAAACAAAAATCTGTACAACGAATATTTTCTCTAATTTAATATATCTATCTTAAAGATTTATGTGCATAAAATTGATGAATTTAGTAAGTACCAAAAGCTGTTAGATACAAAGTCTATTCACGAAACGAATCTCTAACACTCGAGAAACAGACAAAGTATTAACAATACATATTCATCAACAAGACACTTTTAGTCTTTGAGTGAGCATCTCACAATATTTTCTGTAAGATCTCTATTCTACATACTCAACTATCTCTCTCAAAAATTATATAACCTCAATGACTCATCACTAAAGAACTCTAAAACCACTAACGAATCATATATTGAGCCTATTGGGTGACCACCACCAACTACTCACAAAAACTCTTCATGAACTATCCTAGCTCATGTACACTCTCAATAAGAATAAGCACATTAGGCCTAGTCTCAAACTATTAAACCAAAACTCAAGCATTCCTTTAATGCTTAACATTCTATCACACTCTAACTATATGACTACATACTCAATACTCTACTAAACACTCTATACTCTCTATCATATATTCCATTACTGAATACGTATTACTTCACTGAATACATATCCATCTCTATATACCTGCAACATCTCTATGCATATGCTGCATTCTCAAACACCTCCAAAAAATATCATCATTCAAAATCCATAAACATATCCTTGTCGTCATCAAAATTATCATTTAACACTTCTTTATCGTCATCAGAGATTTTCATTTAACACTCCTTTATCGTCATCAAAATTTTCATTTAACACATGCAATATCTAAATCAACAAACATATTAAGCTCTATTACTACTAAAACATAAATTACTTTATAAAAATTTTCCCAACTTTAAACTTGTCTAACTTAAGGATTCAAAACACGGACTAAAGAGAATTACAGCTGACATCAACTATACTCGGAAGTACTTAAGGATCAGAAACATTGTTAATAACTTCAACTTCATCTTCATCAATCGCAGAATTATCGATACTAAACATTTTCTTTGACTTAAACATGAAGATACGGATAAATTGGAGGAAGAAATTTAAATACAAAATTATTTTCTACTTTACTTCATGATAACTATTAATAACTGTACTCGTACACTCTCACTCTACCAATAGTCAAACTGTCGACCTAAACTAAAGTGCTTCACAACGCATAAACTTGCTAGAATGACAAGCTCTTCTATGAGCCTCACCTAGACTTATAAACAATATTGCTAGAACGGCAGACTCTCCTCTGAGTCTCATCTAGACTGACAAACTAAATAAGCAAAACAAATCACATCATAACTGACCTCAAATAATTTCAAGTGACGATGTCGAAACTGCTAAAGCGACAACTTACCACGACCCTCGCATAGACTGACATAACGCTGAGCGACCAACCCTTCCTGAGTTTCGTCTAGACTAACATAACGCTACACGATGAACCACAACAAGTCTCGCTTAGATGTAACTCAACTCAATATACTACGTTGCAACGCGACCATAAAATTGCTACTCTAAATAAATCAAACCAAACTAAAACGTGCTCATGCACAAGAGCAATCTCAAACTATATTTCAACAGTAAAGACTAGTGTACCATTAATCGAACAACTAATATAACTAATAAGACTGAAAGATGAATCTATTATCGATGAAATACATACAAAATCAAATAAACCTGCAATATCCATATCAAACAACTTTAACACTTTATCTAGAAACAGGAATTTCACTACTCAAATTCTGTTCTTTTATTCTTTGAATTGGACACGACGGACAAGTGATACTAGTCACTCCTTTACGACCACAACCATAACAAAATAATCTCTTGAAAGATCTACAAACATTGAAAGTATGACCATCACGTGAACAATTCCAACAAATCAATTTACGCTTAATAAATGAGTTACCTACTCCACTCATTTCTGTCATTGGGGTGGCAGAATTAAGAACTTGTACTGGGAATGTGAAGACGGAGGGTATAAACACGACTTGAAACATTCTGAAATGAACTAGGGTTTTGTTTCTAAAATGTGGATTAAAATAATTAAAAGGCTGTTTGTGACTATATGACGTAACTGAAACAGACTTATGTTTACTCAACGAAGCTTCTTCTAACCTCTTACATAATTTAACTAACGTACTAATATTCTCGATCTCTGTAAGAGCAAGATGCTGAATGAAATATGGCAATAAATTTTCTTGACTATTCTAACTTTAGTGTGTTCTGCAGGAATAATAGGTAATCGGTTAAATAAACTTTCCATGTTAGCAATGAACAATACAACAGATTCACCGTTCTTCTGTAATCTATTCTTGATTTTTCCCAAATATCGTCTTCAGGATGTGCTGGCAGGAAATCCTCCTTTAGTCTACTAACTAACGAACTCCAATCTGTTAACGAACCACGAACGCAACGATACCATAGCAAGGCATCACCGGTAAACAATTCAACTGCTGAATTAAACAATTCCATCTCAGATACCTTTCGAGACTGTGCAATGTCACTGATGTTTTCTAAAAATTGATATAAGAGAT
The DNA here is from genome assembly GCA_036346225.1 of Platerodrilus igneus. Lineage (NCBI taxonomy): Eukaryota > Metazoa > Arthropoda > Insecta > Coleoptera > Lycidae > Platerodrilus > Platerodrilus igneus. Next base: position 793,202 of record JARFIW010001130.1, read on the forward strand.
GGGTTTCCTGAATATTTTATCGACCAAGATGCTATAGGAACTGACTGTGTGACATATGTAACTGTTGGAACGGGCACATTAGATGCAGCAACAGAATTTACGTTAATATCTTTACTATTTGAACTTGTATCTTTATTTAATTTCTCATGTAGATCTGCTTCCACAACAAGAATAGTAGCCAAACTTTCATTTTTAAATAACACCATTTCCTCAAAATTTTCTTTAGGGAGCTTTAACCGTTGTATTCTACCTGTAAGATGCACTAATCTTGACCTTATCCTTTTAAAATTGACTCTGCGGGATCATCCATAAATTCTAACAAAACATTTTTAACGGACTCTATACTAGACTCAATCTCTGCTTTCTACTTCGAAATCTACTTTATAATAAGAAGGATCTATCAAACAACCTGGTTTATCTGCTTCTTTGGCCAACAACCTTGCTAAAATTTTCCTTTATCTGAAACTGGTCTTGAATTTTCAATGCCTCTAATGTTCAATTCATATTCTAACTCATTTTAAGTAAGTGTACGATGCTATAAGTTTCTGCCATAATTAAATATCTGAATATCTCTAATGTAACTCAATTATATAATTGTTGAAGATGAAATCTCAAACGAACGAATGTCCTAACTATATAGAAAACCCACTGTAAACTGTAACAAACTTTAACAAAATGAAACAAAAACTATTTACTAGAATCAATGCAAACCTCAGTCGGTAGATATAAGTGTGATGAAGATAACTACTAATTATTCCAGCCTATAAGTGAAGTTATTCAAGCCTCTAAATGAAATTCCAGCCCCTAAATGAATTTCCAGCCCCTAAATGAATTTCCAGCCCCTAAATGAATTTCCAGCCCCACGTTGCGAGCGCAAGTGTAATTATAATAAAATTTTTGCAAATTTATCCTGGTGACTATCAGCTATATACTAAAGCTCTCTATTTTAATCTGATATCACTAGGTCGAGTATTTCTTCTTTAAACTCCAAGCCCAGGGTAATGTCGGATGGAAAACGGCTATAGACAAAGAAAACTCTTAAGGGTTAAACGGCTAGTAGAGTGTTAGCTCTGGGTAGATCATGAGCATGGGTCATGGGTGGATAACTGACCAAAAATAGTTTTAATAGGCGCCACCGTATTTTTTAATACAAGTGCCAACAAAAATTTAACTGTGTTTGTATAAGGAAATGCGGAAACCTTATGTTAACACCACTATCTTAGCCATAAAATTTGAATTTCACTCTTTATCACACACTTACCAAAACATCAACCACCAGTTGTTAAACAGTTGTCTCAGCTGTACCTGTGAACAAACAAAACACCACATGGACACCATTTGTGTCCTTAAAAGCATATGCCCAAAAATATAATAAGAGAATTTAAACATCTATGAAATACTAAAGGCATTTATTTTCTTCTCTCTATCTGTTTTTCTTAAGGAGGATTTGCTCTAGTTTACTTTTCATATTTTAAATATTGAATAATAAAACGACTTTATGAAAAACAAAAGGAATTCTATTCATATGGAAATCTGACTATATACATGCGACTGCAATACATATGTTTACTATCTTGTCATTAATTTTTATAAAAAAGAATTTTGTATAATTTAACCTTCAGAATAAATACGTATAAATTAATCGTTTCTATAAAATTTAGTTTAAGCAAATATGTCATAATTTATTAGTTCCTAACACAGGATTTTATTTTTACTATAATCATAGAAGCGCTTCCTTGACCATTCACAAAAAATTCGATCGTCAGGACAATAACTACTCAATTTTAACGGTAATCTACTAAAAGAATATACGTGAATTTCAGTATCAATAAAGAGACTTTTACATGACGTGCATGTTTTCAATTAAACAAAATATAAAATTAAACCAAGACTGCGTCTGGCGTTTAGATTCTGAATATCTCAACACATTGTGTGCTTGTACAAGTGACTGACAACCTAGATATTTATACGTTGTTTTACAAACTTTAAGAAAGTACTTTATATTTTCTGTTACTCTAATAATTAACGTAGAAAATTTCATAATAATTTACTATAGCTTCAAACACTCACGTGTAGACAAAAGAACTGCAGGTGGAAAATCACGACCTCAGCTGTTGTATTTATTTCATCGTATTAGTCATCAGTTAGATTGAAGTGTCAAGGTTCTTTGTAACATCAACCATTTCCATACTGCGTAGTTAGATAAAAGGACGAAACCATAGCTGTTTACCATTAATTACTGTGACGGAAAATTATTATAATTTACATTGAAAACCGTTGCTGTAAACCTGTCCATATGATATTGCACTAAAGTGAGTAAGTGTTAGTCTAATATATTTTATTATTCTATACCAACTGTATTAAAATGATGTATATTATCAATCCATTTTCTCAGCTCAAGTTTTCTTCTTCACTCGATTAGATGCCTCGTGTTTCTGACGGGTCATCATCTTGACTTTATCTCTCGTCTACAAAAAGCGGCTTCACTCTAGGACGTTGGAGACCAAAGTGCCGGTTATCAACTTGACAGCGCTTGGTAACAAGCTTTAGAATATATATCTTCTAGAATCCATGTGTTATTATGAACATTATACTTTAATTTTTATTGGCTGAATATTTACGAATTAAATACTTTAAAATTTATTTGTTTTATTATTAATTTATTAGGCTAGGTGTAACTAGAAAAAAAATACGTTACAATGTAGTAAGGCAATCAATGCCAAGCGATAACAAAACAACTACTCCAAATAAATTGACAACTTTTTCTTGAATAGTGTTCAGTCTAAGACCCGGTTGCTCAGTAAAATTTATACAGGGATCTGCCTTACAAACTACATTAAATTGTGGTATTCTTTATATAAATATTAATTAGAATTACAACAACGGATGGAAAAATGGGCCGAAGAAGCACTAGAAACATCAATTTGGAATTAGGCGAAGCAAAGGAACACGGAAGACTATTTTAGTTCTTAGGGTGATAATGGAGAAGACAATAGAAAAAGGAGAAAGCGTGTATATGTGGTTTATAGATCTGGAAAAAGCATTTGACAATGTAAAAGTGAAAAATATTTGAAATACTCAAAAGGATTGGAATGAGCTTTAGGGATAGACGGATAGTTCATAGCTTATACAAAGAGCAAAGAGCGGTAATAGATTTAGAGCAGGAGAGAAGTAGATATTAGGAAGGGGGTGAGACAGGGTTATGCCTCTTCGCCGTTAATTTTTAATTTGTACATCGAAGAGGCAATGAATACTGTCAAATTCAGAAAAACATTTGGAATTATTATGCTAGGACAAAAGATTGATATGTTTAGATATGCAGATGATATAGCGGTATTAGCATCTAGCAAGGAAGAGTTAGAAGCAACTCTTAATGAAATGAAAACCATTCTAACAGAGAGATACGGTATTAAAACCAAAAAATATAACAAAACTACTAGTATACAAAGGAGAGGAAAATAAATTAAAAAGTAGAATAAAAATAAGAAACGAGAACTTACAAAAGGTTAAGAATTTCTGCTGCCTAGGAAGCCAAATAACGCAAGATGGGAAAAGCGCAAAAGATATAAAGCAAAGCTTAGCACAAGACCTTGCTACAATTAACAAGAAAAAGCAATTACTGTGTTCAAAGACAACAAACGTAGAAACAAGGAAAAGATAACTGAAAGCGTGTGGTGTGGAGCACAGTAGTGTACGGCTTTGAAACTTGAACAGTAGGAGAAGCGGACAGGAAAAAGAAGCCTTTGAAATGTGGTTCTACAGACGCAAATTGAAGATACCATAGACAGACAAGGTTAAGAACAAAGAGGTTCTAGAAATGGTAAGAAAAGGAAAAATATGTGGAAAGCAGTGAAAATAGGAGAGACAGAATGATAGGTCACATACTAAGGCATGAGGGAATAGTGCAGAATTTATTAAAAGCAGAGATAGAAAAAGAGAAGTAGAGGTAGACCTAGGTTAGACTATTGCACACAAATAGTCGTAGATGTAGGCTGTGGGAATTTCAGGGAAAAGTGTAGGCTAACTCAGAATAGAAAGGATGGAGGTACGCGTCCAACCAGTTCTAAAACGGAAAATCTTATCACGAAAGAACTAATTGTACGTAAACCTGCTGATTATTATAAGCTACTCAGGTTTTGCAATATTTTCAAATAATGGTAATTGTGAGTAAGGATTTACTGGAAAACTATTAATTCGGCAAATGTCTGTGTTGAGGGATCTTGGCAGCCACAGGCTGCTTAACCCTCTTCACATATATTACATTTGTTTTTCCAATGCTCACCCGAAGGTATTACATTGGCCAGGAAGCGAGTTTTTTTTTACCTAAAAATTTTGAATTTTGCCGAACCCTTGCTGTTCGAAGCAAGGTAGGGATCTTTAACGTGCGTGTTAACACTCACACATGGGACTTTCATTTTACCTCTCATCCGAACGATGGTGTATTTTTGTGAAAGATGTTCGCCTAAGGTTTTTCAAACGGACTAGTGCCGGGATTTGAACCCGGGAGCTTGGGCATAGTAGTCACACGCATACCTACTACACTACGGAGCCGCCACTCTTCATATACCATTGAACATTGAACATCGATGAAATAGGGCATATATTTAGAAAATCATAAAATGGGAGCAGAGCTGTACCTAGGCTGTGGGAATTTCAGGGAATTGTTTAGGTTAGCTCAGAATAGAAGTCAGTGGATGTACGCATCCAACTTGTTCCAAAACGGAAAACCTAATGACGAAATAATAATTGCACTTAAACCTGATGGTTATTATAGACAACTACAGGTGTTGGTTTTGCAATATTTTTAACTAATCTTGATTGTGCGAAATGATTTTTTGGAAAACTATTATTACAGCAAATTTCTGTATCGAGGGTTCTTGGTAGCCACATGTTGCTTCATATATCACTGAATATTGGTGAAATAGACTATGTATTTACAAAACAATAGGAAGGGAACCGGGCCGTATTTAACAAGAAAAAGCAGCGCCATGTTCGAAGACAACAAACATAGAAACAAGGAAAAATTGTTGAAAGTATATGTGTGGAGCACAACTCAGCATTATGGAATGTTGTGCTTCAGATGTATGGTGATAATAGCATAGACAAACAAAGTTAATAACAAGGAGGTTATAGAGATAGTAGTGGAATAAAAATATCTGTGTAAAACAAAAAATAGGAGTAATAGAAAGGCAGGATAAGTACTAAAGCATTTTGGGGACTAGGATGGGCTATATTACAAGCAGATAGAGGAAAAAAGAGGCAGGTGGAGACCTAGATCAGGCTATTGCACGCAGATAGTGACAGTTGAAGACTGGAAATTTCAGGGTAACGCGTAGGTTAGCTCAGAATAGAAAACAATTGAGGTACGTGTCTAACCAGTTTCAGGACAGAAGACTTAATGATGATGGTGATTATTATTATTATCTAATTATTCTTATTACTACAGAAACTTTTAGGAATATATATGTAGCTATAGTGAACTTAATTATTGGAAGGATAATTTAACCTGGCCCACTAACTTAAGAACTTTCGAACAAATGTTGCATGTTTGAAGTATCATCGTAGTCTTTTTGCAAACAGGATCTAACTCAGAAGGTAGTGAAAGGTTGAGTAAGTATTTTTCCATGTTTTGCTGATTACTCTATTGACAGCAATTACTATGGGGCTTATTGTCTTTGAATTTAAATTCTATTAGCGTTTCACTTCTATGGCCAAGTTTGTGTATTTTTCAATTTTATGTTTTTCGGTTTTATAACATTATGTGATAGAAGGATTGCAATGTCAATTATGTGACCTGTTCTTTTTAGTTTATCAATATGCAGTATGTCAGGCTTATTAAATGTAATTGTATGGTCTGTAAATATCGATCGATTGAACTGCACATGACAAATATTTATAAAATAGTGGAGGGCTTTTAATTACGTTATAAATGATGGCTAACTGTCTATAAATTACCTTAGCAAATTGGTTGTGTTTGCCGAGGTAAGCGTTTTCTGCCTATGTGGGGCATCCAGCAGTAATGTGCTAAGTTGTTTCACCTACTTGACTACATTTGCGGCATTTGTCAGTAATGTCCATGCAAGGAATGTGTTTTTCAAGTTATTCGTTCTTATCACGCCATCTTGAATAGCGAATAAGAACCCTTCTGTTTCACTATGAAGTTACCCTTATGTAGTCCATTAAGTGATAGTTTTCTATTTATTTCAGTTTCTTTGTTACAGGCGGAAAAGCTACTAAGTGTATCTTTTCCAGTCAAATTATAAAATGGGGGCGGCCTGTAAAACAAAATTCAAAGGGGGGTCACCGGCACTAGCTAGCGGAAGGTCGTGGATCATATAGAGGGTTAAAATTTGGAAAAAAGGTTAAATTAATTTATACTATACTACAAAAGATTTGGCACTTACCTTTCATAAAATATTGTGGCTTAATGACAATTGCCAAGGGCGCCAGACAAGTCGAGAATGTCCAAATGTTCGTACAAAACCTTGAGAGACTTGTCATTCCAAGGAGGACAATTGTTTCTTTTAATCACTTCCTCACTTTTTTACTACTTATAAAACTTCTATGATAAAAAAAATAAAAAAAGACTATTGACTTAATCAACGGCAAACAAAACTATTTAATTTACAGAGCAAGAAACGTGAACCTCTTACATTCATTGACTTTAATTTAGAAATTTAAGTGAATAGGTGACTATGGAATTTATAAAAATTTTGAGTACATAAGTAGTTATCAAACACTTGTATATGAAGGAAACTTATATTATAAATCGTACACTAAATTAATCCTACGGTTTATGGCCAAAACGTCCTAACAAACAAACTAACTAAAAATTGGTCATGCTACTTAACTATAAAAACTTACTTACTAAAAATTGTCCATTGTTTAAGGATTTGTCTTCCAACGTAGAACAGTTCTTAAATTTGGGAAGAGAATCTCGCTTGTTGCTTCTGTTTATAATTTTTAAAGAATTGACTGGCACACGAACCCGGCAGATCTTAATAACATCACTTACTTGTGCGTCACACGCCTACAAGCTTTTTAATATTTATCTTGCATCACTATAAATCCGCGAACATATGGGCATAACCCTCGCGAAACTGGAAGAGTACTCACCTCTTTCCAATTTTTAAATATCGTGATACAAAGTGGAATATTCTATCTGTGAGCCGGAAAACGCTACCCGCGAACTACGCTTCTCTCTACTTCTTGACCACGGACGGCCCCATTGGAAAAACTCCCCGTCTTTGGCTAAAGCCTTCAATTATATAGACGAATTCCTACCCTAATAATTATGTACGTCATTTTCTGTTATCCAATGACTGAACAGAACCTCCCACAAAATAAGATTTCAGAAACCAAATCCAACCCCTTTTTAGATGAGAATCACGGAAGCAATTATTCTCCCAAGGGTTTAAATTATATTTTACCTTCTACGAATTACTTAGTTATTGCAATGTGGAACCTATCTATGGCGACAGCAGTCTGCCCTTAACAAAGACCGGCTAACCTACTTGAGCCGAAATGGATTTTAAATACAATGGATGTCTCCAGACGACTTAAAATTACTTGTAGTATTTGAACAAATCAAATTGGAAATAGTTTTGCGCTATTTATAATATTTTGTTTTGTCTAACCCGCTGTCAATCAACGAAAGTATTAAGAAGGTTAAGCTTTTCAAACTGAAATTGGTTTTCTTTATTTACGCTAAAAAGGTACCATTACATTTTAATTTTATCGGATTTGTCAGTCTGTAACCGACCTAAACTTTTAAGAAATTTATTGTATTTGACTTACGAGGGTCTAGAGCTTTAAATGATGACCTGCCGCTTGAATTTACTAGCCTGAAGCTATCGGTAAATGTGGTCTTTTATTATAAAGGATCCTAAATAAAATGAGGTGATTTATTGGTGTAAATTTTTGTTTATACTTTATTCAAGTTACTGAATTTTAATTAATTGATTTGTTTAATTGTTAACATTACAAAATAATGTTACGTCTTATAATGATTTAGGGTATTTTTCGTGTAAGACCTTTTCCTTCCACGCTTTTAGTTGATCTGTAAAATTGGACACAATCGATTCTGTTCAATTTTGAAGATTTAGTTTAGAAACATTTTTGTCGTACTTTTTAAGTTTCGCAAGCCTGTGATGATATTAATTTAAAAAGTAGTTTTTGATGGAATTTGTTTGTTAGTTGTATGTATATGAAATATTGCACAAATCACGTACACCGAGTCTTCTTGGTAAGTAAAGCCCTTCCATTTCTGAGTTTGGATAAAGATATTCTAAATTTTCTTAGTAATCTTCGTGTCAGTCTATCTAGCTCATCTAAATCCATCAAAAACTAGTACACTGCCTAGTAATGCTATAGTCGAAACCATGAAAGAAGTCGTCTGCCTCATCACTTGTATTCGTACGAATTTAGTTGAAAATTTTAAGTCAATGTAGCATCTAGTTCATAAATACCCAATAAATATTCCGATTCGGAAGTTTCTGGCAAGATACGCGCATCTACAAACCGTAATGAAGTATGGTTGCCAATAATATTTTAATTTCATAGAGATAGTTACTGTAACTATTTTGAAATTGGCGTCCTTTTGTTTTACGAGTTTACTGAATTCAGTTAAAATAAAACGCATTTTCATAAATTGAGTTACATATATTGATCTGAATAGAAACGTACAATAACTGCAATATAAACTATTTACAGCAGCTGTATTAAAATCCTTCAGGGTAGGTTAACATTGGCAACCGTGCTTTATGGAAAAATTAAAACATTTTGTCTTGTTTGCGTTCTAATAAAATGACTAATGACATCTTTACACCAAACACTTAAGTTTCATTAATTCTTTGAAAACTTTAAAAAGTATATTCCATCTACAAAAAACCAAGAAAGATATCCTATTTTAAAAAAAAGGCCTTATTTTACCAAAAGTTAGCCTGTTAAATATATAAAGTTCAAAACATACGGACATATACTCTTCTCTGTCGTTTTCCCAGATGAACGTGTTCACGTATGTCTTTATATAAAACACGTACAAATCGTATTACTATCTTTATCACATATATTAGTTAAGCTTTTAAATAATCTTAAACGTATGTTTTGAATTGAGTCAGACACCTATGACATAGAGGACTTCTTTCGTGGTTCCTACAATATACAGAAAGTTATCGAAAAATTGCATCATCAAATTTTTTGAGAACATATGATTGAATCAAGTGCTAAGCTAAATAACTGATATACTAATGCAGGTTTTGCTATTACTTAACATGAGCAATATAAATTTATTTTAACAACGCGGGTAAATTGTGCGAACCACAGCGTCCACCTAAAACACCTAGCATTTTCTCATCATAATTAAAAGGATGTAATATTACTATGTATATTCATTAAGAAGAAACAGTAATCTCAGCGCGACACCTACACTGACAGCGGGTTGAATCATTAATTTATCACTATACAATTACGAGCACTCACATTAATTGGAGTAATGAAGAAGTCTATTATAGATGCGACATTCAAAATTAATTGCTTTACATGAAAGCTTTTCTATGGCATTTCAGTTCTCTTCCTTAGCATCTTTTGTTGTCGAGTTATAATAATTCACGTAGGAAGATAATACATCTGAGAAATTTAGGATATTCGAAACGAAAATTAAATATTTGGATCTCAGAAGCAGACTTAAAGACAAGTAGATAAATTATGTATATATGAAGGCAAAATGGCTTATTTTTCCATGTATGTTCTTATAAAAAGGGTAAGATCAATTGTGGTAATTTGTGTGCCCTTTAAAGTTATCTATCCTGTGATCATGTGACTTTATCAAAGCTAGCTTATTACTTTCACTTTCACTTTTTAATTTAAAAATTCAAACTTACACCAATTCCACCATATTCCTATATCCACCAATGGAAGAGATTAAAATGTATATGATAGTATAATATTACGTTTTCAAGATTAGACCACAAGTATGAAAATTAAATAAAAAACATATATAAAATTTTATTAAGAATAAACACCACAAATATTTACATCTGAATCTACATTTACTTTCATATATACAATTTGTGGCGTTCTGGATTACCTGAAGTCACCTAGTTAATGCTTCGAATCAGAAAGGTAACATTTATTTACAAATTTAAAATACGAACCAATTATATATTAAAGGCATGACGCACAAGGAAAATATTTTAATCACTGCAAGTACTATAGTTTGTAAAGTTGCAGAAGGAATTTATGCGTTTTAGGTTTGAATGTTGCGGCTTCAAAACGAACACTCATATCTGGTTTTGCGTAGAGGATAATGTTTATCGTTACGCCGAATTCAATGCGGCACCGAGCAACAGTCACTGGGGATTTCCATACTTTGCTACCTTGCGGCTGGTAGGCGGAGATGCTGGCATATGGGCGACGTCCTTGGTTGGTAAAGCAAGCTGATGGCGGAATATGCCTAATGCGAGCGTGCATGTAGGCGTCACGTCCTCTAAGAGGTGGTCCTGATGCCTTTGGGATGAATCTGGTCTAAACTGTGTTATAGCAGGCTCCTGCGTAAGCAGTGTGGTTATTTTATCCCGTTAGATTTGCTGGTCATAACAAGATAATCTTACGGAAAACCTGACTTTCACCTTGCACTATTCTTGGGTTCCACCAAGCAGTTTGGTGACTAACTTAAAAAAGAGATCAACTGAGAAGTAATTGGTTCTAGTGTTTGGAACTCCTTTTATATCCTGAGTTTGCTTGTGTTGTAGGTTCGGACGGTTATATTATGTTCTTCGAGGGGTGTCAGACGGGTCTACTATTCTTTGAGGGGTATTTTACGCGTACATGCTATTTATTTGTACGCTGCGTGCTTATTGGTCAAGTAAGAGTGTGGTTGGTTGCATAATTCAACAAAATTATATTGTAACAACTTATATTCCAATAATTATTTTACAATTTAATCTTCTATAATTGAGTAATGTACTGTTGTTAATGCTAAAGATGACTCAAGAAACAACTAGCGATTATTATCATGCGAACTTAGGACAATCTTCTCTTGAAATGTTTAGATGGCTAAATTAGGTTCTGCGTTACAAATACTTTCTTAGAATCTTTTACTCAGTCAACCTAATAATTAAAAGTGATTTTGCTCATTTTAATGGATCATTTAATTTTATTTATCTTCTAAGCAACCTCAAAATTTCGAGTAGGAAATGGTCTACTGTATGATTTATCGTCTTCTACTAAATTCGTGATTTCAACTTTCTAAGAAATGTTGATAATTTAAGTCCAACTACCACACCTCGTTTTGAATTTTCATGGTGTATAACATCTTCTTTTAAAATTTCATGTAGTAATTAACTTGATTCCTTGAATTTTTGATGTAGGTGATCTCTGTTTTCGGATAATTTGTTCAGGGCAGAATCAGATGTCGTTACCTAGCTCATGGATATGTTCAAGATACACCAAATCGACTTTTACGATATAACCTTCTGATGCATCGCCAACAACTAATCTCATAAAGTTAGTATCCACCCATTGATACCTATTATAGGTCAAAGATTGATTCATCGTTACTTTACACTGATAATTAACATCATACACACAAGCGCCCGCACATATGGATGGACGAACACATATATGCACGTACACATGCAACCACGCACGTATATTTACGCGCACATGTACACACACACATATAGGCATAAACGCGCAGCTCTCTTTCGCACACACACATAGACGTGTCACCCTTTTTCCGATCTCCCAGGGCAAAGGCAGTCGCCAGACACGGTGAAGTAAAATGAGGTTTCCCCGCTAACTGACTTGGCTGGGTCGTGGGTCACGGATACTAAGCTTGAAGCCAATAACTGATGTTAAGATAATTTTGGGCGCCAGAAAACTGCCTGGAAACCCTAAAGCTCAAAATACTGAAAGTGACGTCTTCAATCACTCTAAAAAATGCTTAGCAACGACGACTCCTAAGTACTTAGGGAGCAATAATTATTAAGACTCAAAATAATTAATACTATATATATATATATATATATATATATATATATATATATATATATACAGTGTGTACAGTATAAAATGCAGTACATGGGGATCTTGGAAACTGTAGGAGATACGATCTTGGTTAAATGGGACAAAAGTTGCATAATCATGAGGGTATCTCAGATCGGTTTTCAAATTTCAAAAATTTTTCATAGGTTACTAGATAGAGGCAAAAAACACAAAATTGACGATTTTTTTATTTGCTCGTAGTTAGTCTACTAATTGAAATAGAATGTTCAAATTTGGTACATCATGGTAATTTCCCATTGCGCTTCACATTTTTAACGTAGATTTTGTCTAGGGCATCTAGATTTTGCGTGCCGATGTTCAACTTTTTATTTTTAAATAGACGCCATATTAGATTTTTACATTTTTGAAATTCTGACAAAAAACCTTTTCCAAAGAGGTATAACATGGCTATGTTTGATTGAATCAAAACACTAAAAATCACGTAATTATGTTTTGGTCGTAGTAGGCTTTAATTTACATTATGACAAAGAGAAACAATTGCTCTAAAATTTTAAACTCAATTTTCAGTGGTAATAAAACAGTAAAAACGTAGAAAATTGAAAATAAATCTGTATTAATCAGAACTTACATAACTATGCATTAACAAAGAATAAACACAAACTAGCATCTATTCAATACAAAATATTATTTAAACTGTTTTTAGTAGTCATTCATGTTCAGACAATTGCAAATTAACAATCAAGGAAAAAAATATAATAATAGTCAGCCACATGAATTCATTATTTATTTTAAATGTTCAAATAACCCCCCCATTTTGTTGAACACACAACCGACACCTTTTATAAACATCTTTACAAGATCGTCTTATCATAGTTGGAGTTATTTTATTTACGGCCTTTTGGACTGCTTGTTGTAATTGGCCTACACTATCATACGTTTTTGAGTACACACAACTTTTTAAATGGCCCCATATAAAGCAATCTAGAGGAGTTAAATCCGGTGATCTTGCCGGCCACTTAATTGGTCCCCGATTTCCAATCCAGTTTTCATTATACTCAGAATTAAAAAAATTTCTAATAATCAGAGCATTGTGGGGTGGAGCGCCATCATTTTGAAAAATCATATTTTGCAAAGTAGCGAGTGGAAGCTCCATTAGTCTATCTGCCACATTTCCCTGCAATAAATCTAAGTATCTCGCAGAGTTTAAATTTGCATCATAAAAAAACGGATCTATAATGTACCTTCCATTAATACCAATCCAGACGTTTAATCCCCATTTAACTTGATGTCTAACTTGGCGCTTCAAATGTGGATTTTCATCTGACCAAAAAATTGTATTTTTGCGGTTGAACATACCACAATTCGTAAATCGACTTTTGTCAGACCACAAAATTGTATATGCAAAATTTGAATTTTCGTTGCACTTTCTGATGTACCAAGCACAAAATTCCATTCTTCGAATTTGATCTTCAGTACGCAATTCCTGACATGATCGTTCATGATATGGATGGTACTTGAAACGTTTTAAAATAGCTCTTGCCGTAGAATGAGCAACACCTGTTATATTCTGAATTTGTCTAAGAGAAGTACCAGGATTTTCGACAACTGTTTGTAAAACGCTGTTTTCATTATCTTTTTTAATTTGCCTATTTCTCTTAGACAAGCCAAAACTACCATAATTTATTAAATTATTTTGTAATCTCCGAAACATACATCTGTTTGGTTGATGTTTTTCTGGGTATTTATTTAAATACAATTCAGCGGCTTTAACATCATTCCTTCCAGAGAGAATAAAACATTCTAACATTTGATATTTATCACGGTTAGTAAAGCGATCCATTTCAAGCGCAAATGCTTTGCTTAAATTTCTATGTAAATTAATTAACTATTTTTTTAAACTGCACTACTTGAAACATAAAATAAAGGACAAACTTTGACGTTTCTCAGATGTTGAGGAATTGTTTCTCTTTGTCATAATGGAAATTAAAGCCTACTACGACCAAAACATAATTATGTGATTTTTAGTGTTTTGATTCAATCAAACATAGCCATGTTATACCTCTTTGGATAGGGTTTTTTTGTCAGCATTTCAAAAATGTAAAAATCCAATATGGCGGATATTTAAAAATAAAAAGTTGAACATCGTCACGCAAAATGTAGATGCCCTAGACAAAATCTAAGTTGAAAATGTGAAGCGCAATGGGGAATTACCATGATGTACCAAATTTGAACATTCTATTTTAATTAGTAGACTAACTACGAGCAAATAAAGAAATCGTAAATTTTGTGTTTTTTGCCTCTATCTAGTAACCTATGAAAATTTTTTGAAATTTAAAAACCGATCTGAGATACCCTCATGATTATGCAACTTTTATCCCATTTAACCAATATCGTATCTCCTACAGTTTCCAAGATCCCCATGTACTGCATTTTATACTGTACACACTGTATATATATATATATTCCTGAAAAATAAAATTCCCATATCTCTGGAAAGGCCCCCCTAAATCAGCATTCCACAGCTAACTCTGTTTTCAGCTCCTTCAGAGATACTTACCCATCCTGTGCTTACTTTCTCTCACTTAGACTACCAAATAAAAATTATCAATCAAATAATTCCACGAAACATACAACCTCTTTATTCATACAAATAGAAATTATTACGTCACACCAGATCAATATTTACAAAATTGGATATAAACATCTTCATAAAATTTTACAATATCAACCATTAAATTGTTTTCAATTTAATGAATTTAATTTATTTCAACATTTTTTTATATACAGTTTAAGTAAATGGGCATACCTTGAAACCCTAAATTGAAATTTACTCTGGCCTATGGCGAGCTCAGTATAAACCGTGTTACTCTAAATGCATAAATAAATCGCATCTTTGTTTTCAACAACTCTAAAGACCCGTTTACTTTTTACATCAAAATTATACGTCATGTATTTATACCTTCAAATAATAAACTCAAATTGTCTTTTTCATATAACCTTCAAATTAGATTTTATGTTCATAAAATATACACCACAATATGTCGAATCACTAGCACAAAATAACAACACAAAATGTTCAAGCAATAACAAAAGGAAACAAATTTCGTTACCTGGTGTAAGCTCTTGCACCATCACCTCTGAAGATGTCATCCACCAACACCTCGTCGTCGCATTCCATCCGACTTCTCTCTGCTATATGTACATCAAACTCATTTCCACACGGTATACAATTCTATGCAGACGCCTTCAATACATCTACCCATATACTTGTTCAAATAAGTTGATCGGCTTCTGAATCTACCATACACCCAGCACCCTCGTTCCGAAAAATTAACTAGTCTCACTTACCTTAGTAACATCTTTTGTTCGTTATTCGTATTTATTAACAGCACTGTTTATAACATAGCACCTACTCGTGCTTTCAAACACTTTTAATTTAAATTAAACAGACTGCACTATCGCCGACTTACAAAATGTTTAACTTAGATGTTACCATATAGGTCTGAAGCGAACAGAAGAAGTAAGAGAGCCCCACTACGTCTCCTAGTGTATTTATAAGCGTTGAAGCCTACTTCCTGTACCCTGTTTTCATCGAAAAACACCACCACTGTAACCGATTCTGAAAATCCAAAATACATCAATCTTTTAAAACTCAGAAATTCCTCATTCCACTCAGCTTTAGTCCGAAAACACTAATTATTATCCACAACGGTCGCAATGCCCCTAGAAAAGTTTCTCACTCCACTTGCAATCAGCCAATCCAGACGATTTCCTATCATCCAACTATGTTATCCACGTCTAACTCATATTTACTGTCTTTATTAAAATCCCACTATAGCAACTTAAAATCGATATTGTTGTTAGCCTCTACTAATTATCGCGTGCTTTGAATGGATGTTTTGTCGCGTATTCTAAATAGCTGTTATATCGCGTGTTTTAAATGGCTTTTTTATCCAATGTCTGTTATTTGTCATCCTCGTTTACCCTATGCTATTTATATCCCGTCTCTACTTTGTTTTTAAATTATCTGTCTTTTCTCACCCTTAGCTTCGACCGTTAACTCAAATTTCTAAAGAATTATATTTTAACGTACATTACGGTTTCTTGAATTGTTTATTTGTCTGTCAATCTTTTCTATGAACCGATTGTCAGTTTGAAATTGTACTTTCCCATGTCGTTTAACCTGCAGATTTCCTAGGATTTGTTTCTAACGAACGCTTTGTTAGTTAAAATGAATATATGCGTTTACATTATCGATATTATATACAAAAGCTCTCCCTTATTATTTGATGTGCTCGATTTACAACCTTCGAATATTAAAGCTACTTATACTCGTATTATCCTTGAGTTTTTACTAACTGTCCTATCAATCCCTGTGTATATATTGAATCAATATCACTTTTTACCAATCAAAAATCTTGGAAAACTTGTATAATAGTTTACCTTTACCATTGTTTTTGTTGGTATGCCTGCAAAGATACCACCAAATAACCATCGAATTCCGTAATGCTCATAACTGAATATGATTCATCCATTCAAATTAAAAGTTGAATTCTGCAGGTTTAATCGCCGATACGATAACCAATGCGCGATACTGTACTCTTCAAGCACAACAGCCGGAAGTCCCAAAACATCTGTCCAGCAGAAACTAAATTTATCTAAAAGAGATACGACAAGAATAAGAACGAGAATAAGAAGCCCTAAAGGAACAAAAATTAGATAATGAATCTAACACGTTTACTTACGATTCGTGTTTACTAAATAACACGACAATCAGCTTCCTTAAAAATACAGCAAAATCAATTTGCTAATGACCAAATGCCTATTTTTTCAATCCAAACCAGATATCTGTTTAACAGTGAAAACTCATGCACCAGCCAAAATTCTATATAAATATTTTCACCGCAGATAAAGTGTACGGAGATCCACCAAAAGTGTAGGATTATAAATTGTACGGCCACTATGCAAAATCCAGTATTCCGTAGCACCTTACAAAAATGGCAAAAGTATTTTCAACTTACGTTGTTCACGATCGAGGACAAAGTTGTGTCGTGTCGCCGATAATGGAAAAAGTAGCGATTAAAACCTGTACAACTCTTTGATTAGCGACCAGTCAAATTAAATAATTAACTAAATAATGGACAAATGGTTGACAACCCAAATTAATATAAATTTGTAAAAAAGGAAAATTTATATATAGAGCGTTTACTAAAGATGCGTTCGGCAATACAAAAATAGTAAGTGTTGAAAGGAAATAAATTAAAACACGTTACACACGCACGCGTACATGCTCGCACACGGTTACAGATACAAAAAAACTGCAAGAGACCAAAAAGTTTTTAAATAAAACAAAAAATTCATTTTGAGTTTTAAAATCTATTAGCGGTGCACCTCAAAAAAGTTTTTGGGGAGAAAAGGGGCATGACCCCAAAAAACTACTACCCTATAGATTCTCACAACCGTTCGACATGCCCAATGACGTAAGCTTTACAGTGTAACCAATATTTCAAATTTGATCTTAATATCACAAAAACTGCAGAATCTATAAAAAGAAAACCAAAAAAATTTCGATACATTAACACCCTGTAGATCGGAAACGAAACGCTTGCGAGCCTATGTTTATACAAATTTTTAGTCATAAAATTCGCCAAAGAATCACACCTTTTCGTATGTACATGATATTTAGGGACACCTTGTATATATACACACTGTATATATATATACCGTATATATATATATATATATATATATATATATATTGCTGTGATAAGGGGTTGTTTAGGGGTGTATTGAGTAGCAAGGGTCGTGTAGTAACTGTAAATAGCAATGGGAATCAGAAAACTGCATTTATTTACCAGGAAAATAAGTAATTCGTACATTATGTAAATAGCAAGCATTTAACACCTTGTATATAGACCGTGATTAACTTTAATCAATGCCAGTAAGCAAAATTTCCAATAATAGAACGCGTATTTAGCAGAGAAATAATCGTACATATAATTAAACCACGTTGAGGAGTGTTCAACAAATTTATAAAACAAATACGCAAAAGATACGAGAAAACCTAATAAATCCACATGCAATTACGCTTGTAATAAAGAAGAAACAATAAACGATTTGATAAGAAAACGCACTTTCAAAGACGAATAAATACATAAACGAAAATAGCGATCGTGTTACATCATTTATTTTTGTACAATTCTCCAAAAGCTTTAGCTATACAAAACAATAGACGTAAGTTAAAAGTCCGGCCACGATAACAAGAGCAAATAACGGCATGATATGAAAATCCAAAATAGTTTCATCAAAAAATACTGAGAATATTAAAAACAAAAGTGGTTGGTCGCAACAATCGGTAAGACTGCTTGGAAAATCAATCCAAATGTAGTGGGAAAATGCTATATAATACCCACCAGTGATATGGCACAGTCAGTCTCAACTTGAAGCACGTCTAATCCGAAACACTTTTAATCAGAAAGTTACGCGTCAGATAAATAAAATTTATAGTATAGTGAATTAGTGCTGTGCAACAATTGCGTTAAGAATATATGAAGAGTTTTTGCCGTTTCCTTTAGAAAATTGTGAGTAGAAACTGCGTAATTAATTTAAATTAAATATTTATAATAATATAGGGTTTCTAATCTGCGTCGAAAACAATTCTAACTCT
Organism: Platerodrilus igneus; assembly: GCA_036346225.1. NCBI lineage: Eukaryota > Metazoa > Arthropoda > Insecta > Coleoptera > Lycidae > Platerodrilus > Platerodrilus igneus. The sequence goes on from JARFIW010001130.1 coordinate 811,875, forward strand.
AATTCTGGTTCTAATTCGAAATCACGAATATAAGAAATTCATAATTGAAAGAAACACACGAATTCCAATTGGTATTTAAGGCGTATACAGAGAACTATTGATTAAAGCACGAGGTGATTTTTGGAAACAAGGGGTAACCGTACTGAATTATTGGTTCAAACGTAAGGAGTAAAAGCAGAGCATTGGTTCTCGATTGAAGATGATGAGGGGGTGTTGATCCATAACATGAAACAACGAATCAGGTCAGACCTACCTAGTATTAAGGAATCTTTTCTAACTTAAATTTTAACACTAAATTTATTAAATTTATCTAAAACTTGTAAGGAGTCAACAGGAATATTGCATACGTTGAAACTTACGTTATAATCATAAAAAGGTCTCGAACGTTCCAGATTTTTTGTAAAAGTGTTGTTTTTGGTGACTATATTTTGAATTAAAAGAATATAAATTTTGAGATAAATAATCCATATTATATTAATTGATTGAAGGGTGTATTTAAAGAATTACTAAAATTGTGAAGTCTAAATATTATTTCCTTTCATCATATGAATGTTGATTGACTTCGTTTTATCAATTCACACAGGTAATCATAAAAGGTTGAAAAAAAATTGATCATCGTTACGTTGTACACTCTATGTAAATTAAAAAGGGCTAGCCGTGGCATAATAAAATTAGAAGATTTGAGAGAAACACAGAGAGGTGGCGTTCAGTTGGACGTTCATTACACCGAATACGGCGTTATCATAACAATATTTAAATGATGCAACAACGGGGGGAGGTGATAAATACATAGTACTTATATATATATATATATATATATATTGCTATGACAGTAGGGTTATTTAAGGGTATATAGGGTCACAAGGGTAGTATACTTAATGTAAACAACACCAAAGTCAAGGAAACTAAATATTTGAATCATAAAAGTACACAATTCGTTAATTATGAAAAAAGCAAATATCAAACACACTGTATAAAATCTACAAATAACGTTAGACAATGAAAGGAAGCTCATTCTTTAATAATTTGACCACATTTAGTAGAATAATTAACTCTAGACGCAATTCGATTCATTTTAGAAACAAGAATACATTCAGAAACTTTAAATAAATACAAATTAGGAGTATTTAAAGTCAAACAAACATAAAACGAATATTTAAAACTCAATGCATTAATGTAGGAAAATGATCATGCGTGCCATAACAAACTTGCAAAACAAGTATATTTTAGAATGTAAGGAGTTAATAAAAACGCATCTAATGTACGTCATCTGTTAAAGAATCCCATTATAAAATTTGCCTACGTGATCTTTTTAAAAGTAAACTTGACAAATTTGAATAAAATCCTGCATATGAGGAAAACACAATATGTAACCATACGTGTAGGCGTACGTGCAAAATTAAATGGAATAGCTAATAATTTCTTATACAAAATACGAAAACATAATATATAAAGGTACAAAGTACCATAGGCAACAAACTCTATAATGTTAAGCTTTGATGTCTACATTATTATGGGAGCATTGCAACATAATTTAGGACAGGTAACTTGGTGTTGGATCCAAAGGCTTTCATGATAAGTCAACTGTAACGCCTCTAACATGCTCAAACAACAAAGATAGCGCGGTCAGCCAATAAAAGCACGTGGAAGGGCTTGCTTTATATATAACATCAAGCGAATAATGATCAGTCTCTACATAACTGAAGCACAAACTGTACTAGTTTGAACATAAATATTACGCAAAGTTCAAGTGTGAAATTACAACCACAATTTTTAAGTGAAAGTTAATAATTAAAACTTTCGAGTACAAGTGCACGTTTAAACATACAAGTTCGCCGTCGACATAAGACGTAAGTCAAAATTTTAATTAAGGTAAACATGATCTTTAACATTTATTAACTTAGGGCTATGAGGAATCAAAGGGATCTAAGGAATCTAAGGGATCTAAGGAAACTGAGAAGTTCTTTAAGAAAATCTAAGAAAATACTTTAAGGAAATCTAAGGAAACAGAAAATCTACTAAAAATATACTGATAGATTTATGAGGCGATTCAAAAAACAATTCACGAAACAAATTCAATAAGAAATCGAACGTAAAAATCCAATACTACCAGTAACAGATATAACAAAGGGGAGAATTCTGAATCAGAAAGTTATGCTGAAAGCAACCAAAAGGCACTGGTTAGCAGCACGTGGTGGCAGGTCAAAGGATTTGGGGTGTGCGCAGAACTACGAATTCAAACTAGGAAGTCAACCTACAAAAATACCAGGTTAGCGATAATTAATTAATAGCATAAAACTTAATTTTTTTAAACATTTAAAACTTGCATGTAGTTAGATATTTATGTGAAGGGTCATTAAAAATTTTGATTAATACGTAGAAATTATAACGTTAAGAGAACGAATGGTCATTGAACGTTCAACGAGACTACCAATATAATGCTGAGTTATTTTTGCTGGCTTTATATTTTTAATAAGGTTATAATTTGGTGGTGAACAGATTTATATTTTTACTTTGATTCAAGGGTTTTAAATAGCAAATAATAATACGGAGGTTGTAGAAGTGCAAATTGTACATATTTTCTGATTTATTATACAAATTTTTGGTCATTCAGCTTATCTTATTTAGGAATGAAGTGTTAGAAGAAAAAGAGGGTAAAAATTTCTCTGTTACCGATTCGTATGGCACTCTGTGTGGGGTTGAACTCAGTTAGTCGAGGCATATAACTAATTGTGAGAAATTAAAAATTTATTCTAGATTATTTAGGAACACAGAGCGGCGGCGGACAACAGGCAACTGTGCGTTAAATACATCGAAGTACGGCGATATCGTCACTGAAGAAATACTAGGAGAAGATCAATTTGGGTTTAGGCGAAACAGGGGAACACGGGAGGCTATTTTAGCTCTGACCTCTGAGAGTGATAATGAAACAAACAATATAAAAAGGGGAAAGCGTGTATATAGGGTTTGTAGATCTGGAAAAAGCATTCGACAATGCAAAATGGAAAAGAATGTTCGAAATACTCAAAAATATTGGAATGAGTTATAGGGATAGACGAATAGTATAAGGTTATCATAAAGTAAGGGATATATTTTAAATTATGATAACTTTTTAATAAATTAAGTTAATAACAAGAAATAAATGAAATCTAATTGCTTATGAAATGGGATTTAGTATGCCCAAAACAGGTTACGGCAATTGCTCAATATGACCTCCATTTTGTTGTTGTAAGATCACCATCCTTACCTCCAAATTGTACACAGCATTTCGTAACATTTCTGGTTGAATTGTACCAATTTGCTCCGTAATACTGTCTTTTAATTCTTGTAGCGTAGTTGGTCGTCTTCTAAACACAAAACTTTTAAATAACCCCACAGCCAGTAATCCGCTGGGTTTAGATCAGGTGATCTTGGTGGCCATGAATTTACGAAATATCTGCTTAACACGCGATCTTGAAAACGTTGGTTAACAATTCTTTGACTGGTCGAAAAATGTGCGGGGTGCTCCATCCTGCATAAAATGATGTTTTCAATTCCGTAGTGCTCGTTTTGCAGCTGTGGAATAACATAATTTTGTAACATTTGCAAGTATCGTTCACCATTTACAGTTACAGATACGGCTTGTCCATTCTGCATTTCCTCGTAGAAATACGGACCAATAATAAAATCAGCTGTAAACCGCACCAAACGGTGACTTTCTTGTCATGAAGACCTTTTGAACGATTTGTTGCGGATTTTCTGCAGACCAGATTCTATAGTTTTGAGTATTGACTCCACCATTCAGAGTAAAATGTGCCTCATCTGTCCATAAAATACAATTTCCATCTGAGCCATTACTCGCAAAGAAAAATCGTACCTAGTAGCCAAATCTGCGTCCTTTAATTCAAACAGCATTTTCAGTTAATATGGATACATGTTTAGAATTTTGCGTAAAATTTTCCAAACCGTGGTATACGGCATTTGCAATCGCTTGGATATCGCATTTGCACTGCTGATTGCGAGTGAATTGCTTCTGGCTATGTCTTGATTTTCATGAAGAACCTCTGCAACTTGGACATCACTAATTATTGGTCTTCCTGATCTTGGTAAGTCAGTTACAGACCCTGTTCTTTCAAATTTTTGTATCAAATTGCGGTACGCTTTCATTTGACAGGGTCCCGCTCTCAAACCCATTCTCGTGCGAAATCTTCGTGATCCAGCGGTGTAATTTCTGCCGGATTCATAATAGCACTGAACTAAACCAATTCTTGTTTGTAAATCCATGTTATTACAGTTGAGTCGTTTGAACTCAACGTTTACTTGAGTTTTAATTTCAAAATAAAACTTCAAATTGAATAATTTCGTTTTGACACTAGTGTCAACAATTGTTATGACAACGCTTTTGTTTCTCATAGATACGGTAAAATCCCATTCATTAAGCAACTAGATTTCGTTTATTTTATGTTACTAACTTAATTTATTAAAAAGTTGTAATGATTTAAAATATATCCCTTACTTTATGATAACCTAGTACATAGCTTATACAAAGAGCAAACAGCAGTAATAGAATTAGAGCAGAAACGTAGAGAAACATTAGAAAAGCGGTGAAACAGGGATGTGCCTTATCCCCATTAATTTTTAACTTGTACATTGAAGAAGCAATGAATACTGTCAAATGCAGGAAGATATTTGGAATTACTATGCAGGGACAAAAAATTGATATGCTTAGATTTGCAGATGATATAGAGGTATTAGCATCTAGCAAGGAAGCGTTAGAAGCTGCTTTTAATGAAATGGAAACAGTTCTAACAGAGAGATACGGTATGAAAAAACAAAAATAAAACTAAAGTACTAGTATGCAAAGGTGGTGAAAATAAATCAAAAACAAGAATACAAATATGTAACAAGAACGTACAAGAGGTTAAAGATTTTTGCTACCTAGGAAGCGAAATAACGCAAGATGGGAAAAGCGGAAAAGATATATAACAAAAATTAGCACAAGGTCGTGCTACATTTAACAAGAAAAAGCAACTACTGTGTTCAAAGACAACAAACAGAAGCAAGGAAAAGATTGCTTAAAACATATGTGTAGAGCACAGCACTGTACGACTGTGAAGCCTGGACAGTAGGAAATGCGTATAAGAAAAAGGTAGAAGCCTTTGAAATGTGCTGCTACAGACGGATGATGAAGATATCATGGACAGACAAAGTTATGAATGCAGAGGCACTGAAAATGATAGGGGAAGAAAAAAATATGCAGAAAACGGTAAAAAATAAAAGATAGGCCACATACGTCGGTACAAGGTAATAGTGCGGAGTATATTAGAAGCAAAGATAGGAAAAGGAGAAATAGAGGTAGACTTAGGTTAGACTATTGCACGCAGATAGTGAAAGATGTAGGCAGTATGAATTTCAGGGAAATGTGTAGGCTAGCTCAGAATACAAATCAATGGAGGTACCCATACAACCAGTCCCAAGATGGATAAACTAATGACGAAAAAGTAACTGTACTTAAACATGATGATAATTATAAGCAACCACAGGTATTGGTTGTGCCATATTCTTGAATAATCTTAATTGTGTGAAAGGATTTACTGGAAAACTATTAATTCGGCAAATGCCTAAGTGTTGGGGGATCTTGGCAGCCACAGGCTGATTAACCTCCTTCACTGAATTACGGAGATATAGCGCATAAAATTAGAAAGCAACGGAAGGGGAATCAAGCTGTATATAGGCTGTGTGAAAATTTCAGGGAACTGTGTAGGCTAACTCAGAATATAAATAGTGCAGGTACGTGTCCAACCAGTTTTGAGACGGAAAACCTAATGACGAAAAACTAAGCGCAGATAAATATGATGATTGCTATAAACAACTACAGTTGTTGGCTGTAAAATATCTGCAACTAATGTTGACTGTACGAAAACATATATTGGAAAAAATATTAAATTGGCAAATGTACAAGTGCTGGGAGAACTTAATATGTGATTTTCCAATGCTCCACCCGAAGGTACTACATTGGCCAGGAAGCGAGTTTTTTTTTACCTGAAAAATTTGGAATTTTGCCGAACTTTTGCTGTTTCAAGCAAGGTAGGGATCTTTAACGTGCGTGACAACACTCACATACGGGATCTCCATTTTACCTCTCATCCGAACGAGGGTGTATTTTTGTAAAAAATTCTCGCCTAACATTTTTTAAGCAGACCGTGTCGGGACCCCTTTCACAACCGTTCATTTACATTTCCAATGCTCCACCCGAAGGTACTACATTGGTCAGGAGGCGAGTTTTTTGTTGCCTGGAAATTTAGAATTTTGCCGAACCCTTGCCGTTCCAGGCAAGGTAGGGATCTTTAACGTGCGTGACAACACTCACACATGGAACCTCCATATAACTTCTCATCCGAACGAGGGCGTAATTTTTGTGAAAAATGCTCACCTGCCATTTTTCAAGCAGTCGGCCGTGTCGGGATTTGAACCCAGGACCTTGGGATTCGTAGTCTTACGCTTACTACATTGATCCACGGTGACCCCTTTCACAACCACTGAACGTCGGAGAAATGGGGTCTATAACTGTAAAACAATAAAAGGGTATCAAACTGCATCTAACAAGAACGAACAGCGCCTATGAGGAAAGACAACAAACATAGAACATGAAGAAAATTGTCGAAAGCATATGTGTGGAGCACAGCACAGTATGCCAATAAAATGCGCCCACTAGGAAAAGCAGATAGAAAACGGTAGCAGCTTTTTGGAATGTTATGCTTCAGATGTATGAGGATGATAGGACAGACAGACAAAGTTAATAGCAAAGAAAAAAAATAGGAGAAATAGTAGGGCATAATACGTAAGACATTTTTGGGGAATAGTATGGGATATATTACAAACAGAGATAGGAAAAAGGAGGTAGATGTAGACCCAGATCAGATAGTGATAGATGCAGACTGTGCAAATTTCAGGGAAATCTGTAGGTTAGTTCAGAATAGGAAACAATGAGGGTACGTGTCTAATCAGTTTCAGGACTGAATACCTAATGATGATGAACAACATTATTTCGACCTCGTTAGTTGTGTATAATGGTTTGAATAACTTTAGTTGGTTATTTTTGCTTTATTCACTAAAGACCCTGTCCAACTCCGTTAGTTAACATTAGCAAAAATACCAATATATTTAATAGCTTAATATTGAATATATCCAAATGATTAAATTAGACTGGTGTGTCACAACTGCCAATTTAAACAAACATATGATTATACATTTTAAGAAATTAACTGTTGCCTTCTGAAAAACCAAAATTTATTAAGCTACCCATTACAATGTACAAAGTAGCAGAACGATTATTGACGAGTCTTTTTGCGTGTATACTAGCTACAGATACATTCAAATATAAAGCATACACATAAAGCATTGCTAAAATCTTGTTTACGTTGGCGGAACTCCTATCAAACAGAATTTTATATGAGCAACACGCTTTTTGAATTAAATGCAAAGTCAATGTTCAAATTGGCTTCAGTGCACAATTTTCTAAAAAAACTTGCATCTTAAGCAATTTTGAATGGGAATATTTAAAGCTAGCTCTAGTGAAGATACTGAAAGACAACAATATAACATAGATGCAAATATAATGCATAACTGTATGAACACTAAACATTGTTCCTTTATTTAACTTTACTTAGAATAACGTGCTTTTTGAAAGATCTTTTTGATACTAATGACAGCGATAAGATAGTTGCAAACTTTTGCATTAGGATTAGATGTTTAAGGCAGCAAACATGTTAGCAAATTATTCAAGAAAGGCTTAATTCCTCCATGTAGTCGGTTTATGTTAGAGATATAACTTTTCACGAGTTTGTTGAAGTACGGATCAGGATTCTTTGCTAAACCCTTAATAGCTCTGACGCATTAAATCAAAGAGGAGTTACTGCTTTTCTAAACCTTTAATGGCACTTATTTATAGCAGCTCCAAAAATTTTATGGTATGTTTACATTTACGTCTGGAACTGATATTAGTATAATCAAGCTTTCTGATACTTAAAAAATACACCTTTGTGAGTTTGAATTTTTGTTCTAAGTAAACATGCATGTGCTTTAAAAGGATAGTAGGGAGATAGAATAGACAAGGACGTTGTGATCAGAGTATACTCAAGTAGCATTTTACCGACTACCGGACACTGTTGTACTTACTCTGACTTTGTTAGTGCTACAAATTGTAGTTGATCTATACCCTATATACTCAAATACGAACGCAACCTCCACATGACGTTAATATAACGCACGGACTTATGCTAAAATGAAGTAAAAATATTCTTAAAGCTTATCTTAAATAATAAATTCCTATGTTCTAGCTTTGATAAATGTTATAACTAAATCCTGACCCTTTATATACATTATATACCCTAAAATATTTAACTGACCTATCTATCCTCAGTCATAATCTAAAATCCATGGAAATATATATATATATATATATATATATATATATATATATATATATAGTGAATAAGATGAAATAATAACCTAGACTTTTATGGTTCCGGCAAAACCAAGATACAGGTTCAAGTTTGTCCAAGACCTTATATTTTCCATCTTTCAATTACTAGCTCGATTTGAAATGATCATTTGGGCTTTGCATAAAAGTCTAAGTTATTATTTCATCTTATTCACTATAATACGATAGTATTTATCAACTTACCCTGTGTAATTAACTACCTAAAATATATATATGTATATATAAAAAAAGTAGGATAAATGAGTCTTAAATTTATACAAAGTAAAAAGGAATTATTGGCAAGTGATTCAAATTCAGCCACGAGGACATCCTGTCGACGCGTTTCGCCCTAATTGGGGCTCATCAGAACAGGAGTAGCAAAGTTGTAATATTTAATACAGACACGTTATGGGAAGTACAGCATCACCTGTCTCACAATTTGTGTCTTTGTGTTGTTTCACCTGACATCGCAGGTTTTTAACAACAGTCGGCACGGAGGAGATCCGGCTCAACTGCCTTTTTCCATAGCCAAAAGTTATAATTTAAAAAAAAGTAGGATTAATGAGTCTTAAATTTATACAACTAGGGCGAAACGCGTCCACAGGATGCCCTCGTGGCTGAATTTGAGTCACTTGCCAATAATTCCTTTTTACTTTGTATAAATTTAAGACTCATTAATCCTACTTTTTTTTAAATTATAACTTTTGGCTATGGAAAAAGGCAGTTGAGCCGGATCTCCTCCGTACCGACTGTTGTTGAAAACCTGCGATGTCAAGTAAAACAACAAAAGACACAAATTGTGAGCTAGGTGATGCTGTACTTCCCATAAGGTGTCTGTATTAAATATTACAACTTTGCTGCTCCTGTCCGGATGAGCCCCAATTAGGGCGAAACGCGTCGAAAGGATGCCCTTGTGGCTGAATTTGAATCACTTGCCAATAATTCCTTTTTACTTTGTATATATATATATATATATATATATATATATTCTTCTTATTCCTGGAATTTGGTCATCAAATAACTTGACAAAAAAACGAAAACTACAGCTTTTCGTATGTGAATATATTATATAATTGCTATACGCGTTTCGGTACAAACTACCATAATCATTAGCCCCTACAATATTACATAGTTATTACAAAAAAGTTTTTAAAAATTGTTATACATACCCGAAATTACATAAAACTTTTTGATATTAATGAGTTTGTTATTAGGATGTGAACATTTTAGTCAGTTAGATAAAACTCATTTATCGTAAAAATAACTAAGATTAAAAATAGACAAATAATAAACAAACCATTTTTTTACTAATCTTAAACCACAAATTCATCACAATAACCGAACCCACACTATCTATCAAATTAATTGTTTAGAATGCGAAGGATGTTACATCGGAAACTCAAAACAATATATTCACAAACGCATATATGAACACAAATACTCTATAAGAACTAACAATAACAAAATTACAGCATTAGCGGCCCACGCAATCGAAAAACTACACCAATTCGACTTTAATAATGTCAAAATTTTAGGTGTCGAAAATAACGATAAGAAAAGAAACATCTTAGAAACTATTAAAATACACAAACATCCGAACGCGATCAATTCAAAACTAGACCAGGATAATTTCATAAACATATATAACAACATAATTCGTTTTTAAAAAAATGACTTTGAAACTATTTCAGCCTCAGATTCCTTTGCTTAATACAACACTGTAAAGATTCATATACTTAATACAAGCCTGGTTTAAAACAAATGCACACATTGCCCGCGCTAAATATTTATAAATGATAACAATAAGTTTGTTGGTTACCTTAGCATAATAATTTAGTTTAAGCAATTTAGTTCTTAAAAGAAGATGTGATACATTGTTAAAATTTGTTTATTATTTGTCTATTTTAATCTTAGTTATTTTACGATAAATGTGTTTTATCTAACTGACTAAAATGTTCACATCCTAATAGCAAACTCATTAATATCAAAAGTTTTATGTAATTTCGGGTATGTATAACAATTTTAAAACTTTTTGTAATTACTATGTAATATTGTAGGGCTAATGATTATGGTAGTTTGTACCGAAACGCGTATAGCAATTATATAATATATTCACATACGAAAAGCTGTAGTTTTCGTTTTTTGTCAAGTTATTTGATGACCAAATTCCAGGAATAAGAAGAATATTATTATAACTGGTCAAGAAGTGTGTTAAATTAATTAATTTATACATATATATATATATATATATATATATATATATATATATATATTATGTATACCATATACAGCACCCTGTAGATATTTGGATTCGTTGCAGTACAGGGAAAATTAGGATATGTATCTACTCAAATTGATACAAATTCTGATTTTACAATACAGCAATATTAATCATTGGCAAAATTTGTAGTTTGTACTTCTATAATACTTATAAGTAATTTTATGTGATTATATTTCTAATTTGGTTTTCATAAAAAAAATATGTGTATTAAGAGATACATTAAAAGATATTGTTCAAAATTGAATATATACCTATCAGGGAAAAAATACTGCTTAAACGTGAGTTCGTGACCCAACCTGAAAACAGCCAATTCAAAGAAGACATGCTTAACACACTAATATTGGCAATTTGGCATCAATAGGACTGCGGTGACGACAGACAATCGGTAGTACGGCAGTAGAGATGGATTCTGATGCGCGTGCGTTACTTCTAGAATCGAAGTGCAAGCACTGAGGTGGCTGCATCCATCACGCAAGCGGCAGCAACTCTGCATCAAAACAGCGCAGCATGTTCTTGGTTTTCGTGCTGAAAGCGTGCTACTGTGCATGTTCATCCTAGTGAATAGAATTTTTTTGTAGTGTTCACCAATCGTGCGTTGGCAGCGTGACGGCATTGTTCAGCAGTGGCAGCTCCGCAGTGTAGTATTAGCGAGAATAATATTTTCCGTCGGACACCGTACCAGGTAAGAAAATTCTATTTGCTTAAAATTTGAAAAAAAAAGATAAAAGTCAACTATGACATATTTCCACGCCACTAGGAAATATTTTACCTCAATTTTCAGCAGACATTTTTCATGTAATTTTGCATATTGCATAATTAAACGCAAAAATTAGTAAAATCTATAGCGATAAAATTGAAATTAACCAAAGTTCTAAATGCGAAGCATTAGGACTCGCAGCTACAGGCTAGACTTGGGGTTATTAGAGCGGATTAGACTAGTCGCTTTAACCGGTTAAATTTACAGTCCTCAGGATATAACCCTTGTTTATTTCGTCCTATTTGAATCTCATTTTTAAATTCCTTTATTTCTTCTTTCTACAGTTCCAATAGCAATTTTGAAATGAAGTGGGTGTCAAAAGAGGAAAGAAAGAGAAAAACGAGTATATAGTGCCAAAAAAGGGCAAACACGTCTTTTAGGCTTTATTAAATTTGGAGACAAAGAATCAGAAAATGATAATATGTATTATTACCCATCACGTGTTCACAGAATCCAGACCAATCTGTGGTCAAATACGATACCGGGAATTTTGACCAAACCAATGGAACTGAGACAAATGATGAACAGATTACACTAGATAAAGCAACAGGATAGATGACAAATCTCTCAATGAGCCTTACCTACACAATGTTACGCACACTCCAGATAGTACGATAAAAAGCTGCTTTGATCTTGGTGAGTTCAACTCACCTCATCTCACTTCGGAACATACAGAACACATTAAACGTCAGGATCACGATACATTTCCGTCGAACAGTTTCAGTTTTGTGATACGTGCTATTCAATAGAACATTTAAAGCTATAGAAGTGAAAGAATGTTTCTTGGAGTTTGCCGACTGTAATAGTAAGAGGGACAATGCTATTGTAGAGCTTATAAAAAATGTCATGAACAAATACAGCACCTCTCTTGCGAAATCTCGCGACCAAGGCTACGATAACGGCAGTAACATGAACGGGCGTTATAAGGGAGTTCAGAGTTTGATATTAAAGGAAAATCCTCAACATTATTCTCGCTTTGTGCTTGCCACTCCCTGAACTTATGTGGAGTTCAAGCGGCTGAATGATATCTAGCAGTGGTGACTTTCTTTGGCATCGTGCAAAAGCTGTACAAAACATTTAGCTTAAATCAACAGCAATGGGAGATTCTATTGAACAATATAAGTTGCTTCTTACATAGCATGTCAACGACTCTTTGGTCTATCAGAATTAACCGCGTAAGGCCATTTGTCTCACATAGTCCAGACCTACGGTCAGCTATCTATGAAGTGTACGAGGGTGGTCGGATAAGTACTTAGCCTACAAACGAAAAACGAAAATTTTGGAAAAGTGGTGATTTATTTCTCAACATAGTCCTCTTTTAGCTTGATACACTTGACCCAGTGATAGTCCAACTTCTTTAACACGTCTGAAAAATACGTTTCTTTAAGGTCTGCAAAGTAGGCCTTCGTGGCGGCGATGACCTCCTCATTCGTCTCAAATTTCTGCCCGGCGAGTGACTTTTTTAAGTTTGGAAATAAAAAGAAGTCTTACGGGGCCAAATCTGGAGAATACGGTGGATAGGGCAGCAGTTCGTAGCCCAATTTGACCAATTTTACCGTAGTGAGAGCGGTTGCGTTTGTTGTCCGAAGTGAGCAAACGCAGCACCTACCCCGCACAAAATTTCATGCCGGATATGAACGACGCGGTCTTTTGAGATGCCCTCTGTCTCAGCTACCTCTCCGAAGTCCGCCAATACAAGATCGTAGATTTTTGTCATGTTATCCTTCGTGGTAGCTGTGCTGACAGTGTTTTAACATGTCACTGTCCCACAGAAGCGCATTAAACTACACATATTTAATGACACTAAAAGAAAAGAAGGATTTTATGATTTCATAAGCACTGGTTCATTCCTTTTCTATAATTGACATTATTTGACAGATTTAATTTTTTAAAACAAACTTACATAAAAGATCCGTCTAGCACACTATACCAATTTGTGAACCTGTTGTGTTTTACAACAGTAACCGTTTTCGGGGCACCTGGGCGTAGCTTATCAAAAACCGACGTACGACCACGTTGAAACTCGTTAAACCAATTTTTGACGGTCGCCATCGAAGGAGAAGAGTCACCTACACAGCATCCAAGCGCTCTTTGATTTCGTTGCGCGATTTCCCTCCCAAGAACAAGATTCGAATCACCGACCGATATTACTGTTTTTTTATTTTTCTAAAATCTGCGGACACGCCCACTTCTACACGCGGTCCAAACAAAACTATGAATCCGATTTAACTGAAATTTCGACAGTAGCCGTCTACGAGAATGTACTACACGATAGTAAATTTCCCTTGCGATAGTGGCGTTATCGGGCGGTGAGGCTAAGTACTTATCGAACCTATCTCGTATATATTAAATTTATCAGCAGAAACTATATCAGATTTAAAAGCAATAGAAAGCGATATCAAGTTACTTCAATGCGTTGTTATGTTTTCTACGTGGCATAAAGCTATTAACAGTCATAGGTTATAAGAACAAAGTTTTACAGGCTATAAAAATTCAACAATAGATGAAAAGAAAAACATATTGCAAGCTTGTTGGAACAGCTTGCGACTGGGGAAATTCTCTCCTTATTCCTCTGGCACAATCTTAGATAGGCCAACTTTTTTTTTTAAATTCTGGAGGTGGTATTGGTTTTAAAAAAAAATCGAAGAAAATAATGACATAAAAATCAAAATTGTGAATTTAATTTTGAACATTTTGGAATTAGTTTATAGCTGAATTAAATAAAATATTGTTGTAATTTTTATATCATCATCTTCAGAATGTTTCCTTGTTATAAAATGCACCAAAAATAAATTGTTTTGTTGAATTTTCCTATCTATGATTGTGCCAGAAGTATTTTCCATAAGCGTAGTGTGGATTTAAACTAGTCGGTATGCGGGAACGTTCCCAACAGTTCACCAAGTTTTACGAAGGTGTCGCTAGGCTATTTTATGAAAGTGGGTGTATCACAATTACACGTGACTGCAACAAACATTTCCTACAAGCCGTCAATGTAAAAGGGAGAACGATAATCGCCGGGAAGTGCATCAAACCAGAGCAATATAGTGTTTAAAGCTCATTGGATAAGGAAATCTAACAGTAAACTGACATACTATTCAACTCCACGTGGACCGTGTATAATAAATAAGACAACTGATATTTAGTGTACGGCTATTATTTTCTTTTGTTAGATATGCACAACAGCAATCTCAATATGAATTAGATTTTATAGTTTTAATAATTAGTAAATAACTTCACAAAGCGTTATTTAGGCTTTATTGTTATTTTAAAATAAAAACCTTGAAGGTACTTAGGTATAAATTAAAATTATAGGCTTTTCAATGCTTGTTTTATGGTTTATAATAGCCTTTTATAGCAACTCACCATACTCAGGACGTCCCAAAAGGGCTTATTTGATCAATATTTTAGACCAATAAAAATTGATAGTTACGCTTTCAATTTTCGTTGAATAATATATATTAATGGTAGAGTAGTATTATTATCTCATGGCGGGTGACGTCACATGCGCAATAGGTTCAATTTAAACTTAAACCTCAAGATTCACAACGCTACAGTACAACCCACAAACATCTTGCTAGCGATGTGGTTTTAATACGTCGTCACGAATATCCCATTTATTACGTTAAGTAAAATATTGTTTGTAAGGACCCCGTTCATGCTGACGGTATCTAGAAATTCATAAATATATGAAATAAATCCAGACCTCCATATAATATCGGAGCTTTTACTTGTTTTTACTTAAAAACAATTCTAGGTTCGTAGTTTCTTTATCCGTAAATATTTGCTGTGGCAACAGTGCACATACTCAGCGGATCCCAATACTGTATATACCGAATGTGAACCGTAACTGTCATTGTCATTCTCGCTCTTATCAAGGTCTTATTGTTTCCAGTTTTCCGATTTAATATTTGTATCAAGTAATAGTCATCATAACAGTTTTTTTCAAAACTAACTGATAGTTAGTTTCTTCGGAAATGTAAGTATTTAAAAAGAATGTTCGTTCAATGGTTAATTATGATATTTTTTAGAGTAATATTATGAATAAGAAAGAGGTGATTCATAGTCAAGAACGACAGATTGTTTTTAATGTGTTTCAATATTTGAAACGCATAAAAGATTCGGGCGCCTCCAACCTGAACAATTTGCAAGATATATATGCAATTTATAATAATATTAATATAACAAATGATATAAAAACCTTTAGGTATTAATTAAAAATTGTTTTTGTTTTGTTTTTGTTAGTTACAACACCATGAGTGTCATTGTGTAAACATATTCTTAAAACGTTTTTGTAATAAATCTTAGTAATATTTTCGAGGTGGGCATTTGACATTTTTATAGTGTTTATAGTTTATAGTTTGTGTTTAAAACAAAAACGTCTATTGATTTGAAAAAAACGAATATGTAGTACTACCAAATTGTTGTTGTTCTACTAGTGACTATAAGTGATAAAATATCTTGTGTACACTGATCCAATCAATCAATAATCTGGGGTATCACATCTAACAATAAGCTCAGATTATTTTTATAGAAGAGCAAAAATCAACATAAAACTATTTAAAACACATTCCTTGGTTGCTCGACAATTTTTGCTCTGGCAACACTGGACGTGCAAGCAGTCGATGTTTTCTAGTCTCACTTTTTTATTTTGATTATTAATATAGCTCCTCCTCGCGCAGGTTTTTTCAAGATCACCCGCCATGAGATAATAATACTACTATAATGAATTTATTCGTTTTTGACATTTTGAACACATTTATATGGCGCAAAATTATTATGCAAGCAATATTCTTATAATCTAATTTAGAAATGTTTCTAAGCAGGTGCTGCAATGTGTTTTTGTATACAGTTCTATACTCTGATTTTTTATATGCTTTATTGGGTGTGTAGATCAGAATGGACAGGCAAAATTTATGAAAAATGTTTGCTTTAGGTGCCCATGATCTCATATGTATTTTTGCACGTTGGAAAGATTTTTCAAGAATGTTCTCTTCCGTGCGGGAGCTCTAAATTTTTGTGTGTTGTTTATTGTTCTAATTCTTTTTGTATAGTGTTCCTGTGTGCGTGTGTGTGTGTGTGTGCGCGCGCGCGCGCGTGTGTGTGTAGATAAAAATGAACAAGTTAAATTTTTGAAAAAAACCTTTTAAATAGATTTTTGATCGAAAATGCAAGGCTGCGACGCTTCAGTTGTGACATTATGTACCCTGCAGTTGCGCGCAGTGATTGTTAATTCAGGGTAGGCAAAAAATTAAAAACAAAAAACTTGCCATAGGTGTACATAACCCAAGCAGCTTTCTAAGTAGCTTCAACTGACATTGGAACTTTAGCAAGGAGTTGCTACAAAACAAATCCCAATTTTGGCACTTTAATTGATACAATTACTTACACTTAGCAATCCCTTGCAATAGTTTAGTAATTGTTACTGCTTTTGGGAACTACCTGAGTACATTACCTCAAAGTAATTAATTATAGTGTCCGGAACGTAATTATTACTATGTTAATCTATTTTCTAGTTGTTGTAACTTTAAAGTCGTAAAGAATACCCCTGAGGTGTAACAAATCAAGTTGCTGCTACATGTCTGAAACCCACACTAGACCCCTAAAGTGATGGTTAGTTATGGTAGTATTGCAAGGGACATTTACTTCTCTGCAATCTCCAAATATACTTTAAAGTTATTTTCACTATTTGTTTTAAATTAAAATGACCACCAAGTTGTAGTTCTGATGTAAAATAACCATCTAGTAACTTTAACTTCATTGTGTATCTCAGATACATTTTCTCTACACTAACCTACAATTCTATATTTGCTCTGTCTGTGCTAGTTATTTGCATTGTTCTTATTGTTGGGCTGCGTATTTATCTTATCATAAATAACATAATGCCAAAGTACAATAAAAGAACGAAAACGACCTTCCGACATAAAACTACTTTTTATAGGAAACTAAAACAGGAATTAAACCTGACTAATAACAGCAATGCTAATTTATTAGCATATAAAGTATTGAAAAGTAACAATATCAAGGAAAAGCTGCCATTAACTCAACCACAATTTGTGGCACCACAAACTCAAATTGCAACTGATGATGTTGTATATATAACTAGTGGAACCCAGAATGTGCAGGACGTGGATTTAGCAGTTAGCGATGATTTCAACGAAGATGATGTTCAAGAATGTGATGTATCTGATTACGAAGAAGAGGAAGCTGTTTCTACACAAGTTACACTACTGCAACAAATATCAGAATGGGCATTAGTGCACAGAATAACACATTCTTCACAAACGATTTATTAGTAATACTAAATGTTCGGGGTTTAAACTTACCATCGGATAGTAGAACGCTTTTAAAAACTCCAAGTTCGGTACCTATTACACAAATGGAAAATGGAGAAGTGTGGTATAATGGAATAAAAAATTCATTGTGTGCAGCTTTCTATAAAATAAAAATTTAGGAAAATATAAAAACTCTGTGCTTGGTTTTTAACGTAGATGGACTTCCACTTTTTAGAAATGCACCTTGGGGCCAGTATAACGTCTCCCCGTCTTCCCATTTATGGGGAATTAGCGTAAAATAAATACTCAGCTTTTCTTTGGTGGCCACTATTTTAAAATCGTCCATACCGTCGGCAAATTACAAAGTAAGGTTAGGAATACTTTTAATGGCGCTTAATTTGACAAGAAAAGTGTGGCTCTCGTAGCATATACGTTGTATCGGAGTGACTATTACACTTTAGTTCCGAAATATGTATGAAAATTTTTAACTATGAAGTGATCACAACTTCTTAGTGTAAATTATTTCAGAGAGCGTTACTACCCATACAAAGATAATTACTATGAACACATTTTTTTCAGTAATTATCACTTTGTGGTAATTTTTATGAACGACTTCCATATTTATTTACATAATGTGGGCGGCCATTATTATATCTAGAATTATGTTTAATCTGTAAAGTAGTTTTACTTTAAAAATCCTAAAAATAGTATACTTCTTAAATATTCTCAGACTTAAAAAATATTTTAAAATATTTTTGTACATAAAATGCACTTGACATTAAAAAACTCAAATTTCAGTTTAAAGAATTTTCACTCAAAAATTATTTTAAATAGAGAGCTTTGAAAATTTTCGATCTAGCGCAATTACATTTATCAGTAAACTTTTAGTCGCATATAGATTTGGTGTAATAGAGACGGCATATTTCCAAATATATAACGCCGTTTATTCCTTTACTTTTAGAAGCCATTATTCTATTCAGCACTCATAATGAATAGGAAATACATTAAAACCTACGCTTTAAGTTATACAGACAAAGAAAGCAATAAATTGTCGAAGAAGACTGACGTTCCATATAAAGTGACTGATGATAAACTATTACCAACCTGGTGGGTAGTCACAACTTAACTTCAACGTTCTTGCATCAGTTCCAAAGTGTACACGGCAACTTAATTGCTACGCAACAATTGTTGCCCATTTTGGTTAAGTATCCGTAATAAGATAGTAGTTATTTAGTAACCGTGTTCAGTAACAAACCTTTGTAGTTCTCGGAAATGGTTGTTGGTACGTGGTGACGACTAAAAATGCTGCTTGGGAAGTGTTCTGCAATTTAAGTATCTAAATGTGAGTTTAACTTGTACACACCCCTGGCACCACAGATTATATGTATCACTAACAAACTATTTTTTGTAAATTAAATCAATTCGGCGGTCTTTCTTTAAAAATTCACTCAATATATTGTCATAGAAACTAGAAGCTCGTTTTAGTTCTTGCACTAGGTCGTTTTCAAGAGAAACAATGGCTAAGTTATTTTACCGCTCTTGTCCCTGAGTATTACGCAGGTAAGTATGAATTCGTTTTAGGCCAGAAAACGATCGTTCCGCAAATGTGCTACTTGCCGGAATTGTTACAATCAACTTGGCCAATGCCATTAGTTGGGGAAATATATGACACATATTTTTTTCTTCGCAGAATCGGATGATTTCCTACGAATTAAGACCTGCAAATTCCGATGAAGAGTACAAACGAATCAACTCGTTTTTAAGGCGGTCAAATTCAAATCTTTCACTGTACTTTATTTTTAATTCTGAAGAGCGCTTTTTTGGCAATTCAGAGTTGTAACTAGAAAAAGAATCGTGATCCAAAAGACGAAAAACATAGTTTACTAATTTCGAAATAGCGATCAAAAATTTCACTTTTTATTATATTATCCGCTAGTTCACGAAAGAGGCGTCTGTAGTAAAGTTTTATACCACTTACGGTTCGTCTTCTTGGTTCATCACAAAAAGTTTTCTTTCGTATATTCCATCACTTTCATTATAGAACATTTCAACAAAGAGTTTAAACTCTTCCATTTTTTTAAGGCAATACCCAATATCTACAACTTTTGACTGTATTACGTTAAAAAGCACATAAGTCTAGATAAAAATTCTGTTAAATATTGATAAAAAGTAGTTAAATTCAAAGTCGCTTAAAATAAATTCAGAAATTCTAGCTGCAGAAAGCGTTTCTGAATCCCAATTGATCGGTTTTTCGATAATTTCAGTGAAGAGTTCAATCAGATTTTTGTGTTCACTAAAAATTACATTGATGGTTTTCGAATTATAAACCCACCGAGTTTGTACAACATATGGTAAATTTATTGAACAAAATTGATTATAAAATTCTGTACGCTTGGTGCTAGTATGAAAAAATGTTGCTAAGTTCTTAACAGTTGAAAAAAGTGTTTAGTTTGATCATAAAACTTAGTTCTTTTTCTGTTGTGATTTTAAAGATGGAGTAAGACGTCCGATTTCAATTACTACTTGTTTTTCGTTGTACGTTTTAGTATTAAACTTATTCATTTTTAATCTCTGAATAAAATTCATATCTGCACTGTCACTATACTCACAAACAATAAACACGTCACAGAAGTATTCATTTTAATTTATTATGTATATGATATTGAATTATTGATAAAATGAATACAACACAAAGAAGTTACTCCGCGAACGCGTCAAGACTATTCAAGTCGCTACCAGTCTGCAACTATCGCGATCGATGGTAAACGATAATGCGCGACCAAGATTTACGCTTTTGCTTTCTACTAAAAGCACTGCCTGTGAATGTTTGCAAGAACGCATAGGATCATCTGTTTGTGCCTTTACGAGTTTGTTATGGTATACCTACACGTTGTATCATTCATAATATCTTGTGCATGCATCTATTTGGTTATTCTGGGCGCGCTTGTGCTTGCCTTTTCATTTTTGGCGGAATATTGACAATAATATTTGTAATAAATTAATTTGTTATTAGAAGTATTAAAATTAATATAAATTTCTAGTTATTGAAAATGTAAATGTATTTAAATTAAGTTTGATAATATATTATTAAAATAAAAAAATTTGAAATATACTTATAAATTCGTACTTTGGCACCATCAATAAAAAGCGGCGATAAAATGACTAACACAAATGCTGTGATTGTGCTTTATACATCAAGTATTGTAAAGCGTGTTCGAGATTTTGTGGTGCGATGTAATGTTTTGTTCTAAATTTTGCAAGAATATAAGTTTTGTTAGTGTGGCAGTTTGTTGGTATTAAGATTTGTGCATTTGTTTACTGCGTACTCTGAAGTTTGTTGGAGAAGAATAAAATTTGTCGGAAAAGTCAACTCCTGCAGTAGTTTACAATAAAAGTGAGTTTGTTGAAAATCGATTTGTTCGATAACTATAGTATAAAATAAATTTTTTGGTACTAATTCTAAATACGTGCATATTATCGAAATTTTTAAATAAAAAACCGTTTTATGTCAGGATATGTAGCAATGCACCATTCTACTTATCACTAGAAATTAAAATCTGTTAGGATTTTAGCTAATCAGAGCACGTCTATTTTCGACCGATCTAACTACCCAAAGATCTCATTTTTTATAAAGAATCCCATTATTAGGTGTATATAAATATATTTGTACATATATTCTCAAAAATCAACAGAAACATTAGCAAGTTTCAAATACATAAACTAAATATAAATTATCACATCCAAAGACATACACAGAATAACAAAGTACACTGATATTATCAACAATTTCGACATAATACACCTGTATACGATTTCTATTTTGCACATAATCATTCCATATAACCATACCCGTTTCCACACCACCGTAATCGCTAAAACACAAACCCCAAAAATATATGCGATTAGAGGTAAAGTACTCGGCGTGCTTTTTTTACAAGTGGTATCCCCCATGTAGGCCTAGTCCACTACGTCAATAGTCACTAATCAAGCGTATCTTCTTTTTTCTAAAAGATAAAATTTTTAAAAATATATGATTGAAATATTGAAGGGTATATTATACTTTGCCAACTGCTTCAGTTTTTGAGCATTCCTTATATATAGGGATGGATTCGGGCCGGGCCGGGCCGGGCTTTAGATGCGGCCCGGCCCGGCCCGAAATAATTTGCTCCGGTCCGGCCCGGTGGCCCGGCCCGAACCAAAACGCATCGACCCGGCTTGAGGCCCGGCTTGATTTTCGGGCCGGGCTTCGGACCGGGCCGGGCCGATTCGGGCCGGAATGTAACTAAAACCTTAAGAGATGTATAGATTTTTCAACATCCAAATGGAACGTATCATTTGTTAATATATGTATTTTCAGTTGTATAAAAATACTTCTTTACTATTATTATGTTTTTCTACAAAAGTTGAATATATCAATCTTAATAAATTATAGTTTATAGTATCATTTTAACCTCGAAGAATCTCAAAGGTATTTGGAGATGATGCACACTTGCACAGGCAATCCAAAATAGAAGGTGGTTTGCGTCAAACTTCAACCTTAAGTAACAAAATGCATTTTAGAATTCATGTACTACTACTAGTATATAGTAACATATTTCAAGGAAAGTATTCAAAATTTGACTGAATATTGTTTCCTCATATTCTAAACAAAGAATGTTGCCAATTTCCATTTTACAGATTGTTTGTGTATAGGTCTACATTTCGAGAATGTGCTAGCATCCGTTCAGAGAACTGATTATTCAAGTCTCTCGTATCTCAGGTAGACATTACTTTGTTGTCTATGAATATTTTTTTATCGCATGCTTTACTGAAAATCTTAATTATTATGGAAAAAATGCCGACAATCTTATCTATAAAAATATTCAATATTAATATATGCAGGGTTCTTCAAAAGTATGGAGAGGCTGCTTTCGCCGTATATAGAGAATCTGCTACGTATTGAGTAAAATAATAACATATACTTACAAAGAATCTAGCTCTTTAATATAAAAAAAGACGTATACAGGATATACCACATCCATTAAAAGTATTTTAAAAACTACAATTTTACTGGCAAATTGAAACTTTGTGTAGGAGTTACCGAACAAGGCGAAACTACAGCTAAAATAGTTTTGAAGTCTTGCAAATATCTGTCATATTAATTATTTTGAATAGCACATCCTGTATTTTATGACATATATAAATGGTGCTTTAGCAGATGGTTATTTTGATTTAAGTGCATGTCAAGTCAATTGTTGTGCATCCAGGAATTATTGATCTAAAAAATCGTGTTGATAAACATTTAATTAAAACGGATTGTAGGTTGTTTCCATTACACCTTAAGAAATGGTTTTCAATAAAAACAATAAAATAGTTTTTACAATTTTAAGAGGTGAAAAATTCAGAATTGAAAAATTATGTAATTTTTATAATTGAACCCCCATTTTTTTATATCTCGACATGAACGAGCATAAAAGTTTAATCAGTCATTTGAAAAATTGTATTATTCGTTATATAAACTTCGGGCCGGCCCGAATAGCCCGAAAAGCCCGAAAAGCTTGAGCAGTCTGGCCCGGCCCGGCCCGGGCCCGACACGTGCTTGGCCCGGCTTGGGCCCGAAAAAAATTTTGTCGGCCCGGCCCGAAGCCCGGCTTGATATTCGGGCCGGGCTTCGGGCCGGGCCGGGCCAAAGCCCGGGCCCGTGGCCATCCCTACTTATATAATCGGGATCAGCATATCTTAGTCCTTTTTTTAAGTTCCCGCGTACGATTTCCGGACAAATACAGTTTATATAAAAAGACTTTAAAAACAGAATACTACTAAGGCCATTTCTTTTTTCTTTCTCAAGAAACAAGTTACCTGCAGTGCATACACGCGCATGATCCTCTGCAAGAAACAGTGTCCTCTGCAAGAGGTAGTGATGTCGACAATCCTGTTGCCTTCAACTTTATACTGTAGCGGCTCCTTTTCAATTGTAAGTTCCTTCCCCATAATTCTATATAGAATATTATGAAATTGAATTAATACTAGGGACTTTCACATACTCATTAAATTCGACGTCCGTTCCCCATGGGTTGGAAGGATCATAAGAGCTATTTGGAATACTTTTGTTGCTCTTATTCCAAACTGATTCCAAGTCAATCAAATCAACACCAGCCGGTAACTGACGGGAAGCTAACGTATCGTTAGTCCTACAACTTTCTTGATATACAATGCATAAATAATCTAACAGGGTTTCCGGAAATAAAACGTCGATATTAGGTAGAGCGATTCTACACAAAAAAAATTAATAACATAAAGTCCTTTACACTTTCAAATTGTTGCATACTTATTTGTGTCCTGTTCTTATGTCTTGCGCAGACTTCCAATGCAAAAAGCAAAAACTAATCCTGGCTTGTAAACACGATTCAAAAATTATTTTAACACTTTTACACATAAGGATATATCCCCCCATGTTATATGTTATATGTGTAGCGTAGAATCGATGTGTGTGAACATAGCGCTCCATTTGTTAAAAATTATGATTTTGAAAGTTGTTTTAGATTGTCCTAACGTTGTGCTACTTTGTTCCTAATCAATATTCTAGTTGTTCCTAACATTGTTGCAAAAGACAACTCCGACTGAAAAACGATTCTTGAAAATACGGAAAAACATTTGTTTGTTGGAACCTCTTTTTCGCGGAAAAACCGAATGTAGTACCTTCGAGTAGAGCATTGGAGACGCGGCCGTCTAGCGGTCCTATATGGCCCTATATAAATTATAAAGTATGAATCTCGCATTACCATCGGATACCCCAAAATCGATTTTTGTACTATATCGAAAAGAGTAAAACATACCATTCATCTTCCTGTTTCATTCTATTGGCTAACTTTTTGTAAGTCGAAATAGAAAAATGTGGTACAAGGGTAGAACAACCTAGAAAAATTATCAAAAACATAATTTTTAAAAGGAGTGTTAACTTTATACACATGTAGTATCGCTCTCTAGATTATTGACGCATCAAATAGAAACATACTGAATATTTTATTATTTTAGCAAACTTACCTACTCATATGCAATTCGATAGTTTTTAGTTCAGAATTTATTGCTTTTGTTACTCGAATATTTTTGGTTCGTTTGGTTCTACTTCTGTTAGTTGCAGTCGTTCTTGGTTTATAATTGCCTTTACCCATTTCGAAAACAACAATACTCACTATGTTCACTATTGCAATTTTCTGTAAGATTTGAAATATAGAACCGGTACAGGTACTATTTAGATTTGGAATTAGTTGTATCAATACTTACTAATGTTTTACAAAAATTGTTAAAATAATATCCCCACTAATAAAGTAAGCTACACATTCAATGGGTATAGAATTACCAAAGTAAGTTGTTGGTATGCTAATTTTTCTTCGTAGTTATTAATTTTAAAAAAATCCGGTTACAGGGACCAGTGTGTTAGTGTTGCCTCGGGGATCGATATAGCTAACAACGGCCCTGGCTATAACCTACAGGTAAAGTAACCAGGGTGCTTATGTCTAACAAACTAAAGAAATCGTGTTACATAGCTGATAGTCCTAGACTGCTCAAGAGAGTACCGCTCGTTTTCTACTCTGCAAGACCGAATCAGCAGGCTACACTAAGTTTTCTCATTCAATGACGAAGGTCGAGCTCTAGATTGGCGGTGTGGAGCGCTAACGTCTAGTCATATTTATTATGGGATGGAGATTGACATTCCAGAACTTATGATGATAACTCGCCTAACCGTATTTATGCGGAATATAAATTACCTGAAAGATGTTCGCAGAAAATTTCTTCTAGAATGGATAGAACTGACAAGATAGTCGATGACCAGCAGTTCTGGAACAAAACGCCGAATGACGTTACAATAGCGCAAATGGTTCCACAGGCGCTACGTATCCGTTTATGATGACAACTGTTATATTGGTTACCTTACAAACCAAAAACTGAACGTAATTACCACTAGGGAGTCCGCTGTGAATCCGATACTACGTCTTAAATTGTAAGATACAGATCACCAGAATTACTGAACCATCTACTTCTGTCGATGAATGTATGTTAAAAGAAAGAGTGCACCAAACGCCATCATCAAACCAACCTTAGCGCTTTTAAAAATTTTAACCCAAAATTCTTGGTAAAATGTACAACGAAGGAGGTGTCCTTGACTCCTGTCGTTAACAAAATAAATATTTTTATCAAGACATAGTGGTAAGAGAAATTATACAATTTTTGCGGCGCGTGCCAAAGTTAACCACAAAATCTTGACAGTGTAATGTCAACGCAAAGTTTCCGGCAGTGGCTAGAGTATTCTAATCTATCAACGGGTTCCAAGCACGCAATTGTTTTTAAAGATGAAAGGAAGCTATTGACAAGTAATTTGTCAACACAATAGAATGGAGGGATTTATTTTCCTGACGGCACAAATAGGTCAGGACAAATAGGCTGTACCTTTTCTAACGAGACAGATACTTAAAGAGAAATTAATGGATTACATGAAACAAATAGGTCGATATAATGAAACTCAAACGTAAAATAATAGTACTAAACGGTGGATGTAGCGTGAGAGAATTTCTACATATTCAAGGGTAAGGTGATTGTTTCCGTTCAATCTTTACGCCGTTTGACGGTACTTCTTACATAGCCAACTTTGCCGTTTTTTTATTCCAATGTTGAACCCATTTGTTGTCTACACAAATGGCCGCGGAATTTAAAAGACAACTTTAAAACAAATTTTGTTAAATATAAATCCAGAGGCGCTTTAGAGTAAAAAAACTGAGTTTTACAATAATATGCTTTCGTTCCCATTTGAAATAGAATTGTAGCAGATTGCTTTTGTTTGATGTTAGCTATATTGACGTTCAAAGAAAAGGAAACCTGAAATTCCACTAAAAGCATTTGTCTGATTTCAGAACTCCCTACTATAGAATTCTATTAAAGCAACAGGCTTTACGAATTAAACGCAAGATCAAGCGATAGATTGGATTTAGTAAATGGTTTTCCAAAAGACAAGTTTCATATAGTTTTGAAACTGTTTCTTGTAAATTGGAGCTAGTGGCAATGTAGAAATTCAACAACGGCGTGTGTATAAAGTGCATAATAAGTGCATAATAATCATAAAGCCTTCAAGAATGTATACAGATAAAATGTGTTTTAGGAAAGTTTACGTTTAATAACGATTACGAGATGGAATGGTATCACTTAAATAAGTTCAGATATACTTCTACAGACATATGTGTAGCATATAAGCTTAAACAACCTTATGTAGTTAAATAAAAATTCTAAATTAAACCAGCATAAGCGGATTTAGGAACTTTGACTGCCAAACTTCTTTCCTGTAGTTCAGAAAATTTTACAATTTGTTTAAATTTAGTGATAAAGCTTTAAAATTAACATTATGAAGAATTTATTTTTCTTGGAAATTGCATTTCTATCCTTCTGGACTCTTGCTTTTGCTACACACAAATGCTCTTAACAAAAAACCAATTTCGTTAATAATTTCTCAGGCAATGGTCGAGGATTTTCTTAGACATCTTTAGCATATCTTTGAAATTTCATAAAACCAACAAGGCGGTTGTTGTTAGATGGGTATAAAAATATTAAGCTGATCGTTTTTAACTAAGAACATTGTTGAAACTACCAATATAACCTCATGATAAAAAGACTCTAAAGCAAATTGTCATAGAGCTTAACGACATAATTTTGAAAAATATAAATAAAACGAATAGATTTCATTAACAACTTCAAACGTATATCGACTTAATGGCATTAAATGCAGAATGGCCCAGTCGAAATTACGAAAGAATGAATTTACGTCATCGACCGTATTCGTATGGATCAAGATTAGTCAATGGAATGTAAACTAATATAGATTATGTTGCATTAAAAATGACATGTATTCAGAAACCACGTTATACAATTTAAAGACATATTAACACAACTGTAATCAGGGCCGCATCGAACTTTTTGCCGCTCGTATGCGAATGACTGTTTTCCGTTCTCAATACCTTTTGATCTTTTTAACTCAATAAAGGCCACTGTATGATATATCATACATAAAGGAGCGTTCATTTAAAGATTATGCAAGTCAAATCATAAAGGTTTGAATACGCTTATTCATGAATCAGCTAGTCTACAGAGGACTAATACTTCATTTAGTATTTAGTTCCTATCAAAGTATCAGACGTGGTCAACAGTTCTTGTAGTGCATCGTGTTTTTGACCCATGAAATGACACTACGGTAAGTTTGTGTATTTATAAAAACAAAACTATTCATTAGATCTTTACTATTGTTAAAAATACTGTTATTTATTACTGTTATTTATAATGTATAATGATTATATTGAAGACTTTTAAAATGAAATAGATTTTAATTAGTCTTAAATGTATGAAATATCATGGGTTTTAGAAAGTATGTTTTAATTTTAGCAAAAATTTGTACAATTCTGAGGATCCACGCGATGCAGAGGAGCTTCTGAACTATCTTGAGAAAATAAATGATGAAGGATATAATCAAATGCAAACTTGTAGTGAGATTCAGCTTGTGCTTTTCCCTCCAAACGATGGTGCAGACAGCGATAAAGACGATATACTAAGTGAGGGTGATGAAATTGACACAGTTAGAACTATAGGCAAAGGTGTTTTGAGACAAAAAAAAGTAGGTATTATGTGTTACTAACAATAATGAGAAAATTGAAATATCACTGGATCCTAAGGAAGTCGAAATAGATGAAAATAAATTTAGCAGTGATGATGACATACCTCTTGCCAGGTTATTTCGAGAAGAACTCATAGAAAAATATCAAGATCGCTATGCAAACACAAAATGAGAAACTTAAGAGTTGAAAAGAATTCATAAGGTAACGCTTCCATCAAATCCCGAGCCAGAGTATATGAAAACTATTCCTGAAAAATCCCTTCAACCAGTAGATATCTTCAAATTCTTTTTTGATGATAACGATATTGAATTCGTTTGCAATGAATCGAAAAAATATGCCATTATGAAAGAGAATCACGACTTCAGCGTGTCATGCAAAGAAATGTATAAATACTTAGCTATACTTCTTTTGTCTGGTTATTGCAAAGTTCCTTATCGAAGGCTTTTTTGTGAGACAAAAGCAGATACATTCAATTCATTAGTGAGTAACAGTTTATCTCGATATAGATTCGAAGTCATTCATAGATATTTGCACTTTAATGATAATAATAAAATAGATCCAACTAATAAGGTTTACAAAGTACAACGACTAATAGATCGTGTAAATATTACATCTCGGATATTGTTTCAACCAATCGAATCATCATTTTCTTTGGATGAAGCTATGGAACCCTATTATGGTCACCACAGTATGAAGAAATTTATTAAAGGTAAACCCGTTAAATATGCATTTAAATTCTGGCGTTTTACAACCCATAATGGATATTTGTTAAAATTTAGTCTTTATTGTGGTGCAGGAAATAAAACAGGAAGTAAAACCCTAGGGACAGGTGTTACTCTAACTTGTGTCTAAACTACTTATCTACTGGTAGCAGAGTATATTTAGATAATTATTTCAATTCTTTGCTGCTACTCCATACTCTAAAGGCTTATGATATAAACTGTATAGGCACTCTTAGGTGTGATAGAACAGGAAAGGCTCCTTCGAATAATTTGAAAAAACCTGATCGTGGATCTTCACATGTACTTAAAGATGTGAGTAACGATATATGTCTGGTCTGCTGGAATGATAATAGTAAAGTGATAATAGGTACCAATGATGTAGATTCTAATATCACTTTGTCAAAAGGAACATGTAGGCGTTGGTCAAAATGGGAAAAATCTACCATTCAAGTTGATTAACTAACCTTGGTGAATTTATATAACCAAGGAATGAGTGGAGTAGATATTTTCGATAAACTGAGGGGGAGGATCCGATCAAAAAGTGATATTGGCCATTTATTAGATTTTGCATAAATCGTGCAGTAGTAAATATGTGAATGATACCAAAATGGGTTTGATAGAGTTTATCAGAAGAATAACAATCGCAATTCTTACTGCTCCTCAATCAGTATCTGGACCCAAACTGAAAATTCCACGAAATGTATTAGCAGATTTTGTTGATAAAATTGAGGCCCAACGTCGCTATGGACGCTATACACAAAATTTACGTGTACAAAATGTAATGTAGGATTGCATCCAGATCGACATTTCAGAATGTACCATACTTAGAATACATACCATCTAAAATATTATTACTATTGTGTCACTATATTTTTAATAGATATTTGTGACATAGTGAATTTGTTATCTTTCAAAATCAGCATTTTATGGATTATTAATTTACTTGCTTTTTATGGGAAAATTTATTTTTAACAAATTGTTACATTTGACTAACGCATGATATTCTTCTTTGGGAATTATACCACTTATAGTTTTTAAAATCATCTTTATTTACGTTTCGATCCATTACCTAGGATCGTTGTCAAAATAATTAAAACTTCAAGTTTGACTTTTATGACATAAATTGAAGGTGACTTTGATTTATTGATGTTCGAAGTATTTGGTTTGAGTACACTAAGCAAAAAATTTTAAAGTTCAAAAGAATGATTGCCTTCAATTTGTGTTGCTTTTATATAAATTCATCAATAAAAATGAATCAGCTGATTTCACGTTAAGCGTATTGGATACCTAAAAAAAGTCTATCTCAGGCTGCAACACAAATTGAAGGCAATCATTCTTTTCAACTTTAAAAATTTTTGCTTAGTGTACTCAAACCAAATATTTCAAACATCAATAAATCAAAGTCACCTTCAATTTATGTCATAAATGTCAAACTTGAAGTTTTTATTATTTTGACAACGATTTTAGGTCATGGATCGAAACGTAAATAAAGATGATTTTAAAAACTATGAGTGGTTTAATTCCCAAAGAAGATTAAGAAGAATGCTAAACAAACCACAACAAAAATACAGGGAGTATTTAGCGTATGATATATCATACATTAAAAAAAAGATACTTATGCGCTATATATTTTTCTAGTTTTTACTATTTATAACTATTTATGCACAAATGAGTGTTTTCCAAATGGAAGTTTAAAATTTTTGCACAACAAATTACTCGGGCCCTATGGGGTTAAGCGATCTTTGGAATTTCTTAATATATAAATACGAACTTCAAATACGATATTTTGTTAGTACTTATGAGTAATTTAATATCAAATAAACTTTGTAGCATTTTAATAAGCATTTTATTTAAATATAATAAACCAGCTGAAATTATACGTTATTAAAAACATCGTTATAAACGTACCTGTGTACAAACCAATGTAATTAAATAATGATCTAAAATTAAAAAACAAATTAATTACAACTACACTACGGAAATAAAATAATACATTCAAAGACTTTTTAGTGCAAATTCATTAATTATTTCTTCTATGTCTGATTCATTACGTATGTCAGATTCGATTGAAATAATGGCCAGGCTTGGCAGTCTTTCCTAACTAACGGAGACGGTTATTTATTACTTTAAGTTTTGAAAACAACCGTTCCCCTTCGGTAACGGATACAAATAAATCTCACCAAGATATAAAAGAAACACAGAAATTTCTATAAATTCATAGTAACGCCCTGAATATAATCACGCTGTATTATATAGGCCTATTGTAAACACATAGCAAATAATGTAAGCCGTATAGGTAAATTTTTTTTGATACCTTAGAATTTAAATTGACCACTTAAAAATTAATAATTTTGTGTATTTAAAACCCCAATTTTAATCTTATTGTACTAAACGCGTTTTGGCGTAAAAGTAAATATTTTTTATAATAATAGCACCTTGTTTGAATTAAAAAGCAATTAAAATTTAAATTAATTAGCCTTTGTATAGCATAAAAATATTTTAAATAAAACACGTTCCCGTATTTTCGAGAGGTTCTGAGGAAAATACAGCAAGTTCGTATGAATTAATTAATAAAGAAACGTTTATTCCAAGAAACGGCCGAAACACTAATAAAACACAGAAAATGTAATCGAAATTGGAAAGAAATATTTATGATCTTTCGCATTCACTGTACTATAGAAGGAGACCGCCAACATTAATTTTAGGTATCAAATAAAGACGGAGAATGCACATAAATAAACACTAACGAGGCAATAACGCAACGATTTTGGACGCTAACAAGAATTTCCCACAGAATTACGTAAGATAGGCGTGTATTATTTAGAATGGGATCACAAAAATATTACTATATTCTAGAAATAGATAATTTGATATATAAGGAAGCGGTTATTATAGTAGATTCATTCGTTAATAAATCGGCGTCAACTAAGCAAGGTGTAAAAAAATTCTATTCATGAATTCGATTGCTAAATGTTCATTTAAGTCGCGAAGACGTTATTTGTAGTAAGCAGTACACATACTGTAATTTAATATTTAAAATGTAACATTTTTTTTAACATTGTTTGTAACTGATACTTGAATTTTGTCATTTAATCTAAGTTTAAAGTAGAATAGGACTGATTTATATAATAATGTCATTTTTGTAAGGTATGTATAAGAGAAAATTGTTTTTGAATGTATAGATATTTTTTTTGAGATTGCTGTGTTTAATTACACTTTGTAAATTTCATAGTATATATTCCATTGAGCTAGCCTGGCAAAGAAAAGTTAGAAGAAGGTAAGTTAGTAATTTTAAATTTACAATTTGTTGTACTGTCACAGCAGTCTTTTAGTAACATACCAACGCGAGGCTTAACACAGCAATATATATATATATATATATATATTTTGGATGTGTTCTTGACCTTCTTAAATAGATAATATGGGTATAATAATCTTGGAATTAGGTCATTACTAAATCTTGGTATATTGGAACAGTTTCACATATAAGCAATAACAAATGTAGTGGTAATCTTTTATTTGACGCGTTTCGGTAACACCATAATCAATAAATTTATCTATAAATACTAAAACAATGTGTTAACAATTATTAGATTTTTATATATATATACATACCTTTGTGCAATTTTAATTATAGTATAGTATAAGGCAAAACAAACAAATAATTCTACAAACTAACATTTAACTTGTATCACAGATTCGCTTCAATAAATAGTATGAATAACAATAATATAATTGGTTATATAATCTAATATTTAATCACTCTGCAACATGGTGTATTTTTCTCTTTTGCGAGTTTTATTTGTTATTGCTTATATGTGAAACTGTTCCAATATACCAAGATTTAGTAATGACCTAATTCCAAGATTATTATACCCATATTATATATATATATATATATATATATATATATATATATATATTTATAAAAACTGATTACGGTTATTAAATAATTGAAAAAAAATTAATTATTTAAGTGTTATGCTGTGATAATGTGAATAAATTTCACGAAACGTCGCATACAATTCAAGTTTTTAATTTTTATAATTCGGTCCTCAGTAACCGTAATCAGTTTTTATAAAAATAAATATGCAGGACATGATACAATTCAATATCAATATATATATATATATATATATATATATATATATATATAAATCTTGAGGTTTCTGCGGACGCTTCTTCGTCAATTTTTCAGGTATTATTCGGCATAGCTGGTTGGTTCTGAAGTGAACGGCTGTCAATTTGGGAACGTTTTGGTAAAATCACATCTGCCATCCAAAGGCTTGGTAGGTTGAGCAGTGAATGAAGTAGTGTTCCTTTGTCTTGCTATATATACTAGTTAGAATACATGCTCCGTTGCACTTGCTTGATTTCTGGTGCGGCTCCGTGTCATAGGTCATGGTGCGCTTTATTTAGTTATCTTATACGGCTGATTTAACAAAATGCTCTTTTCTAGTTGTTTAACTATAAGTAGACTAGTAATTGCTAGTTTCCATGCCTTGTGTTGAGACCATGTGGGCGTTTCTATATTGGTGCAATCCTAAAGAATTCCAAAGATCAGATCCCATTAGAAGATTCAGGAGTCTGCAAAATATCATGCAACAAATCCTACATTGGTTAGACAAACGGAAGAATTAGTGTTAGGAAGGAAGAACATAAAAACGCAATAAAATAGAACGAAAAGACCTCGTCGCTAGCTCAGCACTACAGGTTCCAACATCGACCTCAAGAATACTAGAACGCTAGCTAAGATTGAGCACGACACCTCGTGAATAGTCCGAGAAACCATTAAAATACAGAAACACCCACATAGTCTCAACACAAGGGATGCCTTCCAAAGATTGCCGCAGGCATGGAAACCAGCAATTACTAGTCTACGCATTAAACACTCAGAAGGGAACATTTTGTTAAATCAGCCGTGCAGAACACCTAAATAAAGCGCACAAGGACCAATGACACAGAGCCGCACCAGAAATCAAGCACGTGCAACGGAGCATGTATTCTAGCTAATATGTATATAGCAGGACAAAGAAACACTTTTTCATTCACTGCTCAGCTCAATCTACATAGCCTGAGGATGGCAGAAGTAATTTTGCCGAAACGTTGCCAAATTGACAGCGGTTTACTTCAGAATCAGCTAGCTATGCGGAATAATACCTGGACAATTGAGGAAGCATGAATAAGCGACTATTTTAAAATTTATTTTGTAAAATAGTCAAGTTATAGATTTTATTCTTTTAGATAGCTAAAAATTTGTAGAAATTTATTTAAGCCATTACAATGGTTGTAAAAAGATTCATGTCTTTAGCCAAAAAACTATAATCAATGTAAAGTTAAAGAAAGGCCTTTTGTTTCGTCAAAAAGTAATTCCTACAAGCTACAAGCGTTCGTCGATCAGAAAGAACAAGGAAGCCCCTAGAATACCCAAATTTTTGTGTCTTGTAAAATAGTACTGTAATATTTAAAATATGTAGGTAGTTTCTATCATTATTATTGTTGTAATGTATCAGATTGTCATTATGGATTTTTATATTGATTAAAACCTTATAGTTGCGAGGTTTAAATTCACTACAACCATTAATATAAGAATCACTGTTCAGATTTTTCTAAAATGTTCAATTGCTGTCAGTTATTAAACTTTACCAATCCTAAAGATAAGCTATCTCTAAATCCGTCTTTATATTTTTCTTGACATATTCCTAAAAGTTTAATTACTGAATAATATGCTTCTTAATATACGCCGTTAATACCAGTTTCAACGATACTGCAATTAGTTTAAAAGCTTAAAGCAGGTTTTACTTCAAATGTATTAATCTAAAATGCAGAGACGGGTAGAATTAACTAAACAAGTTTCTTGTTTTATCCTGAGTGAAACAAAATTTCTATTAATTTAGACTGCACACTTTGTAGACAGCTTTGCATAATTTAAAACATACGAACTGTTTCAATTGCACGTTCTCCGTGTGTTTACTGTAATCTAAATTAACAAAAGTGGAGACATTCAAAATTGCTTTACGTTTTAGCAAAACCGATCATGTGGTATTTTACGCAATGGAAGGATAATCAACCACTATTCAAAGTTCCACCGAATATAGTTCTACTATCAGTGAAACACGGTAAAAAAATTCTTAATAGGAGTGATTTGAAATTGATAGTTCATGAAATGAAACACTATACTAGACTATAGATATGCGATATTTATATTCTGTCTCTAAAGTTATCACAATTCTGAATGTCATTTTGCTTGTAGCAATTGGGTCTATAAAATATTTTATATAATTCACATACGTCCAGATTACTTAATAATTCTGTAACGTCAAAAATGTGCAACATAAAACTAACATCAAACCACAAGTTAGTTAGGTGATACTATTTTATATCACTTTATACACTTCAACATTTCGAACTTAAATACTTCATAATATACATGTTACGTTAAATCCCTGCAATCGATCTATTTCTGCACCCTTCATAAAAATTTCAATACTAACTTCATCGTTTTATTTCTTTTAAGAAGCGCCTTCTAAAAATTCTAACCTAAACGACTTTACACTATGTATATCATTTCGAATCATACGCATTTTTATTTACCAAGTTCTGTTACATTCCATTTGAAATCAATACTTTTTAAAACGTCCTATAAAATTTTCCTAAGTGTTTAATACGACGATAAATACGTGGAATCTATTCTACAGCTTGCGTTGCTTTGCAAAGGTTAAAAAGTACGCGTTATACATTCACTAAATTAAGCAATCCTCAGCTTGTTGTTAAACTACTTTTAAGATGTTTTTTAGGAGGCTAGAAACTTCGCTTTATAAATTCGTTGAAATCAGTTAAACACCTGCATCAAATACCTTTACGGTTTTCTTTGAAAGACTAAAACCTCTCGCATTGTGAAAATACCTTTAATGGGTTTGTTATCTTCTCTGTTGCTAGGAAATGATCAACGCTGTACTTGGTTATCGTGCAAGTGTTATCAAGTCGCTCAAGTTTAGGAGCAACAAAACCGTCTTTTCATTGGTTCATTCTCGGTATTGTAGTTCGGTATAACAAATCTCTATTGTTTTAATAATTGATAGGCAACTTGTTATACGCTATACTACAAAATGCAGTCTAACGATTGCAAACTTACTTAACCATTTAAACATACATCGTTCCTTATGCCGTCGAATAGTATGGCAATTTGTGCAATTTATTGTGGTTCTTATGTGTGCTTGAACCATATCTTGGCCAGAATATTATCCGCAAGCGCAATTGATTTATTAGAGTTAATTGTATAAAGTTACAGCCATACTATTACGTCCTCGTGAGAAATTAAACACTCATATACTATAAAAGACTGGATTGGTATGGATTTAATTTGTGTTATTAATAAAGTTTCTTGTGTTTGAGTTAATTTTCAACTTATTACTTGAATTGTTAAACTTATGTATTTGTGGCAGAATCGTGCCTCCGATTCTGTTATTTATGCTATAGTTAGTTGTTGGCCCCGTAGTTAGTATAAATCATCTTTGATATTGGTGCCTTGTCGAACTGTTAGGACAGAGTTTTAGATCCCTTCATTGTTCACAGAAGTCCTTGGCGCCCTTATTTTGTATCTGTTCAGTATGGAAATCACATGGTTTTTACATTCCAGTCACCCACGAGATTTAATTATAACCCCCTGAACAGAGCTGAAGCATTTCAGGAGTCACTGTACAAATAAAAAGCCTAGTTTTTAATATTTGCAAACTTACCGTGACATCTTAATAAATTGTTATACATGAGTTGACGCTTTTGCTTCTATTATGTTATAACAGGATGATTACGTAAATGTTCGATATTTCTTTTTATACTATGTTAACCAACGGTTTGTAAATAAATCAACTGTTGAGGTTTTCAGTTTTTCCTTCTGTGTTACCCACCCCACTCTACGACGTTTTGAGCTAGCACGGCATCCATTTTTTTTTGGATTCCTATTCTGAACTTTTGTTTTGTTGCGCTGCTCGGTATGGGCAGTTTTCTTTACCTACTTTACTACGTTCTTTCTTGTCTGTACGGAATACCGTGAACACAGAAAACCGTTGTAGAAAGGGGTTGGTAAGGTTCCTCTATTAAATTGGAACTGCGAGGCATTGTTACGGTAATCCGTGCGAACAAAAAAAGAATAAAGTACAGTAAGCAAAATAACAGTAGCCCGCAGCGAGTACCGCAACAAAATTAAGGAAAAATCTAAACAATTTGCCCTGCTAGCTAAAAGCGTCGTAAAGTGGGATGTGTCACACATACAGAAAAACTTGAAACCTCAAGGTATAGATTTTACTTATAACTCTATTTAACCATAATGCAAAAGGATTATATATAAAACCTCTACTTAGTAAAACATGTTGCACCAGAAAGGAAAACCAGCTCTCGAGGAAAGCAATAATTTCCACAAGATATCCCGAAGAACTTATGGTACAAATTTTTTTATCAAAATAATAAATACATTTGTGATAAGTTCACAAATTATTCTAAAGGATTTTTACAATACAAAAAGAAACTCGACGTTAAAGTAATTAACACATTCCTGTTATTTTTCACAAATTATCCCGAAGGATTTTTCCAGTGCCATAAAATACTATAGCAAAATATAATTGTAACCTTACCAAATTCCCTGTAAAGTAATTTAAGTGGTATCATCTCACACGCACATTAAATATAAAAAAATGTTTAAACAAAATCTAGAATGAACTGCTTATAGTCCTGTTATTTTTACAGTTTTTAAATCTTCGGTATTAAAATAGTTTATCGATTAGTGGGTAAACAAAAAACAATGGGTCTATTTATATTTTTACCGTGATTATCGATATACCACTGATAGAATGCATTCTTTCAGTCCCAAGTGGTAGCACTATACCGGAATCGTAGGACAGCTTTAAAGAAATCATATAAGAAAAAAAGGTTTATAGGTAGCGAGGGTTAAAATTAATTGCTATAATCCGTACTAATAACAACTGTCACAATATTGCATGCCGACAATGTAGAGTGAGGTGGGATCCATTTTTAATACCAAAACCAAATCTTAGAAAAGAAATTTATCCAGAAACAAAACAAATCCAAACCATATTTATTGTTGTTGAAGTCATGGGCCACCCTAGAGAATTTAACAGCCCGGTAGAACGTTTTGTATCTGCTAATACATCAGACTACAGCTCGCAAATCATCAAGGTTCAACACAGTACATACAAGATAATAAAGATAAATTTTGACATTTCAGTATCCCGTAGCTACTATATCCTCACAGTTCCATATTAAGGATGTTACTCATTTTTAGGATAGACACAACGGATTGTTGTAGCCGTATAGCATTAACACAGTAAAGTTATTAAAATGAAGCACGCTCCTTGAAAAGCAAAGAATCGCCACAAAATAAAAACCTTGTACTCGTATTCATGCTATATTTGCAACGCCTGGGGCCATCGCTTTAACCCTAATAACCTCACTTCGGAAAACCAGCACAGTTATGATCCTTTTTTTGATCGTTGTTTCGCTTAAAACCCGTCCATGTTCCTATAAAACTTCCCGGAAATCGTGTTTTCAAAAAACATTTTCTGTCGCCCAAAACATCCACGCAAACAATAATTTCCTAAACATCGTCTGTTGCCAAGAGGACTGCCTTGATAAACGTGAACATCGTTAACCTCTTGGCCGTGTGCCGGACCAACTACGATTGTCTGCAACCAGCTTTGCAGACTCTTAGAGGTAGGTGTAGCATAGGCTGCCTATTTTCAGTATGATCATAAGAATCTACTATGTTTGAAGCATATTGGTCCTCGGCCTTGTAGTAATCATGCTAAAACACTAAGTTATCGGGGAAAACAAATGTTTTAGTAAATAAAGTTATTGATGAGGCGTATATATTTAACCTTCTTGAAACACCTGACAATCTTTAGCGACAAAATATTTTAATGAAATAGATACCAAATTTCCAACGCTATAATAATATTTTGGAAACACACTTTTTGAATAGGTCAATAGTTATGTTATACTGACAGAGTAGTTTGCTATATCTAAATGATAATTGCATGTACTAATAAAACCAACAGGGTGTTGAATAAGCACTTATTTCAATTTTAGGGACGAAACGTAACAGCATGTTTTAAACTCAAAGAGCTGCTGTGTTTGGACCCTTAATTGAATGATATTGAACAATCTTGATGGTGGTTGGAAATTCTGAAATTGATTTGTGAGTACTAAACATTTAAAAAAAAACTGTATTAAGAATTTTTAATTTGTAATTGTGTTTTGGTAATAAGTCAGTACTTATGTGGCAGTAATTAATTCGTCGGACTTATTAGTAATTTGAAATTAGAGTTATTAGTAAAGCTCGAGTAAAAGTATTAAATGTAAAATATTTTGGAATGAACAATGATATGGTGTAACGTTGGAACTGGACGGTTTTCTCGTTTAAGGAACGACATTATCATTCATTTGAGATTCATGAACGTAACAATTAGAAAGGAAAGCAGTTGAATGTGGGAAGTTGGAGTTTTGTTGCTGGATTAGGTTAAGTTTCCTTTACTATATTATAGGATTTAGTTCGTCATCACCTGACCAGATTATAGACAAGAGAGCGTATTTACAAATGTATGTGTAAAGAAATTGCGTGTTTTATGTCAATAGCAGCTAAGTTTTAGATCGATCCTTATTTTAATTATTTAGGGAAATAGGAGTGTATATAGTAATTAATAAAGGATCTCCAACTACCTCAAGGATCGTTGTATCTGGAAGGAGTAATTGATTTGAACAGAGAAACGTGACAAAGGAATGGGGTAAAACTAAAGCAGGTAGTTTTATGTGGGGTAGCAGTTTTCCACGTAGACAAGAACATCACTCAGGCTTGTGGCGACCGATTGTTAGCGCCTCTTGAGATTGACTAAAAGAAGACCTTTCAGAATTAAGATAAGTGTTAAAATAATGCAGAATTTTAGTTGATAAAGTTGATGTCTATTAATTTTGTAGTTTCTTATTGCTTCTTTATTTTCTTTCCACATTTATCTATAGGAACAAACTTCGGGCCACTGCAGTTAGCCGACGCACCCTCTTTATTAATACGGGACCCCGCCCGTTCAGATTAAAATTGAAAATCTTTTTCTCAACAATAGAAAAATTCAATCCGTAACAGATTACCTTAACCTAATTTGCTACCTTAATCCTATTGTTTATGTAAGAAAGAAATAAGCAAACATATTTACAGTGGACTGTTTTCAGTTTTGTAGTTATACAACCTTAAATCTTTGATATAAAAATATTCACAAACTCACGAACTTACGTATTATCCACAAGTAATTCCGGATAAATAAGTACAAAAAAGTAACGGTAAATTACAATCAGTAACAAAGAAATAAGCTCGTTACGAATGGAAATGCATTTTTCCTCCGGGCTAGAAAAACGTTAGCAAACGTCACAATTTACCTAATGTACTTTAAATCAAGTATCTAGTTAGAAAATTATATTTTATAATTAATGCCACAAACAAGGAATGCTGTTTGTAATAGTATATTTTACCAGTTTGAGTAAAGTCATTTTAATTTCAACACTGTGATACCTCAATTTGTGCGATGAGCAACCGAAATAACATAAAAAAAATAGGAGTTCCTACAGCTAGGCCGGACGTTTCATTACTATTCCACAACTGCTTATAGTCGCCACCTGCAAGATCAAACGACACATCATACCATAATCTTTTCCTGGAGAACCAGTTGCATCAAATTCAAAAGAAGTAATGGTAAACAAAGTAGTTCTTCATTTCCTTGACCAACAACTATTAACAAATCATTATCTGACCTAGGTTATATGTCTATATACATATTATGTAGTGAAGCGTTTAATTAGTTGAAGGTATTTTAGAACCAATTGCTGTAAATAATGTCATTATTGGAAAATTTCATTTTCTCAAAGCAACAGCTTCGTACAAACTAATTTCACAAACCCAAGTCATAAATCTATCAGTGAATTTCTGTAGGAATACCTTTTAATTCTAAGCACTTTGAGTCTTTAGATGGATCTAAAATAAAAATTCGACAACGAATCTATTAACTATCCCACATTAGAAGCTCAACTCTAACATCAATTGATAACAGAAAACCCATTTGATAAAACACGTCTCTAAGCGAATGTAATATTTGTGAAACAAATACAACAATTGAAAAAGACGTTTTTAAAGGTATTAAAGAAATGCATATATTTAACCTTTGAAAACCAAAATAAATTTCCATACTTTGTAATAATAAAACCCGAGGTTAAGTACATTAAGAGAATAGAATAGATTTGAAATATTTAACTTTGTTAATAACAATAATTATCGCAAATTTTACTGTAAACACGAAATAAATTCGAAGTATCTTAAATTTTATAACTGAATATTTAACACAATTCTGCAGGATGTTAGACAAATGATCGTTCATAGTTAAAAGAGAAACAAACCCGCTACTGAGCATACAAAATAAACATGGAAATAATACGAAATATGAAATTTAAATTAAGTATGGGCAAAACGATCTAGACGCAAGGACTGAACATAACCTGTTATAAAGATACAGGGTATAATTTTATATCCAACGGATGGACTTTTCAAATCCGATCTGACAGTGACTATTATGATCGATTGCTCATTATTTTTTGCGGTAGATAACTAGAAGGATTTAAAGGTGATAGTTAGTAAAATGAATAAATCGAATATTTAATTAGTGGAGAGAAAAATTAGTTTATCCCTGTCCAAAGACGTTTAGTACATAAAGTTGCCCAGCTATACAGAATCCTTGGACAGCGACCTGAATACGAAGAATCCACACACTTAAAAATTGTAACTATAAATTGTATAATGCAATTAAATTTTAAGATTTGGAACAGAAATTATATGTTCTTTGTTACATAGTGTTTTTACATCCAATTTACAACAGTGAATACCAATACCAAACTATAACCCGCCGGTGCGGCGATTATTTATGTATGTCCGTATGACAGTTCATTGGACACGAGAGAGTGTAGAGTAATTATTAATCAATTTAGCCTAGTAACACGGGAATGTTGTGTACATACATTTGCAATACCGTGTACTACAGAACCACCTAATGTAATATGTTATTATTTGTCAGCGTTCTCTAATTATGACATTTATCTGCTTAAGGATGTATATTGCAGAAAAGTGCATAACTGAATCAATTGTAGTAATAATTATAATCATAAGCGTATTTTGTACTGTAATCTATTGAAGAGCACATGTGAGACTCTAAACTATGATATTCAAGAAATCGTCTTTGTATTAATTGTAATGTATGGAGTTGTACCTATCCTCAGGAATGTATCATTCGTTTTTATTTTAACATACACAAATCAACTTATAAAATATTAGAATGTTTTCCGAACGGCCGCTATAGCTTTTTTTGTGTGTTGTCGATTGTTCGATTGCTTTCTGTATCGTATCCCTCTGCCTGTGGAGATACGAAAGTGCAGACTGAAAATGCTTTTGACAGCCAGTAGTTCATTTACTAGGGTTCCGTACCTTATAAGGTATAACGGAACCTATATAAGATCACTCTCATATCCGTCCGTCCGTCTGTCACAGAGGTTTTTCTCGAAAACTATGTAACGTAGGAATTTGAAATTCGGCACATTGCTAGGGTTTATAGGGCGCACATATATCAACCGTCAGAAAATAGAAAACAATATTTGTAGATTAAAATGGCGGGGGTTAGTTCGGTCAAAAGAAAAAACTTTTAATAAATATATCATGTGGGGTATCATTTGAAAGAGGATTCTAAAAGGCTTCTAAAAATATTTTTTTTAAAATTTTCGGTCCAGTAGTCTTCACGATATAGCTCAAAATGTGCCAAAAATGAGCGTCCCCCCTGTTCTCCTACATTTTCAAAGCTATAATTTTGATTTTAATAGGGATAGTAGCTATTGAGTCATAGATTATCGGAAAAGTGCAGGTTTTTTTGACAGTGTAATAGTTGCTTAGAAAATTTTTTTTAAACACAGTAATAGACAACGTATTTACTAATGTACAAGTGCAATGTGGGCGTGTTACATTACCACAGTAGGTTTTAATCGTGTTCCTCTGTTTACTTGCAATGATCCATTTTTATACGACGTTTGTTATACCTCATTTGGTTACACAACGACTGTATTCCAATATTTATCTCAGATGAGCTTTTCTTGCAGAATTAAGTAGGTTATGACGCATTATAAATGTGACTTTTGAGTTTTCATCATTGCTGGGGTAATAACTATTAATTTGTTTCTGTATTTTGCGGCATAGATGTTTCCTTATGCTTCAAAGGGATGTGCGTCATGGTTTCGATCAATGAGAACGTACGACGGTAGGCGATGTGTTTGCAAGTTGGTGGGAACGAGCACCATGAACTGAGGCTACTCTGGGCTACCATACCTCAAAATTGAAGTGACGAACCAGTCCGCATGATGTAGTGGAGTTACCTTTGAATTCTTGCCTTTCCTGATCTCATAACATCTGCCTTTCCTGTTTGATATAGGTGATCAACGAACTTTACTGCATTTGCTGTACCTATTCGTACGTGTTAGAGGAAAAAATACATTGAAATTCTCACGACTATTGCCGTATTATACGGATTCAGTAATTGGTACTACCTTAACTTAACTATGTGGATGAATAAATTTAAACTATTCCATCGTGCTAATTATTGTCCTTTTTGTACTATAAAATCCGTGCAATATTATAATGCCCTGTACAACCACGCGATGAATTATTGTAACTTTTACTTGTTTAATTTACAAGTTAGCTTACACGTTGTAAATTATGAAGTATGTAAGTTCGAAATAATAAAGTAGATCATGTGGCATAAAATTTAATCATCTAACTAACTTCAGGTTTGATATTAATTTCATGTTACACCTTTTTGACGTTACAGAGTTACCAATTAATGTGGAAGTATGTGAGTTACCTAAGATTTTTATAGACCCAATTGTTACAATCAAAACGACAGAGTCTGAATTGTGATACCTTTAGTGACGGGATATAAATACCGTATATCTAATGTTCCATTTCAATTTCAAATCATTTCGATTAAGGAACTTTTCACCGTGTTGAGTTGAAGAGTTTCACTGAAAGTAGAACTATATTTGGTCGGACTTTGAATATTGGCTGATTATCCCTCCACTGCGTAAAATACAGGTGAACGGTTTTGTGAGAACGGAAAACAATTTTAAATTTCTCCATTTTTGTTAATTTAGATTACAGTAAACACGAGGAGAACGTGCAATTGGAACAACTCGTATGTTTTAAATTATGCAAAGCTGTGTACCAAATATGCAGTCTAAATGAAGAGTAAATTTTCTGCTTTTCATTTAATTTTCTTAAAATTCACAACATATGGGTCGATAAGATAGCCATATATATATATATATATATATATATATATATATATTATATATATATATATAATATATATATATATATATATATATGTATGTATATATATATATATAAAGTAAAAAAAAAGAATTAATGGTAAGTGACACAAATTCAGCCACGAGGGCATTCTGTTGACGCGTTTCGCCCTCATTGGGGTTCATCAGGACAGGAGTAGCAAAGTTGTAATACTTAATAGACACATTATGGGAAGTACTGCATCACCTAGCTCATAATTTGTGTCTTCGTGTCGTTTCACTTGACACCG
The DNA here is from genome assembly GCA_036346225.1 of Platerodrilus igneus. Lineage (NCBI taxonomy): Eukaryota > Metazoa > Arthropoda > Insecta > Coleoptera > Lycidae > Platerodrilus > Platerodrilus igneus. The sequence continues at coordinate 856,685 of JARFIW010001130.1, forward strand.
CAGGTTTTAGCCTTTTTCCATAGTCAAGAGTTATAAATAGAAGAAAAAGTAGGTTTAATGAATCTTAAATTAATACAAAGTAAAAAGGAATTAATGGCAAGTGACTCAAATTCAGCCACGAGGACATCCTGTTGACGCTCTTAATGAAATGGAAACAGTTCTAACGGAGAGATACGGTATGAAAATTAACAAAAATAAAACTAAAGTTCTAGTATGCAAAAGAGGGGAAAAAAATCAAAAATAAGAATACAGATAGGTATCGAGAACTTACACCTACCTGCTACCTAAGAAGCCAAATAACGTAAAATGGGAAAAGCACAAAAAATATAAAACAAAGATTAGCACAAGGTCGTGCTATATTTAACAAGAAACAGCAACTACTGTGTTCGAAGACAACAAACATAGAAATAAGGAAAAGATTGCTTAAAACATACGTGTGGAATAGAGCACTGTGTGACTGTGAAGCCTGGACAGTAGGAGAAGCGGACAAGAAAAAGGTAGAAGCCTTTGAAATGTGGTGCTACAGGCGTATGATGAAGATATCATGAGCAGACATAGTTAAGAACAAAGAGTTACTAGAAATGGTAGGGGAAGAAAGAAATACGTGGGAAACAGTAAAATGTAAGAGAGATAAGATGATAGGCAACATACTAAGACATGATGGAATAGTGCGGAATATATTAGAAGCAGAGATAGGAAAAAACAGAGGTAGAGGTAGACCTAGGTTAGACTATTGCACACAGACAGCGAAAGGTGTAGAGGAATTTCAGGAAAATGTGTAGGCTAGCTCAGAATAGAAATCAATGGAGGTTTGCATTCAACCAGTCTCAAGATGGAAGAATTAATGACGAAAAAAATAACTGTTCTTAAGCATGATTATTATAAATGACTATTAAAAACAATCACAGATATTAGTCTTGCAAAATTCTCAACCAATGTTAACTATGCGAAAGGATTTACTGGTAAACTATTAATACAGCAAATGTCTATGTGTTGGGGGATCCTTGGCAGCCACAGGCTGCTTAACTCCCTTCACCCACCTTACATGTGATTTTTCATTGCTCCACCCGATTGTACTACATTGACCAGAAAGCGAATTTTCTTTTAATCTGGAAAATTTTAAATTTTGCTGAACTCTTGCTGCTCCAAGCAAGGTTGTGATCTTTAACGTGAGTGACAACACACACACGGATCTCCATTTTACCTCTCATCCGAATGAGGATGTATTTTTGTGAAAAATGCTCGCCTAACATTTTTCAAGCGGACCGTGTCGGAATTAGAACTTAAGACCTTGGATGTAGTAGTCACACGCATACCAACTACGCCACGGAGCCGCTCCCTTTACATACCTTACATGTGATTTTCCAATGCTGCACCCGAAGGTACGACATTGGCCAGGAAGCGAGTTTTTTTTAACTGGAAAATGTGGAATTTTGCCGAATCCTTGCTGTTCCAAGCAAGGTAGGGATCTTTAACGTGCGTGACAACACTCACACACGGGACCTCCATTTTAACTCTCATCCGAACGAGAGTGTATTTTTGTGAAAAATGCTCGCCTAACATTTTTCAAGCGGACTGTGTCGGGATTCGAACCCGGGACCTTGGGCGTAGTAGTCACACACATACCACTACGCCATGGAGCCGCCTCCCCTTTACATACCACTGAATCTCGTTGAAATAGGACATATAATAAGAAAACAATAGAAGGGAATCGAGCTGTATATAGATTGTTGTGGGAATTTCGGAGAACTGTGTAGGCTAACTTAGAACATAAATAAGTGGAAGAACGCATCCAACCAGTTTCAAAACCGAAAACCTTATGACGAAAAAATAAGTGCACATAAATCTGACGATTATTATATAAAAACCACAGGTGTCAGTTGTGTAAGATTTTCAACTAATGATTATTGTGCAAGAGGATATATTGGAAAACAGACAAAGGCGGCTTAACCCCTTCACATAACTTCATTTTTTTTTATTTTCCAATGCTCCACCCGAAGGTACTACATTGGCCAGGAAGCGAATTTTTTTGACAAATTTTGTTGAATTTTGCCGAACCCTTACTGTTCCAAGCAAGGTAGGGATCTTTAACGTGCGTGACAATACTTACACACGGAACCTCCATTTAACCTATCATCCGAACGAGGGCATATTTTTGTGAAAACTGCTCGCCTAACATTTATCAAGCGGACCGTGTCGAGATGGGACCTTGGGCATAAAAGTCACACGCATACCAACTACACCACGGAGACGCCCTCTTGACATACCTTACATGTGATTTTCCAACGTTCCACACGAAGGTACTACATTGGCCAGGAAGCGAGTTTCTTTTTACCCGAAAAATTTTTGTATTTTGTCGAACCCTTGCTGTTCCAAGCAAGGTAGGGACTAACCACACTACACAATTGAATTGCTAACAATAAACTAAAAATCGCACAGACAAAAACCACATAAAAGTAATCAAGGGAACCTTTTAACAAAACCTACGTATATTAATAAACAAGAAACTAATTGTACGAGCACAAACATGCAAATACTTGGGAGTGACACTGGACGAAAAACTAAATTACAATCACCACAACATGCAACCGTGCGGCACAAGCAATGCAAGCCATTACCAGCTTCACATAACCCAACTATAAAATACCACTGCACAACGTGCGTCTGTACCTTGACAGTGTGCTGGCAACTACGGTGTCATACGCTGCAAGTGTATGAGCTTACCGAATGACAATACTAAAACCAAGACAAACAGTTAACATGACGCAAATGGGCACACTAGTTCGACTGACTATTGCCTACAGGAATACCGCCATTAATGCCCTATCCGTGGTTACTGGGATAATACCACTAGACCTAATAATAAGGGAAAGAGCGGCAAAGTTCCACCTTTGTGAAAATCGACGATCTCCAGCAAACACAAAAAAGAGGATAAAGAAAGCGGCTGTCTAAATGGCAAAATAGATGGGACAAAAGCTCAATTGGGCGACGAACATACGAATGAATAAAGGACGTAAGACACAGACTAGAGACCAAACACATACAACCAAGCCAAGGTTTGATTCGCTTTCTGACGGGCCACGGGCTATACTCAACATACACATATTGAATGCACTTGACAAATGATGTGTGTGGGTGTGGGGAAGCTGGTTCACCAAAGCACATGTTCTTCGACTGTGAGGGCCCCGCAAACACACACACAACAAAAGAAACAATACTAAACCTGCCAATACGACAAGTAGTATTTCACGAATACACATTTAAACACCTGAATACACTTGCTGAGGAAATCACAAAGACTATGCTACCTCCACAGAGAAACACTTCAACGACGACCACACCAAGACAACCACATCACGATCATATACATTCAGTAAATATTTCAAAAGCACTCTGCTCCTGATGACCATGAAACAAAAAATTTCAACACAACGTATGACTCATGGTACATCAAATCGTCTTTAAATTAACAACTTTAGAATTAGAACAGTTATAAATTAGTTTTCTTATTGTAGTAGAATAGGACATTATACACTAACATGGAATTAACTTAAAATAGGAAAATAGACTGTTTTCGACGCTTAAAACTGTCGATAACCTAGCTGGAACAATAGCTGTGCGAAATAAAACAACACCCTTATATAAAACTAAAACACAACGCATACATACAAACGCGCGCGCGCACTCAGGGGCGGTACACAAGTAATCCCCGGTTACAGGGTACCGACAGCTGGGGACGTGCTCTATGAATGCGGACAGCTCAGTCTCTAATTTCCGGCTGCCGATGGTCGACACTGAGTAAAAACCATGCGGAGAAACAACAAAACTAAGAAATCAACAAAATATATACACAGTCAAACACACACTACATTACATATGCACACGCACTCGCGAACATACCACACACATCACACACACAAACACACTCACACGAACACTTAGCGATGATGCAACAACAACCCCGGTTTCCGGGTGCCGAAACCGGGGTTGTGCACTACGAACGCGGACAGATCGGTCTCTGACTTCCCGCTGTCGAAGGTCGGGTCTGAGTAAAATCAGCAAGTACAAACACAGCATAAAGGGAAAACACACATGCTCATACACATACTACTCGTGGGAGCACATACACGCCACTCACACGTACGCGAGCGCACACACGCACACACAGAAAGAAAACACAAATTCAAACAATAAATCAAATCCCAGCTACAGCAACATTGTTCTTACTGGGTGAGGCATGGATAAATTGTCAGAGAGCATGCCGAAAACTGATTGGAAAATAAATAATTAAATAAGTTGATCTGTGATAAATTATTTCCAACATAAAACCCAACGCATCTACCTTCAGTTACTTGCTGATTGCGCGATTTATTTTCGTGCTTTAAATAACGCCGAAAGCGGCCTCGTCATTTTCTCTCAATAATGAACAAAGTTGCCTACTCTCTTGATGCTCTCTTTTATATATCACCGAACATATGGAAAGATAGTAGGGAAAAGTTTAATGGACTACGTGGTTATTGATAGCAACACACGTGTACAAAAATTTCTCACTGTCATACTCGGATCAAGTTTCTTTTGAAACTCCGGTTTACTTTTCTCATTATGAACTCTTCAGCATTGAAGTATACCGTATATAAATTGTAACATAAATATTTTTATAACGATCCAACAAAGCCTGTCTATATTCCTTACAAAAACTGCTTGCGGAAGTACTAAACGTCACCAATGTCTCTTGAAGTAAAAAAGCTTTACAAACGCATTGACACATTTGCAATTTGCACTGCAATTGTAGAAATGCACCAGTTGCAAATCTTTCTGCGTTTGCTGATGTAGTTAATTTTGTTCATTTTAAGGAGTTGTGCCAGTTACATTCATAGTTTAACTTTGCAATTTTTAAGACTTTGTTGATAGCGAAAAATAATTTCGCAAACAAAACAATGGATATAAAGAACATCGTCGGTTTGTCCAAAGAATGACACACCTGAAATAAAATACCTACAAGACAGGTTTAATATTTTACAAAAAGAAAAAACAACTGTTGCTTTACATGTTTCTTACTACAGAAAGTTCCACTGCTTAAAATTAGTCAACAACTCTTTAGACTTTTGCTATTGTTTTCCTAAATTGTAGATTAGAAAAATATTTGTTACAGAATTGAGGGCTTATTCAACCGTATTTTAGGTTGTGACGTTATCATTAATAAATAATATAGCTCTTACAGTTGATTAATTGTACCATATGTCACTATTTAATGGTATCTACGTACAATTTTTCAATTATTTTTGCAGATAATAAATAGATACAAAGAAATAAAGAAATTGAATAATAATACAATATAAAAAAAAATAGAAACTTACTTACTTTTTTTGGTGGTAGCCTATTCGGTTTAATACAAATAAGCAAATTTGAATTGTTGCACATAAATAGTTTTTAACAATCTCAACCGCCTATACAAATGTTAAAAGAAATTAACTATTCTAGAAATATAATACAATAAACTGATTTGTACTTAGTGTTTTGCGTGCGTTAACTTCGATAACCACAGATGTTGAAGGGAATGGATGTGTAAATATGAGAAAAATTTAAACAAGCGAAACCTTCAGGTACTCACACCAGTAGTAAACTGCAAATTTTACCGGTGGCGGCTATGGCAGGACGGTAAACGGTCTATCATTTACAAAACTTAAACATTTATATAAACCATAGCTACGAACACCTGCATTCTTACAACTTTACTGTACAACAGCTTATGACACACAACACAAAGTACTTGAAAACCAATCGCGGTAAAACTCTAGATTACACCATCTACGCGACGGAGTGGAATTGACCTGCAAGCTACCTCTTAATGCTATAATTAAAATTACATCATGAATAAAACGGAACATAACGCCCACCAAAATGCAAGGTATTTTTGAAAAGAAAATAACTAATAGAGGTGGAACGGAATAAAACAAAAAAAAAATTAATATCAGGAAACCTTGGAAATATATACGCGAACGAAAAACCAAAACAAAAAAGTTATACTAAGAAAGTAAATGAAATATGCAACGAAGGTAGTCATGCATATAAAGAAACACAAATATGCTTTAAACACTTTAGCCTCCCGTACTCGTAACATGGTAGTAGAGAAGAGGGCAGCAAAATCAATGCCCGAACGCGAAAAGGGTTTGGCTTGAGTCAGCATGGGGGAAGGTAGTCCATAGAAGGCAACGAAGCAGCCGGATTAGTCTTCCAACAAGTCATACCCTGACTCAAAACTCGACTGGGTGGCCTTCAACTTAATAGGAAAGTGACTCTGTTGAGTATATTTATTCAGGGAGTTCAAAGCACTATGAAGCTCGAAACAAGACAAAGCTTCAGTGTATTTTAATAACAAATTTTGTATGTCATGGACAAAGTGGAGTGTGAAGCGACAACGCGAATTGCAAACTGGAAAGCTAAACGACTTTACAAAATCGTTTCAATCCAAGAAATAGATGCTACAGCGGTTAAAACATTAGAGCGTTCCTCGATGAGAACTTTCGAAGATTTTAAAGGCGGAATGAGTGGACTGTAAGTGTTGAAGAAGATGCAAGTCGGGCAATGCTGTCCACCAGAAAGAACAATGACACAAGTCGGAAAGTAGCAAAGCATGTGATCCGACTTTGGCAGGATTCTTAGTAGAAAGAATATGATGCCAGGAAGCATGAGAGGTGTTTTCCTAAAAATAGGAAACTCGATTTGCGACGAACGTCTTTATTGCTGCGGTGGGGAACGAATCCAACAAAGAACGACCATGGTGTCGGAGCAACAAAATTTTTTTCAAAGGTAATATGGGGATCACAAGTTTAGAGGATAAAGGTTAATAATGTCGAGGCCAGAGCGGTAGCTAACAGTTTGAGCCTAGGCAAAGAGAGGGTACAAAGCAAAGCAACTTTGGATTTAGCACAAACTAAGCAAACATCAACAGAGGAAGAAGTGCGAAAACGAAAATAAACGGTAGCACAATAGCCGCCTCCGAAAGCGTCCGCCAAATAATGAACTTCACACGTAGAAAATTGTGGCGGAAGTAGCTAGCGTGTTAAAGCAAAGTCGGAAAAAAGTGGTAATTCATGCAGGTACCTCTCCCACAAACGGAGTGAGTGGGGTGAATTATCCCAGTCTAGTTTCACAGACCACAAACGCCGAGTTAAACGTTTTACCAAAAAAGCTAGAGGAAATAAAATTCCTATAGGGTTCAAAATACGGGCTAAGTTTCATAGTAAATTGCGCTTGGTTCAGGCGCTGGATTGTGGCTGAACTATAAAAGAAAGGTATCTGAGGTAGGATTCCGTTGAAGACCTAGAACTTTCAGAGCCTAAGTGTCACGATCTGCAAAGGAGCGAAGTTGTGCGAATTGTTGCCAAGCGTGAAGGTCCTTTATACCTCGAACAGTGACTATACCACTTATGCAGTACATAACCACCAAGTTTTAAAAGAGCGCACAGTTGATTCCGTAAAGCTAAGGTTGACTCCATAGAGTCTCCACCTGAAGCGATATCATCGATGTAGATATGGTTGTGAAGAGCAAAGCAAACCAAAGGAAAAGAATTATCTTCGCCCTCCACCAACTGCAGAAGAGCGCGTATCACTAGAAATGGCACGCAATTTACCCCGTATTTAACGGAATTCAAATGGAAGTCCTGAATAGGCTCATCAAGAGAAGAACGCCCAAGCATTCGTTGATAATTACGCTGATCAGTATTAACAAGGATTTGTCTCTACATCTGAAGAATATCTGCAGTAATAACACATGAATAAAGACAAAATTGTAACAAAATTTCTGTAATATTCCGCTGAAGCTTGGAATATTTGAAGACGATAGAGATAGAGTTTGGCAAAGGTGTTTAAAACAACAAGTAGTTTGGTACCTATATTTTCTGGTTTTACAACGTAATGACGCGAGATATAATAAGGAAAGTCAGAAATAGACCCAGTTTGAACAGGTGGCATGTGTTTGGGAGTTAGATAGCTGCATATGAACGAAACATGTTGTACATAAATCAAAGATTGCTTGGTTAGACAATTTTCTAAAGAAACAAAGCGCTGTAAAGCGAAATCACGACTGCCGGGAAAGGAAGGTTTTAGATCTTTGGAAAGCAGAGAGACGACATACCGTCCTTGCTCATTGCGGCAAAGAGTGTCAACGTAATATTTTTCAAATAAAAATTCTTCGGGTGTAAAAAGTTTAGCGTCAGGAACTCTTTCAACTTTCATAATTTCGCAACAATATCTTCTAGGGGGAAGTAGATTCGGTCATGCAAAGCAAGCTAGTGACTTCAGAAGTGGGCAAGGCCAGTATGCTTCCCATTAAAGCATATCCAAAAATAGTGTTAAGAGCAGTAGGTTGATCTTTTGAACCTTCGATACGGCCATTTAATAAGACTTCAGGGAAAGTATCCGCGCCAAGTAATAAATCAATGGGATCGGATTGAGCAAAGGGCGAATCAGCCAGTTTGAGATGTGCGAAATTTTCAGAATAAACTTAGTGTAGGTACATTTTTACAAACTTTGGGAAGTATGACAGCTTCAAAATTAATAATAGGTGAGGAAACATCTATGGGTACGGGCGAAACGGTTATAGCGGCATGCAATACCGCGGAGCGTGTGGTACCTAAATCACAAAGGGTTAGAATGAGGAGTAGTGCGGAAAGTCAAACGTTTAACACCACTTTGTAAAATAAAGTAAGTCGTGCTACCCGAGGAGATTAAACAACGAAATTTGTGGAACGAACTAGAGTGATCAGCGATTTCCACTTGAACGGTTGAGAGTAACACAATTGAAGGTTTGGTGAGAAAATTAAATAGGACAACATTGGACGTTGACGGACCACTACTGTCCGAGGAAGTGAACGTTTCCTCAGAAGTGAGAGCGGCGGATGGCTTGGAGCGTACTTGAAGAGCGAAATTACTTGTAAGTGAAACCGTAGAAGCAGCGGGAGCAGGGTCCGAACAAGCTTTGTTACTAGTAGCAATAACTGGCTTAGGTGAAATGCTATGAAAATGTAATAAAGAATGATGACGTTCATTACACTGGCGGCAGGAAATAGTGAATTTATACTTAGTCAAAACGGTTAAACTACTAAGACAGTTGATACAAAGTTTATATTCTTTGACAAAGATGAAGCGATTTTGTGGAGAAAGTTTAGCGAAACCATTACAACGATAAAGACCATGACCTTGATGAGAAAGCGGAAGCATAATAACCTTAGGGCTGGTATATACTAACATCGAAACAGTCGAACCAGACCTGGACATGTTGTTAGTCGGAATAACTTTGCTTAAATCGGTTTTATGAATGATCGACAAATTTGATAAGGAAATAATCTTCATAAGCTGCTGAATGCTTATATTTTAAATGTTTAAAGAAATTAGTGAATGATGCGGCTCGCACTTTTATTAGTTTTTATTTGGATTTTTCTGATATTGGGCTGATATTGCTGAATTTTCATCACGACTTAGAATGGTAAAAATGTACCATCAAACAGAACAGATTCGCTTGACGATTGTACCTGACTTTAACCAACCTCGCTAACAGTAGAAATGCTGCCTGATAACTCCTACGCAGGCTAGTATTGACTTTAAAAAAAATCAGTAAACTTATTTTTCTTCTTTGTATATTCGGAATTTCGCATGTATTTAGGATCATCTGAACTCTCTGATCCAACACACTATTTTCAGATATCAGTATGTGATCATCTGCATCTATCTCTTTTGTGGCCATTCCGGCAACTATTACAGACCTGGGCACCTCGGTAGATAAACTACAAATCATACACAATTTCACATTTTAAGAATTTGGGTACCAATAAAAACACGTTTATAATAAAAAGTTTTGTAAATAATAGTTACAGATACAGGAGTTACAGGGTATAGATTATAATAATCCATTTTACAAAACGGATGTAGGATGTAGGTATCGAAAATTTCAGTGAGTTAAATCGGTAATCGGGTTACCACGTGCGCCCGCCCCCCTGCAAGGACTAGATTAACCGTAAGAAGACCAAATGACACATCTTTAAGGCATCAACAATAGAACACAGTAGGGTAGCTAAGCCACTTTGGGAAACAAAGCGCGCAGCAAGATATGTATACGCCGGTTTGAGAACAAAATTGTCTTTGTATGCAAATTTGCTAGAAGGCGCACACCAAGATATGTATACACCGGTTTGAGAACAGAATTGTTTTTGTATGTAAATTTGGTACGCCGGGGGGTCGTTAGGCCTTTGTACTCGGGATGCGCGTTCGGGGGGTCGTTAGTCCTTTGTCCTGGCGGTACGCGCGCGGCGCCAGCCGGGCGTCTTTGTTGTTAGATAGTATGGGGGGTGTGTGAGTGCAATAAACGTGGTGAATGACGTTAAACAATGTCAAAAAATAAATAGGCACCCCCGCGTACCCCTCTAGGTGATTGACTGCTTCGGAGATATTTTCTTAAGAAATTTTTTGGCAGCGTTCCCGTGTTAAATGTTAAATAAGATGTGGAAGGTGTTATACATTTTTCAAAATGATGTGTGTAGAACGGAGTCCACGTTCTGAGGGAGATAGTACTCCTGTGGGTTCTTGACCGCTTCGGAGATTTTTGAGTCACCTCGGTTTTTCTAACTATGGTGTGAATCAAAATACAGATATATGTAAATTTATGCTGTTATTTGTTCATGAAGAAAAACCATGGTTGTATTTAGTGTAATAATTTTGAAGAACTTGCATGTATTAACTTTTATAACTCAAGGTATAGCATCAAGGTTTCTACGTCACTCTCAAACTATAGAACTTAATAATAATAGCTTTCCTTAGCACCAATAACATTTAGAAAATATGTGTTTCATTAATATTTATTTTTATTAAATATTTCCTGTTGCAAAAAACTCATTTAAAAAATTCAATGGTTCTTCATTTTCATCAAGTTCTGGGTACCGTGGTTGTGGTGGTTGTGGTTGTGGTGGTCCGTATATCGCATATTACTGTAACAATATGAAAAAGTGAACCTAAGTTTTATTAAATAACAATTTTTCAGCAATAAACAGATTGAATGCCGCTTCCTACATCAAAATTTTTAATTGATGATTGGATGCCTTTTAACAATCCCATATTGGTTTGCATTTCTCGTAACTGTCCTAAATTTAAGTCACCATGTCTAACCGCCTTTGCAAACAACCTTAAGTACCGTTTGATATATTTTAACAAAATTTCGGCTTCTCTAATTGTATATCTTTTAAATAAAATATTGCAGGCGTTATTAACTTTAAAAACAATTTTGCTACTTAAAGTATTAATATGTTCATTCATTATTCAAAACAAGCAATAATTAAAAACATACCAACTATTTTTTATTTTTCTATATGGGTTCTATTCTGTAGGAAACAAGATGATTGGGCCTTTTAACATCTATTAGTTCTAATATGGTTATTGCGTATTTTCCAGAACCCAATTCATCAATGTTTTTTCTCCACAATTCCGTGTTGCGTTGTGGCAGAAATGAAATATTGTCTGCTAACTCAGTTAGAACACAATCACCATGTTTGCAATGTACTATTCTCGCACTGTAGATTCTTTGTGGAGCGTTTAGTTGCAATTTGGCTAACCTATTTGCCTCATTTCTAGGGCCTACAACAGACTGTTTATTACTGTTCTGTATTACTTGATCCATCTACAAACAACAGCAAAAAAATGTTACAAATTTGCAAATATTATAAAGCAAAAATATTCTTTTTACAAAATAAAGAAAAATATAACTTACTTTTTATACTAACGCTGCACGTATACTGATCACTTCAAAAACACAGGTTCAAATAATGGTGAAATATATAGATATATATATATATATATATATATATATATATATATATATACAATGTCTAATACATCATCTACATACAATCACCAAACCACTAAAAGTAAAAGAATTGTTATTGCCACACAAATTAAATGTATAATTACATTAAATATTTAAATATATTCAAATTGCTAAAATGTAAGCAAGAAATCCTCGATTTAATATCAAATTAATTTTTTTATTCGACAGTCAAATAAATCGTGATGAAAGGTGGTATAATTTCCATATATTTTAAATTCATACGGGTACAATTAAAAGATTATATGTTAGATCCGACTGCAAATTCAGTGTAATTGTATAAATTATTTGGGGTGATGTAACCAAGACGGTAATATACGGCATACCTGTCTTAACATGTTTTAGCAACACCCCTATGTTAATTAAATTCATTATATTACAAGTTGAATGTCGGTATGATTTGCATATATATTACCAGAGAGCTATAATTGCAATAAAAAACCCGAGGTTATATTCTAAATTTCGGCTGCGAATTCTTGTTATTTTATCTTTGTATTGAAATCGTGAGAAATGAACAACTCCTTTTTACAAGATTTTACATGCAGACTTTTAAAAACTTGATCCATTATATCGTATTTCGTATATTTTCTAAATGTTATTTGTTACTTCATACAAAATACAGCTCTTGAGGAGAGTTAAAAATATTCTTTACCACTTGCACGTGTTTGCTTAACATAACAAAATTCTTCACCGCGTTTTAATTTTTAGCTTAGCCTACCAAAAAAAATCTCCGAAGCGGTCAAGAACCCACAGGAGTACTATCTCCCTCAGAACATGGACTCCGTTCTACACACATCATTTTGAAAAATGTATAACACCTTTCACATCTTATTTAATATTTAACACGGGAACGTTGCTAAAAAATTTCTTAAGAAAATATCTCAGAAGCAGCCAATCACCTAGAGGGGTACGCGAGTTAAAGTTCGGGCCTTTGGAGCTGGTTTTTTAAAAAGCTTTGAAACTTTAACAATATTTTTATTAAGTTAAAATTTAAATAACTTGTACATAATACTAAAATTAATTATTGTACAGGTGAGTAGCTCAAACAACGAAGTATGGAGTTTGGAGACTGACTGCCGGGCATTGAGCTCCCGGGCCTTTTATAATAACCTGCCCCTCACACGGCTGTGAGAACTTGCAGATCTCATGTCTGCGTTTCTCTTTAATTGTACACTTTATTACAATGTAACAACTTAATTCTAAGTAATTGCGGTATGTTGACCGCCTGTGACCTGCCACCTGCAGTATCACTGCCCTCACGGATGCAAAGCTGCATTCCGTTCTCATGAACTGTCGATAACCTCTCTGGGTTATCCTTGTGTTACAATGTTGCATTGAACTTATACTTTTACTTAATAATTTCTAATAATTCATATTAGATTCAATACATCAATATATATAGGTAATTGGGGGGATACATAACTCCTCCCACCGTAAATGAAAAATTAAGGTTTTTCTTAATTTTTAAATACATAAAATACATTATTTAAATTCATTTAAAATTCATTGTTTCTAAGGGTATACTTATTGTTTCCTTTTTTTCTCTTTGTTTCCTTATATCTAGAACTGTTTCCTTCATTCTTATATCTAAGGTACATTTTGTATAATACATACATGATTACAAAAATTACTAAAATGATCAATACAATTGTCCAAACACTTATATTATTATAATGTAACTTTGGCGTTTTGAGTTCACTTAATTGTTCTTTATAACTTTCCACTAATTTCACGGCGTGGTTGAGGTCGTCTAAGTCTAGATGCTCTAGCTTTATAGGTTTCTTTATTATTTCTTCGTCTTCTTGTTGTATTTTGAACTGTAGTTCCGGTAGGTTTGCAAGTTTCTTTGTTGCTATGGGATCTTGATAAACTCTGATTACTTCATCTTTCAATTTCACATAACAATCTTCTTTGAGGGTAATTAGTTTGCTTCCGATTAATGCTTGGTTATTTTCATCTTGGTTGCAGTGGATGGTTGCTATTACTTCTGTTGGGAAAATGGCTATCCATTTGTTATCTGTAACTTTTTGAATTTTCATATTAGTTATTTGCACTTGTTTGGTTTCACAGTTTTCGTAATGATTTGAGAATTTTAATAGTTGTACTTCACAAGGGCTGTCTTCTTTAATGGTTGTTGTCGTCATCATCGATTGACATAAGTATTGGTTTGGTGTTACTTCAGTACATTTTTCGTTTGTATAACCATATCTCAGTTCATTTAGGGATAGGAATTTGGTTTTGGGTATGATTACTTGGTATGTGCTAGTAACCTTTGTTGGAAAAGCAAATAAATGATAATATTGATAATTGTTACTTTCTACTATCGGGATTTCTATCAAAAATATTATTTCGTTATTCTTAATGTTGCTAAAATTTGTTGCGTTAAAGTAAGGTTAGATATTATTTGAGTAAATATTGTATTTTGTATACTGCCTAATTTAATTGGTAATATACCGGGGTTGTTTTTTATGTCTTCTATTATTATTTGGTTGTCCGTTCTACCTGGGTGGAGGTTGACGGTAAGGGTGATGATTGTCCATCTGAAATTACAGGGTATCTTAGGTTTTTTAAATGAATGTATTTCGTTATTTTAGCGTTGTCTACTACTGCTATGTTTTTATCTGATATTTTCTTAATTTTAAATGGTCCTAAATTTCTGGGTGCTGTTTTATGTCGCTTGCTTTGAAAGTTTTTCTCATATACGGTTTGTCCTATTGAAAATTTATTTGAGTCGGTATTTTTGTTTCGGGTTGTGGTGATACGTTCTTTATCGTTTTCTAATTTATCTTTTACTTTGTCATAAGTTATTTTTAGTTTTTGTTTGTGATCTTTCGCATATTGTTGATATACTTCTTTATTGTAGTGTATGTCATAGGGATTTCGTGAATCTGAATGTCCTAATGTTAATTCTAAGGGTGTAAAGTTAGTTGATGAGTGAATTGTGTTATTATAGGCGATTAGTGCGTATGACATTAAATTGGTTATATGTTCCTTTTTATAATTTATTCTTAATAATCGAATTTGTTCTAGCAGGGTTAAATGTAATCGTTCGATTAGTCCGTTTGATTCGGGGTGGTTTTCCGTTATGAAATGAATTTTTATTTTGTGAAGTTCTAAAGTGTTTTGTATTGTCTCGTTTTTAAATTCGCTACCATTGTCTAAAGTGATTGATTCGGGTGTTCCGTAAAATGTGAAATATTGTAAAAATCCTTGGGTCACGTCAATGCTATTTTTGGAGGTGATTGGTATTGCTTGGTCTATTTTTGTAAATGCGTCTATAATTGTCAGATAGTTTTGAGCTTCTACTACTAGAGTATCGGCATGTAGTTTTTGAAATGGTTTGTCGGGTGTTTTGGTTAACATTAAGGGTATCTTTGGGGGTTTCCTGTCGTATTTCGCTCTGTCACATAGTTCGCATTGGTTAATGAAATCTGTGGTCAAGTCCTTCATGTCTTTAAAATAATAACGTCTTACAAGTTGCTTTATTGTTTCGTTAATTCCACGATGGTTGGTTTTTCCTTCGTGTTGATTTCTAATTACATCGTTTATTTCGTCAGGGTCGTCTAGTGTTATTAGTTTTCTAGTACATCTGATGAGTTCAGGTCCAGAGTTATTGAATAATTTAATGTATAATTCTGAAAATCTTTGGTATAAATGTTCGGTATTGAAATAAAAATAAAATCGTTTTTTCTCGGGGGTGTATTCTTTTAAAATTTTAATTATTTGTTCCTCGTTGTCGTCTTTAGTTATTTGAATTTGATATATTTTTTTGTTATCTACTTTTGTATATTTTACTGGATTGGGGTTATTTAAAACTTCGGTTATTATAAATTGGTTGGGTTTCATATCGATTGCTTCATTTAAAATTTTAATCGCGTTTTTTGGTTCTTCGTTTTGTGTTGAATGTATTGTGTCGCTCTCGTCTGGATCTTCCCTTATTTCTTCTTCGTCTACGTTTCCTATAATGGATTCCGTTTCTAATGCATTGAGTTGGATCCGGCTTAAAGCGTCTGCGTTGTTGTTATAAATTCCCTTTTTATATATAATTTTGTAATCATACTCTTCGAGTCTGATTCTCCATCTTTGTAATTTTGAATTTGGTTCTTTCAGTTTGCATAACTATACTAGTGGTCTATGGTCAGTATATATGTAAAATTTTCTTCCGTATAGGTAAGGTCTAAAATATTTTGTTGCCCAAATTATGGCTAATAATTCTTTTTCTATAGTGCTATATTTTTGTTCGGTTTCATTTAGGGTTCTGGATGCGTAGCTGATGGGTTTATCGCTACCTACTTTTCCTTGGCTCAATACTGCGCCTAATGCTACATTCGATGCGTCTGTCGTCAGTATAAATGGTTTTGTAAAGTCTGGGTATTCTAATACAGAATGATTTGTTAATATGTTTTTAATTTTGTCTACTGCTTTAATGAATTCCGGGGTGTGTTCAATTTTGTTTCCCTTTTTTAAACAATTTGTCAGGGGTTTGGTTATCTGAGCGTAACCTTTAATGAATTTGCGGTAGTAACCACTTGGTCCTAGAAATCCTTTAATTTCATTGTTTGTTTTTGGTAATGGGTAATTTAGAACTGCATTTGTTTTGTCTGGATTTGGCATTACTCCTTGGGGTGTTATTACATGTCCTAAAATGATACTTCTTTTGTAAAATTCACTTTTGTCTAATTGTACTTTAAAATGTGCTTGTCTAAGTCTTTCGAATACTTCCTTCAATCTTTCTATGTGTTCTACTAATGATGTGGAATAAACTATGATGTCGTCAAGGTATACAAGGCATTTTTCATTGTGTATTCCTCGTAGTATATTGTCCATGACTCTCTGGAAAGTAGCGGGTGCGTTCTTTAATCCAAATGGCATTCGTTTGTACTCGTAATGTCCTCTAGGTGTGCTGAAGGCTGTTTTTGATATGTCTTTTTCTTCCATCTCTACCTGATGGTATCCTGATGCTAGGTCTAATGTTGTAAAATATTGGCATTTGCCTAATTTGTCTAAAATTTCGGTAATATTTGGTAGTGGATATTTGTCATCTACCGTTTTTTCATTTAACTTTCTGTAGTCTATTACCATTTTGTACTTTCTCTTTCCGGTTGCGTCTAATTTCTTAGGTACTATTAACACGGGGCTGCTCCATGGTGAATTGGAGTGCTGGATTATGTCTTGGTCTAATAAATCTGCTACTTGTCTGTCAGCTTCTTCTTGGCTTGCATGAGGTAGTCTATATGCTTTTGTAAAGATTGGTTTATTGTCTGTCAACTCGATATTATGTTTTACTGTGTTGGTGAATGTTAATGGTATTCCTTCACAATGGAATATGTCTCGGTATTCGAAACATAAGTTTTTAATTGCTCTTTCTTCTTCTCGATTGATATCGGTATTAAAGCGGATGTTAGTTAAATTTTCTCTTAACATTTCGTCATGTTCCATTGGGTTGTATTCGTTTTCTAAATTTTCGTCTATTTCCAT
This sequence comes from Platerodrilus igneus, assembly GCA_036346225.1. Lineage (NCBI taxonomy): Eukaryota > Metazoa > Arthropoda > Insecta > Coleoptera > Lycidae > Platerodrilus > Platerodrilus igneus. Next base: position 874,035 of record JARFIW010001130.1, read on the forward strand.
TTCGTTAAAATTTAGTTCTTCTACGTTAATTGGGTCTGTCAATGATAATTCTACGGGATAGTCGTTTGAATTTAATATTGTTGTGGTTGCAAAGTTATCTTTTATTTGAACTAAGGCAGTTGGGGTTTCTACTCCTTGTTGAAAAGTTATATGATTTATTATTCCTAAATTTTTGTTAGATTTTACTGGGATTTTTATTTTTCTTTCCGTTCGGGGTTCTATAGTGTATTTTTGTTCAACTTGTGTGTTTTGAAATTTAATTGGGATTTTTCCGTATTTTGTCCTTAATAAACGATTTTTAATGTCAATGTTGGCTCCTAATTTTCTTAGAAGATCCATTCCGATTAATCCGTCATATTTATCGTTAAATTCGAATACACAAAATTTATGTTTCATTTTGACATTAAATGTTCTCGGTAAGGGTATATTTGCTACGAATTGGTGTAGTGTTGTTTGATGGGCTGTTTTGATTTTAAATGGTTCTCTTTCTACATAATCTAAATAATGTTTTGTACGGTTCTGGGGCTAATTAATGTTTTAGATGATCCGGTGTCGATTAATAGTTTGAATTTGGCGTGGGGTATTTCTATGTATGGTAATACTAAGTGATTTATGTTATTTAAGTTTATTAAGTTTGGTTGTCTATGAACGGGTCCATTTGAAAATTTGAGTTCGAGTTTTCTTCATCATACTCCTCGTAAGTTTCGTATTGTTCGTCACGTTCGTAAGTTTCTGCATGGTTTGTTTCATTGTTCGTAGGTGTCTCAATGTCATTATTCTGGTCAGTGTCAAATCTTTCTATTTCTTGATGGAATAATTCTTCTGATGTAAAATTACGTTTCTGATGAGGGTTTGGTCGGATATGTGTTATTTTTGTGTTTTGTCTGGTGTTACCAGATGAGGTGTCCATTGGTGTTGGTTTGTAATAATTGTTAGGGTTGTTATGAGTATTAGTCATTGGTGTATTTCTATTAGGGTTTGCATTGAATGCTGGTCTTTGTTGGTTTAGGTTTTGATTGAATCTCGGTTGGAATGCGGGTTTCGTAAAAGTTGGGTTGAATGTTGGTCTTGAAAAATGTTTATATTGATTATTAAAATTGGTATTGTTAAAACTTGGGTTGTTACTTCGCGGTTGATTTGTTTGTGGGTTAAAGGGTGTGAATTTTGTTGAGGATTGTTTGTCTTGTAGCTTGTATAGTTTTGTGGGTGAATAGCTTTTATTCGCGTTGGGGTTGTATAGTCTGTTGCGGTAATACATTACATTTTCTTCTTCTATTACTAGGCTCATAGCTTCTTCTAGATTTTGGGGTCGTTGGAATCTGATTTTATCCGATAGTCGTTCTGGTAAAGCGTTTATATATGTGTCTAGTGTCATGTCGTCATACATTTTGTTTTAAATGTCTAACGTTTTGATCGGGTTCTTCGATTTTAATTTTGTTAAAATTAAACTTCTCACGTCTTGGCATTTCATTCCGAATTGGTAGGGGATTGATTGTGTTCCATTCTAAGGTTTATTAGGTCTCGTACCAGGCATTTTATATTACGTTGGTCCCCGAAATATGCAATTAGTAGCTGTTTAAACTGGTCCCATTCCGATAAGTCGTCCCTACTGGCGATTAATGTTAGTGCCCTTCCGGCTAGTTTACTTATTACTAAGCGTATAAGCAATGAATTTCTTGCGTCATCTCCGGGTTTGTAAAGGTTTTAGGAACATTTCGGCTGCTCCAATGAAATTTGAGAGATGGGCTTCCGTGCCATCAAATGTCTGAATTGTCTCCAAATAGAGACGTAAGTCTGTGTTACTCATGTTGGTTAAGGGTTGTTTTCGATTTTTTGGAAATTTCAAAAAATTTTTTTTTTTTTTTTTGAATTAAGCTTTATTTCGCTATTTGTATTGTTACTTTTGCTTCGGATTCATTAATTTTCCGTTGGGTTGTGAAATTTTAATTTTTGTAAAAATTGGGGTTGACTTTCTATTTGTAACGTTAATTATGCTTTGGATGTATTAGTTTTTCTTTTGGATGAAATAAATTCGAATTTTGTAAAAATTGGGGATGATTTTCCTTTTTATGACGTTATTTTTGCTTTGGTTTTTTAAATTTTCCTTTTTAGATTGGATAACTTAGAGTTTTGTAAAAATTGATGTTGATTTAGCTATTTGAAACGTTAACTTTGGGTTTGGTGTGTTAATTTTTCAATTAGATTAGGTACATAAAAATTTGGTAAAGGTTGATGTTTGTTTCGTTATTTTTCGGCGTTATTTTTTAGTTAGGAATGGTTAATTTTCAGTTTGGATTGGGTGGATAAAATTTGGTAAGAATTTGAGATTAATTTCCTACTTGTAGTATTAGATTTATTAATTTTAAGTTTATATTGCGTCGAGTTATTTTTAAAATCGTAGTCGTTGTTTATTTATATTTAATTACACAATGCGGTGATGTATTCACGAGATTTGTATTCAATAATGTTGAATTTATTTACCGTAGTCTTGGATTAATTGTTTTATGCAGCTTTTAGTTCGTCTTGAGTTTTGCTTCTTAAGGAATCTTAAATGAATGGGTTTATTCTCGTTTAGCTTTGTTTTGGTTAAATTCTGTTAATTAATACTCTTTCCGTGGGTTTTACTGAGTTGCGTAAACGTACAGTTCGTCTGTCTTGTGTTCTACTTATAACTTAAGGTTGATTACTCCTGTACTTCATGGTTGAAATTGAATACTTTGTTGAGGTAATTGCACTTACAGGTGTTAGTTTATGGAATTAGATAATTGACTTTCCGTACTCGCTAATGTAAAGTGTTATGTCTGTTTTATTTTTAGATCTCTTGGTATTATAATGCTTGTTGGTAATTGAATCTCTTCGTTATGTGCGTTTTCAGGTTTACAATTATGAGCGTATGATAACGTTTTAGCGTTTTAATTAAAGATTCTTATGATGACCGTTTTACTCCACTTTATAATGCTGATTAATTAGTTGAAAAACGTTTAGAGTTTATTGCAATTGTACACGCTTTTATGGATTGTAGGTATTAATATAGAAACTGCGTCGATTTTATTATCCCGTGTATGATGCAAATTGAAATTATACTGAAAGTTGAAAATTATTTCTTTAGTACTGTGCAAGGATTCTGAAAGCGATTTTAATAATGATATTGCGTTGTTAAGCTATACTTTAATACTGAAGGTTGAAAGTTATTGCACTTCTCTGATGTTCTAAGTGTATAAAAGATGCGAGCTTTGTTTTCTTAGGTGGTTTTAAGTTACCGTATTTTAGTTAATGCAGAATGTTCTTGTGATTTATTCAGTATTATAGAGGTCAATGGTTTAATTAAACGTTCTGTACTGCTTGTTCGAATTAGCTTTGAAATAAATTCGCGTTAGTTTACCGGTTTATAGCCTGGTTTGAATCGCGGTAATTGATGTTTCTTATTTTGGTGTTTGTGAATGTGCGCCTGTTTATTTTTGGATTATTTTGAGTTCGTTCTATTAATTATGGTAAGGATCTCTTAATATTAATTCTCATTTACTTTTAAAAAGAAAATCTCTTTTTAAATTCAATTCTTATTTGCTTTTTTAAAGAAAAAATATCTCTTTGTAAATAATCAAGTCTCATTTGCTTTTTAACATTCAAGTTTCATAAAATGTTATACAGTCTCGTTTTGAAAATAATTCACTTTGAACTATTTTCAAAAAAAATATTCATAATAATACAATTCATAAACAGTAATAATAAATGGTACTCAATAGTTATAATACTAGCATATATCAATGATAGTTTTTGGTTTGAAATAAAATTATGGAAATGAACTTACATTAATTTCATCTGTTTCTTTGGTGGGTTCGATCGATTCTGTATCTTGTCCACCTTGGTTTGTTTTGTTGGCCTTAGACGATTCTTGTTCCTTGTCCAACTTGGTTTGTTGCTGGATTCAGACTATGCTTGTTCTTCCTCCAACTTGGTTTGGGTTCTGCCAAAATTTGGAATTAAAATTCTTGGTCACCAATCTTCCGATTTTTGGATTTTCAGTGCCCTTTTGACATCCGTTACGACTGCGCCAGTTAAAGTTCGGGCCTTTGGAGCTGGTTTTTTAAAAAGCTTTGAAACTTTAACAATATTTTTATTAAGTTAAAATTTAGATAACTTGTACATAATACTAAAAATAATTATTGTACAGGTGAGTAGCTCAAACAACGAAGTATGGAGTTTGGAGACTGACTGCCGGGCATTGAGCTCCCGGGCCTTTTATAATAACCTGCCCCTCACACGGCTGTGAGAACTTGCAGATCTCATGTCTGCGTTTCTCTTTAATTGTACACTTTATTACAATGTAACAACTTAATTCTAAGTAATTGCGGTATGTTGACCGCCTGTGACCTGCCACCTGCAGTATCACTGCCCTCACGGATGCAAAGCTGCATTCCGTTCTCATGAACTGTCGATAACCTCTCTGGGTTATCCTTGTGTTACAATGTTGCATTGAACTTATACTTTTACTTAATAATTTCTAATAATTCATATTAGATTCAATACATCAATATATATAGGTAATTGGGGGATACATAACTCGCGGAGGGTGCCCAGTTATCATTTAACATTGCTTAACGTCATTCACCACGTTTATTGATCACACACACCCCCCATACTATCTAACAACAAAGACGCCCAGCCGGCGCCGCGCGCGCACCCCCAGGACAAAGGACTAACGACCACCCGGGCGCGCATCCCGAGGACAAAGGCCTAACGACCCACCGGCGTACCAAATTTACATACAAAAACAATTCTCTTCTCAAACCGACGTATACGTATCTTGGTGTGCGCCTTCTAGCAAATTTGCATATAAAGACAATTTTGTTCTCAAACCGGCATATACATATCTTCTACGCGCTTTGTTTCCCAAAGCGGCTTTGCTACCCTACTGAAAACTTAATCAAAATTGGTCAAAGCATTATATTTAGATAATAAAAAGCAGATTTTTGTAAATTGTATCTTAAAAATAAAACGTAATTGAACATGTTTACAAAGTAAGAAATGTTTGTTTTGTTTGATATTCCCTTCCCTAATTGCTACCACCTACCAGCTGCAGCTACCACTGGCAACCATCACCCTTAAAGATTTGACGGTATATTTATGTGCATACAATGTGCACCCTTGGCATGTACCGTCAAGAAAGAAAACTCGTATATTTTGTTGTGTATCAAAGCTCAATTGTATGTAGAGCTTTTGTTTTTTTCAAACTAAAAGCAGCTGATAATTTAAATTTCTCTAATAACTACTTAAATTTCGGTATTTTCAGCTTTATGGATAAACCATTCATTTTGGATATAGAGATGTTATCACAAAACTCTCTTACTTTTCTGCGTAAAATCTAAGAGTGAAGAGATAACTGAAAGTTGCCATTTGAAGAAAAGTTTCCGAACTTTTGCGATAGTGAAATTTAGCACCAATTTCCGAGCATGCTATATAATTTTTTCGAAAAGTTTTCAAAGATTTGGAAAGCTATATGCCTTATTTGTGAAAAATCTTGAAAATATTTGACTTGACACGCTTGGATGTCGAAAAGTAAATTTATATGTGAAGGACTCAATCTGCTAAAAACAGTGATAAAACTGAAATAACTAAAAAATGACGCATTTTAGGCACATGATGTTTTATATAAAGTTACTTTGCAATTTATCGCAACATTCAAAAATATAGTAATAATGGTGGCAACCTATTCAAAATAACGAAATTGGGGTTTATTTACGGTATAACCGGAGGTAGCAGAAAATTAAAAATATGTTGGCCAGAATGAGCCTTTCGAAAAACTTCAGTACATAAATTTTTAAAAAATGTGTTCTAGTGGTTTCCCATCTACATATCAACTCAGGGTCGTCGTGATGGACCCTGTACATGTGTGTACATAACTCAGGTCAATAACTTCTTTATAAACTGCATAAGGAAAACAGATTTCAATGTTAGCCATTACGATTTCGAATACAAGGGCGCAAGTATGCATAATTACAGTAGATTGTTTGGATAAACAAACTAATTGCGTCTAAAAATGTTTAAAACGCATTTCTGTTATTTTAAGAATGAGTTTTAGAATAACTACTGGTTAAATAGTAGAAGAGTTGTCTATATCCATGTTTTCATATAATTAAGTACCTCGTATTTAAAAACTTTTTATATATCTTTTATTAGATTAAGTTTAAAGTTACGGGGAAACAAATGTAACTACAGTGAAATTGTAACCAGATAAAACAAAACTAACTTTGTTACAATACAATGAAATGACCTAAATACAGTCGATGATCTAGGAGTTCATGTGGATCATATTACAGACATAGTAATATTAAATACATTGTAAGGTGTCCTTAATGAACCAACTTACAGATTGCTGAGGAAATAAGGTAATGTTAATCAAGTGATATTAGTATGACCAGACCACAAGGAATCACGCATTTCTTCTGATGTAATTTAAGCTTAATATAAATGAATGACCGTAATACAATGACACGATCCTCGAACGAATTGAAAGTGGAGAGGATAATGAGAGTTTGTTACGTTTTTTTCGTGGCATCCACGTTGGGCGCCAAATTTATGCTACGTTGGCTCGTAGCCGTGCGTAACCCAAAGAAAATCAAAGAAATGACCGGGCTCAATCGGAGATTAGGGGTGGTCGTAGAAAGCAGACTGACATATGATGTATGCGGCGGTAAGGAATTAGTGACAATACCTGCAAGAAAATTAGTTAAGCAAAATGATGTATGCGGCGGTAAGGAGTTAGTGACAATACCTGCAATAAAAGTAGTTAAGCAAACCTGAAAAAAAAGAATAAGCATAGCAGCAATGAAAAGTCTAAATTATTCAGTACTTTGTAGAATGTAAAAAAAAGAAACTGTTTGGATAATCTATATAATATAACAACGGTAAAAGCAATACAGAAAAATGTTTAGTATACAGTGAGGTAATATTGGGGAGTAGCAGAAACGTTTCCTCACACACCAATTAAACATAAATCAGATAAAATGTTGACAAAAGATAAATAGATAAGACACAATTGGTATGAGTAATTCAGTAGTATTGATTTTTCTTTCTTTCTTTTTTTTTTCTATGTTTTAAAATAGCATGCAAGTCTATTGTAAAAGGTATAAGAACGACAAAGATATGGTAAAGCAACGAATAGATATATAAAGTAATAACCAGTAGGAAATAGTTCAACTTACATTATAATTTGAATTAGGGCCGCTATACTTGCGGCCACGTCCACAATGCTCCACCCAGAGGTACTACATTGAGTTCAACTTACATTACATGTGATTTTTCCAATGCTCCACCCGAAGGTACTACATTGGCCAGGAAGCGAGTTTTTTTTACCTGGAAAATTTTGAATTTTGCCGAATCCTTGCTGTTCCAAGCAAGGTAGGGATCTTTAACGTGCGTGACAACACTCACACACGGGACCTCCATTTTACCTCTCATCCGAACGAGGGTGTATTTTTGCGAAAAATGCTCGCCTAACATTTTTCAAGCGGACCGTGTCGGGATTCGAACCCGGGACCTAGGGCGTAGTAGTCACACACATACCACTACGCCACGGAGCCGCCTTAGTTCAACTTACAACAGTCCTTCAGCAACGCTTCCTTGCAACTGAAGTGTGGGATTCAACGATGTCCTGCACTAACGAAGCACTTCACCCTTGACTGTGAGGGTGTTGATGGAATTTCTTACACTTTACACTAATCACACCTACGTATTCCACTGGTGTTAGCAGCAGATATTATCAGGCTGATGGAACTATGTAGCATTGATAAATTTCTTGTTAATTCTATTTCCTGAGACAATAATTTCGAAATATTTTGTAACACAAATCGAAAAAAATGGTATTAAAAGTTTAGAATCACGGGCTTTCAAGGCACGATGTAATGCATTAAACTAACAGTAACGTGAGGTGTTTTATTTGCTACCTATGGTAACAAAGAAAAATCTAATGCTTTTGAATAACGAAATTTGCGCAAACAATGATCTATTTTAGATTCTTTGGGGTTAGAAAGTTCAGAAACTACAGTATCAACTGTATTTGGATAATCCAAAGTATGCACTAATCTGATAAAAAAAGGACCGCGAAACTAGATCGCACACACAGTTTAAATATCAAAAAACAAAGCACCAACAAAAAAAACACAATCAGTAAAGCAACGCGTATCACTCAGTCAATGTTCCGTAAAACGCACGACAAGTTCTACTACTGTTATTTCCAACAGAAAAGCAACAAGAAAACAATTAGTAAAGCAACGCGTATCACTAAAATCGTCCGTCGATTTTCCGTAAACAAGCACGTGCGGTCGAGTAAAACACGTTCGCCTATAAAGCATCCTTCCTTCAATCGCCATCAGAACTACACTGCTCTACAGTTAATAAACAACTTCTATTTCACAAGAAAAACAAATAAAAACACAATTAGTAAAGCAACAAGGAAACGGTATTTTTAACGTAATATATATATATATATATATATATATATATATTGCTGTGAAACCTCCAAAATCCGTGAACTACGCTTTTCGCCTCGGCTGCTCACCTAATTTTATAAACCTCCTCATTCATAAAATTAAACAACACATTCCTACCACAAACATCAACGTCAACTCTATTTACATCAATAGTCACAATACATTAAAATTTCAAAATTAATATTCAGCATAAATTTTTAATATCGGAAAATTTCAAAATTAAATTTATTATCATTTTAATGTGCATCCAGAATTAAAGTCCTTGTTGGATGCCTACTAATTAATATAACAATATAAGCAGACCGGAGTCTGAGTATAAAAGGAGCATCTACCACCCTTTACGTTAATTAACCAGGTTCGTCTAATTGAGCTCAAAGACATACCCATATTTTCATCATAATTCAGAACATCAATACTAAATACCCTTTCTACTTAAACAAGCAAATTTCATCTTAAAATTAAAATTTTATGGTTAGTACAATTTCACTAATGTCCATTTAAAGTAAATCAATTATAAAGTTATTCAACACACACAAAATGTCAAACAAAATAGTATAATTTACCTGAAGGTTACTGTCCTCAAAGCTTCAATGTACATCGTCCCTTTAGTAATCACACCATTCCAACAGGATTATATTTACGGCTTCTAATTCTCAACGCTTTTAAAATTTTCTCCATCACCATTTATTTAAAGTTGTTTCTGGGCTTTTCCGGAACTCATCTGTGTATATCTGACCCTTGTTTCGTGGATCCAGACACGTATTTGAACCATTTAATTATTAACACCCCCGAAAAATAGCAAAGAAATTCATGCGTCTTTCACCAATATACGCCAAAACTGCCTACTTTTGTGTATACATTTGTCGTTGTAAATTTTGCTAATTGGTACAATGATACTAAATTTTATTACCTTCTATCTAAGTGCACTGAAGTACATTCATGTTAGCACGTAAATAACAAACTATTTTGAATCACTAAAATATACGAGCAAAATTTTAAATTATTTTATCAAACTAAAATGCACTGTTTAACATCTTGAATCAAGTCGCGGATGTAAGAGCTTTTAACGCATCGAATAGTCAAAAGTCTAAGAGACCGAAATTCATATTACCACCGGTATATATAGCAAAAAGCCTGTCTGTCGGTCTGTTCCCCAAAACAGACAATTCTTACGAATTTCTCATTCTATGTTCCCAGTCCGTCGCTCGTGCGTCGGTTTTTACGAAATTTTCACTCGCCCCATTTAAATCTCAGAAATTCTCACACGGTACGCAAACATGTCCGAGAAAAACTAATTAATTTTGTACAGAAATTGTTGTTTCTACCTCTGATACTTGCATCCTATTTTCAACCAATTGTGACCCTCGTGACGTTGCTTAAATCACGCCTTTTACTATATGTGTCTTTGTTTGACGCATTTTCTCTTTCCTTTTCTAACCTGTTTGTATTGGTGCAAATTGATATTCGTTATTATCGATTATATTTTAGTCCATGTGGACTATCTGGGTTTAATAACCCCGTATCGCACATTCTCGTGAATATTAAGCCCCGGTTTCTCCAAGATTCTTTGAAACCATTTGTTATCTACACAATTTTCGCCGTACGTGATATTTAAACTACGCAGGTGTTCAAAATAATACCAATTCTCAGAGCTTTTAAATAAACCCTGTTTTGTATTTCGTGCTAAAGCATCTGACCGTTTCCAATATCCTTAGAATCGACATGTTTATCTAAACAAATTAAACTGAAATTGCCTTTTAAAATACGCACGTGTGTTCAAACATCCTACTTCTAACTAACACTTCTAGGATTTGCATTTTATTGGGTTTTTACAAGTTTCTATAGATATTATCTGTTACTAACGATTCAATACCGGTTACTTGAAATAGAGTTAATTAAGATAAATTTTGCACGTAATTTCCATTTGTTTAGGAATAATTACATTACACGCAGAGCTTTCCAATACTGCTTCTTTTGATATAAAGCGTCTTGTACATGATTTAAATCTCTTATGTTTAATGAAACTAATAAATTTTTATGCTTCACGGTTTTAATAACGCGTATTATCTAATAATATTCATTATACACGGTGATTAAAATTATTTGATATGATTATTTAATTTTCTACCCTGGTCTAAATATGAGTATTTTCCCCCTATTTGAATACAAATAATCCCACTTATTTGAATGCAAATATAAAGCATTTAGACAAAAAAAAATTACAAAAAAAATTGCCTATCTCTCTCTACCCTTATCTATCTAACTTACCTACCTTATCTCCAATTCAAAAAAATATTTACACCTATTCTATATCCCTATCCTATTCCTAACTCTCACCTAATTCTATAAACTGAAATTATCCCTAACTCCATCCTACTCATCCATCTAATCCTATATACATCCTATATACCTATCCTACTCTTAACTTTTAACTAATCTTCACTATACTTTACTTCCCCCTACCTAATCCTATATGCCTATCCTACTCTTACTCTATTCCTAACTCTCCACTAATCTTCTATGAATTATCTATACTTAACCTATCTTATTTTTTTTTCTACATTTACTCTTTATTCTCATCCTAAACCTATTTCTAACTATCTCCCATATTTATCCCATACCTAGCTTTATTTTCTATAAACACTTACTTCTACTCTTTTATATACACCTATCTCTATTCTTATCCTATTTAGATTTTACTCTATTATACACCTATTTCTCCTGTGGTGCTGGTTCTCCGGTATAAGGGAATAGTAGGTTGACGTGAAACCGTCCCCTCTCATTTCCCGTACCTACTTCCTTAATAAATTTGTGCACTCCTACTACTTCACCTATCTCAAAAGGTCCCTCATATGGCAAGTGTAGTTTAGCACATGTCATCCTATCTCTCTTCCCTACTCTCAAGCTTTTACTACTACCTGGTCTCCCACTTTAAATTTTACCCTCTTTCTAATTTTGCGTTCATCTTCCTTGTATATTTTCAGCTCTCTTCCTTAACCTCTCCCTCACATCTACCAAAAGTTGTTGGAATTCATCGTCCCTAGGCACAATTTGCCATGGTCTTTCGGGATACTGTTGCTTGATCAGCATGATGGGACTGGTTTCTGTCACGGTACTAGGGTTTCATTGATAAAAGATTCAACCTTGGACAAATTGTCCTCCCATAAACGATGATTCCTATGTGAAGCTAAACGCAAAAACTTAACCGTCTCTTGAATATATCGCTCAGCTGGATTCGCTTGAGGATGCCTTATGCTACAAAACACCACTTTAATGTTTTGCCTCTCCCAATAATCCCTAAATCTTTGATTATTAAAATATGTAGCATTGTCTGCTAATACTCGTTTAAAAGTTCCTACTTCCTACAAAATTGTTCCAATTTCTTGTTTGTTCCGACTGTGTTACAATCCCGAGTGGGATATAATTTGGTAAATTTCGAAAACACATCAGTCACAATCAGCACATGTTTGTGTCCTTTGTACTTCTGACTAGATTACTCAAATAGTCAATAGCAACTAAGTCCAGGGATTTTGTACGTGTATACTTTGTACCACATCTTGACTCGTACTATTTTTGTACTTTCCTAAAGTACACAAGTGACAAGTGTTGATGACTGACTTTACTAACCCTAAGTCTTTAGTTGAAAAAACGTTTCCTAAAATTAACCATGTCTTTCGGATCCCTATGTGACCATATCTTAAGTGCAGATCTTTGATAATTAATTTTGCTTGTACCCTATCCACTACATACACTTCCAATTCTTGAATTTTTTTACACGAAAAGCCGTTTATCATATGGAAGTTTTTAAATCCCGGTTCGTTTTCTAACTTCGTTCTAACAATCTGTAGCTCCTCACTCTGCCTCTGGTTCCTCAAGATCTCCTCTTCTCCATATACTGAATCATTTTGTAGTAGACTGTTCATGGCAATCATGATGTCACACGGTCTTTTGTTATCCATGTCCCTGTTTCTACTAAACGCGTCTGCTATAAAATTATTTTCTCCCTTAATATATTTAATCTCAAAGTCAAACTCCTGTAGTAACAACCCCATCGATATACTCGATTGTTAGAAAATCTCGTATTCATCAACGCACACAACGCCGAATGATCCGTTTCGACTACAAAATGTCTTCCTATCAAAAAAAATTTTAACTTCGTAACACCAAACACCACTGCAGCCATTTCCTTTTCACTAATCGTGTAATTTACTTCATGCGGCTTCAGTGTGCGTGAAACAAAAGATATGGGCACCTCTTCCCCTCTTGTACTTGGTACAACTCTGCTGCTAATGCACTATCCGATGCATCCGTCCTCAGTACGAAACCAACATCAAATCTGGGATGCCTCAAAATTAGTTGGTCGTGAAACTGTTCCAACAGTGTTAGATATGCTGCCTCTTGACTTTCCGTCCAACTCCATCTTACTCCCTTCTTCAGAAGTTTAAACAATGGACCCGCTTTTCAGCAAATCCCGGTACAAACTTTTATAAAAGTTAAGGACCCCAAAAAGCTCTTAATTTCCTAATGTTATTAGGTCTCGGATATGTCAAAAGTTCGGACAATCTTTCTTTATCGATACACATACCTTGAGTGTTCACCACATACCCCAGAAATTTAACGGTTTTGAAAAAATTCACATTTTCTATATTCAGCCTCAATCCTGCTAACTTAAGCTCTAATCATATCCGTTCTAAATGAGAGTAATGTTGTTCCTCAGTTTCACTAAAAATTAAAATATCATCCACATAGTGTATGCAGAATTGCTCATATGCTCCTAAAATTGCTTGCATTGCCTTAATTAATGCTGCACTTGACGTTGACAAACCATACGGTACTACCTTAAAATTATAGATTTTCCTCTACGGAAAATCCTGTGTACCTTCTAGAATCTTTGTGTAATGGAATCAGCCAGAATGAATTCCTTAAATCTAATTTACTAAAATAAACTTGCCACTTAATCTCGTCAAAAGTGTGTCCATGGATGGTGGACAATGGAATTGCGGTTTGGTCCGTTGATTAATTTTTCGTGCATCTAAACATAAACGAATGCTATCATCCTTTTTCTTAACTACCACCAACGGATTTATGAAATGAGTGTTTGATACCTCTATTATGCCATCTTCCAACATTTTATTTAATTCTGCCTTCACCTGCTCCCGATATGCTGCTGGAATTGGATAAACCTTTGCGTTGAACGGTTCTGAATTATCCACTTCAATCTGTGCTCATAGCCTAACGCTGTGCTTGCTTCTACCCCACTAATTCTGCATGTTTTGTAATAAAGCTTGAACCTCTACTCTCCTATCCTCTGGACATCTTATTGTGTTGATCTGTTTTACTTCATCATCCTCTACCTCTACTACATTAATATTCAACCCCGTGTCATCCTCTGTGACTTCATAACTGCCCTTCCATGGCACTACCCTATCCTTAATCCTTACTACCTTCCTTTCCATATCTATCAAAACCCCTAACTTCATCATACAGTCAACACCTAAAATGCTCTGAAACTTCAGTCCAGGTACAATTACAAACTCCTGTTCACAGCTTAAATCTCCTATATCTATCCTAAGCACCACAACACTATTTACTACAGCAAACTTCTTTTTATTTGGAGCTACTAAATGGCTACGCTTTATAGGCATAATTCTATCACAAACCTTATCCCTAATTTTGCTGACGAATTCCTCCGATATTAAACTCGCCTCTGCCCCTGTATCAAGTAATACTTCTACATTATTCTCAAAAATTTCTAAATTAATAATTGGCAAACATAATTTTCCTTAGTTTCTGGCTCTACTTCCTCCTCAATTTTGAAAAATTTACGTGGATGTTCATATACATTTACACTGAAATCTAGTGGTCTGTCGCGTTCTAAAAATCCTGTCCAGGTCTGTTTTCCCTACTTGGTCCTGGTCTAGCCGTCACCTCAGCGTATGTCCTAGGCGTTTCCACACGTTCCGTGTCTGTATTAGCAGTCCCGCTCATGTCTGGTGAACTATTCATTCTGGTAGGTCCCGGTCTCTGTGCAGGTCTCCTTCCTAAACTATTACTTCGAACGTATGGTCGTCGCTGTTCCCAATTCTGTCGCTGGTATCCGTAACTATTCCCCCGTCTAGCGTAGTTGTCCCTTCTATTGTCAAACCTAACTGTGTTGATCTGTCTTTCCCTGTTTTCCCGAGGTCGTCCACTACTTACGTCGTCGTACCTCTGCAGGTATTCCAAAAACATTTCTCTGTCCACTATGTTCTGTAGTGCTATGTGCTGTCTTATGTCTACCTCGAAGTGTCGTGATAAATACTTAATAATTTGTCGGTCCGTCAGTGGTGGGTTCAGTTGCTTTGCTATGCTATACTTGCGTATAGCATATTGCTCCTACTTCCTGAAAATTCTGCCTTAAATTTCCTGTGATTAAGTCGTCTCGTACCTGATCTTGTCTGTGGTCACTCCAGTAGTGCTTTAGAAATTTGTTTTCAAAGTCCTGATACGTGTCTATGTCCTGTCCTACTAAATTGTACCACGCTTCCGCATTGTCTTTTAATAAAGCCTTTATCGTATTTAGTTTAGTCTGTTCGTCAAATAAATTTCCCACTAGATTTCTTACACTATTAATAAAAATTTGTGGATTTACCCTGTTATCGCCATAAAACTTCATGTGTTGGTCCAATGATACTCCACCTGTAGAAAATCTGGGACCATCCCCCGTTAAATTTGACATGTTGTATTTGATACCACTAACTTCGCGTTCTACCCTGCCTAACTGATCCCTACATGAGTCCGTCACTTCAGTCATTTTACATTAATCTCTTCTTCACAAAAATGCGTACTTCGGCCCTTAAATGTCCCATTTCCGTCGAAGACCTGTAATATCACGCTCATTTTTTCAACCCTATTTTCAACTTCCCCATCTTTACGGTAAGACTATTTTTAAATTCTGAAACTTCTTGATTCGTCTTATCTATTTTCTGACTAATTTGCTCAAACTTACGATTCGATTCCTCACTCATTTCTCTAATCTCTTCTAACTTCCTGTTCGATTCTTCCCTAGCTCTATTAGATTCATCGCTTAGCTGTTCTAATTTTCTATTGGATTCTTCACTCATCCTCTCTAACATTCTCAATATCATCTCGTTTCCTTGATCCCCTGATTCCGTCCTCGACTGATCTCTACTGCCTCCAGCTTCTTCCATTTTAGAATTTTTCTCACACAATGCACTATCGTCACTTCCAATTTCCACTCCTTGACTCCTTAACCACTCTTTTCTCTGCATACGTTCTAATCACTCACACACACTCTAAAATACTCTTAAATTTATACACACACAAAAACTCTCTCTCTCAGATCGCCAGTTTCCTGGAATAAAATCACAAAATTTTATTTGGAACTCGAGCCTCACTTTTGGGTCGCCAAATTTGCTGTGAAACCTCCAAAATCCGTGAACTACGCTTTTCGCCTCGGCTGCTCACCTAATTTTATAAACCTCCTCATTCATAAAATTAAACAACACATTCCTACCACAAACATCAACGTCAACTCTATTTACATCAATAGTCACAATACATTAAAATTTCAAAATTAATATTCAGCATAAATTTTAATATCGGAAAATTTCAAAATTAAATTTATTATCATTTTAATGTGCATCCAGAATTAAAGTCCTTGTTGGATGCCTACTAATTAATATAACAATATAAGCAGACCGGAGTCTGAGTATAAAGGAGCATCTACCACCCCTTTACGTTAATTAACCAGGTTCGTCTAATTGAGCTCAAAGACATACCCAAAGTTTCATCATAATTCAGAACATCAATACTAAATACCCTTTCTACTTAAACAAGCAAATTTCATCTTAAAATTAAAATTTTATGGTTAGTACAATTTCACTAATGTCCATTTAAAGTAAATCAATTATAAAGTTATTCAACACACACAAAATGTCAAACAAAATAGTATAATTTACCTGAAGGTTACTGTCCTCAAAGCTTCAATGTACATCGTCCCTTTAGTAATCACACCATTCCAACAGGATTATATTTACGGCTTCTAATTCTCAACGCTTTTAAAATTTTCTCCATCACCATTTATTTAAAGTTGTTTCTGGGCTTTTCCGGAACTCATCTGTGTATATCTGACCCTTGTTTCGTGGATCCAGACACGTATTTGAACCATTTAATTATTAACACCCCCGAAAAATAGCAAAGAAATTCATGCGTCTTTCACCAATATACGCCAAAACTGCCTACTTTTGTGTATACATTTGTCGTTGTAAATTTTGCTAATTGGTACAATGATACTAAATTTTATTACCTTCTATCTAAGTGCACTGAAGTACATTCATGTTAGCACGTAAATAACAAACTATTTTGAATCACTAAAATATACGAGCAAAATTTTAAATTATTTTATCAAACTAAAATGCACTGTTTAACATCTTGAATCAAGTCGCGGATGTAAGAGCTTTTAACGCATCGAATAGTCAAAAGTCTAAGAGACCGAAATTCATATTACCACCGGTATATATAGCAAAAAGCCTGTCTGTCGGTCTGTTCCCCAAAACAGACAATTCTTACGAATTTCTCATTCTATGTTCCCAGTCCGTCGCTCGTGCGTCGGTTTTTACGAAATTTTCACTCGCCCCATTTAAATCTCAGAAATTCTCACACGGTACGCAAACATGTCCGAGAAAAACTAATTAATTTTGTACAGAAATTGTTGTTTCTACCTCTGATACTTGCATCCTATTTTCAACCAATTGTGACCCTCGTGACGTTGCTTAAATCACGCCTTTTACTATATGTGTCTTTGTTTGACGCATTTTCTCTTTCCTTTTCTAACCTGTTCGTATTGGTGCAAATTGATATTCGTTATTATCGATTATATTTTAGTCCATGTGGACTATCTGGGTTTAATAACCCCGTATCGCACATTCTCGTGAATATTAAGCCCCGGTTTCTCCAAGATTCTTTGAAACCATTTGTTATCTACACAATTTTCGCCGTACGTGATATTTAAACCACGCAGGTGTTCAAAATAATACCAATTCTCAGAGCTTTTAAATAAACCCTGTTTTGTATTTCGTGCTAAAGCATCTGACCGTTTCCAATATCCTTAGAATCGACATGTTTATCTAAACAAATTAAACTGAAATTGCCTTTTAAAATACGCACGTGTGTTCAAACATCCTACTTCTAACTAACACTTCTAGGATTTGCATTTTATTGGGTTTTTACAAGTTTCTATAGATATTATCTGTTACTAACGATTCAATACCGGTTACTTGAAATAGAGTTAATTAAGATAAATTTTGCACGTAATTTCCATTTGTTTAGGAATAATTACATTACACGCAGAGCTTTCCAATACTGCTTCTTTTGATATAAAGCGTCTTGTACATGATTTAAATCTCTTATGTTTAATGAAACTAATAAATTTTATGCTTCACGGTTTTAATAACGCGTATTATCTAATAATATTCATTATACACGGTGATTAAAATTATTTGATGTGATTATTTAATTTTCTACCCTGGTCTAAATATGAGTAATATATATATATATATATATATATATATATATATATATAGGAACGAAGAACAAACTACAACTCTTATTTCACACTATTTTCAAAGCAAACCCAGCAGTATTTTCAACGTACTTAATATATCGGAACACAGAACAGAACTCCACTCCTCGTCTGTTTATATCAACTCGTCGTTATTACAACCGCTTATCGCCTATTATCTAGGCTTGTATATTCACATAAGGAACTAAATTTATACGACGGCCAGACAAGAACGATGCAATCTATAATTAATTACAAGCTGTTTAACCTTCACTCCTTGGGAATTTATTTATTAATGAGAATCAATCTTCTATTTATCTATCTTTAATTAATACACACGAGTTAAATTGCATACAATTCTGAATTATTCTGGAGTATTTACTTAATACAAGCAGCGATCCCAAAGAAACGAAGTATTTTTAAGTACGTTAACAAAAAGGAAGCGTAAAATGTTACGCTATAAAAAAATGACCGTTACAAGTTAGACAGTTGACAAGAAAAGAAAAAATTATACGTGAACCAGAGAATAGAAAAAACGTTGGGGTAATTCGTTTCTAGGGGTTGTAAAGGGACCAGGTTTGGTTATAAGTTAGCTCAAATGATTCAAGCGTAGTAAGTACCACAGACTTCATTGAAGAAAAAACGAAAACAGATTGAACGGTATTGTTTTCAATATTGGAGTTAGAATTCCATTACCGTGCATCTAGCGGATTCAAGCCTAGTTTTTAGAGATCTTTTTACAATAAGCAAAAGGAAAACTCAAAGACTGCAAGTTTTCATACTAAATATTTTTCATTACGATGGAATATGTGAATTGACATGGCTAAGATATACTGTGTTGAAATTACAAAATGTCTACCATCTTCGTAGACTGTAGGTGGTTACTTTATTAGATATACAAAATAGGACATCAAAATTTAATTTAAAGAGGTTGCGTACGTATTCAAATTACTGTGGCTGGATAGTTAATGGCAAATCGAGATTGAGTTGATTTATATGATTAAAAAATTGGGCGTGTGTACCGACTTATATGGATAATGTTATAACAACTGTACTAAAATAGAGTTGTGACTCAGTAAAAAGATAGCGGTGGTCTCCTTTATTTAGAATATAGCTTGGTTCTAAAAAAAACTTTATTCCAGCAGGAGGCCAAAGTAAAAGTATCTACTAGGAAAACTCGTCTTCCAGAGGATCGTACCCTAGGCCAGACGAGTTGGCGCTCATTAAATAACACATGTTTAAGGTAATGTAGATGGATAATTTTATTTCCCTATTACATTTTGCAGTTTAGCAATATAGGACCCCACTCCCGCGCCACTACAGCTAGCCGGTGCATCTTTAATTTGTTACTGAATTTCAGCTCCTTCCCAGCATTTCAAAATTTAACAGGGTAACGATTCCTTCACGCGCAACCGTATCAAACACAGCTAAAGCAAAATTTCACTTTTTATGTACATAAATCTTTTGTAAGAGTTCTTTGTGTTAGAAGCATAACAGCAGAGTCAAGCGGCGTCAAACAAAGAATAGGAAAATAAATCTGTTTTCAACATCTTTATATAAATATATATAAATTCGTATTGCTGGACAAAGCTTTTATGGGTAACAGTTGTATATTCTGGACAGAAGGTTAAGAATGATAAACTACAAAGACAGCTGAAATAATATCTTTGGTAATAGAAAAGCTAGAACCTATATATTACGAATATAGAAAAAGCTGTAATATTTGAGCTCGACCGGGCATCCGTGCTCTATAATTTGATGAAGACGTATCTGCAAATGAATGAAAATGCACGTTTGTAGCAAATTGTATATTTTGTTCTCGATGTAACTTTATTTCTATAGAAATGGCGTTCACGATAATGGTTATGACCACTAGTTTGAAACTGAAGTTGTCATTCCCCGCCCTTGTTGTTTAATATGGTATTGATTAAAATAGTTATTCATCTACTATTGAAAAGGAGTTGATTAAATTTTAAGATAGAGATGTTCCACTTCATATCTTGTCAATTTTTATTTTATTCTGCTATTCGTAACAGAAGTTATCGAAATGGCATATTTATTGGCCTCACATTAAGTCGCACTGGCAATAAAACAAAATACTGGAAATACGGGAAAACATAGACCAATAATAAACCTTAAAGGAGGCCAATATAAAAATTTGGTGGAAGGAAGGTGGCAAGGTCATAGTTATGCTACTGTATCGGGGGCAGTGCTAGAATTGTCAGCGGTCACTCAGCTTAGTTGGTTTGCGTATGATCATTAATTGCAAGGTCCCAGCTTCATTCCTGGAAATCAAAAATGTTAGGCCAGAGCTTTCACGTACGCACGCTTTTGAATGAGGGGTTTAATGCAGGTTCCGTATGCTATCCTTACGTTAAGGAATTCTACCTTACAAAGGTTGGCAAGGGTTTACCAAAATTCGAAATTTCCAGATTAAAAAACTCCCTTCATGTTTGATGTAGTATCCCCTGGTAGAACATTAGTTAATTTAAATAACGGTACTAAGATAATTAGATTGTTACCTTTACTACGATTGATCGTCTTTTTGATTGTTTTGTGCTGTATAATAGATTGGATGTATATTTGTATACAACGAGGTTTTCAAAGGTACTCTTCTAGATATTTCTACCACTACAACAGAGCTAAAGAAAAAGAGAAACCCACCAAATTGATAAATATTATTAACTATCATTAGAAATTATAGCGTTAGCCTATTCAACAAATTTGCAAAAAAATTTATATACCCTAGAACTATTGGACTCTGTTTTCCATTCCATCGTTTTGTAAATGCGCCGCATTATTAGAAAATTTTTATACCCTCGGTAATTGTATCAACAAAAGTGATCTCCCATTAATGATATACCAACACTAAATGTTAAAATACCTTGCAATCCTGAGATAAATAGTACAATTGCTATACGTATCATGACGTAGCCGGAAGAAAACGTAAATGTGCCAGGCCAAGTACCAATGCGGCGAGGGAAAGGTTCACAAAAATAATACATCGCCAACGATTTTCTATTTCCAATAAAAAAAACACAAATATAGAAATTTCTATCGAAACAGCAAAACAAAATTAACTAAGGTTACTATTTAATAAAACAATTTCACTCTATGGACAAATTCGCTAATTGTTCCCCGCAGTGCGCAATTCGTAGCTATCACGCAATATATCTAATCAGAACCAAAAATAATAACGCTGATACTTTCGTATAAGCGGATAGGTTAATTAAAAAAAAAACATTAAATTTAGAAACTTTTCTAGTAAGGAATTTACCAGAACAAACATTAGCGTATGTAATTTCAAATTTTAGCGAAGAATAGTAGGATATATTATTTCGACAAATATTTAGATGGGAAACCCACTGGAACGCAACTATACGTTATCAGAAGGTATAACGCGCTCACGGCGATTGCACTGGGTGATCGCCCTGAACTCCGACTTTTGATGAGCCCCGCAGAATTACAGAAACTTATATTAAGGGCGTTCCATACAGACAATGAGTTGGAAGAAGCAAGTACATTCGCAGAAAATTTAGATATGGAACTAACTTTTTAGATTCGTACAAATATTATACTTAGAAAAATTAAAACGCAGATATTTCTATGTCAAATCCGAAGTGGAAGTATACAATAGAATGTTTCTTTTATGTTTTAGACATTGCTGACAAATTTAAGTAAGAAACGTTTGACCATTTGATAACACACTCATAAATTTCAATTTTCATACAGTATAAGAAATTTAAACAAAATGTATGCAAAACAATAGCTTTTTCAACACAGACAAGCTTTATATGTATCTTTGAACAGTAGTACGGACATTGACCTAGATAGCAAATTGTTGACCTTATAGGAAGTTATAGAAACAAACACAACCATCAGCAAAAATATCAGAGTTTATTTAAAAAATTATTTAGTGTCAACTGTTGTCGTGACAAGGAGAATTTAACTAGTAATATCTATTACAGTAAAAGTAGAAGCATAGATGAAATGGGTCACCTAAAATGTGACCCATGACCGAGTGATCCAAATGAGGATGTGACCCACCACCCAGTGACCCAAATTGACCCAATGAACCATATTGACCCAGTGACCCAAATTGACCCAGTGACCCAAATTGACCCACATTGACCCAGTGACCCAAATTGGCCCAGTTACCTAAATTGACCCAAATTGATGCAGTCGCAAAAAATTTTCTTACTGTCTTAAATTGGCCCTCTGTGATGTCTTCAATTAGTGGGCGAGTTTTAACGAATAACCGATTATGAAATTTGGAAATTTTATTAATTTTTAATAAATATATGCTGTTCTACGAATTACAGTTACAAAATAAATCTCAGAACTATCTGGCAGAAGGAGTAGCTGCTGTCCGAGACAATTTTAATTAGTGTGAGAATGTTTAACAATTAAATATACTAAATGATCAAAATATTTTTCAATGACAGGCGCAATAAAATATAAATTGAATAATCCCGTTTCTGACATCGAGTTGATACAGGAAAATTGTTTTATATGATCTTCATCATTCTTTTAGTTAATTAGTCTTATCAAGAAAACTCGGTCTCACGGAGATTTATAAAAGTCAGCACTTATGTATAAGGTTTAAATTACAATTAAGGTGATGTTTATCTATGCTTAATGATAATGATATACAAATTACAAAAATAATGGACACTGAAAATAACCGGGTATATAATATTAAGATTTTTCCTACAAATTATTTCAGTTCTTATGTGAAAGAATACTATTATTTGAACATACAAAATTGTATACGTTCATAACACTGCATTCTCGCGGCACAGCGCCACAGCACGTTTCTCAAAAAACATGTAAAAATGCGTTTCATATTATATAAAAAGCGATGTATTGATTACAAAACATTTTAGCGTTTGCTTGAAATATGAAGCGATTGCTAGCAACTAACGGCACCAATAAGCTTATGCATTTGTGAAAATAGTTAATAAATTGAGCTGAAAGTATGGGAAAAAGATTTTTATGACTTCAATAATTCAATTTATTACTGAATCAATTGGGTCAGTTTGGGTCACTGGGTCAGTTTGGGCCACCGGGTCAATTTGGGCCACTGGGTCAATGTGGGTCACTGGGTCAATGTGGGTCACTGGGCCAATGTGGGTCACTGGGTCAATCCGGGCCAGTACACGAGACCCACTGACCCAGTGACCCAAACAAAAAAGTTACCCACTTGGACCCAGTGATCCAGTTGACCCATGACCCATTTCATCTCTGAGTAGAAGAGGGAAGTTTTTCTAAATTGAAATTGATAACCAAAATTAAGAGGAATCAATTTCCCTAGTCGATTAATAGGGCTAGCTGCAATTTTAAATTCTAAATTTTATTTATTTTCTTTGCATTACTATTTATTTTTTATTTATACTTGTGAAGCTAAATATATAAATACTGTTTTATAACATTTATTTATTAATTGTTAATTATAGCTATATGAAAATAAAAAATTTAAAATTACTTTATGTTTTTATTATAATAATGTTTCTACACTTCCAGAATTCTTGCAATTTATCGTGGTCTCCTCACCTAGATCAAGAGGGGAAGGTGCAAATAAGTACAATATTTATTGTATTTCAACAATTACGATCATTAATTAATTAAAAAAATGTAATGTTTTTGTATGTTTATTTTTATAAAGGGTTAGATATCTTATGGTGCAGTAAAATAAAAGTTTGCCTCGGGCCGCATATATGTTAGAGCCCACCTTGTATAGGGCACTCTGTTCATTATGGGAATACCGTAACGATGTCACACTTTTAAAGTATGCAGGCGTTAGATGTTTGGATAATGATATACTACAGACTGAAAAGTAAGAAATATTGTTTAATCTTTACTTGTATAAAAGTTTAAAATTAAAACCAACTTTATGATAATTGGTTTTCAGTATACTGAAAATATCTCTTTATTGTGAAAAATAGAATTTTAAACATGAAATTTTAAACAAAATCACCGCTTGGTAACACTAATTGATAAAAGATAACGGATACTGATATTATATAATAGCAACAGCGATGACAATGTATAAAACAACTAGTAAAAGACTAATTAGTTTTTAACGCCTGGTACTTGTACTTACTCCTGAATTAACTGACCAACAGATTTCTAATCATACTAGCTATTAATCAGTCCCTTAAGAAAAATTTATTCTTTATAAATAATTCTTTAAGGTTATTTCTAAATCGGTAAAACTCCAGCACTAATTAATTATACATTAATATCTTGTGCAATTTATACCTGAATTGTTCAACAATTCGGATTATTTTCCATTAAGAATCTAGTTGCGCTAATGATTCTAATGACGTACAAAAGCAAGAAACCCGTGCTCAGTTATGAGTGCTAATCAGTTTGCAAACAACCTTTAAAGAAGCGGGTTAGTATGGATAACTTAAACGTGTTTAATGATCCCTCAGAGTTGGGTATTAATCTTGATACGTCACCGTATAGTTTCAACTATGCCGTGCCGCAATATCCTGCAATTGTTCAAAACACTTCTTCTAATCATTTAAATCATAACGAAAATGTAAGTTTATAATTTTTATTATTGTTTTCTTTAATCACTTTAATTTGTCAGTTTTTTCACACAACAAACTGGATAGATGAACAACTACCACAAATGGCATACACAGAGTCTAATTTGAATCTGAGGACCATTCAGAATATCACACAAGGTAATCAATGTTATTTCAAATATCTTTTAGTTATGATTGTTCAGACGGAATATAGTTGATAATGTTGCATTGTAATGCTAAAATAAACCAAAATTTCTATTGCTTGTTTAATCAAATCTATAGATTTATACGCACTTTTTTAAAAATGACATATTTTCAAACCCAGACTTGCAGAAACATTACGCACTCTTCCGCTTTTCAATATCAGACAATCCGTACATATATAAAATATCGAAATATGTATAAAGTACTGAAATATTTCGTCACGTATATAGCACTACTGAATCTAATTCACCTGCGGGTTTGCACACCTTCTTAGCAACATGTATATACTGTTATCGTTCGAGTGGTAGGCGTCTGAAAGTATGTAGGCTTGGCTTGATTAATTGTTTAATAACATAAGCAAAAATAATTATAAGTTCCAAAAGATACACAAAATTAAAGTGAAATTGCCTGATTTTAATTCTTAAAGTAGTTCGGGGGTTCAGTTATCTTCAGAACTCTTCGGAAGCTTGATACTTACTTGTGAACCCCAAAACAAACTTAATCGCTTATTAAATGAATGTCTATATAGTTTGAAGGCGGTGAAAACGGTTTCGATGGTCTTCGGAAGGTTCCGTTTATTCCTTTTGTCACAATGTTAGGTCACAAGAGTTCATCATCATTAGGTCTTTAGTCCTGGAACTGGTTAGACGCGTACAATCATTGTTTCCTATTCTGAACTAACCTACAGATTTCCCTAATATTTACATAGTCTGCATCTATAACTATCTGCTCTAGGTCTACATCTACCTCTTTTTTTTCTATCTCTGCTTGTAATATATCTCATACTATTCCCCAAAAATGCATTAGAACGTATTCTGCCCTTCTAATTCTCTTATCTTTTCCCCCAGATATCCTTGTTTCCCTACTATTTCTATAACCTATTTGTTATTATCTTTGTCTGTCCATGCTATTGTCCTCATACATCTGAAGCACAGCATTTCAAAAGGCTGCTACCGTTTTTCTGTCTGCGTTTCAGACTGCCCGTATTTCATAGGCATGCTGTGCTCCACACATATGCTTTTAACAATTTTCTTCTTGTTCTATGTTTGTTGTCTTTCCTCATAGGCGCTGTTCTTTCTTGTTAGATGCAGTTTGGTCACCTTCTATTGTTTTACAATTATATACCCTATTTCTCCGACCTTTAGTGGTTGTGAAGGGAGGTAAGCAGCCTGTGGCTGCCAAGTTCCCCCAACACTTAACCATTTACCGATTTAATATATTTTCCAATATATCTTTTCGCACAGTCATCATTAGTTGCAGATATTTCGCAACCAACAACTAGTTGTTTATACTAATCATCAGATTTATCTGAGCTTATTTTTTCGTCATTAGGTTTTCCGTCACGAGAGTTATGATTTGAAATTAAAAACTACTAATTTACAATATTTACAAGTGTGGAGGGTTCAGAAGTCTTCGGTTGTCTTCGGAACTCCTCGGAAGGCTTCGGAATTGAATAGTGAAGTTCAATAATAACGTGAAAAGCAAATATTTGAAATTAAAAACTACTAATTAACAATATTTACAAGTATAGAGGGTTCAGAAGTTTTCGGTTGTCTTCGGAACTCCTCGAAAGGCTTCGGAATTGAATTGTGAAGTCCAGTAATAACTTGAACGGTGGTGAATAACAATTAATTACAGGTTTGGAAGGCCCAGACGTCTTCGATGATTTTCGGTACACTTGGCAGACGTCGTGGACGTGGTTCCTTAGGTCTAGTAGAGTACGGCTCCGTCAAACTCTACGGGGGTGTTGTCTCGAAGGTAGACCTGGCAGATGCAGTCGGCGACATTACAGTAATCTACTTCTCGGGATGTGTTTGTAGTAGGTTGAATGATTTCCTTCGGCGACGGCGGTAGTGGCGACAGAAGTTTCGGATGCGGTCGTATGGAACGGATCGCACGTCGAAGGGCATTCTGCGCTTGTTTTCGGGCTGCTTGATGTACAGAACGAGGCTTACTACCCATACGTAGTTTGTTTGGTTTAGACCAATGAACTATTATGACGACTGCAGGTACGGCGGCGGACAGCGTAACGTTCGGAGAGAACGCAGTCTAAGATGAGCGCTGCGTTTCGAATTATAGCAGGCTATGGAGAGCGCTGCTTGGAAGGTTATTTGCAGGCTATAGGGAGCACTGTAAGGTAATTCCTTAGGCTATGGTGAGCACTACGAATGTCTTCTGCAGAATTTGCATTTTCATTTATACAGTTCCATTTCCTATTCTTCCTGTGTTGAAAAACGTTAATGATGTCTTTAACCAATGAAATGCGTTTTTCGATTTTTGATTATAAAGGAATCTCTAAGTTTTACAATGAAAGTACAGAGTTTTGGGTAGCACAGAACTTAGTTGGAGTTTCTCTAGATTCCGTGGTTTGTTCTATTTCCCGCTCGTGTACTCTGATATAGTTAGTTAATTGCAAATTCTCAGTCTGTTCAGTGCTCTGCGTGTGGTGATAGAGTCAACAATACTTTTCATTAGTAAAAACTTTAAAAAAAAAATCATCAAGTTAGAATGAGAAATAAGCCATTTACTATTTACGTATTTTATAAGTGTAAGCGCAAATTATTTTCGAAACAGAAATTTTATATAATTGTGACCCTTTATCCTCTTTGAAGCTATGTGTGTTTTAAAATCGGCAGAGATATATTGCTATTTACAGTAATCATTTCGGTTAAATTCTAAAAACACGTTTACGTAGTGAGTGTAAATATGGATACATTATAATGCGGTATTCTTCTAATTTTTTGAAATCAGTTTCATTTTTAAATGGTTTAAAGTCAAATAATTTCACTTGCAGTTTCCTTCAGTATACTGATATTAAAAAAGTGGCATTAGTAATTAACTCTAAAATAGATTATTTTTGAAGTAAATGCTAAAGCAGCCACTTATCTAATTAATTTAAAATATTTTGTTTTTTATGTTGACGTAGGTTATAAAGGATTGGAGAACTCGCGTCTTTAGAATAAATTAATATCCTTGGTTTTGTTTACAGAGTTACATAATAATGATCAAAAGAGAAAACGGACAGATTCAATGTCTTACTGAAACAAGTTAACTATGATAATTTTGATTTTCAACTTTCAAGTCCTCAGTTTTAATATTTGTTAGTTGTCTCTTTTTTTTAATACAAAGGAACTACTACTTTGTTAATAATTAACCTAAAAAACAATAATATATGCCACTTCTGGAGCGAATTAGAAAATTAACGGACTAAGAATACGGACAAACCATATTCCTATTAATCAATTATATTTATTTTCCGCAAATCGTTCAGAAATTTTGACATTTCTTATATAATTTCTTAAAAAAACTTGAATATTTCCAAGTGTTTAGTCGTTGCCAAGCAACGACAAATCACTGTAAGGAAATATTCATTACTGTACTATAGAGAAATAATATGTGTATACATATATGGACTACAAAAATGACCGAGAACATGATTTCATGGTATGTTCTATTTAAACAATCTTAACACATTATGTAAATATAACAAACAACTAACTTCAGAATGTATTTGATTCTGAAGTAAGTTGTGTGTGATATTTTCAGTTATTTTACAATTAGTACAATTATACAATTTGTATTGTTACTTTCAAAAATACCAGCAATCATATTTCAATGTGTCAAGTTTGACAATTCAATATCTTGATAGGAACGTTTCCATAGTTACGCAAAAATTTTTACTAAGAATTTGACAACACCATTCATTTATAAATAAGATTAATCAGGTTTTTTAAATTAGTATTTTAATTTCTGTCGTTTTTTAACGATTTGCGCAAAAATAGTATGTATACCACGCAGGAAAAGCAACATTACCGGGCTCCGTGTTGCTTGTCTTAGCTTGCGCCTCGACAAGCAATCTTCTCGTCGTCCGCAAATGTTGAGCTTTTCCTACTGGGTATACAATATACTATTGTTTTTCACCATATTAAAAATTAAACGATTAGATAGTGTATATGATAATGAGAAAACACTAAAATTTAGAATATCCTGCTTTACATCATAGACATCAATTTCATATGAATATTTCATCCAGAAACACCTTGAGTAATACTTCATTATAAATTTTCCATGAACACTGTCAATTTTGTTAGAAGTAATATACTTTATACGTAGATAATTATAGAATTCCTTTTTTTGTGGTCTAAAATAGTTTTATTATATTCAACCAGCTCCAATTTTAGGATAAAATACGGAATTTGCAGCATGACATCAATTTCCGTGTATTGCCAGATAATACTCTTTTTTATTACCTACATTTTTGAATCTATTAAATTCTTGTTCACGGGCAATAGTGAGGATTAATCTAAAATTGGCTAGCACAGCATAAATAAACTAACTATTTTTAAAAAACTACAGTAAAGATAAAAATATGTATTATAATCTAATATGATGACGCTAGTAGTTTCTCTGTCTGTGAACAAAAATGAAATAATTCGAAAATTTAGGCCGAAGACTTTCAGGAGTGTTCTATTTGAATTTTCTGCAAAATAATCTTTCTTAACTGTTAGAGGATATTCCAATTCCCGATAGATGTGGGATTTGGTTTATGCATGACGGAACCCACTTCTCTCATATTGTCACTGACTACTTAAACGCAGAATATGGTAACCGATGGATTGGCCGAAATGGACCTGTTAAATGGCCACCTCGAAAAAAATTACAGGGTTAAACGTGATTGTTCCCCCCGAATGGAACGCTCCTGATCTTATTATCGAAAAATGGATAAGCCTATCTTATTTGGCATAAAAACATGGGTAGGCAACAAAAATCTAAATAAAATATCTTTTGTGGTTCTTCAGATAATTAAAAAAACCCAATTTCACCTAGCCCCTTTAAAGGGGTATAACTCCATAGGGCTACATTTTAGGGCATATGTTTATTAAAAGTTTTATGTTTATTTTGTGCTAAAAAACACTCTCTTAAAATAGTGCCGTGCAATTTTGAAACACCCTGTATATTATATATATATATATATATATATATATATATCTTTGTTTTATTCTTGGATGTTGGAATAAAACAAAGATATCAATAATACAAGGTCAAGAAAAACATAACTTTATATATATATATATATATATATATATATATATATGTATATGCCGTGGACTCTGGGTGAAACCTCTGGATTACTCGCTTTAGCTCCTAAAATCATTCGAGCCCCACGAATTGGGCGTCATAAAGTGCCGTGGAACCTCTGCATAAATTTAAGATTCGTGCCCCACCTGGGCTAACATATAAAAATTTCAAAAGAATTCAAAAATTTAAAAGTTCTTACCCTTTTTATTAAGGCGCTTTCGAATTTTTTCTGCTTCCCAGGCTAGCTCAGCAATCGGCCTCTTCTTGAATACCTAATTTAATCTTCATACCTCTTTCATACACACACACCATCAAATAAAATTACCAAATAATACAACAACCATACAACCTTTTATTTACACCTATTAATAGATAAAATATATTTACACATGTTTCCGAACAGTTTGATACAATAATTATCAGCTCAATACATTAAATGTCTTAAAGTCCTTGATTTTTAAAATGATTTTAAACAAATTCGATTAGATACGATTAGATGGGTCCCACATGTAACCCTAAATTGACTTCACACTGAAGTATTGTGAGCTCATTATAACCCAGTTTTGTTTGTATATGCCTTTTCAAAACCTTGCATAAATTAAAACAAAATTTACAGACCCGTTTACCCTTTACAACACAATTTATATCCTGAATAAATTTTTAATATATTCTATATACACCCTTTCTCAATACTCAAAATTAGTAAATTGTCCAGTACATGAATCTTTTAAATCAAATTTCTACAACAATAAATATGCCACCAAAAAGTCAACCACACAACACAAAATGTCCACAAATGTTTATATAAAAACAGAAATTTCAAAGTAATTACCTGGAGAATTCTTTATTCTGCATTCTCATCGGAGATGATTACCAGAAACCCCTCGGCGTTGTTTCCATTTACTATGCTGCTTGCGGATCCACTGTCCTCTACCATCTGATATCTCTGCAAGCTATTAACTTTGTCTCACAGTACCATTCCATCCCCATATATCATGCATACAAACTTGATTACCAGTTCTGCTTACCCCCATATATCATGCATCCATTTAATAATTTTTTTGTCGTAGTAGTGGGACCTTTTATTTAAATACGCACTAACTCGTACGTCACGTTAATAATTTGAGGTCCGCTACTACAGTTTTATACTTTTAACTAAAATATTAACGGTAACTTTACTACACACACAAACTATTACCAAAAGCTTTGTTATTATGGTGGTCTGAATCAGTATTCAGCACTTGATCGAAGTAAAAGAGAAGAGAGCTTTAATAACTTCGCTAGGGTATTTATATCCTTATTCCAACTCTTTACTAGACCCGTTTCATTCGAAAAGCTTATTTTCCAAAGCGGTTTCTAAAAATTTTGAGCGTAACTGTCGCTAGATTTGGAAAATTTCTTCCGTCCTACGTGCTATATACCTAAAATTCGTTTTCTACCTTCGCGTGTGCGTTCGTTTTGAAAACTGTTAGCTTTCAACCAATGACAAAGTTTTCTGTTGTCACCAAACTCCTCCTAAGCGCTATTCATCTTTATTCTATGCATGTTCGCTGTCTCCTTTCAAACCCCACTTGAGTTACAGAAAATTGATATTGTCGATGTCTTGCATCAACTCCACGTGTATGTCTTACGTGACTTTCAATCCAATGCTGCTCTATATTTATCTCTATCTGTTGTATATTACCAATTGTTTATTTCACTTGCTCCTTAAGATGTTTGTTACCCTAGCTGTTTGTACAAATTGACGCTTGCAAACAATTTCTATGAAATCTTATATTAACGTACGTTCAAATTCTTCCAACGTAACATTTAACAAGCAGGTGTTTTTGTTGATTATTGACCGTTTGAAAATAACAATTTCTTGATTTTCTGCTTCTCCGTATCTGTATAAATGCACGTTGGCTTTTAAAACGAATATATTTGCGTTAGAAATTATTGATTTTCTTACGCAAGCACGCTCCCTTTTTGCTTATATGCGTTTGATTAAAATAAATTATGATTAATTTACATATCCTAGAACTTCTATATGCTTTGAAGCTTTCTTCCTTCATGTAATTCTAACATTCCAATTATTAAATATAAAAATACCTTAATACTCGTCCGTTTTCACTAAATGAATTAAATTAATTTGGCGCGTAAATAATTTGCTTTTTTCTATATACATGGTTGCTGAAGTTTTATTGTATATACCTATTTACCCTTTTGAATCCACAACATAATCCCCCTATTTCTATTCAAAGAAAACTCATCTATGTTTTATTGAATTTAAATATAACCTAATTTCCACTACCTAGTCTTACATGATATTTCTAAATACCTACCTACTCACCTAACACTACCTATACCTATCTATCCAACCTATCATTCCTTATCTACCTATTTCTACCTATCTCTATCTATCTTTAATTATTTCTATCTATCTACACCTATTTTTATCTATAACTAACTATTCACACCTATCACTACTTGCTAAGTAACTATTTCTATCTATTACTAACTCTCTACCCTCCTATTTTTATTTATTTTTTTAAACTTTTTTTATCAACTCTTGACTTTTTAAGTAGCTCACTTCTATACTTTTCTACCTATCTTCACCTTTATTTAAGTTTCTTCTACTTATGTCCCACTATTTTATTTTTAAGCTTACCTATTACTATCACTATGTATTTATTATACTAACTATACACACCTAACTCTACTTATTTTTAACTATCTCCCTTATTTCTCCTATACCTAATTCTACTTTTCTATATACACTTATCTCTATCTTTATCTATTTACATTCTACTCTACTATACACCTATTATAATATTTTCATCTCTCAAGTCATCTCTTTGTTTAAATCTGACTCCTTTTTTAATCCTCCACGTCTTTCTTCTTACAATCCTAATACACTTTATCTCTATCTCTATCTATTTAAATTCTACTCTACTATTCACCTATCTCTATATTTTTATCTATTAAGTCTCATTTCTCTCATTCTGTCTCTCCTCAGGTGTATAGGGAAACAACAAGCTCACATGGAATTTTCCCCTTTCCACCTGTGTTTCCATATCTCATAATACATAAGTACACTCCCCTACGACATCCCCAATTTGAAATGGTCCTTAGTAGAGCAAGTGTAGCTTAGCACACGTCATTAACTCACGCCTGCCTACCCATAGACTTCTTATTATCACCAGATCTCCAATTTTGAATTTTACCCTCTTTCGAATTTTCGCATTCATCTTCTGTGTGTATTTGTCCGCCCTCCTTCTTAACTTCTCCCTGACATCAAACAACAATTGCTGAAATTCATTCTCTCGAGGCACAATCTGCCAAGGTCTCTCAGGGTATTGCTGTCTCATCAGCATTATGGGACTGGTTTCTGTAACCGTGCTCGGGGTTTCATTTATGAATGATTCGACATTAGACAGATTGTCCTCCCATAGTCGATGATCACTGTATGATGCCAGACGTAAGAACTTCACGGTCTCTTGTATATATCGCTCAGCTGGGTTCGCCTGAGAATGTTTTATGCTGCTATAATGGGACGAGGCGCTCGCAATACAATGACAACAAGCATGGGGGGATTTCTAATTAAATTGTAATTTACAACTAAAATCGTTAATGAGGTAAGCAAGGTAAATGCTTATCGGTGCAGTCGGAGCAAGCAGCTTCAATGTACCCTGAGCTAACCCAGTACCGTGGCGAGGAGTGGGGTAAACCATCAACCAAACCTCTTGCCAAAAATGAGCTCCACCTAACTCTAACAGCTGGGCTCCGACGGAACTGAGATAGGAAATTCCTCACGGTCACAAATAATACCCACACAGCATACAATCCAGTTAACATACGTTGACACGCAGTAATGTAAACCTCATAGCTATTCAATACGTTTACTATACAAGAATATATCAAATTAATAACAATAAACACATACTCTATAATTTAATTAATAACTGGACTTACCCACTTGTTATGGTGCAACTCTAATGATACATATACCAATACATCGATTGACTAATTCGAATTTTACTTTAAAATCAAATGTTAACACAGCCAACAAGGCAACATAAATTTGCGACCATACGGCCGATTTAAAAAGACTATTGCGCAAATAAGGGGTTGTACTAGGATCCTAGTAGGATAACCCTTCAGTAATGAGGATATCTGCAGTAATACTTGTAATAATAATAGGCGGGTCGTTGGCTTAGTTTTACACACTCTATTAAGTACTGTGAATATGCAATGTTCAACACCCTAAATTAGAACCTAACCCTATTATAATTCTATGGACACTGCAACCCTAAACCCAATAATATTACAATGTAATTCACCAGCATGCAAAGTCAACCAAACGGTTGCGATGAAAAAAAAGATATGGAACGGACTCACCAACTGCTGATGTGGATGGTGATGTTCCAGCTCAAATGGCGCTTGCAGGTACAATATCGCTACCAATTATCTCGCATGGGTCCACTGGATCCTTACTTGTAAACATCTTCTCCTTTTCATTACAGATGCCACATCTAGAACTCGAAATTCAAAATACAGGTTACAACGGTACTAGAACATAGAATAGCAGAACGTGGAATGTAGCACGTGGAACAAAACGTAGAACATAAATCTTGAATGGAACTAGAATTAGAACTTGTGGTAGAACTTGAACTAGAATAGAACTTGAACCCGATCCACAATCGGGTTCAATGCACAAACAAATAAAATGTGTAACAAGTGGTTACCAGATAGCAGTCGAGGACTCAACTTTAGATGAAGCGCCGTAATCCCAATTGGGCAATAAAGAAAATTATATTAAAATCACCTCAGAATAATTTCCTTTCATATTAATTCGCTAAGCGTAAATTAAAAGTATACGATTCCAATTGAAATATCATGTGAAGATGATACCACTAAAGCTGGTTTGCAAACTCGTACCAGATAACGCGCTATCAATATTGAAGTATGTACAATCTAATACAGAAAGAATTATCTATTTACTACACTGCTAAAATGCAAATGTTGTATTGAAAATTTCAACCGTAACACTGCAGAAAACTACCTTGATATTTTGTTGATCCTAATAGTTTACAAATCTTTGATTACTAAAATACGTTGCATTAAATTTTTTAACCTCTCTACAATATAACTCTAATTTCCTATTAGTCTTTACCGTGCTACTCTCTTTAGTCGGGTATAATTTGGTAAATTTTGAAAAAATATCTATAACTATTAGTACATGTTGATGACCCTTCTTACTACTCACTAAATTACTCAAGTAATCAATCGCAATTAAGTCCAATGGATTTTGTACCTGAATGCTCTGTATTACATCTTGACTCGTGTTATTTTTGTACTTGCCCAATGGACACAGATGACATGATTTGATCACTGATTTAACAATACCAATGTCTTTAACTAAGAAAAATGTTTCCATAAATATAAGCCAAAGTTTCCTAATACCTATGTGTTCATACTTAACATGAAGATCCTTTACAATCAGCTCTGCTTGCACCCTATCTACTACATATAACTCAAGTTTCTCTACCCTCTTGCACAAAAATCCATCTATTATCCGGTAATTTTTAAATTCCGGTTTAGTTTCCAAAAGTCTTTTGTTGCGTAGTAGCTCTTCACTCTGCTCCTGATTCTCAACGTACCAATTTACAATTGTCATATCGTTAATGACTTCACGGGATTAGAGTACTCTCAATTTCGATTATTAGTTAAAAAAGATATGTTTCAACGAAAAATTCGTCTAATTTGCTCTTCGTTACAAATTCTAAATAAATTTTGAATTAGTAAGATCATACAACTACAAGATTTGACCCTAAGATTATTAAATGCACAATGCGCATTTCCAATTGTCTTGATAGGAGACATAAAGGATATAAAATTATCTGACCTGGATTGTTGTTGTTTAGAATTGGTCCAATTAAAAGGCTTACAGACGTCTATCCTAAGATTTAACCTTTATACAAATTTACATAAAACATACACTCCCACTTTAAACCGAAAATTAAAATTCTAACAATTTTTATTTGAGCAGCAACAAACCAATTAAATTAGAACAAATATTTTCAGGGAACGCACTAACTTTTGAAAAAATGTTTCATTTCTGTTTGTTATAAAATATATATTTCATAGATATTTAAGCAACTCACCGCCAGTAATTCGCGTATTTGCGGGCTTCTTTTCTAACGTATTAATTACTTAAGTTAGTGACTGAACTGATTATAAATAAAAACAAACAACTGCAGTTTCTCAAATGACTACGTAAAAAAATTATCGGGTTTGCATTTTAACTCTCACTCAAATATGATTACCCGATGAAATAATATTTTCCGTAAAATCTCAATTAATACATTTTCTTTGTATTACAGGTTCTTCTGACTATGCAGCAGTGGCCCAAAGAGAAAACGATTCTTTAACAAAACGTAAACGAACGGCGTTTACACCATTTCAGCTAGCAGCTCTCGAAAACGAATTTTCCAGAAATAAGTATTTGCATCGTGTTAGACGTATTCAAATGGGCGAGGTGCTTTATCTTACCGAACACCAAATCAAGATTTGGTTTCAAAACCGCAGAATGAAGTATAAAAAGGAACTAAAGAGAGCAACTTCGCCTTCAAGTACCAGCACGCAAGGCGCAAGCTCAACGGTTTCTCACTCAAAGAACAAAAATTATCGAATTGTGCGGAGGGCAGCATCTAGCACAAGCAACTCAGTAAACGAACAACAAACGGTTCAGAGATGTCTCATTGACCAACATCAAAATTTTCCTACCCCATCACGGCTTCATAGTGTCTTCGCTGGAACTGCAACAACGTCAAATCACTGCACACCAATAGTTCCCCAACGCAACGGTTTGAATAACTACTATTTCCTTAATCAAGAAAATTTTGGTGTTCAAGGTTTTGAGGCATGCGATATTAACGGTCAGCAACAGGATCAGCAGATTTTTTCCGAAACAATGGCAGCTGATTTAAAAGATTTTCTAACATATATTTCTGAATAAAACAATATGGATCGATTTAGGATTAACTCAGAATTGGGTTACAATGTTGCTGTTATCTTCTCGGGTTTAAATCAAGTTTAATTATTACGAAAAATTAGAAAAACATGGTTATCAAATTGATAATGTAAAATATTTCTAGACGGGTATTATAAATACTATTTCTTCACTAATTTCGTTTTATGTATTATGTACATTTTTACTTTTAATTAGGCTCTCAATATATCTTTAATATTCATGTCTGCATATTTTATTAAGCTCCAATCTATATAAGGTAGTTTAACATATTTCCAAAACCTAATAAGGGTTTCCTTCAGTTTTACAAAGAGTCTTCGAGGTTCAACGCCCATAAAAGAAAATTTTAGGTGTATAAAATCAGGAGATTTTGGTAACTTGCAATTTGCATAAATTGTTCAATATATCTTTCATCCAAGAAGAATTATCAAGCTGTTGGTGTATGTTACTTTTCCTACTTGGTATAGGTCTAACATAGGGTTTAAATAAGATCGTGACTTCATAATTTTTATTTTATGTGTCAAACGATATAAATCTGGGGTAGTAATTTTTACTCAACTCGATTCTAAGTTTATCTTGCAAACTACATCAACGGTAACAATACGAGACCAGTCCGCACATGAATCGGACAAAAGAAAATACGCAACACAATGTTATTTTGCTGTCAACATTTATTTGAACTTCATATTTCACAAAAACACTTAAGTTTATTTGATACTATTTGTTTTTAACAATTAATTAATTTATATCAACAACAGTAATTATAAAATATGAACAAAAGGGAAAGGTGCCTGGCGCTTAATAATTAGACGACATTTTTTGAATAATTAGTCAGCGTTACCACTGCGTGCACTTATCTTTTCGTTTTAAAATGGCATGAATTCTTTTTGGTACTGTCTCAGCTAATGTTTTGCAGTAGCTCTTTAAAATTTTATTCCAGATTTCACGAATCCTATTATTAAACTCTGGAATGGTGCTTTTTTCTTGAAATGCCATAGGATCTCTATAAGAAGAGATCAGGATTGCTTGTAGGCAATTTCAAAACCGGCACATTGGCACATTAATTATTTGCAACCATGATGCTACATGTTACTGATTTTGTTTTATGGCAGGCTGTACCACCTTGTTGATATATAAATCGCCCTTCTGCCAGTTAAATCTTATTAATGAAAAGCAACAACTCTTCCTATGAAATTATGTTTTATTTTGCAGCATTGACAGCGCTGTCAATAAAAAGAACTGAGTCCCATTGACGATAAACGAAACTTTGGTGCTTCTTTGCACATAAATATTGGTTTCGTTTTTGTTTTTGTTGTTGTTTCTATTAGCCCATAATAAAATAATATAAGTTTGGAAATTCTTTACGACCGTAAAAACATATCCTATTTTTGCATTCTCCTCAAACAAATATCTTCTGATATTGATCTTCTACTCGCATCTATCTATTTTACAACTAATTCACGCGAGGAACTCAGCGGTTTGATTAATCAGTGCTCGGAGACTTAACTCCACCTTTTTTCTTAACCTTTGAAACACTCCCAATTTTAACTTTTGTTAGAATATTTCCGGTTTTTTTAAATTGCACTGCAACAGCGGAACACATACCAGTGCAGTTCGTTCTACATAAAAAGAATAATCGGGCCTACATAAAACAATTTGGCCTCCAGCTAAAAGCTAAAAAGGTAGTCTTACTAGTATTAATAGCGCAGGAGAACTTGCCGATGCACCCAAGATCTATACTTCTTGTCAAAAAAAAAACGTGCATCGCTCTTGTAAATGAACGAGTAATGTAGAAAATACAGGACAAACTGCATAATCAAATTGAACTCGTTTTTTTGCAAAAATTAAATCCAATCTCATCGTTATCCAAAACACAGGTGTGATTAGAAACTCGAAACAAGCTTTATCAAATAAGTCCGATCTATGGTTTTACCGAGTCTATAGGATTGGGTATTATAAGAAGTAATTATACGCCATAGTGATATGTATCAAGCCAAGGGATATCTCAAGCAAGGTACCGACTATCTAAATTATAGAAGAACTTTTCATTTAGCAGTAAAAAGGTTTAAATGAAATTGTAGTAAAGTGTACTTAATGTAGGAAAGTCTAATATACAGGATGGTGTCTGAGTATTGGAAGCAAAATCTATGTGAATGAATAATGAAATAAAAAGCGTAAGGTTTCGTACATCATCGAAAGGTGAACGTAACAAACATTTAGTGTATTCATTTAGTTTTAGAGACTTTTTTTAGAACTCTGCATAGGGAAGTTACCAACAGATAATATCGTAAAGCCAACGTCTGTGAAAACCACATCAAGTTGTGATTCACACGGATATTTAGGTTATTGGTTTATCATTGTGGCATGCGATTATGCTAGTATGACAATTTCTCACACTTGAAACGGCGTTGTTCCCACCCACGTTCGTCACGATGCTTCAACTTCTTCTGGAGGGGGTGGATGTGACAGAAAAAGACCGCAACCCGGGACATACTTACGTACCGACTTTCGTTGAGTGCCGACATGCGAGTGCTTAGATACTATCGTTCTTGTGGTTCCCTCTTTCATACCCATACTTATATCGTATCAAATAGCAAGCAGCACCAGCGGGTAAGACCAAGCAGCAGGAATCATCGATGGAACCCGTCCTGAGAACCGGAATCGTCACACTAGTAGAAGACTACTGGGGTAAGTTACATTTGTGCATGCAATATACCTCTGGTCTTTTACATTTGAATGCGGGGTTATAATCTTATTAGCTAATCCTTTGCCCCTTCCATTTTAGTAGGGAGACCAAAGTCTTCGTCCATTACGCATGTGTTTGCTTTCTTAGCTCTTCAAAAATTTCTTCTTTTATATTATTCAAAAATAAATTATTTACGATTTGGGGTTTTACTTGATTAAGTGTCCCAATTCGGTAGCCGCTCCTTTTTGAACTAATATAAAAAAGAAGACGTAATATGTTTATAAGTTTTGAACAACTGATTTTTTGCTCAATACGAGTTATCGTATGTTGATTCCAAAGTAAATTGTTTAGTGACATGGTTTGTTTCATTTCTGAAATTGATTTGTCAAATGAATTTTTTTAAAAGTACAACAATAATCAGTCATTTTGTCGACTTTTGTTCATTAGGTCAAGTGCTTAACACTATATTTGAACAGGCAGGCCTTACTGTCAGTTTGGTGTTCTAATACCTGCCAGCCTTGTATGTAGTTGTACGCCAGTCCATTCGTCAGTGTAATGTCTATGTTTGTTCCAGTTCCTGCATGGGTGTTGTATGTGGGTGGGTTGTTAGGAAGATTGATTACTTTGAGTTGTAGTTTGTTAATCAAGTTTTCGACTCGTTTTCAGCATTTGTCCGTGACGGAACTGTGCCACATTGGGGATTTTCCATTTACATCTGCCACAATAACTATTGGTTTGTTGTAAGTGTGTAATATG
Source organism: Platerodrilus igneus (assembly GCA_036346225.1). Taxonomy (NCBI): domain Eukaryota; kingdom Metazoa; phylum Arthropoda; class Insecta; order Coleoptera; family Lycidae; genus Platerodrilus; species Platerodrilus igneus. The sequence continues at coordinate 914,356 of JARFIW010001130.1, forward strand.
TTGCGTATGTTGTTTATTTACGGTTGGAGTCCAGTCTGTGCTGGAAATAGCTTGTTACCAAGATCCACTTTCCAATCCGACCGCTTTAGATCTCCAGACATGTACAGTGTTCTTCGCTGTTTCGTTGGATAGTTGTGATTGTCAATGTGGGGTTTAAAACGACCACTGTTATTTGTGAGTTTCTACCTGTATGTATTTGTCGTGCCTTCACTGGCATGCTTGGAATCTTCCCATGCACCAGATAAGATTCCTGTACAAAAAGTGCATGTAATCGTAAGGTTTCAGCTAGTTGTCTAAGCCCTTTTATTACAGTTGCAGAGCGCATGGCATTTATTTGGTCAACTGATCTTTCCGTCGTCCATTAGGGGTAATAGTTGTGTATGCTGCACTCTGGTTGTGGCTTATGTATGTGTGGGAATGCTGTCTGTGAGTGTAGGTTCGTATACCGTTTGTGGGTGGGTCTCTATTTTGTCTGTGTGCTTGTTCCCTTGTAGTGTTTGTTGAAGTTGTTGTCGATATGTGATTGCCCTTGCTTTGTCCCTTTGAACTTGTGAGGGTGGTTTGTGTTTCGTTTGGTTAGATTTACTGTCCATAGTCGGTCTTTTGTATGAGTCTGTCCATTAACATTTTGTGGGTTGGGCAATCTTAAGTGTTAGAAATGTACTTTTTGCTACGTTTTAAACATGGTATGCAAATTGAGAGTTTTCCGTGCTTGGAGCAGTCTGTCCTTTTGTGTTTGGAGTTTTCTTCCCCACAGTGGTCACATGTATCGGTAGTGCGTGAGCAAGGCTTCGTGACGTGTCTTAAGTTCAGACATCGTAGGCATTTGGGTGATACTAAAAAATCTTTGGCTGTAACACAGCGATATTCGATATATTCCGCACTTTGCCACTTACCGTCACAACATGGTGTTGAGTTGGTGTGTTTTCTGGTCCTGTTTTGAAGCTAACTCGAAAGTCCTTACTAAAGTCCTCTTTAGTAATTAGGTTTTCAAGGTTTTGAGTATAAATTAAATCTGTTACGTCTTGATCGCTCAGGTATGTTGGTATGTCGTATATGATAACTAAGGATTTTTCTTGCGTATTTTTCACAATTTAGGGTTTGTTTTAGGGATTCGTGGTTTAAAATTTTGTTTGCTTCGCTTTCGTTATTAGTATCTATAATTACTTTTTGTTGGTTATTCGGATGTTCTTAATTTTCTGTTTGTCATTCAGTGGGTTTACTGTTTTTGAAAAAATTTCTTAAATTTGTTTAGTTCTTTCGCAGCGTTTAGACGATATAAACACCATTGTGTTTTGGTTCAAGATGACTTTTAATATTGCGTCTTGTTTTGAAGCTTTCGGTTTTTGTGCCACAACACTGGCGTATGTCTGGGTTGACATTATAAAATTCGGAGCATTGATATTTGATTTGGCTGCTTGTAACTCAAGCTTTGCTTCAATTATTTGGTCGTGTAGGTTTTCGTTTTGGCTTTTAATGAACTTATGTTCACCTGCAAGTTCTGATTGGATGCATAAAAGTTTTTGTATTTTGTCCTTAAGCTTTTTCTTTGCTTCCACGCGTAGTTGCTTGTAGGTGTCGAGTTCCTCATTTGTGTATTTTACTAAGCCTTGCTACATGAACCCTATTTTATCTAAAATAAATGGGCTTTCCCTCAGACGTTTGTTACTTGTGGACAAATTTGTTTCAGGCGCAGGCGCAGGAGGTGTAAAAATTACATTAACCTGGCTTTGAAAGGTCTTGTTGAGGATGGGATTGATGTTCATGAGTGTATTACTAATATTGGGAATGCGGGTGGGATCGTATTTGTGACTTGAGGTTTGCGTATTTGATGTAGTTTCTCTGGCGGTAGGGAACGGGGTGTATGGATATCATACTTTTCCTAGTTATTAATTTTACACTTAGTCATTAAATAATCTATAATTAAATAGACAAACAATAATCAATTGGTATTAATAAAACACAATGTTCAATATGACGGTCCTTAATCTCTACTCAGTTTCCGAAGAAATAAAACCGTGTCACTTACACTAGTATCAAGTTCAAATATTTTTCATATCCACGTTACCATCACGACCGTTAATGGAATGCGCTTGTGTTATTTCTTTGTATATGTAGCAATTATTGCAATAAATAAGTTGTGGCAGCTAACACGGGTGTTATTAATAGACAATGAAAACACTACAGAGTTTAAAGTGGAATATGTAAACTTTTCCTGTTTAAAATACATGGTTGTTTGCGGAAACGACCTTGTGTAGTGTGGACAACTATGGCACCTAGAAAAACGCCTAAAAATACTTTCTGAATCAAATTCAAAATTAATTTAGCACTTAAAACACCAACACTCGGAGAAAAGCTTGTTAATAAATGCCCTGTATTTAAAATTGCGTTGGTACGTAAGTTGAACCACTTAACTCGGGCCCACTTCCCAAAATAGTCTCTCAAAATAGTTTAAAATTCACAACAGAAGCCCCCCAAAACACACCTTCAACTATATCGCACGAGTATCAAAAGATCCATAACACAGTTGTATGAAGTTTAGTAATTACTTACAAAAGTCCTCGGCGTGGTAAAATTCGGAAAAATTTTGAAATCTTTTTTTTGCGTTGTTGCTTCTTGATGCCCTTGTTACTTGTTTGTGGTTTGCACTTTATAACTAAACTTATTTTAAGAAACTTATATAATAAAATTAGTTAAATTGCGGACTTCATCGTTTGCACGTCTGTTTACGGCGACAATCAATGATGTAATATATTTAGATTTATAGATGTTTTGTTTCGATTTCTGTTTTGTATTTCTTTTCATATCTTCTCTTTTTATGATCATGCTCAAATATCATACCAAGTTCAATACTCTATTTTTCCAATCCCCCCGCCCGTATACACGCGTATGGGCCCTTAGTCATTCCTGGAAATTCCTTAAAGGCTACACAGAAAGCTTTTTAGTTATCCTGGACTCTAGGTTCTTTGGATAATCTAGTCCTTTAACGGCTAATTTCCTATCTGTTAACCTTCAGTTTGCCATCTCGAATGGGTAGTCAAATATCACGTTCTCTGCGCTTTCTATACCCTCGCCGCATTCGCAGCGGTCGTTCTCAATCAATCCCATTCTTAAAATCTCTAAGCCCATGTGCCGTGTTCGCAACCCTCTACACGTCTCCTTTAAGATCTGTCGAGATGTTCATATTTGCTAGAGCAGTCAGGGCTGATTTCCCATCGCTGATGATAGAGTACTCACCTGTGCCCGAGTGGTTGATGACGTACTGTATAGCTTTTTTTATAACGCCACTCGAACTGAAAGATTGTGCTTCAATCCACAAGTTTAGTTTAAAATCGGAACACCTCCCATTCCTTCGAACGCCGCTCCTGTCTGCCCATCGTCCATTCGCGAGTCACCTGTATAGATCCTGATCCTCGTTGCGTTTTCATCGCCTTCAGCAAACTCGATCTCCTTGACATCAGCAGGATGTGCCAGTCGTGCCGAGAAATAACTCTTGACTAATGACGTCAGATTACGTGGACAATCCCTATGCTCCAATTCCCAAACGATAAATGGCCACCTGACTGCATCAAATGCCCCTGAAATGTTCAAAGCGATGCCGACATAATGCTCCTTTTTTCCTTCACTTGCAAATCCAAATTGCCTATTATTATAACAGCCACCGTCTCGCACAACGTGCTTAACGCGCGTGATCATGACTCTATCCAAAGCTTTCCCCGGTACCGGTAGCAAGCTAATTGGACGATGGCTGCTCGGGTTTGACACGTATACCTTTTTGAGTGAAGGACTTTCCAGCAACGTGGAAGCACGACTTTCTCCAAGGAAAAATTAAATAGATCGGCAAAGACATGCGACGCCAGCAGGCACGCCTCCAGAGTTGCATCTGAAGCGATTCCATCATGCTACGAATCTTCTTACCGTTCAGCCTCTTGAGGACCCTTACGACCTTGTGACTAAGAATTAACTTATCGGTACTTATTCCTTGCGCCTATGTAGCATACTGACTTATCCTGTCGTGCAACCCATCAACCTCCTCTGGATCATCCGATGTAAAAAATTTTTCCAACAAATATTCCGCCGTCGCTTAAAATCCCTACTTATGTCCTCGTTTATCCTTTTTGACGTTGCCGAAAGCGATCTTTTGCTGTTTGGCCCTTACTACGCGATACGCCGTCCCCCAAGCTTCTTTTTCAGAACTGCACGTGTAGAATTATTTAAATTTATTACTTAAGCCCAGAGATCATGTAGTGACTGTAAGGTAGTTGCAATCATACAAACTTGCGTGTGACTAATCGCAAGGCATAGAAAGAAGACACAAATGTAAAATGATGTATGTTATACTTGTGCTACTAATTTCATAGTTATAAAATAGGAAAGCTTTAAAAAGGTGTGTCTTCTCAATGCTGTAATGAAGAAACAGCAAACGTGTGTTCAATTCTGGTTCATATAGTTTGTAAGTCATTTGAAGTCAATTTTGAAGTCAAAACCAGTGGTATTTCATATTGACACTAAAAATGCTTTGTAATTAACATTTATAATAGTTTTGCTAATATGAATAATTATTTTGATTGACAGTTGACTTAGTTTGATACGCCTAAAGTTTTGTACAGGTGCTGACCTAACTTACCTCTGTTAGTGTTCGTAAAGCGTTATAATCCAGGGTCACATTGAATTCTGGAGCTTGCTACACATATGAGTTTATAGTACTGAAGCCCACGATTATTAAAATGAGTTATATGCAAGCTTGTTTGGTTTAACTATAAATAACTTTACAATAGACACGAATCCAAAAGTGTTTGCGGCAAAGTTACGCATGGATAAGCAGAAAATTAGTGTTATATAGAATTTTAAGATTTGAAGATTTAACAATGCAGAGTAGTGGGTTGACATTGCTGCACTACTGTGGAAGTTGCGATCTCTATTTTGGTACGCTCGGTGCCATTTATCGTAAGGGGCTGTAATTTTCATTGTTGTTGATGTTGATACAGTTTCTATTAATTTTTTACTGAACATAAAAGGTATTTTACCATACAACTCTATAACGGTGCCACAATCTTCATTAAGTTCCTTATTTACAAAAATCAAATACTTTATCTACACACTTGTCAGCGACAAGTTTATGCAAGCGTATAACTACTGTCGTTGCAGTGGTACTTCTAATACCTATAGAGAAATTGACCAAATTTTCAAGAAACTATTGTATATCGTTTTTTGCTACCACCGATACTATCAACCACAATATTTAAAAATTATTTGACTAAACCCACATAAAAAATTCAACAATTGGTTAAGCTAAAAATCAAAATGCTCCTCTAAAATTTGTAAACTTTCTAGCTACACCCAACAATCTACAAAAACAAGTTCTAAAAACTGCCACATACTTTGGTTCTAGCTAAAGATTAAAACGTTTTCATACGCTAAGGAAGAATCGATGGAATAATTCACAAGCTTCATGCTCTCATTGGCACGATTTATAACTAAACATTGCCGACTAAAATTTACGAATGTTTGCAACTTTCTAGAGATTCAAAACCGTACAACCGAAAATCATCAAAATATTACATTCTAGTGATGCAGTTTGTTGACAGTTCATCGACGTTCTATCAAACGAGCTTTGTAGTCGGACATGTACAAGTCAAGTTCTTATGTAGCAAGTGAAATGAGGATCTAACAAAATGCCAACATTACGTTCTGTCTTAGACTCGATAAAACTTATACTGAAGTGCATCAATTTATAAAACAAATTTATGATGATTATTGTTTATTCTATAGTAGCACGTTGAGAATGGTCGTAAGCACGTAAATAATGATCGACATATCGAGGAATCGAAATTTTGTTATAACCGAAGATGCCATCAAAACTCTGCGTGAATTCCTCAAAGATCAGCCGACTTTTTCATTGAAACTAATGTTTTTAAGCTGAGTATCACTAAAGCATCAATTTATCGCATTTGGCCCAATATTAGGGCATCCAGAAAGCAAGCGTGTTTGCACTTTCTTCCAAACAAATTGATTGATGACCAACAATTAAGCAGTATTGAACATTCGAAGAACACCATTTATGAGTCAAAAGCGAACCAAAACTTCTTGTACTATATCGTGATTGGTGGTATAACGTGGTTCTGTCAATACGAACTAGAAGCCAAACGCCAAAGCGTGGAACAGAAGCTCCCAAATAAACCTAATCAGAAAAATGTCGCTTGAAGAAGTCAAAAGTGAACGCAATGCTAATTTGTTTCTAGGATTTCAAGAGACTAGTCCATAAGGAGGTCGTTCCACCTGTTCGGACGATGAATGCTGTTCTATCTTGGTGTTTGAACCGTTTGGGCGGTTTATTCAGCCAGAAATTCGCCAAGAAGGAAATTGGTGGTGCTTGTTGCATGGTAATGCGTCATCTCATTGATCGACACATGGAACTACTTTTTGACTAAAATTGCATACTATCCATCAAAAATTTGCTTGATTTAGCTCCATGCGATTTCCACCTGTTCGGAGAGATGCATTTTCTGATGTAAGAAAAGCGTTATGCCAATGCAGAAGCCACCCAAAAAAATAGCATCCTTATTCCTTCAAAAGTATTTTGAATAAAACGTATGGGTTCTGTCACAAAAACGTGTCTGTGTTCTCATTTTAGAAACTTTTGTTATCTCGAAGCGCATCATGTAATATGAACGGGTTTCTCAAAATTTTATAACAGAACGTGTGCCACTCCATAAATTGGCGCCCTCTAACGAATGAGTTGAGATATACAAAAAAATCTGAAATTTTTTAACTGTTATTCATGAATTAAAATAAATTAAACTAATAGCGTTTTTATTTAACCATATATTGCTAATATTGGAAAAAATTAATAATTACAAAGGCAAATTTTCTAAGAACAAAAAGTAACCGTACACTACTAAATTAAAAATGAAGTAGAATAGGCAGTTATGTATGTAATTGTATACTATAGATATATTATTTTGTTTTCTACAAGACATCAACGGCGCACATGTTTTATTTTTTTATCAAATGAAAATTATTACATTAAATTTTGATATTAAAACATTAGTATAATCTACATACCTATAAATCACAAACACGTAATTGTTCTACTTTTGATAGCATCCTAATTCCTTTGAAGTAGGCCCTGTATTAATAGTATCTAAAAGTTCGAATTCTATGGTTAAAATGGCTAATCCAGATAACCCTTCTTACAACATCGTTGGCGTTAGTTTTCTATTAATTTAAGTTTAGAAATTTAGAATTAAATGCATATTTCACTCTTGAAGTAGATAATATACCAATCAGTTTTGATGTAATATTCTTACCTACAAAGGCATCTGTTTTCATAAAAAAGCACCTACCCTATGAGAATTAGTTTAAATTTCTGATTTCCATTTTAAAAGCAGTAGACATATAGGACAATTCTGGTAAACATCCGGACCGAAACACTATCCAGCAGGCGAATGTATAACTATTTTTGCAGTACTTTATAGATCAGGTATAAATGACTCAATTTATCTTTGAAGGACGTTGATTTATAGATCAAATTTATTATAATCTTTTGTAAAGGTCGTCTAATCTTAAATCAAAAGTGAATGATTTTCTCAAAGTATTGTCAAGATAGTCAGCTTTAGATTATAACTCTGCGACACATAGAGGCAATTTTTTGATGGGGCTGTGTTTGCAGAGGATCTCATTAGGGAATGGTCTAATAATGGACGGACAATCAAGTATCCAATTCAGTGCTAATTAATTTATTTGTGGTGCTTATTACCAAACCCTAGCATATTTTTAAATGTAATGTAATGTACTTCGAAGCTCAAATCTACAGAAACCTACATATGATGGGTGTTCAATAGACAATTAACATTTAAATTCAGTTCCTAGGCTGTTGACGAATACTTATATAATAGATTATTAGTAAATAAATATTACGGAATGCGCTTCAACTGATTTTTATTAAAAACGCAGAGAAGAGGTATAAAATAGCAGTGGAAACTCCTTGCATTTAAACAATACGATAGTGTCTTGTAAAAACTATTTCATACAAAACAACCTATGAGTATCTAACACGTCTTAAAAAATTAGCACCTTTCTCATGTTTTTTGCAAAATTTCTCTTTTAAGATGTCGCCAGAAGTAAAATTCGCAAAACGCTAAATCGTGATACCTTAATGGCAAATATTTCAAGTAATTTTGTCAATGGAAATGTTATTTAATGAGTCGAGAGCCCTGTTATTGGTTGCAAAATGTCAAAATGAAATCTATAATGGTTTGTATTTGTTCGTGACGGTTTTGTTGTTTCTATGGCTCATGAAATTAGTTTATTTTTTGCCTTTACAAGCAACCACTACGTCCGTGAAATTCCTAGATTCATCCAAATATACAGTTAAAGAATTTCATAAACGCCACCAAGCTAATTTCAAGAACGAATGCTATAGGTGACAACAGGGGCAGCTCCATGGGGTAGTTGGTATGCGTGTGACAACTATGCCCAAGGTTCTAGGTTCAAATTCCGACATGAACCGCTTGAAAAATGTTAGGCGAGCATTTCTCACAAAAATACTCCCTCGTCCGAATGAGAGGTAAAATGGAGATCTCGCATGTGAGAGTTGTCACTCACGTTAAAGATCAGAACAGCAAGAGTTCGGCAAAATTCAAAATTTTTCAGGTAAAAAAAAATCGGAACATAGTCAATGTCGTACATTCGGATGGAGCATTGTAGAATCAAATGTAGTGTAGGTGACAACAAAATTATCATCTAACCGCCATGGTGTGTGCTCCACAATCGGTTTCGAAACCAAAAATGAATTAAACATAAGTTGTGTTGTTGGCACTTGTAAAAAGCAAACAACCAATGACTAGTATACAAATGCCAACAAACATATCTATTATAGAAAACTTTTTCGGTTTCGGAATCTACTACTTTTATTGGCTGGGCGTGTTTTAGAACTTTTTTAACTTTGAATTTAAATTGGTGACTTTTGTAAGAAGATCTTACAGCTTTGTGGAAGATTTGTGCAAGGGAAATAAACCAACTTAACGGTCTTCAAAAGCTAGGTGTCTCCGTGGCGTAGTTGGTATACGTGTGACTACTATGCCCAAGGTTCTGGGTTCAAATCCCGAGCATTTTTCACAAAAATTCGCCCTAATTCGGAGGAGAGGTAAAGTGGAGGTCCAGGTGTGTAAGTGTTGTTACGCACGTTAAAGATCCCTACCTTTCTTGGAACAGCAAAGATTCGGCAAAATTCTAAATTTTCCAGGTTAAAGGAACTCGCTTCCTGGCCAATGTAGTACCTTCGGGTGGAGAATTGGAAAATCACATGTAGGGTCTTCAAAAGAGTCATTGGTGGTTTTCTCTTTACTAATGCAGCAACTAATCCAGTGCATTTAAAATTAATTATTTAGAGAAATTTAACTTGTATACCAAAATGCGTATAACCATATTGTTGTTCAAACAAGATCTCCTAATTTAATGTTACGATTTCTTCCAAAGCAGTTTCTACCTTTGTTACTTGAAAATCTAAATATCTTTCTATACTTAGATGTCTATAATTCGAAATGAACCGGTATCATTTTTAGAATATCTCATTTTTATATTTATTTTTTGCGAATACCGGGTTCTGGTTGAAATATTTAGAATTGGGTTTACCTGGAACTAATTCTGCTTTTCATAGCAGATTCAATGCTTTAGGTAAAATTACACGTTATCGCTGAAGCATATCGATAATACGAAGCGACGATCATTGTTTTCCATAATAAAATATACTCCTACTTTCTCTGGCAAGGGAACAACGATCTTGAAGACATTCTGCTTTATAGGAATGATATCGTATTGCTTTAATGGGGAGTTATCGCACGACCACCGCTAAATTTATCGTATGCTATTTTTACTCGCTGAGCAAAAAACGCATGCGCGCAGATATTACGTACGGTAAATAAATAGCCGCGGTCCGCTATTTTCGTAAAGAGTTGTTGCCCAGACGCCGACGACGCAGCAACGTATATCTACCACCGCCTCCGGGCGATGAAAGGTGAGCAGCGGAACGGTGACGACTTGAGGGAGTTCTCCAGCTATGTGGGGTGCCGAGGAATGGGTACACAAGTGAAGTCGTCACGGATGCACATCCGTCAGTCCTGTTTAGACGAGCTACCTGACGATGGAGCGGCCTGTGGCGAGTAGCCATCCTGTCGGTCGAAAACCACAGGCCAGTGGACCCAGGATCCGGATACCGTGTAGTTGGGAGACAACCAAGGGGAAGATCCGGGAAACTGCTCACTGCATCATAACAAGAAGATTCCAGGAGCAAGTCTTTTGGAATCCAGACCTACATATTTATTTATGAAGATCAACTATCAGCACAACTCATAGAGAAAAAAACATCTACAAGCCGAAAAACTCTCGATTTGAAAGACACTATAGCGACGCTGAGAGCGTGGCGTCCAGCCAATGCACGGATTTTTGTAAAACAGCGTGTACAACATATCGGACGCTATTTGTTTTATTTGACGTTAGTTCAACGTTAGTTTTGAAAACTTGAATGTATCCTTGTAATTTATATCGAGTTTTTAATTGTGAATTGTAATTAATAGATCAATCGGGAAATAAATATTAATAGCCACGCACTCAAGGTTAGGTTTTTCGTACGGTAATATAGTAGGATGCCGATAACTTTAGTTTGTGTTTTTACATAAAATACATTAATCTAAACCATCACGTGACATTTAGCTTTAACGGATCTTTAGCGTTGTACTTGCGATAACTTTTTAATTTCTTATATAGCTGCAACTAATACAAACTAATTTCAAGAAGATTAGTCTTGAGCTGCATGTTGAGTTTATGTTTATCACCGCCAAAGCATACGCTGCTTAGCGGTTAAGTGTTCCCATTTTCTGTCATTTTCCATAAACCAAGATCACTACAAATGGTTTCTACCAGAAAGCTTCTTTCTTCGTTAGTATAGAGTTATTCATTCTTTGTAGATCAACCTAAACACGGATCTAACTGTCGAATTATTACTAATATAAAAACAAATTGAAGAACAAAATTTTGTTTCTTAGACCGGCTGATCACAAACTGATTTGACAAATACGGTCGAATTTTAAAATCAAGGCACGTCATATTTTAAATTATCGATCCTTGAATCAGTATTCTGAAACAATTTAATTTTGCTATTAAGATCAATTGATTTACAAGATTTTTCTTTTTCTATAGATACGGTTACCATTCAGGTAAATAAACTAGGCATACTAGATTTAAACGGTTTCCAGATTACCGTAGAAGCTAATCAATGATACCGTATAATTTGAGTAAGGACCGCAACACTTGTGTCCACGTCCCCAATGCTCCACCCGAAAGCACTAAATTGGGTAATCAGTCATACTGAAGGATTTTTATGCTTGAATTTTAAATTGTGTTAGAAGACGAACCGTATACACCGAAGAATTTGTCAATAACATTCAACAACAGAGCTCTTAAAGCAGTTGCCTTTTGAGCTCTATAGAATAATCGTAAGGAAAGACGGGTTTCCATTCATGTAATGTGCAATTCTTATCATGCCTTCGTGCAAACAGGTATTCCTGGATGTTTTGCGTGCTGACACACACTAGTTTGCCAATAATTTAATAAAATATGGTTTGTTATATTTAACACATTTTGTCTGATCAGTATGGTTTCGTTATTGGGCACGCGATATTCAAAATTTTATTCTACAAGGCACTAATATATATACATATATATATATATATATATATATATATATATATATAGTGAATAAGATGAAATAATAACTTAGACTTTTATGTAAAGTTAATGATCATTTCAAATCGAGCTAGTAATTGAAAGATGGATAGTTTCAAGTCCTGTCCAAGACCTTATATTTTCCATCTTTCAATTACTAGCTCGATTTGAAATGATCACTATATACACACACACACACACACACACACATATATATATATATATATATATATATATATATATATATATAGTATAATATACATGTACATATTATCATGGGAAGTAGTCCAAATCAAACAACATTCTTTTCGCACCTTTTTCAAAGGCTAAAATGGAAACCAAAAATTCGAAATTAGCAATAAATACATAACCTGTCGCTAACTACTTACATTGATCAAATTATATTAAAGGAAATTGAAAACAAATTACTGCACGATTCACATAATAAATGTAGGTCAAAAATTAAAAATTAAAAATTGCCTGAAGGGCAACGTCATGCCACGATGGCGGTTAAAAAGTAAAGACAAAGTTGATAATGACAAATTCTATAGGAGTGACAGGACACGTTCCGAAAATGGCAATGATTACATAACCTGAAGGAAGATACCTAACGTTGTTTAAAAATGTCATTACTATATAAAGCAGAATAAACGTTATGCACCCTATCAATATCAATCTTATTATTGATAGGTCTTACGTTTTAAAAACGACAGTTTTTACATTTTAAAGTTTATAAATACATCGCGCAAGCGCGGAATAAGCGACGTCACGGGCGGTTGGTAACGCTAACCTTTTCACAGATTTGGCGCGCCCATCTGACAATGACGTCAACAATGCACAAATTAAATTACGCAATTATCGGAAAAAAATATAAATTTAAGACAATAGGTTATATCAGCGAACAAATTAAACAAAGGAGTACTTACATCAGAAATCCGGACGTCCTGCGGGATTGAGCTAAAGTTGGCCTCTATCAAAATCCATCAGGGCTCCATCCCAAAGTGATTAAAGATGGTGACTGCTCCGGTGCTGTTGGCGGAGCATGGACATCCGGCTCGTCTAGGGTCGTGGGCTGCTCCGGCGTGGAAGCGGTTAGGCCAACGGCTGCAAATTGTCACCTACCTATGTAGGGAATGGACAGGAAACCAGGTATAAGGCGACAAACAAAGATAATTAGGCAAGGGAATCTACATAGATAAAAACAAGGCACGATACAATACCTCAAACGTCCACTCCACTCGAAGGTTTGCCAAAAAACCACGTTACAGAGAGCACAGGAAAAACCCCACTTTTCCCTACTCCACTCGCGTCGCGCGATCTGGCGCAAACGCACTGTGACGTGACGGAAATACGCGCCTAGTCTTTTAAATTTATGGCGCGAAACTTCCGCACATCAAAATTAAACTAAAAATGTTTAAGGGTCAATGTGCACGTAACAATCGCGACCAAGCCACAAAAGAAAAAACTTAAAAAAAGAAAAAGTCTGTTAGCACAGTAACAGCTTAAAATCTAAATCCTAACTACCCTACATAAAACCTACAAAATGTTTATATAAGGCGCCACCTGGTTTTTTCGACCGATAACACGTCTACCGAATTACCAGGAAACGGAAAATGTAGCCCCATTGTTTTAGACTACACTACTGATCGACAGCACAAATTTGTCGGGGAGCATGAAACACTACTTAAACTAAAACGGATGCGACAAGTCGCCTAACCTATCTAAACTAAAGCTAACATTAAAGTTTTTACGTGCAAACACACATGAGCGCTGCATCAAAACTGTTCTTTATTGGCAAGAAGTTCCCAAATTTAAAGATGTTCCTAGAGTGAGTTACTCTACACTCTAGCAAATTTTGTTACTGGTACTTTGACTTACTAACGATACACATTAAAACTTGTCCATGACATAGTTGTGAATCAACAAATTTACCAAAAGTACCACCCTACTAAATCCTTATATGGCTAACCTAACAAATTACATTTCTATATCAGGCTAGCTTTTTCACCCAAATTTCAAGAAAAATAATTCCCACGTCTGGTCATAAATACCAAACGTTAGTAAGATAAAAAGATAAGCCAAGATCTCAAATTGTTGTTAAAGATAGTAGATAAGATAACGATATTAAGCTTAAATTGTTATCATCAAAGGTAATGGATAAGATAACGGTATTAAGCTTTAGTTATTATTTGAGATACTAGGTAAGATAACGCGATATTAAGCTAAAGTTATTATTAGAGATAGTAGGTAAGGTAACGCGACATTAAACAAAAGTTATTACTAAAGATAACAGGTATGATAACGCGAAATTAAACCAAAGTTATTACTAACGGTAGTCGGTAAGATAACGATACTAAACTAAGGTTATTATCATAGGTAATCGGTAAGATAACGATATTAAAACTAAGGGTATTATCTAAGATAATAAATAAGACAAAGATATTGACTTAATCATTACCAAAGACAATAGATAAAGGTAAAGATAGAGTGACTCCGTGGAGTCGTTAAATGGGTATTTCTCGTACCCTCTAAAAAAAGCGACCTGTGAAGCAGGTCCGTTTACAATAAACGGCACGAGGGACCGGCAAAGACATTTGGGTGCATCCCTGCACCCAGCGTTAATCGATATCGGCGATATGATCACCCGATGCCTACACGATATATAGCGACAACTATAAACACATCCACTCACACATTCACACACTCATACATACCTTCACTGCCAGTGCCCATGCGCTGACAGCGGCACTGCATGACCTCATGAAAGATTCCCAGAGACGGGGTCCAGGTGTCTGTGAAAACCTCCCGCGCAACCACACGGTGACTAACGGAAATGAAAGGGCAGTAGAAAAACAGAAACGGTAAAAAGAAGGAGGTGGTTATTTGGAATGCATAAGAGGCACTTCCAGGTAGAAGAAAGTAGAGGAAGGGCTCGCATTGAGCAAAAGAGACAGAAAAAGGTGGATAGCAAAGCGCTACTCAATCAGCCAATGTGGCCAGTAGCCTGGAGTGAGGGAACATCACTCTTATGTGGCAGACGGGTGTTCCGGGACAAGAACAGGTCCACCGAAAGAAGAATAAGGCATAAACGGAGACAGCGGGATTAGAAAAAGTAGAGTTTTTGGACAAGCGTCCGAGAGAAGGTAGAGCGTTGTCCCTATTAAAACACAGCGCAGTCTGAAGGACCACCTGCGATATTAATCCGACAAGATAAGGTATAACATAAATTTAAAAAACTAGACTCTTAAGAGAACTAGTATGATCATTTTCCTAACGAGTGCATCCACTACGATAAGAAAATCAGACAAAAGTTAACACAACAAGTTAAAAGTATCATTACAGATACAATCACACAAAAACAAACTGTTTTAAGGTACTTTTTTAAAACGGTAGCACCCTAAACACACAAAAATGCCCAATTATAAGCAGTTAAATACAGGTACACTGTTCCAATATGCTAAAACAACCGAGAATTTAATAGGATATCAATAAGAAGCAATGCGTCTCACCACGAAGTTCAACAAAAAACAATGAAAAAAAATGTTTATAAGTTATGGTGATTTCGTAGAAAAAGAAAGAAATAATAATAATAATAATAATAATGTGGGCGACTGTAATAATTCAGAGGAAAAACACATGGAATAGACAACCCTAGTTTTTTGCAACTGCGAACATGGACTATTTCTTTCAATGGCATAGGTCGCGGCTCCTATGTGAGCCCAAAGAAGAAAGCATCCACTCTAACATCAGCTCAAACCAATCATAAAAATTGAATGAGTTATTTCAACCAAAGTTACGACAATTACCACACAAAATTAGATGAGATAAGATGAGATTAGATGAGATAAGAAAAATACTTAAAACCAAATAATATGCTGTAGGAAAAGTTCGAGGGTTGATTAAATGAAACGACAGAGTTATATTGGGGGGTATAGAAAATGAAGTGATATATAAGTAACGGTATGGTCAAGGAAAAGTCAACCAAAAGAAAAAGATAGCTAATTTAAGGTAAGTAAAGTTAAACGTGTAAGAGATTGTATACTGTATGAGAGAGGGAATAAGTAATTAAAGTTAACTAATTGATGGCGAGAACAAAAAATAATAGGTAAGTTGTGAGGAGAATAGAACGTGAAAAACTTAACTAGCATTTGGGTCAGCAGAGAATGGCTTAAGGTCTTTAATATGCCACCTGCCTTGACGTTTTCCTTCAGCATCCTGAAGTTCGTACATAAGGGGACTAATGACACGAATGACCTTACAAAGGATGAATTTAGGGGCTAATTTTAAAGAAAATTTCTTAGATGCATCCGATAAGACATAATCCTTTTTCCAAACTTGTTCGCCCAAGGCGAAGGAAATATTTCGTTTACGTAAGTTATAGTGGTCCTTACTCTTTTCGCAAGCTTTTAACAAATTTTTCCTAACGTCGTTAAAGATAGAAGGTAATGATTGTTGGTCTTTGTCCCAACGTACTTTATCGTCAAATTCAATTACGTTAGTATCGTCAGGCACTAAACCATAGTAACTCCCATCGATTGGGGTATATCTTCCAAAAACAAGAAATGACGGAGTGAATTGGGTTGCTTCGTGTTTAGATGTACGCCAAGCTTGAGCAATTTTAAAAATATGTTCATCCCATGTAGTATGGTCTGAATCAATATACGAAGAACTAGCGGTAACTAAAGCTCTATTTACTCTTTCGGTAGGGTTTACTAGGAGATGGTATTTTGCGTTAAACCAAATTTTTTGTACTTTGTAACTTTTAACGAAATTCTGAAAATCTTTCGAGATAAATTGTGCCCCATTGTCGCAAAGAATAATCTGAGGGACACCAAAGATAAGAAATACATTTTGTTCTAGGAATTTAATTATAGCAGCGGATGTAGCTTTACGTAAGGGTTGCACCATAACAAATTTAGAAAACTAATCGGTGACAACTAAAAGATATTGGTTACCTCTTTTCGATCGGGGGAGAGGTCCTAATAAGTTAAGCGAAATTAATTGAAAGGGATAAGATACACGTTTAGAGTTACCCATTAAACCAGGCGAGCGTCTTGCGAACTCTTATGAGAACCACAAATTTTACAGCTCTTAATATAGCGACAAACAGATTGCTTAAGTGTGGGCCAGTAATATAATTCAGATATTTGAGTTTTTGTAACACCAAGGTGTGCAGCTATGGGGTCATCGTGACATAATTTGAGCACCTCACTGCGGTTAGCAGTAGGCACGACAAGTTTCCATTCAGGAATATTAGATATTTTATGTGGAGAAGAAGATACAAATTTATATAATCTATTATTAGTTACGCGAAAGGTAGGGAATTTATCGGGATTGTCAGAAACTTTTTTAATCATATTGAGATAGCAGGTATCAGGAATTAAATTTAGAAGGTTAAGAGAAACAACATCACGAGATAAGGCATCAGGTACGATATTTAAATTGCCAGGCCTATGCCTAACATCAAAAGTGAATTGAGAGATACGCAAGTTCCATCTTGCCAAACGACCTGCGCACTGTTTCAAGTTATTAAGCCAAGTGAGGGCTGCACAATCAGTGATTACGGTAAAATGTGTACCTTCAACATATCCTCTAAATTTCTCGATGCCAAAGATAACACCCAATAATTCTCGTTCGCTAGCAGAGTATTTTTGTTCGGCAGAAGTTAAGGCGCGACTTGCATAAGCGATTGGATGTTCTAAACCATTGTTTACCTGGAACAACATTGCACCTAAACCAGTAAGCGAGGCATCGGCTTGTATATAAAATTTTTCATCGAAATTGGGTGAAATTAAGATAGGTGCTGAAGTGATTAATGTTTTAATTTGTTCGAAAGCTTGTTGAGATTCTAAATTCCACTCGATAGTTTGGGATTTATTTTTATTTTTAATTAAAGCGGTAATGGGTGCAGATATAGTTGAAAGGTTAGGTAGAAAAATGCGATAGTAGCTAATCATTCCAATTAAACGTTTAATTTCGGTAACAGTTTTAGGTGTTTTGAATTTAGTAATAGCGTCCACTTTAGCAGGATCTGCTCGTAAGCCAGTTCCATCGATAATAAAACCAAGGAATGTAAGGGATGAACAACAAAATTGACACTTTTCCCAGTCTATCTTAAAACCTGCTGCGTTTAAGCGTTCTGCAACCTCATTTAATGTGGCGATGTGTTCATCAAAGGAACTTGAGATAACTAAAATATCATCCAAAAATACAACGGCACGTTCCTGGTGTAAGATAGGACCTAACGTTTGATTCATAGTACGTTGTAGGGTTTGTGGTGCGTTACAGAGACCAAATGGCAAAAAGTTATACTCGAAAAGACCTCGGCCTGGAACACAAAAAGCAGTTTTTTGACGAGAAGATAGGTCGAGAGGTATCTGATAAAAAACTTGTCTAAGATCGATAGATAAGGTAAATTTTGCGTTTCGAAGCCGGCTCAAAATAGAGTCAGTTCTAGGTAGAGGGTAAGCATCAGAAACAGTCACGAAATTTAACTTTCTGCCATCAAAACAAACACGCCATTCGTCATTCTTTTTACGAACTAATAATACGGGAGACGTCCAGGGTAAATTTGAGGGAGAGATGACACCAGATTCTAACATTTTATCTATTTCAGCATGCAAATGCTTTTGTAATGCAGGCGATAACGGATATTGACGTTGCTTAAAAGGAAGGGCATCACCTGTGGAGATAACATGTGTTGCAGTAGTAACGCAACCAAGTTCAGAGGTATTAAGTTTACGGAATTTGTCAATTGTAGCGTTAAGGGTTACATTTTGGGAATCAGTAAGAGAAATTTTGTTAGATATTCCTGTAGATGCACAGGAATTTGTTTTAAGAGAGGTTTGCCATGAAAAATCCTGGAAATCAAGCGACAGATTAAAAAGTTTACAGAAATCCACACCTAGTAGAAAGGGATATGCTAATGCAGGGACAATCAAAAATGAAACGTCGCGTTCAAGTGATTCTACTCGAATTTTTAATTTAAGGCAACCCGTTACATATATTTGATTATCGTCAGCTAAGTTTATGGAAGTTGTTTCGGGAATAATTTGAATTTTAATATTTTGTTAGGTAATTGATGTAAACCTTCGTTATTTATAAGCTAAAGTTGGCCTCTATCAAAGTCCATCAGTGCTCCATCTCGAAGTGATTAAAGATGGTGACTGCTCCGGTGCTGTTGGCCGAGCATGGACATCCGGCTCGTCTAGGGTCGTGGGCTGCTCCGGCGTGGAAGCGGTTAGGCCAACGGCTGCAAATTGTCACCTACCTATGTAGGGAATGGACAGGAAACCAGGTATAAGGCGACAAACAAAGATAATTAGGCAAGGGAATCTACATAGATAAAACAAGGCACGATACGATACCTCAAACGTCCACTCCACTCGAAGGTTTGGGCCAAAAAGCCACGTTACAGAGAGCACAGGAAAAACCCCACTTTTCCCTACTCCATTCGCGTCGCGCGATCTGGCGCAAACGCACTGCGACGTGACGGAAATACACGCCTAGTCTTTTAAATTTATGGCGCGAAACTTCCGCACGTCAAAATTAAACTAAAAATGTTTAAGTGCCAATTTGGCACGTAACATAGGATTAATTTCACTATTAATATAAAAAGACTCAATAAAAAGCCTAGTCTTGTAATTGGTTTCGTTCACCAAAATGGTGGTGTCGTCGAAAAGTGGTGTATGACTGGTTGCCGCAACATGAGCAGACAGTGCACATTTAGTGGAATTAATCCTACAATCACTTCTGTGCTGGGTTAAACGACTCCTTAGTCACTGGCTAGTCTGACCAATGTAACTATTGTTGCAACTGCACGTGATCTTGTAGTGATCAGTTTCTGAAGGGTTTACTTTTAAGAAGTTGCCATATATCAATCTATGGCAATCTATATGGCAACTTCTTAGAAGTAAACCCTTCAGAAACTGATATTACGTACAAGAAGCTTCCGTTTATACAGAAGTTATCTCCACTTTTAGTACGATTACTTAGACAACCTAAAATCGCCATTGTTTATGAATACAATTTTTCTATCCAGAAATTGTTTACCAAATTAAGGGATCGTACTCCGAAATTGTTAAACAGTAACGTTGTCTACAAGATCACGTGCAGTTGCAACAATGGTTTCATTGGTCAGACTAGCCAGTGGCTAAAGAGTCGTTTAACCCAGCACAGAAGTGATTGTAGGATTAATTCCACTAAATATTCATTGTCTGCTCATGTTGCGGCAACCAGTCATACACCACTTTTCGACGACACCACCATTTTGGAGAACGAAACCAATTACAAGACTAGGCTTTTCATCGAGTCTTTTTATATTAATAGTGAAATTAATCCTATCAATAATAAGATTGATATTGATAGGGTGCATAACGTTTATTCTACTTTATATAGTAATGACATTTTTAAACAACGTTAGGTATCTTCCTTCAGGTTATGTAATCATTGCCATTTTCGGAACGTGTCCTGTCACTCCTATAGAATTTGTTATTATCAACTTTGTCTTTACTTTTTAACCGCCATCGTTGCATGACGTTACCCTTCAGGCAATTTTTAATTTTTAATTTTTGACCCACATTTATTAGTTGATCGTGCAGTAATTTGTTTTCAATTTCCTTTAATATAATTTGATCAATGTAAGTAGTTAGCGACAGGTTATGTATTTCTTGCTAATTTCGAATTTTTTGTTTCCATTTTAGCCTTTTAGCCCATTTTAGAGTGTACCGAAACGTTAGGTGGAACACAAAAGCAGTTTTTGACGAGAAGATAGGTCGAGAGGTATCTGATATATATATATATATATATATATATATATAAATATATATATATAAAAATATATATATATATATATATATAAAATATATATATATAAAAATATATATATATATATATATATATATATATATATATTACTCATATTTAGACCAGGGTAGAAAATTAAATAATCACATCAAATAATTTTAATCACCGTGTATAATGAATATTATTAGATAATACGCGTTATTAAAACCGTGAAGCATAAAAATTTATTAGTTTCATTAAACATAAGAGATTTAAATCATGTACAAGACGCTTTATATCAAAAGAAGCAGTATTAAAAGCTCTGCGTGTGATGTAATTATTCCTAAACAAATGGAAATTACGTGCAAAATTTATCTTAATTAACTCTATTACAAGTAACCGGTATTGAACAAAACGTACAGATAATATCTATAGAAACTTGTAAAACCCAATAAAATGCAAATCCTAGAAGTGTTAGTTAGAAGTAGGATGTTTGAACACACCTGCGTATTTTAAAAGGCAATTTCAGTTTAATTTGTTTAGATAAACATGTCGATTCTAAGGATATTGAAATGGTCAGATGCTTTAGCACGAAATACAAAACAGGGTTTATTTAAAAGCTCATTCGGCGAAAATTTTGCAGATAATTAATGTTTACAAAGAATTTTGGAGAAACCGGGGCTTAATATTCACGAGAAGGTGCGATACGGGGTTATTTAACCCAGATAGTCCACATGGACTAAAATATAATCGATAATAAAGAATATCAATTTGCACCAATACGAACAGGTTAGAAAAGGAAAGAGAAAATGCGTCAAGCAAAGACACATATAGTAAAAGGCGTGATTTAAGCAACGTCACGAGGGTCACAATTGGTTGAAAGTAGGATGCAAATATCAGAGGTAGAAACAACAATTTCTGTACAAAATTAATTAGTTTTTCTCGGACATGTTTTCGTGCCGTGTGAGAATTTCTGAGATTTAAATGGGGCGAGTGAAAATCGTAAAACCGACGCGCGAGCGACGGACTGGGAACATAGAATGAGAAATTCTTAAGAATTGTCTGTTTTGAGGACAAGAGCGACGTGCCGGCTATTCGCTATATATACCGGTGGTAATATGAATTTCGGCCTCTTAGACTTTTGACTATTCGATGCGTTAAAAGCTCTTACATCCGCGACTTGATTCAAGATGTTAAACAGTGCATTTTAGTTTGATAAAATAATTTAAAATTTTGCTCGTATATTTTAGTGATTCAAAATAGTTTGTTATTTACGTGCTAACATGAATGTACTTCAGTGCACTTAGATACAAGGTAATAAAATTTAGTATCACTGTACCAATTAGCAAAATTTACAACGACAAATGTATACACAAAAGTAGGCAGTTTTGGCGTATATTGGTGAAAGAAGTATGCATTTCTTTGTTATTTTCGGGGTGTTAATAATTAAATGGTTCAAATACGTGTCTGGATCCACGAAACAAGGGTCAGATATACACAGATGAGTTCCGGAAAAGCCCAGAAACAACTTTAAATAAATGGTGATGAAGAAAATTTTAAAAGCGTTGAGAATTAGAAGCCGTAAATATAATCCTGTTGGAATGGTGTGATTAACTAAAGGGACGATGTACATTGAAGCTACGAGGACAGTAACCTTCAGGTAAATTATACTATTTTGTTTGACATTTTGTGTGTGTTGAATAACTTTATAATTGATTTACTTTAAATGGACATTAGTGAAATTGTACTAACCATAAAATTTTAATTTTAAGATGAAATTTGCTTGTTTAAGTAGAAAGGGTATTTAGTATTGATGTTCTGAATTATGATGAAACTTTGGGTATGTCTTTGAGCTCAATTAGACGAACCTGGTTAATTAACGTAAAGGGGTGGTAGATGCTCCTTTATACTCAGACTCCGGTCTGCTTATATTGTTATATTAATTAGTAGGCATCCAACAAGGACTTTAATTCTGGATGCACGTTAAAGTGATAATAAAATTAATCTTGAAATTCTTTTTAAAACTGAATTTTATGCTGAAATTTAATTTTTTTTTTTTTTTTTTTTTTTTTTAACTTTCTAGTTGCCGCTTGAAGCGAGCGGACGTGTTTTTGCCGAGCTCCCGCTTCAGCAATAACAGTAAGTTTTTATCTAGGGTTTATATTATTTATTGTTGTATTATTTTATTTGAAGCTTTGCTTTTTATTGTGTTTTATTTTTATAATTGTGTGCCATCAAATTTTAAATATAGGGCAGTAAAATAAAAATTTTAAAACAGAATTTAAACTAAATAAAAACTAAATAAATCCCGTCTTCTTTGTAATTTAAACCAAATCCGCGTTTTAAAATAAACTAAATAAATTTCGGGTTAATAAAACAAAGGTCTACTCAACTAATACTCAAAAACAATTTCGAAATAACTTAAAAGGCATTATTAATAATAAATTTAAAATAAAATCCGCCTAAATCAAGTAAAAACCGGGTAAAACAACCAAAAGTGTGTGAATTTTTATAGTGCGCGTATAATAAAATAATAACCAAAAACAAAAATCTAAGCCCTTTTAAATCAAATAAATAACTCAAAAACTGTAAATTTTAAAACAATTTTAATATAAATTTTCCGTAATTTAAGTTCACGCGTATTTAAAAGTTCCTTTAAAATCGATTTTGGTGTAATTAAGCGGTGTAACAGTTACGGGTTGTGCTAGTTACCAAGCGATTAAGTAAAAGGTCATTTCCGGTTACCACATTCCGATTGCGCTCGACCTTATTTTGTTAATTACACATTTAAAAATAAAGTGTTCTTATTTATAAATTAGATATTTTAATATTTTGAAGTAATTAGTTTATTTAAATTTGATTTGGCGGTTTAAAAATTTAAAATAAATAAATAGCGTTCTTTACGGTACATTTTAAATCGAGATATTTTTATTGCGTTAGAAATTTATTTGATTCTAGTTGTTATTTTGACGCTTAGTGCTTGTTGTATTTTTGTTAAAATTTGATATTTAATTGGGCGGTTGAAGTTTAATAAATACAAGGTTGTTTACGGTTCACCTTTAAACAAAACATTTTTATTGGACCAACGTTTTGCGTTCTTCTAGCGTCGTTCTTTAGCGTCGTAACGGTTAGGACGTTTTTGAGCTGCGTTTTAGGTGTCATTTTTATTGCTAGTTTTGTCAGCATGGTGGTCCACCGCGATGAGGAGCCGCTGCCCAGGAGGAAGAGGGGCGATCGGTCGGAGTCTGCTAGGTCGGCGGCGGAGGGCGCTGTTGGGGGGAAACAGCTTAAGGTAGTGCTAAAGGACTTCTTGTTAGAAACTCAGGAGGAGGTACAGGAGGTAGGGAAGGAGCCTGCGTCTGCGGCGGTCGTGTCTGGGGAGTCAGGGCCTCCCGTGGTGGTTGCGGCGCCAGAATTGCCCTCTACTTCGAGAGCCCAGCGCACGATGTCGACTAGCAGCAACGGTAGCGTTAATGCTAGCGACCTCGATGAGCTGGAACTCTTAAAGTTTAGGGTGAGGAAGGCGCACGCTGCCGTCTATGGGAAGGTGCCGACGACCTCCGCCACTATCGTCGTGGAGGATAGGAAGATGGTTCGGCACGCCGTGGATGATAT
This sequence comes from Platerodrilus igneus, assembly GCA_036346225.1. NCBI lineage: Eukaryota > Metazoa > Arthropoda > Insecta > Coleoptera > Lycidae > Platerodrilus > Platerodrilus igneus. The sequence goes on from JARFIW010001130.1 coordinate 938,479, forward strand.
CCGTGACGTGACGAACCAACTGATAGGTATGGTTAGGGCGCTGCGTCTTTGTTTAGATGGTTCAGGAGAGCAAGTGTTGTTGGGGAAGTCCGGCGGTGAATTCTGTCGTTTCAGGAGGCCAGAGTCAGGGTGCGTCGGTGCAGCGCAAGGTCTCCTACGCCGCTGCAGCTTCAGGATCTGCCCTACGTTTGCTGTAAGGGTCGACGCCAGGCCAGGCCAGAAGGACGACGTGATGACGACCCTGAAGCAGAAGGTCGATCCCGCTCGAGATGGGTTTGTTGTTGTCGGAGCTCGTAGGACGCGCCGGGGCGGTGTCGTTGTGGAGTGCGCAGGTCGCGACGACGCCAAGAAACTGCAGTTGAAGGTCGGCGGGAACTGCAAGGAACTCGTGGCGAAGACCATCGAGAAGAAACGTCCACGGGTCGTTCTTCCGGGGTCGAAGCGGGGATGAAGGCTGAAGAGCTCGTGCGGTTGATTGCGAGCCAGAATCCCCGTTTCGGCGATTTGAAGCTAGAAGACCACCTGAGAGAAGTTCAGGTTTGGCGGAAAGGGCCCTAGAGATCCCTTCGCCAACGTAGTCTTCGAAGTGACCCCACACTTCGAAGACGTATATTAGCTGATGCTATTAACCTCAGGTGGCGAAGAGTATGGGCCCGGGACCACTTCTCGATGACCCAGTGTTACCGGTGCTACGAGTACGGCCATCGATCGATGGAGTGCAGGGAGAAGGTACAGTGGTGCGGTAACTGTGCCGAGGTCGGGCATGAATTCAAGAATTGCCGGAAGGCAGTCCCCTGCTGTGTGGTTTGCGCTAGGGCAAACGACAGAACTGGCGGTGGCGCGAAGGTCGATACGCGCCACGACGCCAAGTCGAGTAGATGCCCCACGATGCAACGTCTGAAGCACGCAATCACACGAAACATCGATTATGGACTGTGAAGATAAAACAAAGTCCATAAGAAGCAAGAAGATTAAATTCGCGCAACTAAATCTCGGGAAAGGTAGAGGGCAACAAATAACTTCGTAAAGTTATTCATCGAAAATAATATCGACATCGGGTTTATACAGGAACCGCACCTGTATGGCCACAAAATAACAGGTTTTGGGAGGGGTTACCGTCTTAAACGCGAATAGTGAACGACCGCGTAGCGGGATAATAATAAATAATGGAACGTGCGCCGGAATTATATTAAATAATTTATCGAACGAGTTTGTAACGACGGCCGAAATCAAATCAGGGAAAATGCGTTCTATGTAATAAGCGTGTACCTCCCGCCGGTCGATTCCGGCGGGAAAATCCCAAACCGAAGACTTGATAAATGAAGTAGATAATATTATTCGTAAAATCGGCAGAAATAAAAATCTAGTCATTGGGGAGATTTTAATGCCAAGTCGCCACTATGGGGCAGCCCTATCGAAGACGATAGAGGCTCGCAGGTTGCTGATCTTTTACGGAATGGGATCTTAGTGTGATAAACACTAATGATTTACCTACGTTTGAGACGCATAGAGGCAGCAGTTTTATAGATATTACTGCAGTCTCGCACGAAATGTTAGAAACGATTTGTAATTGGAAATTAAGGTCGGACGAGGAAACGCTCTCTGATCATAAATTAATAACATGGGACGTTGAAACCAAAACAAGTGCAAACGAGCAGCTAACTGTATTTCCGCGGTTCTGTAATAAAAAGCAAATTGGGAGCGATTTAAACAAAAATTTGGCGAAAGTATCCCTGTGCTCGAAAATGAGCTATTTAACTGCCGAGAGGCAGACGAAGTAGAAACACTCGCGAAAAATTAAACGACGCGGTGGTAGACGCGTCGTCGTATTCCATGCCGAAAAGAAAACATTTAAAGACAGCGTACCCTGGTGGACCCGGGAACTAACCACCAAGCGGGCAGAAACGCGTAACCTAAGGCGCCGCTATCAACGCGCCTCGGGAGATATAAGAGAACAACGGAGAATAGAATATAATCAAAGTTACCGCGAATATAAAATATTAATAGAAGAAACGCGAACGAATAAATTTAAAGAATTCTGCACGCAAAACTCAGAGAAAGAACCCTGGGGAACCGCATACCGCGTAATTAGAGGAAAACAACAAAAATCGCGCTCAGTAATATAAAGAAAACAAATGGCGAATACACGGAAGGTTTTAAAACCACAGCGGAATATTTACTAGAGAAATTTTTCCCATCGGATAATCCCGAGGGGATGAAGAGTCGCACGATTCAATACGTCGGGAAGCTGCAAAGGCGCAAGGAACAGGTACCGATAAGGCAATCCTAGTTCACGAGGTCGTCAGGGCTCTTAGGAGGATGAACCCTAAGAAGGCACCGGGGCATGATGGAATCACTTCAGACGCAGCTCTGCAGGCGTGCCTGTTAGCCCCGTGTGTCTTTGTTGGGTTGTTTAATCTTTGTTTAGAAAGGGCGTTTTTCCGCGTTGCTGGAAAATCCAGAATGTGAAATTTATACCCAAACCTAAAAGGCGGATGCGTCAGATCCGGGCAGCTATCGTCCAATTAGCTTGCTACCGGTGCTGGGGAAAGTTTTAGATCGCGTTATGACTACGCGTGTTGAACACCTAGTGCGAGACAGCGGCGGTTTTAATAACCGACAGTTTGGTTTCGTGGAGGGCAAGTCGACTATCGACGCGTTAGAGTTCGTTGTCGGGGAAATTAAGCAGGCAAGAGATGCCAAAGAGTACTGTGTCGTTGTTGCTTTGGACATTTCAGGAGCATTTGATGCTGCCTGGTGGCCATTAATCGTTTGCGAGTTAGATCGTAGGGGTTGTCCGCGAAACTTGATGTCTTTGGTCAAGAGCTATTTCTCGGGCGATTAGCACAGGTTGAAATTCCGGGTGAAGTTCTGTCGCGTGAGGTGGAAAAGGGATGCCCGCAAGGGTCATGTTCTGGTCCCACATTTTGGAAGTTGTTGTATGAGAGCATCTTTAGGGTCAAGTTGCCCGCAGGATGCTCAATCGTTGGGTTTGCAGATGACACACTTTTAATTGTAAGATCGAGATTGTTAATGGATATGCGCACAAAACCGAACGAGGCGCTTAATAAATTACACGAATGGTCGCAGGCGGTAAAATTAAAATTTAACACGGCGAAGTCAGAGGCGCTTTATTTCGGCACGAAACCAGGACAGAGACCTCCTAGGTTAGAGCTAGGAGGAGAAAATCCCGTTTAAAGATTGTATTACCTACCTCGGCGTCAAGATCGACAATAAATTAAATTGGAAAGCGCACGTACAATACGTAAAAAGTAAGGGCGGCGAAATATCAAATAAAATGATGGCGGCGGCTAAAATAAAGTGGGGTTTCAGGGGCGAATCGCTGAGGACGGTTTATGCCGGAGCAATTGAGCCGGCAATACTGTACGCAGCTTCTGTATGGGCAGAAGGTTGTAAAGTCCGGGAGATGCGTCAATTGACGAGCGTACAACGCATAACCGCGGTAAAAGCGGCGAGGGCGTACAGGACCACCTCCACGGAGGCTGTCCTGGTGATCAGTAGGACTCTCCCTATCGAATATGTCGTTAGGGAGATTAGAGATAGACGATTAATAAATATAGGAAAAGGGCGCGAAATTATCGAAGATCTTAATCTTGGTAATAGGGAAATTGCAAGAAAGATTGTTGTATCTGAGTTAGGGCACCCGGCTGATATTAGAGGATCGAGTTTGTCGAAGGTGATGAGGACGCGATGGGTATCAGAATTTATACGGACGGTTCACGTATGGACGATGGGCAAGCAGGCGCGGCGTTTGTCGTGTATAAGCAGGAAAGGAGGTGTTTCGGTTTCAAACCAAACTCGCGAACTGGTGCACTATCTTCCAGTGCGAATTGGTAGCCATACGAGAGGCTATCGATTACGTAATAAACCATACGGGCAGAGACGAGTATTATATAATCAGTGATAGTAAATCGGCGCTAACGGCTTTAACAAACATGAACACCTCGACAGATCTCCAAGCGGACGTCTGGAGGATAGCGCGTACGGCGCTAGAGTTTCGACGTTTAAAGTTCTGTTGGGTCAGGTCGCACAATGGTAACGTAGGAAACGATAGGGCTGACGAATTAGCTAAAGAGGCCGCGACGGGCGACTTTCGAATATCACATTCGTCGATACCGAGGTCTTTAATCAAAAGAAAGCTGCGCGAAAATCAATTCGACAATGGGAAGAGAGGTGGAACAACGCTGCCACGGGCAGGTTGACCCACAAATTCATACCGAGCATAGAAGCCAGAGGTAAGATCGAGGTTAAGCTCGATCACAAAATGGTGCAGTTGATAACAGGGCACGGCGCCCTGAAGGCGTATTTACAAAGGTTCGGTCTAACCAATAGCGACCGCTGCGAATGCGGTGAGGGCGCGGAAAGCGCAGAGCACGTGCTCTTCGACTGCCCGCTTGAGGCGGGAAATCGAGGTTGGCTGATAGCAAACTAGCTATCCTAGGTCTGGCATGGCCAAAGAGCCTAGAGGAAGTCGGGGAAGTGGTTAACCAGAAGGCGTTCTGGACAGCCTTAAAAGAATTCGCGGGAAGGGTCGCGAGATTAGACAATCAATGACGACCGCGTGTAAAAATTCGGTGGGGTTGGTGGGAGGATTGAAAAATTTTAGATTGACTTGGCGTGAGTAAGGATACGAGCATAACCAAAACCTGATATTAAAAAAAAAAAAAAAAAAAAAAAAAAAGATAATTATACCAAAATGTCCAATATGCACGAGAAACCCCCACTCCATTAATACAATCACTGCCTATCTTCATAATTATGTGCGGAAAATCGGGAATAAATAATACCAAATAAACAATAACAAATAAATCATAAACCCTCATTAAATTAAATCAATAAAGTAAACAAGGATAATAAAACAGAGTGCAACCGCGCATCCCCCCAGGACTTGAAAGTGAAGTGATAGTGATAGTGATTGTGATCCCCTCAAAAACATTTAGTGCATACCCACCAGGACTTTAGCTGTGCACCCCGTCCCACCTTTAGAAGTAAGTTACAGACGACCAGATCTTCGGATGCTGGAGAATTTTATTATCGAGGTAAGACTTAAATTGTGGCGGCTGTACTCGCACAAGCATTGATTTACATTAATTAGTAGTTTTCGAAATAATATAACAAGCACGTTTGGTGTGTAAAGGCGCTAGCCGACATAATGCTTGTGCGAGTGCACCTGATAAATAGGGTGATGCTTTCGCTATTTTGTGCACTGCTATATGCTTAACGCTTATTAAACATTTATTTATATATTTACATAATTATATTTATTTATATTTTATATTTACACTTTATATTTATTTATATATAGCATGTATTATGTGGCTTATTTGTTTTGTTTGACGTTCTGTCGCCATTTTGGTTGCAGTATATATTTGGGAAGGACGAGCAGAATTGCGAAGATTGTAATCATAATGTAAATCAGTTAGGGAACGATAGGAAAGCTAAGGATGGATTTAAATTAGTTAGCTAGATTTGGATAGTTTTAAGACGACCCTTCAGGTCGCACTGGTAAGCAGAACCGGCGTCTGCTCTCCGGTATTACGGATCCCTCCCTCTCATTTTTGCTTGTTGATCGGGTACACTCGAAAGTCAGCGCTAGGGATACCATTATTTACAACCCTGTTTTTAGTTTTTGTTTTGTTTTTGTTCCAGTTTTTGTCAGATTTTTAGGTTTGTTAGATTGTTAGAGTTTGTTAGGTTTGTTAGATTTTTAGGTTTGTTAGATTTTTATTTAGTTTTTATTTAGGGTGAATCAACTATGAAGTAAGAATAAATTAGGAGCACGACTATTTTTCGCGTTTAAACCCAATGTAGTACCTCCGGGTGGAGCATTGGGGACGTGGCCGCAAGTATAGCGGCCCTAATTCAAATTATAATGAAATTTAATTTGAAAATTTAATGTATTCTGAATATTGATGTAAATAGAGTTAACGTTGATGTTTGTGGTAGGAATGTGTTGTTTAATTTTATGAATGAGGAAGTTTATAAAATTAGGTGAGCAGCCGAGGCGAAAACAGGATCACAGCAGTTTATGACGCCCAATCGGTGGGACTAGAATCTTTTTGTTGAAAGGACCCAGTTCCCGCATTCAAAGGAGTATATCACAGCAATATATATATATATATATATATATATATATATATATATATATATATGGGACTAGAATTTTTTTGTTGAAAGGACCCAGTTCCCGCATTCAAAGGAGCATATCAACAAAAAAAATTCTAGTCCCACCGATAGGGCGCCATAAACTGCTGTGATCCTGGTTTCGCTTCAGCTGCTCACCTAATTTTATAAACCTCCTCATTCATAAAATTAAACAACACATTCCTACCACAAACATCAACGTTAACTCTATTTACATCAATATTCACAATACATTAAATTTTCAAATTAAATTTCAGCATAAAATTCAGTTTTGAAAAGAATTTCAAGATTAATTTTATTATCACTTTAACGTGCATCCAGAATTAAAGTCCTTGTTGGATGCCTACTAATTAATATAACAATATAAGCAGACCGGAGTCTGAGTATAAAGGGAGCATCTACCACCCCTTTACGTTAATTAACCAGGTTCGTCTAATTGAGCTCAAAGACGTACCCATATTTTTATCATAATCCAGAACATCAATACTAAATACCACTTTCTACTTAAACAAGCAAATTTCACCTTAAAATTAAGATTTTATTGTTAGTACAATTTCACTAATGTCCATTTAAAGTAAATCAATTATAAAGTTATTCAACACACACCAAAATGTCAAACAAAATAGTATAATTTACCTGAAGGTTACTGTCCTCGTAGCTTCAATGTACATCGTCCCTTTAGTTAATCACACCATTCCAACAGGATTATATTTACGGCTTCTAATTCTCAACGCTTTTAAAATTTTCTCCATCACCATTTATTTAAAGTTGTTTCTGGGCTTTTCCGGAACTCATCTGTGTATATCTGACCCTTGTTTTGTGGATCCAGACACGTATTTGAACCATTTAATTATCAACACCCCCGAAAAATAACAAAGAAATTCATGCGTCTTTCACCAATATACGCCAAAACTGCCTACTTTTGTGTATACATTTGTCGTTGTAAATTTTGCTAATTGGTACAGTGATACTAAATTTTATTACCTTGTATCTAAGTGCACTGAAGTACATTCATGTTAGCACGTAAATAACAAATTATTTTAATCACTAAAATATACGAGCAAAATTTTAAATTAATTTATCAAACTAAAATGCACTGTTTAACATCTTGAATCAAGTCGCGGATGTAAGAGCTTTTAACGCATCGAATAGTCAAAAGTCAAAAGGCCGAAATTCATATTACCACCGGTATATATAGCAAATAGCCGGCACGTCGCTTTTGTCCTCAAAACAGACAATTCTTAAGAATTTCTCATTCTATGTTCCCAGTCCGTCGCTCGCGCGTCGGTTTTTACGAATTTTTCACTCGCCCCATTTAAATCTCAGAAATTCTCACACGGCACGAAAACATGTCCGAGAAAAACTAATTAATTTTGTACAGAAATTGTTGTTTCTACCTCTGATATTTGCATCCTATTTTCAACCAATTGTGACCCTCGTGACGTTGCTTAAATCACGCCTTTTACTATATGTGTCTTTGCTTGACGCATTTTCTTTCCTTTTCTAACCTGTTCGTATTGGTGCAAATTGATATTCTTTATTATCGATTATATTTTAGTCCATGTGGACTATCTGGGTTTAATAACCCCGTATCGCACCTTCTCGTGAATATTAAGCCCCGGTTTCTCCAAGATTCTTTGTAAACATTAATTATCTGCAAAATTTTCGCCGAACGAGCTTTTTAAATAAACCCTGTTTTGTATTTCGTGCTAAAGCATCTGACCGTTTCCAATATCCTTAGAATCGACATGTTTATCTAAACAAATTAATCTGAAATTGCCTTTTAAAATACGCAGGTGTGTTCAAACATCCTACTTCTAACTAACACTTCTAGGATTTGCATTTTATTGGGTTTTACAAGTTTCTATAGATATTATCTGTTACTAACGATTCAATTAACTTCAATTAAAAATAATAGCCTTTAATTTTAGTGAATCCTAACTAAATATTAGTTATTATCTGTACGTTTTGTTCAATACCGGTTACTTGAAATAGAGTTACTTAAGATAAATTTTGCACGTAATTTCCATTTGTTTAGGAATAATTACATTACACGCAGAGCTTTTTTAATACTGTTTCTTTTGATATAAAGCGTCTTGTACATGATTTTAAATTTCTTATTTTACTGAAACGACCGAATTTATTTATGCTTCATGGTTTTAATAAAGCGTATTATTTAATAGAATTGCTTATACACGGTGATTAAAATTATTTGATGTGATTATTTAATTTTCTACCCTGGTCTAAATATGAGTAATATATATATAAATATATATATATAAAAAATATATATATATAATATATATATATATATATATATATATATATATATATATATATATATATATATATTTGTTATACCACACTTACAACCAAATATAATTGACATTTGATTGTTAGTTTCTCCTAGACAACTCACTGGCAATATTCGTACAAGACAGCGACTAATAATTTGGGAAGGGTTCAGGAAGTGAGGCAATACCTAGTGAACTAATCTGTTTTGAGAAAAACATCTAAAGATTTTATAACCCCTCTATTAACTTAATTGAATTCATATAGTTTAAAAATGGTATTAGAACAAATCACTGCATCAATTTTATTACTACAGTAATAAAAATTACACGTATCAAAATAAATCACAATCAAAATAGAATTAAATATCTCTCTTCACCAACTACATAAAATTCCTAGACTAATTCAATCGTCTTGTAACTCCGAACACACCATACCCAGAATCAAAGTTATAGATACCTATAAATTCTATATACGTATTCATTTAGTTAGAAAGTAAACTTATCGAGCTCTCGTGTAGTCAATAAATTAAACTAAACCCCATAAACGCAGTAATACAAAAGAGATCATCTTCTCGGTATTCGCTTAAAGACGCGTACTCGTATGCGTACCACAGCTCAATTTTTATGGAGCAATACAATATCTAAATAAGACGTTGGCCCGTTGACTTTCTGGTTACTACCTGTGAATCGAATTTAGCAGTAAAGTAATGCTGGTTCTATTTATTAGGAACTCTTATATAAGAGTGGGAGAACAGCGAATAGAGAAGAATGTGCACAGCTGTACGACTTAGCTGCATTCGGAGAGTGGGGTAGATAGTAAACCACTTGTGGAAGCACAATCCCAAGCAGATTGAGAAAGGACACCGGGATATGGACGTTGCCGTCCCAAAGTAAGGTGATGATACCGGATCTGGGATTCACTACCGGAATAAAGAAGGGAAGAACGTAATACCAACAAAGAAAAAAGTGTCGGTACTACTTGCCTTGTAGGCGCTTACATTTATAAAAAGAAGCAAAAGAATACCGATGGAGATAAGCTATCTAGTAAGTAAGACCCACCTCAAATACATACATAAACTATATTGTTAAGGTTGACAAAAAAAAACAAATCAAATTTGTTAGCTAATGGTATTTATTTATTGTGGTAGGCATTTAGTGAGAAGGTTAAATGAATATAATGGTCCAACACTTGTTCTTAGATCGAACGCGCTTGTACTGCCGGCGTCAAGCGTAACACAAGATAGGGCCAAATCGAGAAAAGTTCTTCCTTACATGCGATTTTGCAATGCTCCACCCGATGGTACTACATTGGCCAGGAAGCGAGTTTTTTTTACCCTTGCTGTGTCAGGCAAGGCAGGGATCTGTATCGTGCGTGACAACACTCACACACGGGACCTCCATTTTACCTCTCATCCAAACGAGGGTGTACTTTTGTGAAAAATGCTCGCCTAATATTTTTCAAGCGGAGCGTGTCGGGATTCGAACACGAGACCATGAACGCATTAGTCACACACATACCAACTACGCCACGGAGCCGCCGAAAAGTTCTTCCACGTACATCATAAAATACTGACCCTATTCAGATATGGGCCCGCGTTAATATAAACAGAAATTGTATTGACCGTTCGATAACGGAGCGAGTGACTAAAAATTAGATGTAGTTTCATCAATAGACATGCCCTAAATGCAACATAGTAAGTGGAGTTGTAAAACGTAGAACTGAGCTTACTTAAATAACGTGCAATAATGTAAGAAGAGGTATACCTCATTCACGTCATTCAATATTACATTAGCATGTGCTACCATTATCTGCTGGTACAGTCGGTAATAAAATGTATCGACTGTGTAGGTTAGTTGGTTAGTAAAAAGAAATATCACAGGTAGAAGTCATATTATAGTTTAGAAATACGCTTTTGTTAATAAGAGTTCGGATTTTCTTCAAAACTAATGAAGGTCTGCAGGGATTAATCATCACCACATTTCAAGGATACCGGGTAGCTCTAGCAAATTCAAATATCATTCCTATTATGCAGGGTGTCATCAAGACCATTCATCTGTTGCTAGAGAACGTATAGAGCATTTTATTTTGAAATACAATTGCAGTCATTCTCTCACATAGTAATTAATTTAAAGCATTTATTGATTTACAGTTAACAATAGGTATATAATGTGGATCGAATGTTCTATACAGTTTTTATAATTTATGTTTCGCGCTCTAAATTTACACTTGGCAATTTGTTATTTAGTTGTTAGAATTTACGAGGTTAATGGTTTCCCGGCCCCCTCGAATATATGTGATAAGCTACAAATTCAGGTTTGGAGAGCTCATAATGCCGAACGAGTAAGGTGGTCTACGTAACAACCTGCGATCTTAGGTAAGAGAGCATGTCTTACTACTCTTTCCATTTTTGTAACAATAATTAGTATTATCAAATTTATATACACTAAGATTAAGCAATTCTTTACAGCGTAACCTTGAAGTAATTAGTTTCTACGCGTAATCTTAGAGTATTAAAAATTTGTAGCGTAACTATGGAATATAAAAATTAGTAGCTTAAATTTAAAAAAACTTTAAAATGCGGTACGCATTTACTTCGTATTGAAACTGATAGTTTAATTCTTATAATTTGAAAAGTATTGAATCGTCATGCAGTTTAAACGTAAATGGAGATTTGTTTTCTCTTTCTGGGTGTATGCCGTTTGTTAGTTGAACTTTGATAACAAACCGACAGACATTTGTTGCACTTGGTGGGTAGTCATATAAATGTTTTCAGCTTCCGTTGAATATTAAGAATTATCGACCTTCACAAGTTTATTGGTTAGTAAAGAAATTCTTGTTTACGAAATTTTCAAGCGCAGAATTCGCTATTATTCGTGATTCTTATATAACAGGTTTTGGGTATTTCTATTGATTTTTACCGTCTACACAAAACTGATGCGCTACTTGTAGCACGTAGTACTTCAAGTTAATGCATTGGTTCTATTGGATATTCTCAGTTCAAGCTCACGTAAATTATTGTTTGTACAGTAAATTTGACGAACTTTGCTTTTGTCACCATGTCGTGTTTATTTGTAGTCTATCAGGTGTTGAATTTTACCTTTCTGGTCACGTTTCTTTAATATAATTTATGTTTTAAATTATATGCGTTTTCTATTACGCAGTTTTGAAGCTGACTGTTCAATTGAGATTTTTAGCGTAATAATGATGCGTATTGTGTTTCAACTTCCGTTCACGTTGTCTTATGACTTGCCAAATCGTTTATCCAATCAAATCTTTTTAAAACATTTTTTATTTCTTAAGTTAATTATGACTATAGTTTATATACAGGGCGTGTCATTTACTTTCCTGCCTAATCATTGTATTTCTTACTTTCTTTGAAGAAATGTCTAGTTTTCTGCACCCTCATGTTGTTTTAATAAAGTGCACTGTACTAGTCATCCTATCTACCCCTAAATGACCTTAATAACACACACAATATATATATATATATATATATATATATATATATATACTAATTGTTTTAGGGTCGTTCTTCGGGATACCTGATTTAATAATTCCATCAAGTATACCATTCAAGGTGCCGGCGTAATTATCTAAATTCATATATCTAATTTTACCTAATACCTATATTTTCTTGGATCAAATACCTGCAAAGAAGTTTTATATCTGTAATTTGGAATGCAACCATGATGTACGTTTCTTTACTTTTAAACCAATGCTAATATTAGTCATAAGTTTGTTTCCTGAAGGAGCAGCGAATTCTACCAGCTGACATTTTTTTGGTTAGAAAATCCTGTGATTTAACTTCAAGAACTCCGTTGTTTGTTACTTGATAAGAATAAGAAGTAAGAAAATATAACATTTGTGACTAAGTAGTTATCTTACACACAGGTACGTTCTACTTCTGTTCTAATTTGACACACTTGTCAAAGAAGTAAAATATTCTCCTTAAAATATGGTTTGCTTTATTAGACTGCTGATAAAAAAAACAAAAAATAATTAAAAATACAAAATTATAATAACGCCATTATCTAAGCTACATTTATTGAATCTCTTAAATGTTAATAAAATTTAAGACACAAGGTAAAGCTTTATAAGGCAAAAGTTTAATGAAATTTTTTGTCGTATACTACCTTATCTATTGAATGTTTTATTTAAACAATTAATTGATGCAAACAAATATTTTGTTAATTGTTGTTTCATGTACCTTTAGAGTGTTATAGCATTTTATTACAAAACTAAAAATTGTTGTAGTGATAGCTTTTACTTAAATTTTTTTTTTAAATATTCTCAATAATTATCTAATGTTAAAAATTTTCATTGTATAGCAGGTTATGGATTTGTTTTACGTAACAAAATGAAATCCAAAATTTATTTACAATTTTGTAAGTTTTTTTATAGTAGCAATTGTATTGCATTTGAAGTAAAATCTCCGATAATCATTATACGTTGGTACCTTGTTTCATTCAAGTGTTTTATTTCATTTACAGTGTATCTTTATCTTTTTTTTCAGCCGTGTTTTCAAATAGTCTATTTAACAACCCTAATGATTTTAAGTCTCATGTTCTCCGCAACCCATGAGGGTCGATGTTAGCAGAGCCAGAGTGTGTTCCACATTCTGCGTGTTCGTATTTTTTGCCCACCAGAAAAAAACCTAACACCCTTCTTATTCTTCCTCAACTTCCCTATTTTCAACGCCAAAATGCTGAAGTAAACTTCAGAGCTAGTTCGTAAGCACTTTCCTATCAGCCTTCCACAGGCTACAAACAGTACCTAGAATTTTTGTTCGATTAACGCTTTCTAACAACTGTAGCGAAAAGCTACCTGCAGAATTCAACATCAAATTTGTGTGGTAACCTTTAATTATACTTCATAGTAGTAGTTCCATTAGAATGCGAAACGCTTCTCATAAATTTAACTGAAGGCTATTCGAAGCAGATTCTATTATAATTCCAGGAATGAAAAAAATGCTGTACAGTATATTTAATATCTCGTTAATATATTCTGAATATTAGAAGTACACTCCAATTCAAACAAAATCGTTCATTTCTATAATTAGACAATATCTTATAAAGCAATTCGTTTTTAATATTAATAAAAATGCAAACTTATTATTATTATTATTATTATAGTGCCTTTATTTGCATCGTAATTTACAACACAATGTTAAGAAGTACATGAGGCGAAGTCTAGCTAACGCTACTCAAACTTAACCTCAACTAATTACAATTTTTACAAATTTTAAAATAATTATTTGCAATAAAGAAATTGTGGATAAGTAAACACAACAAGTGACTTGTAGTTAGTCTACAACAATTACATTATGACTGTTCAAGAAATAGTTAACTGTATGGTAAAGCTAGTGACCAAGTTGTGTACGTTTAATTTGTTCTTGCACTAGTTTGGCTTTATAGTGTTTTTTAAAATATTTTAGCGTATGTGCTTTTAGATCCGCCGGTATATCATTATATATATTCACAGCATTATACGAAAAACTTCTTTCAAACACAGCACGACGAAATTTAGGCACCGTTAACGTATGGACATGTCGAATACTTCGTTCATGCATGTCACCTCTGAGTACTAACTTTTCTTTAAGATAAGCTGGCGAAGAAGTAGCCAAAGTTCGAAAGACTAAAGCACTTATGTAATATTTAAACAAGTTATCTATTTTCAACCAACCAAGCTCATTTATCTTTGCAGACACTCTGTCAAATTTGCGAAGTCCGTAGATAAATCTACAACAATAGTTCTGCACTCTTTGTAGACGATTTTTGTGACCTGGAGCAAACATGGATAATATATAATAAGGCCATAGTTTAAAATAGGTAAAACTAATGTTTCACAAAGTATCCTTTTTAGTGCAAAGTTGAAAATATGCCTATTTTTGTACAGTTGTCTAAGAACAAGGTAGGATTTTTTAAACAGTAGCGAGACATGCTCCTCAAAACGGAGTTTGCAATCAAAAATTATGCCTAGACTTTTTGAGCACTTCAAATTCTTTAATGGCTGCTTTTGAATTATAATTTCCATGTTGATTGGTGATTCCTTTCTAAAGTTTGGAGAAAAATCGATGACGTTGCACTTTCCAATATTTAATTTTAAGTTGTGATCAGAGGAATATGTGACAAGACCCTGAAGGTCATTTTTGATACGATTCGAAGCATTATGAACAAATTCTGGATCATATGAAAAACATAGTTGAGTATCATCAGCAAAGCATTGGATATTTACATGTTTTATAGCCTTGTGAATATCCGACGCGTAAATTAAGTATAGCATGGGGCGTAAGACTGAGCCCTGAGGTACACCAGATGTAATTTCTGAAAAACAGGACAAGCAGTTCTCGATTACCACTTTTTGAAATCGGTTTTTTAGATAACTGTTAAAGAAACTACAGGTGGTGTTATCAAGACCATAATATTTTAAGATGGCGCATAATAAGTCGTGATCAAGAGTGTCAAAAGCCTTTGAGAAGTCTAGTTGAACCATTGAAGTAGATAGTCCCATATCAAGCGCACGAATTATGTTGTCGGTTATAGCGAGTAAAGCTGTGGTGGTACTGAAGCCACTTCTAAAGCCGGATTGATAATCAGGAACAATTTTGTTCAATATTACGTATTGGTATAGCTGTCTTAATACGACCTTTTCTAAAACTTTTGACATTGCGGGAAGAATACTTATTGGTCGTAAGTCGGTAAACGACTTAGGGTTACTTACTTTAGGGAGCGGCTTAACAACTGAGTATTTCCAGGATTCTGGAAAATATCCAATTTCCAAACAACAATTGACTATATGTGTCAGATGTGGTGCAATGACTGGTAGGCAGTATTGTAACATCTTTGCAGAAACATTATCTTGACCAATAGCATTTGATTTAAGGTTGACAACAATCTCTTTAATTTCCTCAATAGACGAAAATTGAAATGAGAACTGAGAATTTGGATTAAACTTATTTACTCTGTAGTAATTTGTAATTTTTGCACATTTTTTTATTGGAGTAAAGACCGACAAAAAGTAATCGTTCACTTCGTCAGGATTTTTTAGTTCTTGAGGTATTTCGATTATTAGTTTTCCTTTAACATTTAATAGATTCATTGCTTGCCAGAGATTTTTACTGTTACAGTGTTTTGCCCGATGGGCTAAGTAAGCAAATTTCTCTCTTCTTATGGCACCAGTTACTACGTTGCGTAAACTTTTGTAGTAGTTGTAATCAGTGATGCACCTGGTGCGTTTATATTTAGAAAGTGCTATGTCGCGAGTCTTCATCATACAACGAATATTGTTAGTTAACCACGGAGAAAATGGTTTCGTAACCTTTGATGTAGTCAGCGGGGCATGAAGGTCAAAGAGATGAGATAAGTTTTCGGTAAGGTATTGTATTTTCTGTTCAATGGAGTTTATATAGAAAATGTTATCCCACTTATGATGAAGACAATTAATTATTTTAAAACTTTATGGTAAAAAATGTTCAGCACACACAATGTCCTACTCAAATTATGTGTTTCTGTTTATTATAATTGGGCTATTCTTTATTTTTCGTTACTAAAGATTGATATCATGATACATTGAAATAATCTGGTTTGTGGTTGGTAGCTTACTATAAAATATAAAAGATTATTGTACCCAAAGCTACATTTAAATAAATAATCAACCCTTCGGTGCAATTTGCTGGGGCACTGTAGCTAAGAATTTCAACATGAAACGAAATTAAACTTTTTGGTTTTTAGAAGGTCTGTTTGTGAATTAGTAAAAAAAATTTTATTTAAAAATTAAAAATGTTTATAAGTCAAGCACTTGATGATCACTCTATCAAACAAGCAGTCATCATATAAAGAACCGCCAACCACCTTCAATTTCTATTCACAAAATACACACGATTTTACTTCTAATACGAAAACAAAGGATTTCTAGACTTACTAAATGTCAATATTTATATTTTGTGAACTAAGCGCTGAGAACCGCATCTAAATTAGCAAACTCAAATATCGTACTTTAAATTTGATATTATTATCAGTAGTCTCACTTTTTATCAGTTTATTTTATGTTTCGTGTAAGAAACCCTGGAAACCAATTCTTTTGAAAATTGCAAACCGGTAGTGCTAACTTGTAACGAACAGCTAATCACTTAGTAAATGATAAATTTCTTGAAACAGAATTTCTAAAATCAACGAGCGTTAAATCGTATCTGAAAACTGTGCGTTACACTAACGATATTGAAAACTAAAATCTTGAACGTAACTGAAATTATTGATTAATTTTGTTAATAGTTGCCTATAAGATAACCTCGTGTTTAGTTAAAGATACTGGTTTTGGCAAAAATTGTCTATGCACGGTGATGTAAGTGGTTTAATAGTAAATGATTACAAATGACTGCATGGAATGTTTGGCATGAGGACTGATACACATGCTAATGGCACTAGTAATTAAAAGTTAAAACCTAATTAAGTTGCTTTGAAGCTTCGAGCACCATTCCAGGAGTTAGTTGATTCACACACATTGCGTAATGTATAACATTTTAGATAGCAATTTAACTCAAAGGTAGATTTCCATAACAATTAAAACAATTCAAACTGTATGTAGTAAACTAGAAATTTAACTAAAATAATACTGATGCTTAACAGTTGTACAATCTTGTAATATGAAATGGAATATCTACTAAAATTTCATGATACGAAGTAATCTATACACGCCGATAGCCGTTGCAATTAATACCAGGGATAATGAATGCTTTTGCATTTGACTTATCTTTTAAAACTGTCAAAGTATCCGTGACTAGTAATCACAAATATAACTTAGGTGCTTTCAAAATGCGCTTTCGCTTTGAAATGGGACATCGCTACGCATTTGCAATTTTGTTTTAAAAATTAGATGTATATAAATGTTTAAAAGAACCTTTAGCTAAGTTAATTGCACGTACCCTAACTTAAGGACTGAAGATTTTGTCGACTTTTTAGAACTACCACAAAACTTTTGTTCCAACGTCAATGACGTAACTATGATTTTTGCCCTCCTTCCATTTTTAATGTGGACCTTCTTTAAGATTTATTATTGGCTTATATTTTATTTATAGTACCAATGGAAAAGAAAACGGCATATAATTAAATACATTGTATATTAATCAAGTGCTTTATTTTACAACCAAATAACAAATTCAAAACTTATAAATTGTCATCAATACTACATATTATATCGCTGCATAAAATTATTTACACCTCAAAATTTGATACAGTAAAAAACATGAAACAGCAGACACTCAAAATCAAATTTAAAAATTCTTTTTTCTTGCCTCATGCTGCAAATTTATTTAGTGTATCAATTATATTAATATTTTTAACAGCCTCATGTTCTATTGCCAAAAGAGATAAATCCTCTAATCTGAATTGTGAAGTGCGGTTCCTAAGCTAATATTTAATAATTATTAATTTTGAAGAAAGTTTCTCCGCACTTGCAATGCTAACGTGTAAAATTAGGTACAAGATTAAGGCTATGATTGCGTTTGGAAAACCGCTAGAACATGTTGACCTAGAAAGTACTAAATATTCTAAAAGGTCTAAAATACCCTTAACATTTTTGAAATCATCACAAATGAGTCTATTATTTCTGAGTATAGCAAGCTCTAAACATATAACATCATTTAAACCGTTGTTATAAAGTTTTTGCAAATGTTTCGCCTTAGCTAAAATATCGTCCACAGTTAATTTTAAAAAACATTAGGTTCCAGAAAATTAAATTTTTCTTTAACATAGAATACAGATTTAAAACAAGTTGATAGCTGTGATATTATAATATCTATTACTTGAAACTTGATAAAATGCATTGATTTTAAATTTGGTTTTCCATTATTAAATTAATTCATTAATTCATTAATTCATCATAATGTTATTTTATTTTTGCTTGCCCTTTTTTTTACAAATTCCGGTTTAATCTTCAATTGCTCTACAACGTATTCTGCTTACTCTTTAATGTTGGAATAGTTTGTCTTGTTTCCTTGAAAAATGTTAAAGTTTTTTGAATTAAAAGAGCTATCTGATTACTATTTGCCTATTCACTCTGTGCAGTTTGTGAAAGACTGTTAAGCTCTTCTAGAATTTTACTTAAGAAACACTTAGAAAGATAAAATCAACATTTTCCATGCTAGTTAATATTTGTTGGCGTAATTTTATTCGCCTTTCTTTATTATGTCAGAATAATTTTATTGAGACATTACTGTATCTTTATACCGAAATCTTATGGCAGTTAAAAATTTTAATCTGTCGGCCCAACGTGTAGGATTTAACCGTCTTAATTGTATCACACTTTCTTTAAAAACAAAACGCCAATCCCATCTTATTGTACTATTAGCAAAAAATGTATGTGTTATCCAAAAGTTGAAAAAAAATGCAGTTTCTGTTATACCTTTAACGGCATCATTTATAAACAGATTTAAGTTATGAGCGCTACAGTGTGTTTTGTGTTCTTACCAAAATTCGAGCCCCATTGTTGAGTCGTCATAAGATTGCTGTGGTAGGGGATTAAACTTTTAAGTTTTAGAACACTCGAACCTTTTCCTAACAACCATTCAAGTCCCACGTTGGGCGCCATAAAATTGCTGTGTTCTTACTTAAAATCAAGTCCACGTTGGGCGCCATAAGATTGCTTTGGTAGGGAATTACACTTTTAACATCGAGCCAGTGTCATCAAATTAATTTTCAAAAATGCACAACCTTAAAAAAAAATCTTACCCTTTGATTTCTGCTTCAAAAATCTTCAGTAGCTTCCCTGGTTAGCTCAGCTGTGCCTCTTCTCGGATACCTAAATATACAACCATTCTTCCTTCACATTCGCACACCATTCAATAAAATCACCAAATAATACATCATACAATCTTTTATTTACCGCTATTTATAGACAAATTATTCACATCTATAAAAACAGTTTGGTACAATCATTACACACTCAAATGTGATATGTTTTTAAAGTCCTTGATTTTCTACGTATTTGCAAACAAATTTAATAAGATATGAGTAGATGGGCCCCACATATTACCCTAAAATGATTGTACACTAGAGTAATTGAGCTCATAATAACCCAGTTTATTATGTATATGCCTTTTACCTTTCATAAATTAATACAAAGGTTATAGACCCGTTTACCCCTTACAATCTAATTTATATTCAGAATAAAATTTAGTAAGTTTTAAATACACCACTTTTCAATATTTAAATAACCACAATCAATTGTCCAGTACATGTATTTTTTCCAATGAGTTTATATAACCATAAATAAACCTCAAAATTCACTCACACAGCACCAAAATTTTACAAAAGTTTATCAGACAACAGAAATTTGAAATAAATTACCTGGAGAATGCGTCAGGCTTCTATTGCTTCAACGACGATTACCAGAACCCTTTGGCTGTGTGACCATGCCCTGTGATACACAACGGACTCACAGACGATACCCCATTTCCGAGCAAGCGCCTTGTTTCAAAGTACCATTCCACAACAGCATACAATCCTGGTTGTTGTGATGCTTACCCACGTATGTTATGCTTCTATTTATTGATTTTCTAGCTTAGTGTAGTAGTAGACAGACCTATATTAATTTAATATACACTACTCGTAGTTCGCGTTAATAAATAGAAGGCCACTACTAATAATTTACACGTGCTAGCACTATATTTAATGTAGTATTAACATATCTAATACTCACATAACAAAAACTCTACTGAAATGTTGGTCTATCGTAGTAACGCAGAATAAAAGCGACGAGAAGACAAAGAGACAAAGATACCCTTAATAATTTCCGTTCAGTATTTATATTAGTTCAAAATGCTACCCCCGGACACACTTCACATGAAAAGCTTATTTTCAAATTTCAATTCTACTAATTTTGATACAACCGTGTTAAAAATTCCTGAAATTTACTCCGTCCACGTGCCGTACGTATGCAAAATCGCTCCCACCTGTCGCGTTTGTCTACGTTTTGAAAACTGTCGGTTCTTGACCAATAATAATATACTCTGTCGTCATAAAACTCCGCATGTACTATCTTTATTTCTGACTGATGCATGTCTGCTGTCGCGTTCAAAACCCCACTTGAGTTATAGAAAATCGATATTGCTGACAGCTTATCTGAACTCCACGTGTATTAGTACGTGCGTTTTCAATATCAATGCTTTTATTTCTGTCTCTATCTATAGTATATATCCGATTGTGCATTTCCCTTGCTCTTTAAGAACTTTGTTAGCTTGTTATTTCAACCAAACTGACGGTTGAAAATATTTTCTATAAAGTCCTGTCTTAATATGCTCATAAATTCCACAAATGCAACCTTTTTTAAAAACGCATGTGTTCTTAATTATCGACCGTTTACCACAACAATTCTTAGATTTTATATTTTGTCGTATTTGTATAAAACTGACTTTTTCTTGTTACAACGAACTTTTGCCTTGGAATTATTGATTTTCTTCTCCTAGTGGGTTTCCCTATGCTTTTACGTGTTGAATTAAACTAAATTGAAATTAAAGTTAATTATGCGTATTCTATTTGTTTTAAAACTGTTTTTTTATGTACCTTTTAACCTTTCAATTATTAATTATAAAAATACGTCACTACTTGTCCGTTCTCCCTCAATAAATTAAATAAATTTTGTGCGTAAATAATTTGTCCTTTTCTCTATACAGGGTGGTTGAAATTGTATTGTTTATTACAAATTTAACCCTTTGAATCCACAACAATATATAAATATATATATATATATATATATATATATATATATATATATATATTAAAGTGTCAGTAAGAGCTAAAAGGGTATAAAGGTTATTTGTATGAAGGTAGTGATTGATTGATTAAATTGGGAACGGTGACTTAAAGCCACGCGCACTTAGGCCTCCTGGTGGGCCCATTGTGCTGCCTTCCTTGCCCTAGGTTGGTCCTTCATTGCTCAACCACCCGACCTTGCAGGTGAATTTGAGGATGTCGGACCAGGGGTGTCTCAATTCCGGCCTTCTCGGGCCAAAAGTCCCCAGCATGGATCCTCGAAGTCGGGCGAGTACCGGACAGGTGCACAGAATGTGCTCCGCCGTCTCATCCTCCTGTTGACAGCCGCGACAGGTGGGGTTGTCTGACAGACCCATCCTGTGCAGGTGCTTCCTTAAAGTGCAATGCCCGGACAGAATACCTACTAGTAGCCGTAGTTTCTGTCTTGGCAAGCGTATGACAAATTTTTCTATTTTGGTCATGGGAGACCTTATAAACATTTTTGCCTGCCGGCAGCTTAATGTACAAGCCCACCTATCCTTGAGACGGCGGTGGGTTATTTGTCTTATCATGGAGAACACAACCGATGGCGCAATAGCAACCGATGGCTCAGGGCCGACAAAACCCCGAGCCGCTCCTGCCTCGCCAAAGAATCTGCCTGTTCGTTACCATGTACTCCTGAATGCCCTTTGATCCAAACCAGTTCAAGGGCGTTTGTATCAGAAACGAGCTCGAGAACACGATGGCATTGGTATACCACCCCCGAGAGAAGCTTCTGCTTGTTTAAGCTCAGAAGAGCTGCTCTACTATCGCTCAAAATGCGTATAGCTTTGTTCTGGATTCCACGTTCCAGTATGGCGTTAGCGCCGTGCATGATGGCTATGACCTCCGCTTGGAAGACAGTTACCAGCTTGCCCAGCGCAACACTTTCATGAAGGTCTAGGTCATCGGAGAAAATGCCTGCCCCGGTACCTTCATTTGTTTTGGAACCATCTGTGTAGATGGAGATCTCCGTTAAGGAGGCGTCCTCAGTGTTTAGACAAACCCCAAAGCGCTTCCGGGAAATCAATATGGGTGCGATCGAATCAACCACTCCTCCCAAGATAGGGGTGTTTTGCACCGCCTCTCTTAGTATGTTGTGGTGTCTACCACCGCCTCCCTTATCGATCCATAGACCTTTGAACCGCAGCCTCATTGCCGCTCTCAAAGCCATCTCCTCCACATGTAGGTCCAGCGGAGTGAGGCCTAAGATGGCTTCTAAGGCTGCAGTAGGTGTGGAACGCAATGCACCTGTAATGTTTAGACAGGCCACCCTTTGGATATGAGTAAGGTCTTTGACTGTATGGGCCAGTCTGGTCCTGCGCCACCAGACTACAGCGCCATAGCAGAGCATCGGCCTTACTGCCATGATGTATAGCCACAGGACAGCCTTTGGTGGAAGACCCCAAAGTTTGCCTATGGCACGTTTGCATTGCCAGAACACTTGGTTGGCTTTGCTAGTTTTCATTTGTAGGTGTTTGGCCCAGTTCAGCTTCTTATCAAGTATAATGCCCAGATACTTGACTTCTTCTGATAAGGGCAGAGAAGTTTGGAAGAGCATTGGCAATTTGGTTACCGTCAGCTTCCTTTTATTGGAAAACAACACCAACGCCGTTTTGTTGGGGTTGATGGTTAAAAAGTTATCGGAGCACCAGAGCTCCGTGATCCTTAGTGCTGCTTGCATCAAATTACACAGCACTTGTTCGAATTTGCCGACTATTAGAATAGCTAAGTCGTCGGCGTAACCTATCGTGTAGAAACCTGCCTCATTAAGACGTTGGAGAAGGCTGTCCACTACTAAGTTCCATAGTAGCGGTGACAGCACGCCCCCCTGGGGACAGCCTTTATCCACCACCCTAATTACTGAGGTTTCCCCCACATTTATGTGTACCCGTCGACATCGCAGAATCTGCATGGTAAACTGCCGAAGGGTGTCCTCAGCTTCATGTGTCCGTAGAGCTCTATCGATGCTTGCGAAAGTAGTTTCGCTGAACGCACCCTCAATATCAATAAATGCGCCTAAGGCGGACATGTTATTGTTTAGGGTTTTTTCAATCCGTCCTACAACCGCGTGGAGGGCAGATTCCGTTGATTTTCCTGGTATGAAGGCGTGTTGATTTGGGTGAAGTGGATAAGAAAGCATTATCCTCTCCTCATATCATTGTCGCACAGTCTCTCAAGGTCTTTAGCAAAAAGACGTGAGACTGATCGGTCTGTAGGATTTAGCCAGGAGTAGTCCTTCCGGCCTGGTTTAGGAATGAAGACAACTCTAACCTCTCTCCAACTGCTGGGGATGTATCTAAAAGCAATACAGCCCCTAAAAAGTACCACAAGGAACGGTGTCAGCCTCTCCACTCTCCACTGTAGTAGGGCGGGGAAGATGCTATCCCTTCCAGGGGACTTAAACGGTTTGAGAGTTGAGATAGCCCATTTAATTTTCCTTTCATCCACTACCCGGTTTGAAACCTCCCAGTCGGCCCCGTTAGGGGCCGAGCTGGGTTGATCCAACCCGTATGACAAAGGTTGTGTAACACTGCCTGGAAAGTGCGTGTCCGCGAGTAATTCCGCTGTTTCTGTTTCGTTGGTGGTGTATGTACCATCCACACGTTTCAGACAGCATGGTTGATGACGAGGGTCTTTGGACAAAATCCTGTTAATGCGAGAGATTGCATTGGTAGACTCGACTGAGTTACAGAAGGTCTTCCATGAGTCTCTCTGTCGTCTTCTAATTGTCGTTTTGTATAGTCGCTGGTGGCTTTCATATGCCTCCCAGTCAGCCATACTTCTGGTGTTCTTTGCCTTATTAAACAGTTTGCCCATGGTCTTTTTCAGCTTCTGTAGCTCCGCGCCCCACCATGGAGTAATGGAGCGAGTAGAATCTGTCCTGACCGGGCATGCCTGTTCAAAGGACTCTACGATGGAGTTTTGTAGAGACCGAGTATCTCTGTAGCTCTTCTATTGTTTTTGGGTTGTCAGTACCTTGTGATGTCAAAGGCGTTGCTCCAAGCTGTCTAGGTAGACAGACCTGTTGGTCGCTTTTGGGTTCCTGTATTCTTTACAGACAGCTACTGCTGCCTTTAAATTAAAACTTAACAATCTGTGATCTGACAGTGTCGCTTTAGGCGTCACCTGCCAGTTCAAGATATGCCTTGAAATGTCTGACGATGCTAGGGTTAAGTCGATGACTGTCTAGAAGCGAGATGTCACAAACGTGGGTTCGCTGCCCCAGTTAAGAATCTCCAGATTCTTACTCGATATATACTCGAGTAGTACTTTTCCACGGGGGTTTGTATCTGCGCTACCCCATACCACATGGTGCGCGTTGGAATCGCATCCGATAATCAGATGCTTTTTGTGCCTATCACAGTGATCAATGACTGCCGTCAACTCCGGAGGAGGTGGGTCATGGTCAATTGGAAAATAGGCTGAAACCAAGATTATGTCAGTAATTCCTCTCAGCCTGCATGTGATCTGTACGGCTGTGACGTCACGGCCACTCAGTTGTGGCAGGAGGAGAGCATTTGTGCCTGGGTATGTAGATGCATGCCCTAGGCTTAGGTTGGTTACTAGCCGCAAAGATAGTACCATTTAGGCTTCCTAGTCCCGAGATTCCTGAGCATGCTACCCAGGGTTCTTGGATAAGGGCAATGGCCTGGTTATTGCTCAGGTGTCTGCATAACTATGCTGCAGACGCCCTGCAATGTTGCAGGTTTAATTGTATAAAGTTTAGTCCCGCCATTGGTCTGTGATGGGTCAAACATGCTTATCAAGCATCGCTGGGCGGGCTGTCCAGTGACGCTTTACTATACTCTTCCGCAAGCCATCCCACTAGCAGCGGATCCGAGTCTGCTGTGTCCATCTGACTGCTTGACGCAGTCGATGGTTCACCTACCTTAGCCTCCTGAGGTTGCTGTAGGAGCGGAGCTCGCTGTAGCTGCTCAGGAGGTGGAGGTTGAGCCTGCTGTTGCGCGGCAGCCGGTTGGGCTGCCTCTGCGGCAGGTTGCAATTTTTGTATTTTGAGATTTAGTGAGGTGAGCTTGTAGTGTAGCTTGCCTCCCTTTCTGTTGATAATCTCCCTCACGTCTTCCCCAACGCCAAAGACTATCAGCCTCCCTGGAGGTTGATCTCTTGTGGCGGTGTGGAAGACGCACCACTGGATATGTCAGCTCAGGGGTTCTGTACACGCAGACGCCTTTGGACGACATCCATGTCTTCCGGGGGCCCCGGAATCCACAGCGCCGCCTTCAGAAGCCTAGGCAACAGTCCCACCTGGACGACAGTAAGGCGTGCAGCCTCCCACAGTAGTGGAGGTTGCCAACCGCCTCCGTAATCCATGTTAGAGTGGTCATCCTCGCACCAGATCCGGAAGATCTCGCCCGAGTACGCCCACCTCCTAAAGGTCGGGGGAGCGCTATCATTGGGAAGGGCGAACAGATGGT
This sequence comes from Platerodrilus igneus, assembly GCA_036346225.1. Taxonomy (NCBI): domain Eukaryota; kingdom Metazoa; phylum Arthropoda; class Insecta; order Coleoptera; family Lycidae; genus Platerodrilus; species Platerodrilus igneus. Next base: position 964,163 of record JARFIW010001130.1, read on the forward strand.
CGTCCAAAGCCTTCTCAATTGCTAATTGCAAGGTCTCTGCTTGGGCCTTGGTAATCTTACCCCAAGGGTTGTTGTTGTCTATGACAGCCACCTGAAGGTGCCGAGCAGCTGCCTCCACGTATCTGCCAGTGACGGGCTGTTTAGTGCTAGTCTGACAGCCCCTCTTCCGCGGTCTACCTTGCGGAGGGGTGCCCTCAGATCTGGCTCTTTTCATGCTCCGCGTCTTGGCCTCTGCAGGCCTAGGGGCGGAGGTGGATGGTTTTGAAGTGGAGGGTGTTTGATTGGCACCAGGTTGTGTCGTGGATAGGTTAGCCATAGGGCCAGATTTTTCCACTACACCCTCCTGTGCCGCCAAACGGGCCCTCCTCCTTCTTTTCTGTTCAGCCCCACTGATTCGCTTTCTCTGTGGGCGCTGCTGTTGCCACTCCTCTGGCTTAACCTTCTCCCCACCTTGGGGCTGATGTTGATGTTCTTTTCGTTGCAGTTCCTGTGGGACCTGCAACAAAACTTGAGGGGTGTCCGAAGACGCACCCTCTGGATTGACTACATTAACTATAGGATCCATGTTTTTAATAAATAAAGTTCATCTTCCCAGCTCCCCACCCACCGCGGAGCCCAAGTTTGGGGTGTGTAAAAACAACACCAGGGCTACCAGGAAGATATAGCTCCCCTTAAGATGACTGACGTACGAGCCCGCATACCGCTTTGTAGCAGCACACATGTAGCATGTGCTGCTCACCCACAGTACCGGCTGCACGCCCTTCACCTCCAAGAGCTCACCCAGTCGGCAGTCTGACCCGACGACACAGCCGATTGATCGAGATGGGTTAGTCTCGACCCCCCGTCTAGGTGAAATCTGGGCCAAAGTGGCGTGTTGCCAGACACTGAGGATCTAAACCGCCTCAGGTGTGGCTCAATCACCAGGATCCCATCATCCGACCGACACGGGTCGCCTCGCACGGCACAAACACGAGGTGGCCTAGACCCCTGTGCAGACCGCTACCGGCCCATGTAGCAGTAGGGGTTTGGTGGTTTGGTCCGCGATGTGAGATTAACCTAAACCATCATCATGCATATTGTAGGTTTTATTCTACTCAGCGCTCTGGATCATTACGAGTGCTAGGCTTATTCTGTCACATAACCCGATGGCAGCGAACGATTACTCGTACGGTGACACTGGGTCCCCTCTATCCGCCACCTGGGGACGCTCCCGATGGGTAGCCACTAACCACACGGGTATGAAGGTAGTGTATGCCAAATAAAAAATATCAGATCCCGTATCTGAAAAATTTATGTTTGCCGTACTTTACAAACGTTAAAGTATTTGGAGTATAATAGTCAAAGTATAAGTGCCAAGACGTAAAACAATGACTTGATGACGTGATAAAGCACAGTATTCAAGGATTTACACTGAGTTGTATGTTAATAAGCCATAGAATGTACATTTGCTAATCGAAAAACCGGATGCGTCTGTAGAAGTTACACTATTCACCACACAGATCCAGGTTTATATGTGAAACATTTCGGCACTTATTTTAGTAGAATCAACCTTTGGACAAACTTGTAATATCAAAATTATAAGTGAAAAATATTGTCAAATATGATTGAAGGGTGACGCTGGATTATAAACCAATGAGTGAACATTTAGATATAAAATAGGAAAGTGTAAAAGATGGACTATAAGGTATTTGTGACACAGACTTGTTGGGACGATTTTATTGGCTAGAGAATGTATAAAATGTATAAAAGAGTAGGCATATTTTAATTATTATTATCACCTAGGAAAAGATAAAGGAGATTCGATTTAAATATTTTGGTAGTAAGACGTGTTTTTGTAAACTGCGCTAAATTTTGAAGATTACAAAGTATAAATAAATGATTTTGAAATGTTTAAGAGTTTAATTTATATAAAGAAGAGTACGGACAAGCGAGAGTAATAAAAATAAATAGTAACGACTAGTAAAAAGTATAAGAGTGGAATAGAGCGAGATTGAAACAGGCGGAATAAATAGTTGGATATTGGAACGAGTTGATTAAAGGCAGAAAGGTATTGGAGAGGATTTATGAAACTGACGGAGATATTACTGGGATTGATTTGAATATGGTATTATGGATAGAATGGTATTGAGTGGAAATTAAAAGACAGCAGTGATTTGGAAAGAGCAGATAAAGGAAAAAGGAAGTATTGAATTAGAACGAGCAGATTTAAAAAAAGAAAGCATTGGAGTAGCAGGAGGATTAGTACGAGTAACGAAGATATAACATCAGGAAAATTAGCGCAGGGGAAGTAAAATTGAAATTAGTCAAAATTCTAAATTTGGTCATATTTATTTTAGATTTGGGGGATATCAAAATTAATATAAAGAAACCTGGAGTCTGGACAGCAGATTATTCGTAGTGATAGTGCCACGCATTGTAAAGACGTATACGGCGATTTTGATCTTGAGCCAGTTTTTAGAGAGGCCGACAGCGACGTGTAGAACGGGTGAGTACTGTGTGTTTTGAACGTCAAAGTCAAAATTGGTAATATTAATTTATTTGGCACGAGGCTACGTGGATCTGTTAATAAAATTTTGGCATATACAAGTAAAAGATTACAGGTACAAAAATAAAGGTAGTGCTGTTTGGTTGGTGCAGTGCACATCTACTTATCACTGAACCCACGGTAAGTAGGTGGACACCCTGGGAAGGCGAGTTTCAAATAGTCGAGGCATATTAGTACAGTTTTGTTTTATAAACCGACCAAACGTAGATAAAGCACGAAATATAAAGTAAATATTTTCATATCATATATAAAATTAAAATAATAATAATAAAAAGGGGGTGGAGCATAAGAATATATATATAACGGCTGCAGGTTCTATGTTTAATATTCCTTTTTCCACACCAGAAAAAGTGCGACTAATAGCGTTAACCTATCGTAGTCCTGCCCCCTACACATATTTATATCTAATTGCATGTTGGATATATTCTTTAATATAGTATTACATAATCCTTCTGAAGATTGGGATTCTATTTCTTTAAATTCCACAAACGTTTCATCAAGATCTATTTTGGTTATTTCTCCCTCGCTATCTTTTTTAAAATCAATATATCTTATAATTTTAGTTAATTGATCAGTATTAGTTCTATCTTGTGTGGTGTCCATTACAATTGAGAAAAAGGGGCGGATCTAATTTTATCTAATAGTATTGCTACGTACATCGACGTAACCTGAAGGAGAATGACAGAATGACCGGACTCAATCGGCGAGTAGGCGGGGTCTTATAGAACTACAGAGCATACTATAATAAAAAAAAACATTAAAAAAAACTCTAATTAGAAAACATGTTACAAAAGAAAAGGAAAACCAACCTGTGAGAGAGTATGTTTTTTTACAAAATATCCTAGAGAATTTTCAGTCCAATAATTTTCATAAAATCTATAAATACATTCCTGAGCATTTTTCTTTTTTTTTAAATTTTCCTGAAGGATTCTCTCAGTATTAAGAGAAAAAAATTGAAGCAAATAATAATTATTACCTTTCTAAGTTTCCAGTAAAGTAATTTAAATCAAAACGTTTCCTATGCACATTAAATTAGAAAAATTTAAACAAAATTTAGAAGAAACTGCTTTCAGTCCTGTTACAACTACAATGATTAAATCTTTGTTATCAAGATAGTTTAATGGTTAATAAGTAAAAGAAAATAATGGGTCTACCTACATATTTATCGTAATTACAGGCATGTCGCATTCATACAGCAGGGCTAGGTAAAACATTATACCTAAATCATATGCTATCTCTAAAACAAATCATATAAAAACAAATGTCTACTATACAGGATGGTGTATGAGTATAAAAAACAGAATCCATGTGAATGAATAATTAACTAAAACGGTGTAAGGTTTAGTACACTGTCGGAAGGTGAACGTAACAATATATTTTTCAATTGCGTTCTTAAAGTTTTAATAATGTCGCTTTGAATTTTTGGGATAACATGTTTAATTGATCCTTTGTGTCGTTGAAGCAATTTTTGTATTATAGAATCATAGTTCCTGATTAAATGAACTTCACTTAAGAAATTACTGTTGTATCTGTCCTTTGTATCAGAACAACTTTCTCTGCTCTGGGATAATGTTAAAGTAATGTTGAAAAGTCTGCCTAAAACGTTTTTTATAAACTCAGTTTCTTGTTTTAATAGTAGAGTATGCTTTTTATCTAAGGTATATATATTTTTCCACATATCATAAATAAAACAAGTTAAATGGGATTTCCAAGCAAATCCTCCTTAATTTTTTTCGACAAGTACTGCTAATAGTTAATTCCAGTCGCCCTACTTGATCTTACTGAAGCAAACAGCCAACATATTTGACATTAGATACAATTTTTTAACTTAGAATAACACAACCAACCATTTGTGTGTCGCAATTGTTTTTAATTTTACTTGCACTAAGTTAAAATAGTAAAAAGATTAATTTCTTTTTTTTAACTATCTTTAGGAAATGCATCACTTGGTTTACACAATCCGTAATTAATTATTTCTTTTCTTAAATTGTCTTATAGTAAAACACTAATTTTTAAAATTTGAGCAAAATCGGCAGATTATCCTTTCGTCAGATCCAAAGATGGTTCAGTAAGTAATTGTAGTGGTGTTGAGTTCCAATTTTCTATCACTCTGTCACTCTGTGATATACTTGCGACCTGGGTGAGATGTTTTAAAATTGTTTGTGACAGCTGTCCGTCTGAAGCGGAACTGGTAGATGCTATGGACGAAAGCCCAATTTCTTTCATATACTGTTGATCTTATGTTTCGGACCCTTTAGGAGTAAAAAAGGAACTTATTTTTGGAATCCTGCCTTTTGATTGTTCCAAAAGTTTTAAAAACTTGAAAAGAGATATTTTTTGAAAAGTTCTGGACCATGTGAAAAATTTCAAGATTGGGAACATATATGTATATCGTTTATTTAAGAGAGTTACCCGAAATAATTTCCGGAAAGGATGTGTTTCATTACCAAATAATGCAACAAGGCATTACTTAAACCTAGGTATGGCACAGGAAATTTTAGGATGACATCCCAATGACGTTGATCATCAAGGAGATAGGAGGCAATCATGGTTTTGAGAACACGGTTGATGCAATCAACATTATTTACCTGTGGGTAACGGCGAGCGGTAAATATAACTTTGGTGTTATGATGTGCATATAAAGAGGTTAATTTGCGACTACAAAACCTTTCACTGGCGTCCGTGATGCGGTACTAGAAAACAATAAAAAATAAGAAATCTTGTTTTTCTAGGATTTTAACAACATACTGTGCAGTGGCGCTGCGCAAAGAAAAAAAAAGAATCAATTTAGTAAAGTAATCAGTCACTACAAAAATACAGGAATTATATTTGGTAGAACGGAGAAGAGTATCTACTATATCAAAGCAGATGACTGGCCAAGTATAGGATGGTATAGTTCGGGGATAAGGAAGCCAGGAAGAGAAAAATCTTCAACTTTGTGAGCAGAACAGACGGGACAACGTGTGATGTACAGAGCGACGTTAGGTAAGAGACAGAGCTAATGGTAGCTTTTGGATTAACAAGCGAAATTTTTGATCACACCACAATGACCGAAATTGAATGGATTGTCGTGAAGGAAAATTAGATGGTTGCACGTCTCACGGACTATGACGGTTTTCCAATCGTCCTGAAAATTGAAAGCGATACAAGCCTTATTTTGACGAAGAAGGATATTGTTTCCTACGGACCAGAATGAATAACGTTTAGAAGAGTTAGACACATTTTGAACTATACTATTGTACCGAGGGTAATTAGTAGGAGAAGTGACTTCGGGAGAGTATGCACCGAAATTGAAACAAGTTCAAGATCCGCGGAAAAGAACTAGAAAAGGTGGCAGGCACAACACGATCTATGTCTTTCCGATAAAGAATAGAATAGTTACATTCTTGGAGGTGAAAAAACTAGTCACAAAAGCGTCAGGAAGGACTTTTAAGTTTACTCAGACACAGGAGAGGGTCGTGGTCTGTGATAACAATGAAATATGTACCTTCCACATAATGGCGAAATTTTTCAAAGACCCACAGATTGCTAAGCACTCCTTCTCAGTAACGGGGTATTTACGTTCGGGTTTGGAAAGTGATCGACTGATATAACTAACGACTTTTTACTTTCCGTGGAGTTCTAGCTCAGAGTCGCACATAAATGAAAATGACACGTACCTGTTTGGATGGTATAAGGCAATGAGAATTCGGAAGAGGGAAGTATTGGGACTGAAATCAAATGTTGTTTAAGAAGTGTATGCGATAGAGGATTAGTATCGTTGCTTCATGAGTTCTGCTGAAGTACTAATGTGCTTTTGAACTAAAGTGGTACAACTAAGGCCAGTAAGATGTTTAGAAAAAGTGGTAAAAAGAGTCTAATCAAACTAGGTTCGGAAATAATGTGGGTTCGATCAACGAAGGAGGCGCCTAAAGAAGGAGGGGAAGCAAAATCCATAAACCATCACCGATCTTCTAAAATCGACATTGGGAAAACTGCTGACGAAAAACCTCGGCAATGACTAAAATTTCCAGAGTAATAATGTAATTTGGAAGAGTAAAAGGTAGAGAAATGGGACACAAGATGGTACAATTAGAAATATCAGCAAGACTACAGGAAGAGGCAGAAAGGGTATAAAGATCTAAGTTAAGAAAACGTCATAGTACCGCAGCGTCTGAGAATGGGTGCTATGAGGAGAGATATTCCTAACCTGACCGAAACTAAAACAAGTCACGGACTAGTAGAAGTAGATGCAGTGGTAGATATAGCTACAGAAAACAAATTGGTTCTACGAGTGGATGGAGACGAGTATTGTTAGACCGATTATGGAACCTAGCAAAGTTTTTAGTAGCCGCGGTGGAGATAAAAGTAAAACTGGTTCGACATACGAGCGTTTATGAACGAAACAGACGGTCACAAATAGTTCGAGTGCGGTTATGAATTCTGCTGTGCAGTTTGACTTTAATTATTTTGCCGCTTATTTAATAGCTCGTTCTTCCAAGACAGTTTATATGGTGTTCGTCAACCTGGTTACAACATTAATTGATGTCCAAGCATACCCGGTGAATCCAAATAAAAATTACGTTTAGTCGATTCATTAAAAAACCAGTTACTTTTTTTACGATACCCATAGCATTCCTCTCACCTTGGGCATATCGTGATTTTATTAACGAAAAGTTTAGGACATGTTTATAGCATGGGCATCGTGTGACGTTGATACAGACTTTTTGCAAGCTTACCACAGGTCTTTTAGTTTCGGGTACCATCATCGAACACCCATCAGTTCCAATTGCAAGGCAGTGTTCGGGATATATGCCAATTTTTTTTATAATAATTGCAACGCCAATATCGACACCAATTATGTTAGCCTTTTCTCTTTCAGTGTCCCCATAAACTTCACTGTGGATCTATAAAACCAATAAAGTCTTCGCGAATTTTGTTACTCGAAATATATCGATCCATAGATGACAGCTGTTAATGTTTTACAATATTCGTCTTTCCGTCAAACATTAATGAACTACAGAACTGCACTATATAAGCTAATTTTGAACCCTCTTGCTAGTATAGGTAATACACGAAGTAGAATTTTTTAATTGTTCCCGTAACTGACTATCCCCAGGTTCGATTCAAAAGTGTAAAAATTCTCCAAAGTTCATTCGTTAAAAATGTCACGGCTATTCAATACTTTTCAGTTATCTCCGTGACCCCTCGATGGAATGCTTCGACAACCTAGCATTATAATAGTGTCCACAAAGGGCAGAAAATGTTTCATGTTTTTATAAACTTTTCTTAAACGGTGGTGATGTTGCAGATCAATGACTCTTTGTTAGGGGTTTGCTGGGATTACCAAAAAACTTTTTGCAGCATTGACTCCTTTTTTGTGTTTAGTGATGCCGTTTAATTCGAGCACCCATTTATTGGCTTTGTCATCAAAGTACGTAAGTACATAAGTAAGTACGTACGGTTTTTTGATAACCAACCAGAAACAAAAATTGTGCAATAATTACAAAAATAGTGATTTTCTGTGAGAGATAAAATCAGCTAATAAAGTGATTTAGAATATTTTGATGTTGCGTAGCGACGATCAACAACACCAGGGTTGATTGATACAAAAATTTGTACATATAGTTATACGCCGGTTTCCAGTGGTTAGTCAGGATCATAAATCTTTCCTAGTCTGCAAAACTGTCGTTAACGAAATTTGTAGTATTTAGTTCAAGTAGCATGTTTGTATTCTATTTGCCCAGATTCTTTTTTCTTCCACGGCGCTTGGAATAATCGCTACGGCAGCTGAACATGCTTTTGTGTTTTGCACTTTAAACTTGCAGTGTAGGAAGTCAATACTTTAGTTAGTACGCTTTAAGGTCGATTGAGTGGTTGCATCTATAAAGTATATAACGATAATTAAGCAAGAAATTGTTTCACAAATATAAATACTTGAATTACATTTTGACTAGTATCAACCAAATAATATATTTACTTCGTTTTTTTACAAGGTGGGCACTTCTTTATATCCAAAAATTTTTGTATAATTCTAATAATGATGCACTTACTAAAAAACGAATTAAATATTCCAACGGCTGAATATTAGTATGTGATTCAGACACCAGCAAAACTTATCGGAACTTGCAACAGTGATATTTTATTTTATGTAATGTACAAACTGCACACCAAACATGTGTAAAAAATATGAATACCGAAATATATATAGTATCCTACAATACTCTACCTCCAGAAAGGTCGTGGTACAACTTACGTTACGCCATGGGACTGCGGTAACATTAACTTAATGATATTGGCTGTACTGTATCGTTAACCCTTACAATAGCCACAACTTAAAACTTGAAAATATATACTATGATAAATATAAATATTTATGGTTCCGGGTTGGTGGTTCATATAGGGCGAGAACTTGCTGCTTGAGCGATCATGAATAAAGAGGAGCGTGTAACGGATCTGTGAACGTTACGGTTCGGCTTTTGTGAACATAGGCTCGTTTTCTAAATGGGAGAAAGGTAGTAGCCATGGTCTTTGCCTCCGACAATATACTATGATAAGTATGTTTGCAATAATCAATACGTTTTATTTGATTTTCGATGTCACAATTTTATACGTTCAACAGATTCTATAATTATAGATTTTAAATAAATGGCAAGAAGATTCGTTTGTTGAATGCTGATGCCAAAATTATAGTAGTAATATATTTTTAAAGTGCAAGACTTGCTAACAAAGAATCAGCATTTTCGGTTCGTCTACGGTGATGCTGTAATCAATACAGCGCAAGCGCAGGTATGTTCCCCGTTCCAAAATACTGTAGTATGATTTGCTATTTTTTCTTGCAATAAGTACAACACCTATTTCGATTAATTTCCTAAATTATTTACACAAATTATAGTTGTAGACGTTTTAAAGCGTTTATGATAATTGATGTCTAGTAGTTCGCGGAGAACGATCTCCCAATCCCCCCTGGATCTGCGCATGTGCTCTTCATCCGAAAAATCGGCCTTAAATTTTACCCCATTTTACTAACTGTTTATGGTATGCTCTTTCTTCGTAATAGTCATATAGAGGTTTATTGTAATTAAATTTTTAATTTGTTCTCTATCTGCAGTTGCACAAATGAAAACCAAAAAGTATCATAAACAACTATTTTTTCCAAGTGCTAATTGTTGCTTAAACATAGTGCCACCAAATTAATACGCATATAGCTTATAGGTTTGTTGTTAGTATATTTAAACTTTTGGATGAAATATAGAGCACTTTAGGGTAACAGGTGAATTAAAATAATTTTAAAATAGTTATTACCCAAGTTGTGTGTTCATAACATCAACTAAAGAGAGTTGTGTAAATAAAGAGAATACTAGCTGTAGCTTTCCATCTACATACATATACCTATGTGTGTACTAAGAATATACAATTTCAATGCACACCTGTGGCAAATGCATTCATTCCATGTTAAGGTTATAGTACCACCTTCATCTGAATACTAGTGATATTATCCTCAGTTAACTAAAATTCAAGTGATTTGTGCATAAATGGTTTACGGGTTTCTAAAATGAAATAACAAAAACTATTTCGGTACTTAATGGAGCGTAGTTCAAATATTAATTAAAGTACACATGTAAAAAAATCAAACCGCTATAGCAAAAGTAATACACGCTAAATATCAAGAACTATTTTCACCAGTCTCAAGGCCTTAAATTAATACAGGCGATTTATATGTTCTTGTTATATATTTCGGAGTTTACACTACTATAAGTAGGACAAAGAACGGATCCAGAGCATAGCAATCCGAGCAACTGCTTGGAGAAACAAAACTTTTGGTGCAACATTTTTGCAAAAATAGACCAGAAAATCAACGAAAATTGATTCGAATAACTCACACAAAACAATATTTCAAAATAAAAAGGGGTTTTTAGATTGAAACCACAATAATTACTCTCATTCTGTTGCACACAGTTGCTTCGTCGTAACATCGTTATGCTTTTACTAGACAGCTGTGTTAGATCGGCCCTTAGCTGAAAGAATTGTAATGGTCTCAGAATTTGACTAAATTTACTTAAATATTTACTATTAGATTCATTTATACGAAGGCGTAGAAGGGCCATAAAAAACGTTCACTTATTTTAGTTAAATTTCGACTTCGATGTCGAATTTTAGTTAAATTCTTATATAACCGTAAACGAGGTATAAGAGACACAAAGACAGTTGGTAACGCTAATCCATGATGTGGAAAATAGCGCGCCCATCTGTCAATGAGGTCACACAATATGCAAATTATTACACGTAAATGACGAAATATGCAAAATTCATAAAAGGTATTATAAAAAACTCCACACACGGGGAACTTACGTGAATATGTAAGCGTCTCACAGAATTACTTCCTTGCTTGTGACTCCCTTCCGGATTATTTAAAGATGGTTTGCATGGCGTCCTTCGGGATTGCTCCAGGCTAGCGACTGCAGGGCTCCCTTCCGGATTATTTAAAGATGGTTCTCCGGGCGTCCTTCGGGATTATTTAAACATAGTTCTTAGGGCGTGGATTGCTACCAGGTGGTATCCAGATTTATCTTCTTTCCTATATGTAGAGGTAACGACGGTAACGGGTTTATAGGGAACGATAAACAAAGATAAACAAGAGAAAAAGGAATCTACATAATAAAAATAAAGATACGATACCAGACCCAACACCACTCTTGTCGACGTTCAAAAGCAAAGTCCAAGTCCCAGCGTTTTGTGGAAACTCCCACTTTTCTTCTCCCACACGCGTCGGCGCGATCTGGTGCGAACGCACTCTGTAGTGACGGAAATACGCGCAACAAGTCTTTCAAATTTATAGCGCGAAACTCCCGCACTTATTTAAAAATGTTTAGTGCCGATTTTCGGCACGTAACAATCCCGACAAAGCCATAAAAAAAACTTAAAAAAAGAAAAAGACTGTTAGCACAGTAACATCTTAAAATCTAAATCCTAACCACCATACATAAATCCTAACTTAAATACTACAAAATGTTTATTTGAGCCGCCACCTGATTTTTTTGACCGATAACACGTTTTCCGAAGTACCAGGAAACGAAAAATGTAGCCCCATTGTCTTTGACTACATTAATAATCGACAGCATAAATTTGTCGGGGAGCATGAAACACTACTTAAAGTAAAACCAATGCGACAAGTCGCCTAACCTATATACTAAAACTAAAACTAACATTACAGTTTCTTACGTGCAGACGCACATCAGCGTTGCATCCAAACTGTTTCTTTGTTGGCAAAAAGTGCCCAAATTTAAAAATGTTCATAAGAGTGAGTTACTCTACACTCTAGCAAATTTTGTTACTGGTACCTTGGTTTAATAAACAATACACATCAAAACTTGTCCATGACATGGTTGTGAATCAACAAATTTACCAAAAGTACCACCCTACTAAATCCTTACATTGCTAACCTAACAAATTACATTTCTATATTAGGTTAGCTTTTTCACTTAACTTCAACAAAATTAATTCCCATGTCTGGTTTTAAATACCAAACGTTAGGAAGATAAAAAGATAAAACAAGATCTCAAGTTGTTATCGAAGATAATAGATAAGATATCGATATTGAGCTTAAGTTATTATCAAAGGTAATCGGCAAGATAACGATATTAAGCTAAAGTTATTATTAGAGATAGTAGGTAAGATAACGCGATATTAAACTAAAGTTATTACTAAAGGTAGTCGGTTAGATAATGATATTAAACTAAGGTTATTATCAAAGATAATAAATAAGATAAAGATATTAACTTAAGTTATTATCAAAGACAATAGATACGATAGCGATAGAGTGGCTCCGTGGAACCGTTAAATGGGAATTTCTCGTACCCTCTAAAAAGAGCAACCTGTGAAGCAGGCCCATTTGCAATAAACGGTACGAGAGACCGGCAAAGGCATTTGGGTGCATCCCTGCACCCGGCGTTAATTGATATCGGTGATATGATCACCCGATATCCACACAATATATAACGGTACTTATATATACTCATGCACTCACACATTCACACACTCATACATACCTTCACTGTTAGCGCCCATATCCGCTGACAGCGGCACCGCATGACCTCACGAAAGATTCCCAGAGACGTGGTCCGGGTGTCTGTGTAAACCCAGAATGTGAAATTTATACCCAAACCTAAAAAGGCGGATGCGTCAGATCCGGGCAGCTATCGTCCAATTAGCTTGCTACCGGTGCTGGGGAAAGTTTTAGATCGCGTTATGACTACGCGTGTTGAGCACCTAGTGCGAGACAGCGGCGGTTTTAATAACCGACAGTTTGGTTTCGTGGAGGGCAAGTCGACTATCGACGCGTTAGAGTTCGTTGTCGGGGAAATTAAGCAGGCAAGAGATGCTAAAGAGTACTGTGTCGTTGTTGCGTTGGACATTTCAGGAGCATTTGATGCTGCCTGGTGGCCATTAATCGTTTGCGAGTTAGATCGTAGGGTTGTCCGCGAAACTTGATGTCTTTGGTCAAGAGCTATTTCTCGGGCGATTGGCACAGGTTGAAATTCCGGGTGAAGTTCTGTCGCGTGAGGTGGAAAGGGATGCCCGCAAGGGTCATGTTCTGGTCCCACATTTTGGAAGTTGTTGTATGAGAGCATCTTTAGGGTCAAGTTGCCCGCAGGATGCTCAATCGTTGGGTTTGCAGATGACACACTTTTAATTGTAAGATCGAGATTGTTAATGGATATGCGCACAAAACCGAACGAGGCGCTTAATAAATTACACGAATGGTCGCAGGCGGTAAAATTAAAATTTAACACGGCGAAGTCAGAGGCGCTTTATTTCGGCACGAAACCAGGACAGAGACCTCCTAGGTTAGAGTTAGGAGGGGAGAAAATCCCGTTTAAAGATTGTATTACTTACCTCGGCGTCAAGATCGACGATAAATTAAATTGGAAAGCGCACGTACAATACGTAAAAAGTAAGGGCGGCAAAATATCAAATAAAATGATGGCGGCGGCTAAAATAAAGTGGGGTTTCAGGGGCGAATCGCTGAGGACGGTTTATGCCGGAGCAATTGAGCCGGCAATACTGTACGCAGCTTCTGTATGGGCAGAAGGTTGTAAAGTCCGGGAGATGCGTCAATTGACGAGCGTACAACGCATAACCGCTGTAAAAGCGGCGAGGGCGTACAGGAGTACCTCCACGGAGGCTGTCCTGGTGATCAGTAGGACTCTCCCTATCGAATACGTCGTTAGGGAGATTAGAGATGGACGATTAATAAATATAGGAATAGGGCGCGAAATTATCGAAGATCTTAATCTTGGTAATAGGGAAATTGCAAGAAAGATCGTTGTATCTGAGTTAGGGCACCCGGCTGATATTAGAGGAATCGAGTTTGTCGAAGGTGATGAGAACGCGATGGGTATCAGAATTTATACGGACGGTTCACGTATAGACGATGGGCAAGCAGGTGCGGCGTTTGTCGTGTATAAGCAGGAAAGGGAGGTGTTTCGGTTTCAAACCAAATTCGCGAACTGGTGCACTATCTTCCAGTGCGAATTGGTAGCCATACGAGAGGCTATCGATTACGTAATAAACCATACGGGCAGAGACGAGTATTATATAATCAGTGATAGTAAATCGGCGCTGACGGCTTTAACAAACATGAACACCTCGGCAGATCTCCAAGCGGACGTCTGGAGGATAGCGCGTACGGCGCTTGAGTTTCGACGTTTAAAGTTCTGTTGGGTCAGGTCGCACAATGGTAACGTAGGAAACGATAGGGCTGACGAATTAGCTAAAGAGGCCGCGACGGGCGACTTTCGAATATCACATTCGTCGATACCGAGGTCTTTAATCAAAAGAAAGCTAAGCGAAAAATCAATTCGACAATGGGAAGAGAGGTGGAACAACGCTGCCACGGGCAGGTTGACCCACAAATTCATACCGAACATAGAAGCTAGAGGTAGGATCGAGGTCAAGCTCGATCACAAAATGGTGCAGTTGATAACAGGGCACGGCGCCTTGAAGGCGTATTTACAAAGGTTAGGTCTAGCCAACAGCGACCGCTGCGAATGCGGTGAGGGCGCGGAAGGCGCAGAGCACGTGCTCTTCGACTGCCCGCTTGAGGCGGGAAATCGAGGGTTGGCTGATAGCAAACTAGCTATCCTAGGTCTGGCATGGCCAAAGAGCCTAGAGGAAGTCGGGGAAGTGGTTAACCAGAAGGCGTTCTGGACAGCCTTAAAAGAATTCGCGGGAAGGGTCGCGAGATTAGACAATGACAACCGCGTGTAATTCGGTGGGGTTGGTGGGTGGATTGTAAAAAATTTAAATTGACTTGGCATGAGTAAGGATACGAGTATAGATTAACCAAAACCTGATATTTAAAAAAAAAAAGATAATTATACCCAAATGTTCAATATGCACGAGAAACCCCCGCACCATTAATACAGTCACTGCCTATCTACATAATTATGCGCGGAAAATCGGGAAATCGGGAATAAATAATAACAAATAAATAATAACAAATAAATCAGAAACCCTCATTAAATTAAATCAATAAAATAAACAAAGATAATAAATAGAGTGAAACCGCGCATCCCCCCAGGACTTGAAAGTGAAGTGATAGTGATAGTGATTGTGATCCCCCCAAGAACATTTAGTGCATACCCACCAGGACTTTAGCAGTGCACCCCATCCCTCCCTTAGAAGTAAGTTACAGTTAGATGTAGGCAGACGACCAGATCTTCGGGTGCTGGAGAATTTTATTATCGAGGTAAAACTTAAATTGTGGCGGCTGTACTCGCACAAGCATTGATTTACATTAATTAATAGTTTTCGAAATAATCTAACAAGCACGTTTGGTGTGTAAAGGCGCTAGCCGACATATGCTTGTGGGAGTGCACCTGATAAACAGGGTGATGCTTTTTGCTATTTTGTGCACTGCTATATGCATAACGCTTATTAAACATTTATTTATATATTTACATAATTATATTTATTTATATTTTATATTTACACTATATTTATTTATTTATTAGCATGTATTGTAGTATTATGTGGCATATTTGTTTTGTTTGACGTTCTGTCGCCATTTTGGTTGCAGTATATATTTGGGAAGGAAGAGTATAATTGCGAAGATTGTAATCATAATACAAATCAGTTAGGAAATGATAGGGAAAGCTAGGGTTGGATTTAAATTAGTTAGCTAGATTTGGATAGTTTTAAGACCACCCTTCAGGTCGCACTGGTAAGCAGAGCCGGCGTCTGCTATCCGGTATTACGGATCCCTCCCCCTCTCATTTTTGCTTGTGTCTTGTTGATCGGGTACACTCGAAAGTCAGCGCTAGGAATACCATTATTTACAACCTTGTTTTTAGTTTTTGTTTTTAGTTTTTGTTTCAGTTTTGTCAGATTTTTAGGTTTGTTAGATTGTTAGAGTTTGTTAAGTTTGTTAGATTTTTAGGTTTGTTAGATTTTTATTTAGTTTTTATTTAGGGTGGATCAACTATGAAGTTAGTATAAATTAGAAGCACGTTATTTTTCGCGTTTAAACCCAATGTAGTACCTCCGGGTGGAGCATTGGGGACGTGGCCGCAAGTATAGCGGTCCCTTATTCAAATTATAATGTCTGTGAAAACCAGCGGCTCCGTAGCGTAGTGGTATGTGTGTGACTACTACGCCCAAGGTCCCGGGTTCGAATCCCCCGATACGGTCCGCTTGAAAAAATGTTAGGCGAGCATTTTTCACAAAAATACACCCTCGTTCGGATGAGAGGTAAAATGGAGGTCCCGTGTGTGAGTGTTGTCACGCACGTTAAAGATCCCTACCTTGCTAGGAACAACAAGGGTTCGGCAAAATTCAAAATTTTCCAGGTAAAAAAACTCGCTTCCTGGCCAATGTAGTACCTTCGGGTGGAGCATTGGAAAATCAAATGTAATGTCTGTGAAAACCCTCCGCGCAACCACATGGTGACTAACGGAAATGAAAAGGCAATAGAAATACGAACGGTAAAAAGAGGGAGATGGGTATTTGGAATGCATAAGAGGCACTTCCAGGTAGAAAAAAATAGAGGAAGGGCTCGCATTGAGCTAAAAAAACAGAAAAAGTAGATTGCAAAACACTACTCAACCAGCCAATGTAGTCAGTAGCCCGGAGTGAATGAACATCACTCTTATGTGGCAGACGGGTGTTCCGAGACGAGAACAGGTCCACCGAAGGAAAGATAAAGCAGAAACGGAGACAGTAGGATAAGAAAAAATAGAGTTTTTGGACAAGCGTTCGAGAGAAGGTAGAGAGGTG
Organism: Platerodrilus igneus; assembly: GCA_036346225.1. NCBI lineage: Eukaryota > Metazoa > Arthropoda > Insecta > Coleoptera > Lycidae > Platerodrilus > Platerodrilus igneus. The sequence goes on from JARFIW010001130.1 coordinate 980,964, forward strand.
TCCCTTTTAAAACACAGATTGGTCTAAAGGATCACTTGCGATATTAATCCGACGAGTTAAGGTATATCATACGTTAACAAAATCACTAGACTCTTAAGAGAACTAGTGCAATCATTTTCCTAACGAGTGCATCCACTGCGATAAGAAAATCAGACAAAAGTTGACACAACAACTTAAAAGTATCACTACAGATACAATCACAAGAAAACAAACTGTTTCAAGGTAGTTTTTAAAAATGGTAACGTCATAAACACACAAAAATGCCTAATTATAAGCAGTTGAGTACAGACACACTGTCCCAATATGCTAAAACAACCGAGAATTTAATAAGATATCCATAAGAAGCGATAGCACCTCACCACGAAGTTCAACAAAAAACAATGAAAAAAAAATGTTTATAAGTTATGGTGATTTAGTAGAAAAAGAAACAAATAATGGTATAGTATAATGTGGGCGACTGTAATAATTCAGTGGAGAAACACATGAAATAGAAAGTCCTAGCTTTTTTCAACTGCGAATATGAACTATTTCTTACAATGGCATAGGCCGCGTCTCCTATGTGAGCCCAAAGAAGAAAGCATCCACTCTAAACATCAGCTAAAACCAATCATAAAAATTCAATGAGTTATTACAACGAAAGTTACGACAATTACCACACAATTAAACGATGTAAGAAAAATACTAAAAACCAAATAATATGCTGTAGGGAAAGTTCGAGGATTAATTAAATGAAACGACAGAGTTATACTGAGGGGTCTAGAGAATAAAATGATATATAAGTAACGGAAAGTTTAGGGAAAGTCAACGAAAAGGAAAAAGATAGCTAATTTAAGGTAAGTAAGTTAAACGTGTAAAAGGGATATACTGTACAAGAGCGAGAATAAGTAATTAAAGTTACTAATTAATGGTGAAAACAAAAAATATTAGGTAAATTGTGAGGGGAATGGAAGGTGAAAAACTTAACTAGCATTTGGGTCAGCAGAGAATGGCTTAAGGTCTTTAATATGCCACCTGCCTTGGCGTTTTCCTTCAGCATCTTGAAGTTCGTAGATAAGGGGACTAACGACACGAGTGACCTTACAAAGGATGAATTTAGGGGCTAATTTTGAAGAAAATTTCTTAGATGCATCCGATAAGACATAATTCCTTTTCCAAACTTGTTCGCCTAAGGCGAAGGAAATATTTCGTTTACGTAAGTTATAGTGGTCCTTACTCTTTTCGTAAGCTTTTAACAAATTTTTTCTAACGTCGTTAAAGATAGAAGGTAATGATTGTTTGTCTTTGTCCCAGCGTACTTTATCGTCAAATTCAATTACGTTATTATCGTCAGGAACTAAACCATAATAACTCCCATCAATTGGGGTATATCTTCCAAAAACAAGAAATGACGGAGTGAATTGGGTTGCTTCGTGTTTAGATGTACGCAAAGCTTGAGCAATTTTAAAAATATTTTCATCCCATGTAGTATGGTCTAAATCAATGTAGGAAGAGATAGCGGTAATTAAAACTCTATTTACTCTTTCGGTGGGGTTTACTTGAGGATGGTATTTTGCGTTAGACCAAATTTCTTGTACTTTGTAACTCTTAACGAAATTTTGAAAATCTTAGAGATAAATTGTGCTCTATTGTCACAAAGAATAATCTGCGGAACACCGAAGATAAGAAATACATTTTGCTCTAGGAATTTAATTATAGCGGCAGATGTGGCTTTAAGTAAGGGTTGCACCATAACAAATTTAGAAAACCAATCGGTGACAACTAAAAGATATTGGTTACCTCTTTTCGATCGGGGAAGAGGTCCTACTAAATCAAGTGATATTAATTCAAAGGGATAAGATACACGTTTAAAGTTACTCATTAAGCCAGAACGAGCCTCTTGTGAGCTCTTATGAAAATCACAAATTTTACAGTTCCTAATATAACGACAAACAGATTGTTTTAGTGTGGGCCAATAATATAATTCAGATATTTTAGCGAGAGTTTTTGTAACACCAAGATGGGCAGCTATGGGATCATCATAACATAATTTAAGCACTTCACTGCGGTTAGCGGTAGGGGCGACAAGTTTCCATTCGGGAATGTTAGATATTTTGTGAGGCGAAGCAGATATAAATTTATATAATCTATTGTTGGTTACACAAAAGGTAGGAAATTTATCGGGATTATCAGAAACTTTTTTAATCATATTAAGATACCAAGTATCAGGAATTAGATTTGGAATGTTAAGAAAGACAACATCACGAGATAAGGCATCAGGTACGATATTTAATTTGCCAGGCCTATGCCTAACGTCAAAGGTGAATTGAGAGATACGCAAGTTCCATATTGCCAAACGACCTGCGGGTTGTTTTAAGTTATTACCCAAGTGAGGGCTGTACAATCAGTAATCACGGTAAAATGTGTACCTTCAACATATCCTCTAAATTTTTCGATGCTAAAGATAACTCCCAATAATTCTCGTTCGGTAGCTGAGTATTTTTGTTCGGCAGAAGTTAAGGCGCGACTTGCATAAGCAATTGGGTGCTCTAAACCATTGCTCACCTGGAATAACATTGCACCTAAACCAGTAACTGAGGCATCGGTTTGTATATAAAATTTTTCATCGAAATTGGGTGAGATTAAGATAGGTGCTGAAGTGATTAATGTTTTAATTTGTTCGAAAGCTAGTTGAGATTCTAAATTCCACTCGATAGTTTGGGACTTCTTTTTATTTTTAATTTAAGCGGTAATTGGTGCAGATATAGTTGAAAGGTTAGGTAAAAAGATGCGATAGTAGCTAATCATTCCAATTAAACGTTTGATTTTGGTAACAGTTTGAGGTGTTTTGAATTTAGTAATAGCGTCGACTTTAGCAGGATCTGCTCGCAGACCAGTTCCATCGATAATAAAACCAAGAAATGTAAGAGACGAATAACAAAATTGACATTTCTTCCAATTTATCTTAAAACCTGCTGCATTTAAGCGTTCTGCAACTTCATTTAATGTGGCGATATGTTTGTCAAAGGCACTTGAGATAACTAAAATATTATCTGGAAATACAAAGGCACGTTCCTGATGTAACATAGGACCTAACGTTTGATCCATAGTACGTTGTAAGGTTTGTGGTGCATTACAGAGACCAAATGGCAAAAAATTATATTCGAAAAGACCTCGGTCTGGAACACAAAAAACAGTTTTAGGACGGGAAGGTAAATCGAGGGGTATCTGATAAAAAGCTTGTCTAAGATCGATAGATGGAATAAATTTTGCGTTTCGAAGCCGGCTTAAAATTGAGTCAGTTCTTGGTAAAGGGTAAGCATCAGAGACAGTTACAGAATTCAACTTTCTGCCATCAAAACAAACACGCCAATCGTCATTTTTCTTACGAACTAATAATACGGGAGACATTCATGGTAAATTTGAGGGAGAGATAACACCAGATTCTAACATTTTATCTATTTCGGAATGCAAATGCTTTTGCAATGCAGGCGATAACGGATATTGACGTTGCTTAAAAGGGAGGGCATCACCTGTAGAGATAACATGTGTTGCCGTAGTAACGCAACCAAGTTCAGAAGTATCAAGTTTACGAAATTTGTGGATTGTAGAGTTAAGAGTTACATTTTGGGAATCGGTAAGAAAAATTTTATTAGATATTCCTGCAGATGCACAGGAATTTGTTTTAAGGGAAGTTTGCCAAGAAAAATCCTGAAAATAAAGCGACAAATTAAAAAGTTTACAAAAATCTACACCTAGTAGGAATGGATAAGCTAATGTAGGTACAATCAAAAATGGAACTTCTCGTTCAAGTGATTCTACTCGAATTTTTAATTTAAGGGAATCCATTACATATATTTGATTATCGTCAGCTAAATTTATGGAAGTTTTTTCGGGAGCAATTTGAATTTTAATATTTTGTTTAGATAATTGTTGTAGACCTTCGTTATTAATAAGGGAGCATGAGGAACCTGTGTCCAGTAAAGCTATTACATTTAAGGAACCAATCGAGATGGGTAAATGTGGGCGGTTATCAAAGGGTTTTTTAACAAGTTGTAAGGCAGCAGACTTTTTATGGAAAAAGGAATCAACGGTTTGTAGCCAATTAGACCACTCTGACGGAGTAGTTTAACATAATTATTTTAATGAAGGCAAGGCATTTTGTACATTGACAGTAGCGATATTATTGTTAGATAAATTTAATAACGGTACAGCATTAGCGTTAGTTTTATGCTATAAATTTATTGACGTCTGGGTCCGTTGGATGATTGGTGTTGAGGACGATTTTGATTCCTTGAAATATTCACGCCCTGGGTAGGAATATCTCGACGAGAGTTTCCCGATACGTTAGGATTACAATTCGGAGAGTTACATTTATAGATATTAGCGCGATCACAGCCATAACAAAAAATATTTTTGGGGTATGTGCAAACGTTGTAATTATGTCCACTTTTCTTGCAGTTCCAACAGGTAAGTAAGTTATATGTTAAGGTAGAAGAAACATTAAGGGTAGATACTTTATGAGAAGTTTAAACTTGACACGCTAAATCGGGTTCTAAAAGGCCAGATTGTTTTTCTGGAGGAGGACGGTATTTATCCACCCTCAGCTTTACTTCTTGAAGCGAACGACATAAATCTTTGAAGTGAGCTAAGGAAGAAATGTGTTGTGACGCTAGACGTTCCGAAAAATAAGGATTTAAATTTCTACGTAACTGATCAATAATTTCAAATTCTGAAGGTTTATTATCAAGTCTACTATATAAGGCTTCTTTCGAGGTAATAAAGAAAATAACATTTTCGTCAGGTCCTTGGGTTCGATTCCGTATCTCATTCCAAAGGTCGGTAATATACCCGTGGGGTATGAAGTCTCGTTTTAAACACGTAACTAATTCCTCCCAGGTAGAAATTTGATATCTAACGTTACGGTACCAGATTAACGCAGAATAAGAGAATAATTCCCGCGCTAAAACAAATAAATCCTGGTCGGTACATTTCCGAGAAATTCTGAAATGGTTAATTCTGTCAAGAAAAGTCATTAAAGAGGTTTGAGAGTTGAAACCTTGAAAAGTTAAACCCCATTTATAAACAGGTATGGATTTTCCTAATGGTGGAACTGGAGAAATTACGAGATTTGATAAAGGTGGAGATATATCTGTGTCTGCATTTGGATTGAGTCTCTCAAGAAATATTCCTTCAACTAACAAGATATTCGATAAGAAAGTTTGTTTAGCTTGGTTTGCTTGTTCATTGTCAAATAAACACAACAACTCTATACGCTGCTTAAGGTGAATTATACGGGAAACCAGACGTTTTAATTCGATCTTGCTTGGTCCGGGATCAATTTTATTTATTATATTAGTTATATCTTCAAGAGATTGCTTAATTTCCGACACATTTTGAGTTAAATCGGAAACGATTATTTTGGAAATGGGTAGGCCTTTTGTTTATTGGGCTAGTATTGCTTTAAGTTGCAATCGTCTATCATTTTGATTAGACGCGGGGGTAATATTTCTACATTCAATTTCGTAAATTAGCTCCAAAGACTTAAGATGTGTAATATTCATTTTGAAATAGTATTTGAGACAAAAATATACAAAATATACGATACTATAGTAATTCACAAGATAATAAACGGTATGCTAAACTTCAATTCGTTACGTTAAATTTATTTAAAGGGAAAATCTTTTTTTAAAAAGGCATTTATAGGTTACAGCTGTTTAAATCACTAAGGGAACACCTTTAAAATGGTAAGAGGGCAAGATAGTGTTTAATGAAAAAAATACATCACGGTTAGGTTAATATAACACTAAAAGGCACACTAAAACTCTGTTAATTAGAAAATCTATATTTCGAGATGGAGGTAATTGTAAACTATACTTAATTATTTAGGTTATAAAAAGACACTCGAAATTATAGAAAGATACATTATATATGTTATTTAAACGGTATCTTTAAAAATTAATTCAAAAACAAGTTAAAATGAGTTAAAAAGATTCAAAAGTAAAGTGATCATTCACATACATTTTTCAACAATTTAAAAAAAAAATTTTCACTTTCCCTTCATAATAAGTAGAAAATTAGCTGTTTACTTATAATTAAAAATACTTACATTCAAAATTATATGATGCAACCATGTATATAGGTGAGGTTATAATGTATACACTGCTGGAGGAAAACACTTTAATTCCATTTCAAAAAACAAACTAGACAATTATTTAACACAATTCAAGTTAAAAAGGTACACTACATTTAAAGTTGCAAGAAAATTAATTAAACTCACAAAACATTTTAAGAGCATAAGCTATGAATTTCAATAGCCCAAAATGGCGGCTTATATTCAGTTACCATAACAACTGGCTTGCCATCTTAGGAATTTAGTAAGTTTAAAAGTACCAACCTAAATTTTAAGGTCAATAGATATTGAAAAATTAAGGTAATTATATTTATTTTAAATGAAAAAGCTATAGTTCGATAATTAATACATTATAAAGCCATAAAAAGAAATCATACAACCAAAAACCACGTTGAAGGCGGCATTCTTATATAACCGTAAACGAGGTATAAGAGACACAAAGACAGTTGGTAACGCTAATCCATGATGTGGAAATTAGCGCGCCCATCTGTCAATGAAGTCACACAATATGCAAATTATTACACGTAAATGACGAAATATGCAAAATTCATAAAAGGTATTATAAAAACCCCACACACGGGGAACTTACGTGAATATGTAAGCGTCTCACAGAATTACTTCCTTCAGGGTTGCTCGTGGCTCCCTTCCGGATTATTTAAAGATGGTTCGCATGGCGTCCTTTGGGATTGCTCCAGGCTAGCGACTGCAGGGCTCCCTTCCGAATTATTTGAAGATGGTTCTCCGGGCGTCCTTCGGGATTATTTAAACATGGTTCTCAGGGCGTGGACTGCTACCAGGTGGTATCCAGATTTATCTTCTTTCCTATATGTAGAGGTAACGACGGGGAGGGGTTTATAGGAAACGATAAACAAAGATAAGCAAGAGAAAAAGGAATCTACATAATAAAAATAAAGATACGATACCAGACCCAACACCACTCTTGTCGACGTTCAAAAGCACAGTCAAAGTCCCAGCGTCTTGTGGAAACTCCCACTTTTCTTCTCCCACACGCGTCGCCGCGATCTGGCGCAAACGCACTCTGTAGTGACGGAAATACGTGCAACAAGTCTTTCAAATTTATGGCGCGAAACTCCCGAACTTATTTAATAATGTCTAGTGCCGATTTTCGGCACGTAACAAAATTTCGACTTCGATCTCAAAATTTAGTTAAATTTCGACTTTCATTTCAAAATTTACTTAGATTTCGACTTCGATGTCGAAATTTAGTTAAATTTCGACTTCGATGTCAAAATTTATATAAATTTCGACTTCTATCTTGAAATTTTGCTGGATTTTAACTTACAGTCAAAAGTTTATTCTTGTTGGTATTTCGAGATCAAAGTCGAAATTTATTTAAATTTCGACATCGATGACAAAATTTAACTAAATTTCAAGATCGAAGTCGAAATTTAATTAAATTTCGAGATCGAAGTCGAAATGTAACTAAATTCCGAGATCGAAGTCGAAATTTAACTAAATTTCGACATCGACGTCGAAATTTAATAAATTTCGAGATTGAAGTCGAAATTTAACTAAATTTCGACATCGAAGTCGAAATTTAACCAAAATAAGCAGAGCGATTTTTTGGTGGCCCTTCTACGCCTTCGTACATTTATTTGGAAAAACAGTACATATCTATTTTTTTACTTCAAAATCTTGTGCAGTTTACTGTAATCATTTTTTGTGGAGATAAAAAAATAATGATAGAATTAAGATTTTAATGTAAAATAATTATGATTACAAAAAACAATATTAGCAACGGATTTAATGGCGTGCGCATTAGATGAGCGTCCTGGACCCCGACTTCTGAAAAGCCCTGCAGATGTACAGAAAATTGCATTAAGGTTATTTCACACAGACAATGGGTTTGAAAATACAGATACATTTGCAGACAATTTAGATAAAAATCCGATATCTGAGATGCGTCAAATATTAATCATAGAAAAGTTAAAGTGCAGACAATTCTATTTCAAATCCGAAGTAGAAATTTAAAATAGAACGTTTTTTTTATGTTTTAGATATTGCTGACAAATTTAAGTAAGAAACATTTGATCAGTTGATGGCACGTACTGATAATTTTATTCAATATTAGAAATACCAACAAAATCTATGAAAAGCAACAGCTTTTCCAACACTGTCAAGATTCAGATGTAACTAAGAACGGTAGCACGGACGCTGACATAGATGGCATCGAACTGTATGACAATTGTTGACGATAAGGGAAGCTATAGAAGCAAACAACCACCAATACAGATATCAGAATTCATTTAAAAAAATTATTTAGCACCAATTGTTATCGCTGCATAGAGAATGATACTAGTAATATCTATTACAGTAGCAGCAGGAGAGGAAAGTTTTTCTAAATTGAGATTGATAAATTCGGTTAACAAGATCAGCTACAATTTTAAATTTTAAATTTATATTTTTTTTCTTTGTATTACTAAAAATTTTTGATTTATGGTGGTGTAGCTAAATATATAAATGCTATTTCAGAACATTTAATAATTGTTAATTATAAGTAGATAAAAATAAAATAAAATAGAACTACTTTATGTTTCTGTTACAAAAATGTTTGTACTTTCGGTGTTCATTCAATTAATCGGGGTCTCTCACCTAGCCCTTGAAAGTGGAAGGTGCAGATAAGTGCAGTATTTAATCAACTACGTAATTAATTAGTTTAAAAACGTAATGTTTTTGTACGTTTACATATAGCAAAGATTAGGTGTCCTGCGAAGCGGTAAAATAGAAGTTTGCCCGGGGCGGTTGATATGTTAGAGTCGTCCTTGTGTAGGACACCCCGTGCGTTACGGGGATATCACAACAAGGCCACGCAGTTGAGGTATCAGATGTTTGAACTGTGATATACTACAGACTGAAAAGTGAGAAGTATTGTTTAATCTTTACTTGTATACAAAGGTCACAATTAAAACCAACTTTTGGATAACAAACACCGCTTTTTACTGAACTAAAAATATCTCTTTAATATTGGAATAGAATTTTAAACATGAAATTTTAAACAAAAGTATCACTTAGTAACACATTAATTGAAAAAAGATATTCAATGCTAAAAATATATAATAGCAACAGTGATGATAATATATAAGAGAACTTTTAGAAGACTAATTAGTTTTTATCATCTAGTAGTTTTGCTTAGACGTACTCCCAAATCAGTTATCCAACAGATTTCTAATCATATTATCCATTTATTTAGCTCCTTAAGGTACATTCTGTCGCATTAGAAAACGTCTTAAAAATATCAAAACGAATATATATTCTTTAAAAATAATTGTTCAGGGTTATTTCCAAATCGATAAAAATCCAGCACTAATTAATTATACATTAATATGCTGTGCAATTTATACCCGAATTGTTCAACAATTTGGATTATTTTCCATTAAGAATCTAGTTGCGCTAATGGTTCTAATGACTTACTAAAACAAGAAACCTGTGCTTAGTTATCAGTACTAATTAGTCTGCAAACAACCTCTGAAGAAGCGGGTTAGAATGGACAACTCTAAAGTGTTTAATGTTCCCTCAGAGTTAAATATTAATTTTGGTATGTCTCCGAATACTTTCAACTATACCGTGTCACAATATCCAGCAATTCTTCAAAGCACTTGTCCTAATTATTTAAATCATAACGAAAATGTAAGTTTATAACTTTTTGTAATTGTTTTCTTTAATCACTTTGATTTTTCAGTATTTTCTTGGCTCACAATGGATAGATGAACAACCATCACAAATGGCATACACTGTCCCTAATTTGAATATGAGTACCATTCAGAATATCGCACAAGGTAACTAATAATGTTTATTTAAAATATTTTTTATTTATGATTGTTGAGACAAAACGTAGTTTGATAGTGTTGCATTGTTAATGCAAAAAAAACAAAATTTTATTGCTTCTTTAATCAAACCTATAGATGTAAAGAAACTTTATTAAAATAACATATTTTCAAAATACAGAGTATTCGGCTTTTCGATATCAAATAATCTGTACAAAGAAAGCACCTCATGACATATCGAAATACGTATAGAGTACTGAAATATTTCTTCACGTACATAGTACTACTGAATCTAAATCACCTGCCGGTTTGTACACCTTTCTAGCAACATGTTTCGAATTTCTACTAGTGAAAATTTTAGAAACTCACCATCAAGTTAGATGAGATATAAATTCATTTATCTCTTACATGTGTTATAAGTACAAACGTAAATTATTTTCAAAACTAAAATTTTGCAATTTTGATCCTTTTATTCCTTTTGAAGCTAGGTGTATTTTAAAATCGGTAGAGAAATATTACTTTTTATAGTATTTATTTCGAATAAATCCCAACAGCACGTATACGTAGTTAGTGTAAACATAGATATATAATAAGGCAGTTTTCTAATTGTTTGAAATCGATAACATTTTTCAATCCTTTAAAATAAAACGATTTCACTAGGTGCTTTCTTGAGTATACTGATATTAAAAATGCGTCGTTATTAATTACCTCAAAAATAGATTAATTCTTGCACTAAATTCTAAAGTCGTTATTTGACTAATTAATTTAAAAGATTTGGTTCTTTACGATCACGTACTTTATAAGCGGAAATGCGAACTCGCGTCTTTTAGAATAAACGTCCTTGTTCCTCTTTTACTGAGTTGCTAATGATTGAAAGAGATTAATGGAAAGTTTTAATATCTTAGTGTGACAACTATGGTAACTTCAATTGTTGCCTTTTAAGCCAACAGTTTTACTATTTCTTAATTGTCCTTTTTTCCTATAAAGCGCAACAATTTTGTTATAGTTAACTTAAGAAAGAATAAGATATGCCACTTCTTGAGCGAATGAAAAAATTGACAGACAAGGCATATATACAAACCACATTACTAATAATAATCAATTATATTTATTCTCTTTTCGCCTTATTACAAATTAAAAGACTAAATAATGTATATGATACCGAGAGAGGATGAAACTATATTAATTTTCTTATACACCATGTTCAATCTTATATCATTATTTCATTCAGGAATGCCTGAACTAATACTTCATTATAAATATTCAATGAACACTGCCAATTTTGTTAGAAGCAGTGTTTTAATGATATAAGATAATAATATATATATTATATATATATATATATATAATGAGTTTTATGCAATATATGTATTATAAATACGTAAACCAAATTTGAGCATATTAGGCATGCCTAAAGTGCACATTTAAAAATATTTAAAGCATACAGGGTGTTTCATAATTCCAGGGCATATTAAACTTATATTTTCTTAAATGGAACACCCTATATATTATTACATTTTGGAAACATAAAAGAGCTTTAATTTGATATGAAATTGTATCTGTCTATTCCTTTAGTTTTGAGATATTCAACTGTTTTTAGAAAAAATGACCCCAATTGATACATTTCCACTGCACTAATACACAACTTATGTTAATTTTCAAGATGCAGAAAATTTGACCATATACCATAGTATTTTGTAAATATCACTTTTTGAAATTTCTTCCCATGTATACAGTGTGTCAGTGTTTCGCATAAATGCAATTTTAAAATTTTTTAAATGGCACCAATTTTATTGCTCAATGGATAGTTCATTATGTCCTTTCATTTTGTTAAGCATTCCATTACCTAAATCCATTACTTTCTGAGATATTTTGAGTTTCTTCAAATTTTATGAATGTTTTAATTTACATAACTAAAAATAACTTACTATTGGAGAATATTATAAAACAATGAATACATTTTGATTAACAATCAACTACAGTTATCCAATAACTATTTTCACTAAAGATATAACAACCTACAATAATACGCTATCAATAGAATTCTGCCAGATCAACAATATGCATTTTATAGAAAATGTTCAAACAGAAATCAGGCAGGCTTTGAAAAAATAACTATTACATGTAAAGTGTCATTTAGGTTTATTAATTGTAGTGTGTTGTCATTTAACAGGATATCTCTTGGTATATTCTTGATGCAAGTAGGAAATTTTTAAACTTGCTCTCAATACCCAAATCATATTTATTTGTTCTTCCACTGTAAAATTCATTTTGAAAACTCCTTCAAAGATTACATTTAAAACAGAACTGATAATGTGTTAAATGACAACACACTACAATTAATAAACCTAAATGACATTTTGATTGTAATTGTTATTTTTTCAAAGCCTGCCTGATTTCCTGTTTGAACATTTTCTATAAAATGCATATTGTTGATCTGGCAGAATTCTGTTGATAGCGTATTATTGTGGGTTGTTATATCGTTAGTGAAAATTGTTATTGGATAAGTGTAGTTGATTGTAAATAATATGTATTGATTGTTTTATAATATTCTCCAATAGTAAGTTATTTTAGTTATGTAAATTAAAACATTCATAAAATTTGAAGAAAATCAAAATATCTCGAAAGTAATGGATTTAGGTATAGGAATGCTTAACAAAATGAAAGGACACTTAATGAACTATCCATTGTAGCAATAAAATTGGTAGGGTGTCATTTAAAACAATTTTAAAATTGCATTTGAAACCTGACACACCTGTATACTGGGAAGAAATTTCAAAAAGTGATATTTACAAATATACTATGGTATATGGTAAAATTTTCTGCATCTTGAAAATTAACATAAGTTGTGTATTAGTGCAGTGGCAATCTATCCAATTGGGGTCATTTTTTCTAAAAACAGTTGAATATCTTAAAAACTAAAAGGAATAGACAGATACAGTTTTATATCAAATTAAAGCTCTTTTTATGGGCTTTTCAAAAATGTAATAATATATAGGGTGTTCCATTTAAAAAAATACAAGTTTAATATGCCCTGGAATTATGAAACACCCTGTATGCTTTCAAATATTTTTAAATGTGCACTTTAGGCATGCCTAATATGCCTCAAATTTGGTTTACGTAGCTTTATAATAACGGAGTTATCGACCGTTGCCACACTAAAATACCTATATATATATATATATATATATATATATATATATATATATATATATATATATATATATTGTATTTTCTCGAACGAAAGTAGGTATAACTTTTAAATGTGATGTTATTTTGGGATGCACTCGTTCGTAAAGCAAAAACTAATCAGTAAATTGTAATTTAATTTCTTACGTTTTGGCATGTAATTTATGCCTTAATCATAGAATAATTACTACGACTTAAAAATGCTATTAATAGAAAGTGTTTCTAGTGTTGCTTTACGAAGGAGTGTACCCCAAAATAACATCACATTTAAATGTTATATATATATTATAAATATATTATATATATATATATATATATATATATATATATATATATATATATATATATATTTAATATAACACTTCGTGAATTTTGGTCATTCAATAATTTCTAACTAATCGTTCATTCACTTTTAAATAAGATTGCAATTTATATAGTTCAATTTATTGCGTGTTTCGGTTATATACCATTTTCAAATAAAATTTTTACAAATTAAATGAATTGAAATGAGTTATAATATTGTGTACATACCAAAAGTCAGCATATAAAATAGTTAGTTCTTCAAATAACTCTTTTTAAACATTTTCTAATGTACATGTATTTTGAGAATAAAAAGAATAATAAAAAGTTACATAAATTCGATTTTGATAATACCGAAATTTTAGGTTCTCAAACTATTGACAAAAATAGAAACATAATTGAAACAAGAAAAATTAAAAAAAATCCTAATGCTATAAATTATAAAATAACTAAGACGATTCTGTTCATGTATACCATAATTTAATACCTTGTTAAGAAATTTGCTGTTGACCTTAATATAATTATTTTCTAATACCACTCTACATTGCAAACTCATATCTTGAAACATATTTTTCCTATCAATACATTTCAACCAATAGTATATGTATAATACTAGATTAAAACAATTAGTATATATTGATCACTTATAAATGTGGCATCCTTGAGACAACAGAGAAAGTTTATTATTCCCAATATATATATATATATATATATATATATATATATATATATATATATATATATATAGACCATCTCAATTGTAGTAAAAATTTTTATATATTTGAATTACTTTCCTTAAAAACAAGGTTTATACCATAAAAACATTGATTGTCTCGCATTTTTATATACACCCGCTCCATTATTTTGTTCCATCTGTCAATCAATTGAAATGTGACATTACTTGATGTAGTCTAGCCATTTTTTTAGTTTTAATTTTAAATATTATTTAGCTAATTATATTTTTATACTACACCTTATGTTAAAAACCTTATTATAACTTTTGTCTAGTAATTGTAAGTATTTGCCTGTTATATGTTATTGCTGCCGTTAATAATTTTTTCTTGTAGTTCGATGATTAAGGTGAGAATCATTCACCGAAACGTACGAAATATTACAAATGATTTAACGTTGTATGGTTTTTTATTGTGAGCGAAATAATCCCAAAAATATTAACATCCCTATTCTATATATATATATATATATATATATATATATATATATATATACATTATATATATACATTAAAAAATGTTTAAGAGGCACTATTTTCAGAATTAAAAATTTTATATATTGACTTGTGGTATGTACACATTATTATAACTCATTTTAATTTATGTAATTTGTTGAAAATTTATTTGAAAGTGGTGTAAAACCAAAACGCGTAATAAATTCAATTATATAAATTGCAATCTTATTTAAAAGTCAATGAACCATTAGTTAGAAATTATTAAATGACTAAAATCCACGAAGTGTTATATTATAAAATATTAAATGGACAAGAAACTTCAAATTGAGTATATAAATATGCAGTGACTAGCTTTTTTAATTAAGCCCCACGCTTGGGAAGCCATAAAATATTGCTGTGGTTTACCTGGAACAATCGAGCCCTAGCGTCGGGCCGACATAAATATGCAGTGGACTTTGGGATTACCTTCGAGCCCTACCGTTGGGAGCCATAAAATATGCAGTAGTTAAGCTCTAAAATCATGCCCCACAAATTGGACCGTCATAACATTTACCTGAAAATAAATATTCCAAAATCCTTGGAAAAGCTCCCCTAAATTAGCATAACACGGCTAGCTCTGCTTCCAGCTTCTTCAGAGATACTTACCTATCCTATGCTTACACTCTCTCACTTAGACTATCAAATAAAAATTACCAATCAAATAATTCAACGAAACATACAACCTTTTATTCATACAAATCAAAAATATACGCCTCCAACTCAATATTTACAAAATCGGATATGAACATCTTCCTAAAATTTAACAATATCAACCATAAAATTTTTTCAAATTTAATGAATTTAATTTATTTCAACATTTTTTTATATACAGTTCCAGTAGATGGGCCTATCTTGAAACCCTAAATTGAAATTTACCCTGGCCTATTGTGAGCTCAGTATAAACCCCGTTACTATAAATGCATAAATAAATCGCATCTTTGTTTTCCACAACTCTAAAGACCCGTTTACTCTTTAGATCATAATTATACGTCATATAATACCTTTAACTAATAAATTCAAATTGTCTTTTTCATATAACCTTCAAATTTGATTTTATGTTCATAAAATATACACCCAATATGTCAAATCACTCTAGCACAAAATAACAGCACAAAATGTTCAAGCAAGAACAAAAGAACAAATTTCGTTACCTGGTGTAAGTTTTTGCACCGTCACCTCTGAAGATGTTCACCCAAAACCTTGTCGTTGCATTCCATTCAACTTCTCTCTGCTATATGTACATCAAACTTATTTCCACACGTTATCGAATTCTCTGCAGACGCCTTCTGAATCGGCTTCTGAATCTACCATACACCCAGCATCGTCGTTCCGAAAAACTAACTAGTCTCGCTTACCTCAGTAACATCTTTTATTCGTTATTTGTATGTACTTACAGCACCGTTTATAACTTAGCACCTACTCGTGCTTTCAAACACTTTTAATTTAAATTAAACGGACTGCACTATCACCTATTTATAAGTTTTTAAGTTAGATGTTACCATATAAGTCTGAAGCGGACAGAAGAAGTAAGAAAGCCCCACTACATCTCCTAGTGTATTTATAAGCGTTGAAACCTACCTCCTGTACCCCGTTTTCATCGAAAAACACCACCACTGTAACCGATTCTAAAAATCTAAACTACAACGATTTTTTAAATCTCAAAATTTTTCATTCCACTTAGCTTTAGTCCGAAAACACTGCCTATCAAGCACAACGGTCGCAATGCTCCTACAAATGTCTCGCACTCCACTTGTAATCAGCCAATCCAGACCATTTCCCCTGTCGTACGTCTATCATCCAACTATGTTATCCTCGTCTAACTCATATTCGTTGTCTTTGTTAAAATCCCACTACAACAACGTAAAATCGATTTTATGGTTTGCCTCTACAAATTACCGCGCACATCAAATGACTGTTTTATCCAGCGTCTGTTATTTGTCATCTTCGTTTACCCTATGCTACTGATATCTCGTCTCCACTTTGTTTTCAAAACATCTGCCATTTCGCAGCCTTCGCTTTGACCGTTAACTCAAATTTCTAAAGAATTATGTTTCAACGTACATTCTGGTTTTTTGAATTTGTTTATTTGTCTGTCAGTCTATTCTATAAACTGTTTGCCAGTTTGAAATTGTACTTTCCCATGTCGTTTAACCTGTAGATTTCTTAGGATTTGTTTTTAACGAAAGCTTTGTTAGTTTAATTGAACATATGCGTTTACATTATCGATTTTATATACAAAAGCTCTCCCTTATTATTTGATGTGCTTGAATTACAACCATAAAATATTAAAGCTAATTATACTTGCATTCTCCTTGCGTTTTTACGTACTACAAAGCTTCCACACTACGCAACCTTAAAATTACGATTCATTAATACAAATGTATGATATTATCCGATTGTTTTAAGGTCAAACTAATTAATTTGCAGCGTAAGTAATTTATTCCTGTTTTCTGTATACACGGTCCTTACAAAATTACTCTCTTGACTTATCTATCCCTCTTTACATATAATTTACACGTTATAATCCCCCTATTTTAATTCACTGAACAACTCCTCGAGTTTTCCTCGAATTCAAATACGAAGACGAATACCTACTAACTAACCTTATATAGTATTTATACACACCTATCTATTTATCTAACTCTACCTATACCTATCTATCTAACCTATCACTCTTTATTTAACCTATCCCTACCTACTTCTATCTATCTTTAATTATTTCTATTTATTTACACCTGTCTTTATTTATAACTATCTATCCACATCTATCACTACTTATTGACTAACTATTTCTATCTATCACTAACTCTTCACCTATCTTTATTTATTTACATTTATTTCTGTAGATCACTATCTCTTTATTCAACTTACTTTTATTCCTCTATACCTATCTTAACTTAATTCTATTTATTTAAGCTCTCTCTACTTATGCATACCTATTTGTAATTATAATTATCTATTACACCTATCACTATTTGTTACTCTAACTATTTACACCTAATTCTACCTCTATCTATTTAAATCTATCTCTTTTCTTGATCCTCCAGGTCCGTCTTACAATTTTAATACACTGCATCCTTGTCTTTCCTCCTTCTATTTTATACTCATTATCCCTATTGCTTCACATAAAATAAAACTACCCTTACTGTCCTGATTCTTAAATATTTCTTCCTCTGTCCCTATACTTGTCAGTTTCTAATTCACTACTACTACCTCTGATGTAAACATACCAAACGATACCACCTTATCACTTTTACCTTTTCCCTCTATGGAAAACTCTTTATTTCTTCTAGACTTTTTACGTACTACATTTATTCCGCAAAAATTTCATAAATTCAATTTATCAAAATTATCCTTGCCACTTATTTTCCTCATGCCTACTTTTAAATCTCGCGTGTAACCTAACGCTGCGCTCGCCTCTACCCCTATTAATTCAGAATGTTTGTTCAATATTGATTGTACGTTTTCTAATCTTCCGTCAGGACATTTAATTGTGTCGATCTCTTTCACCTCTTTTTCTTCTAACTCCATAACATTAATATACAACCCCGTGTCATCCTCTGTGACCTCATAACTTGCCTTCCAGGGCAATATCCTATCTCTAATCCTAACTATCTTCCTTTCCATATCTATAATTAATCCTAACTTTACCATACAAGCGCCCCTAATAACCCCTTAAATTTCAATCTTGGTACAATTACAAATTCCTGCTCACAGCTTACTGAACCTAACTGTACTTTCAATACTACCACGCTCTTCACTGCCGCAAATCGTTTTTTATTCGGCGCTACCAGATGACTTCTTTTTATAGGCATAATCCTGTCACACACCTTTTCCTTAATTTTGTTGACGAATTCATCCGATACTAAACTCGCCTCTGCTCCAGAATCCAGCAACGATCCTAAATTTTGATCAATAATTTTAACATTTATTATTGGCAAACCATCCCTATAGTAGGGGATAAAGAATACTACTATAGTAAGCCTGCTTATCGTAAAAGGCGATGAAAAGGCGCAGCTAGGGGGAGCAGCCTTGCTGGCTAAAAGATATTGGAGGAGGGTCGGTTGGTCTCGGGCGATCTTCAACAATTTACAAGCTTGTTGCGGGTTGGCCGTGACGGAAACGGCTTTTTTCTAAAATCTTAAAAAACTGCGTGGTGGAAAGATATGGGAACCTACCACAATATTTCCCAGGTGTGCGTGGCCTAAAACACGAAATATATATGATGGAGAGCTCACAAGTAAAATTCTTGTCCGGAGGTAAAATACCCCCTCATTCGGATCTCCGGGAGGGGGTCGTCATCGTAAGAATATAAAACAACAGTTCGATTTAGTAATAGGGACTTGGATTGTAAGGTCAGTACTTAGAGTAGATAAGTTAAGGAATTTATTAGTCGAAATGAGAAAGGGAAAGCTGAACAATTTAGGTATTAGTGAGATGAGATGGCCAGATAGTAATGACTTTTGGAAAGATAATTATAGAATAATTACAACTTCTTCAACTAATGGACAGGCAGGCGTAGGAATAGTGTTAGGTAAAAGATTAGGGCATAAAGTTAAAGAGTACTTACAATTTAGTGATAGAATAATTATGGTTAGATTGAGTACAAAACCCACAGACACTGTTTTAGTACAGGTTTACATGCCAACAACTCAGTACGAGGATGAGGAAGTAGAAAAGGTATACGAGGATATAAATAGTATAGTGAGAAAAGTAAAAGGAGATGAGAATTTAATAGTTATGGGCGATTTTAATGCGTCAGTGGGAGAAGGTAGTGAGGGAAAAATGGTAGGAAAATTTGGGTATGGCAGACGAAATGATAGAGGAGAAAGATTAGTTGAGTTTTGCCAGGAACATAGATTAGTAACTGTAAACACCCTATTCGACAACATGTTAGGAGAAGATATACCTGGAAAGCGCCACGTGATAGGGCTAGATACCAAATAGATTATATTTTAGTTAAACAGAGATTTAGAAACCAAGTTAAAAACTGTCGTAGTTATCCAGGGGCTGACATAGATAGCGATCATAACTTAGTTAAAATGAAGTGTAAACTAAAATTCAAAAAATTGAGAAAGGTTAAAAGAGAGGGATGGGATCTAGGCAAGCTTAATGATAGTAGGGTAAAAGAGGAATATAAACAAATATTAGATAATAAGAGCAAAGAGATAGCTGTAGGAGGGAACGTAGAAAATAGATGGAAAGAAATAAAAAGGGCTGTACATGATACAGCAACACAGACTATAGGTAAGAGAAAAATAGAAGCGAGAAAACCCTGGGTAACAAAGGAGATATTAGATTTAATAGAGAATAGAAGAAAGCTTAAACCTTTCAGAGAAGTGGATAGTGAAAGTAAGCAAAAATATAATACAGTTAGAAATAAGATAGCACATGAGTGTAGAAAAGCTAGAAATAAATGGATGGAGGAGAATTGTAAGGGAATACAAGATGATTTGAGAGTAGGTAAGACAGACAGGGCTTACAGGGTAGTTAAAAAGTTTTTTGTGGAAGATAGGAAAAAATATAATGGTATTAGAGACGAGAATAATGAGCTTCTAATAAATAAAGTTGAGGTAGCAGACAGATGGAAAAGATATTTAGAAGATTTATATAAGGGAGACGATATGGATGAGTTAGAAAACGACCAAGAAGAGGATATAGAAATAGGGTTCTCAATATTAAGAGAAGAATTTGATAGAGCTGTTCGGAATCTTAAACTAAATAAAGCGCCAGGGATAGACGATATTCCCGCAGAACTAATAAAATATGCAAGTCAGAAAACTTTAGACAGATTATATGAACTAGTAAAAGTAATATATGACACAGGTGAGGTTCCAATAGATTTCGAAAAAAATATTATTATCCCAATCCCAAAAAAGTCAGGAGCTGATAGGTGTGAGAATTATAGAATGGTTAGTTTAACTTTTCATGCTTCCAAAATACTAACAATAATAATTAAAAATAGAGTAGAAGCTTTGACTAAGAATTATTTAGGCGAAGACCAAAATGGGATTCGTAAAGACAGAGGGACTAGAGAACCGATACTAATGATTAGGGTAATTATCGAAAAAAGGTTACAAAAAATAAAAAGAGTCATTTCGCGTTTGTAGATTTAGAAAAAGCATTTGATAAGGTTAATTGGATTGTTATGTTCAGAGTTTTGCAAAAGTAGGAATCTCTCATAGGGATAGAAAAATTATTTACAGTCTATATAAAAACCAAAGCGTAGTAATTAGATTTGATGAAATAGAAAAGGAAGCTAAGATTAGAAATGGTGTTAGACAGGGTTGTATACTGTCTCCCTTGATTTCTAATGTTTATATTGAGGAAGCTTTAAACTTAGCTAGAGAGAGAAAAGAGATAGGTGTTAGTGTACAGGGACAGAAAATAGACATGTTACGTTTTGCAGATGATATAGCCATTATAGCAGAGTCTAGAAAAGAGTTAGGAGAGTTTTTAAATATTTTAGATGAGATACTACAGAGTAACTATAGTATGAGAATTAACTCAGTAAAGACAAAGATAATGACAAGTGAGTTACAGCCTAGTTCTAAACGAAAATTAAAAATAGGTAATACCGAGTTAGAGGTGGTAGATGAACTTTGCTATTTAGGTAGTATAATTACAAAGGATGGACGTAGCAGAAGAGATATAGTAGCTAGAATAGCTCAAGCTAGAAAAATGTTTTTAAAAAAGAAAAACTTACTAATAGCTAATAGTATTAGTTTAGATAATAGAAAAAGTTTCTTAAAGTCGTACGCATGGAGCGTTCTACTATACGGTAGTGAGACTTGGACAATTAAAGAAGTAGATAAGGAAAAGATAGAAGCTTTTGAAACTTGGTGTTATAGGAGAATGTTAAAGATTAGTTGGACAGATAGAGTAACAAACGAGGAAGTTTATTGAAGGATATTTGAGGAACCCTGTATGTGGCAACAATTAAAGGTTAGGAGAGATAGATTGATAGGGCACCAGTTAAGACATGAGGGACTTTTTAGTAAAGTCTTAGATTATAGACTACCAAATAAAAATAGAGTAGGGAGGCCTAGACAAAGCTATATTAGTCAAATTATTAGAGATTTAGGTTGTGAAGTGTATGTAGACCTTTTAGGCTAGCTCAGAATAGAAAAGAACTTAGAGCTGCGTCAAAGCGACTTTAAGTAAGTTCGAAAACAAAACAAAAAGAATAAGTAAATAAAAATCAGTTAACTAAATGTCACCAGGACACAACTCACAATTAGTTAGCGGTCTGGCATGTTGGTAGCGTTTCGTTGCTTAAGCCTTACCATAACATATAATTTAATAAACGTCACCATAACATACCTCACAATTAGGGTAGCGGTCTGGCATGTTGGCAGCGATTCGTTGCTTATGCCTTACCAAAACATATAATTTAACACTTTTCCTTTTTTGAAGCGGATAACCAGGTTATAGTTCATTTCCTTATAAATGGTAATCATGTAAACATGTTAGAGTTCTTTAACAACCATCAGGTTGCTAATATCTATGTAGAGCCAGGTGGATAGGAAAAAGATAGAAGGATATAGGAAGACCTAGACCAAGCTATATTAGTCAAATTATTAGAAATTTAGGTTGTGAAGGGTATGTAGAGCTTTTTAGATTAGCACAGAATATAAAAGAAGTTAGAGCTACGTCAAACCGACCTTAAGTAAGGTCGAAAACAAAATGATCATGATGATTGGCAAACAAAGATTTTTCTTAATTTCTGGCTCAATTTCTTCCTCAATTTTTATAAATTTCCTAGGATGTACACAAGTAAATCTAGTGGTTTGTCTTTGTTTAAAAATCCTGTCCTTGTTTACTCTCCCTACTAGGTCCTTGTCTTTCAACTACTTCAGCATGTGTCGGTGGCGTCTCTACCCTATTTGTCCTATCATTTTCTTTACTTGGTGTCGTCGTCTGTGTCCCCCTTATGTTCGGTGAACTATTCTGTCTTTGTACCATTGTTCTCGGTGCGGGTCCTTTACTTACACTGTTGCTTCGGAAGAATGTCCGTCTTTGTTTCCAGTTCGATCTTGTATTAAAATCCGTCTTTGATAGTTGTCTTTTCTGTTCTCAAATCTAACCGTGTTAACCCGTCTTTCCCTATTCTCTCGAGGTCGTCCACTACTCACATCGTTATACCTTTGCAGGTACTCTAAAAACATTTCTCTGTCTATTATATTCTGCAACGCTACGTGTTGCCGAACCTCAACCTCAAAGTGTCGTGAAAGGTATTTAATAATTTGCCTGTCTGTCAACGGTGGGCTTAATTGTTTCGCTATGCCGTACTTCCGTATAACATACTGTTTCCTACTTCCTGCATATTCACCCTTATATTTTCCTATAATTAAGTCGCCACGTACTTGATCCTGTCTGTGATCGTTCCAGTAATGTTTTAAAAATTTATCTTCAAGCTCACTATACGTTTCTATTTCCTGTCCTATAAGATTGTACCAAGCCTCAGCATGGTCTTTTAATAACGCCTTTACTATATTTAATTTTGCCTGTTCGTCAAATAAATTTCCTACTACGCTCCTAACACTATTTATAAAAGTCTGAAGGTTTACTCTACTATCCCCGTAAAATTTCATTTGTTGTTCTAGTAACATATTGCCTGTAACAAATCTGGGACCATTCCCCATTAAAGTCGATATATTTTGTTTTATGCCGTTTACCTCTCTTTCAACCCTTCCTAATTGTGCTCGACATGAATCTGTCACTTCCGTCATTTTACATTTATTTCATCTTCACACAAGATTCTTACTTCAGGCCTCAATTTTCCCATTTCATGCCTCACACCTCTTATATCTCGTTCATTCTTATCCACTCTAGTTTCTACTTCCCCCATTTTTACAGTTAAACTATTTTTAAAATCAGAGAATTCTCTGGTTGACTTATCTATTTTTTTGCTTAAGGTTTCATTCATCTGCTCCATTGTTCTTCTTGATTCTTCACCCATATCCCTAATCTCTCCTCAAACTTCCGGTTTGATTCGGTACTTAGTTCCCTAATCTCCTCAAACTTCCGCTTTGATTCTGCATTTATCTTCTCTAACATTCTTATGATCATCTCGTTTCCTTGCTCTCCCGATTCTGTCCTTGATTGATCCCTACTACCTCCTGCTTCCTCCATTTTTCCTGTTTTTTCAAATAACGCAATATCGTCACTTCCAATTTCCACTCCTACACTCCTAAGCCACTTCTTTCTCTGCATACGTTTAAATCACTTCTTCACACACTCAAAAATATTTACAAATTTACACTACACACACACTATCACTCAGCTCGCCAGTTTCCTGGAATAAATTTTTTTTTAAATTTTATTTGGAAATCGTGCCCTTAAGTTCGAGTAGCCATAAATATGCAGTGATTAGCTTTATTAATCGAGCCCCACGCTTGGGAAGCCATAAAATATTGCTGTGGTTTACCTGGAACAATCGAGCCTCAGCGTTGGTCCGACATAAAAATGTAGTGGACTTCGGGAGTACCTTCGAGCCCTACCGTTGGAAGCCATAAAATATGCAGTGGTTAGGCTCTAAAATCATGCCCTACAAATTGGGCCATCATTACATTTACCTGAAAAATAAATATTCCAATATCTCTGAAAAAGCTCCTCAAAATCAGCATACCACGTCTAGCTTTGCTTTCAGCTTCTTCAGAGATACTTACCTATCCTATGCTTACTCTCTCTCTCTCACTTAGACTACCAAATAAAAATTACTAATCAAATAATTTAACGAAACATACAACCTCTTTATTCACACAAATCAAAATTTTTACGTCACACCAACTCAATATTTACAAAATCGGATATAAACATTTTCTTAAAATTTTACAATATCAATCATGAAATCCTTTTAAATTTAATGAATTTAATTTATTTCACCCTTTTTTTATACAGTTCAAGTAGATGGGCCTATCTTGAAACCCTAAATTGAAATTTAGCCTGGTCTATTGTGAGCTCAGTATAAACCCCGTTACTTTAAGTGGATAACTAAACCGCATCTTTGTTTTCCACAACTCTAAAGACCCGTTTACTCTTTAGATCATAAATAATAAATTCAAATTGTCTTTTTCATATAACCTTCAAATTAGATTTTATGTTCATAAAATATACACCCAATATGTCAAATCACTCTAGCACAAAATAACAGCACAAAATGTTCAAGCAAGAACAAAAGAACAAATTTCGTTACCTGGTGTAAGTTTTTGCACCGTCACCTCTGAAGATGTTCACCCAAAACCTCGTCGTTGCATTCCATCCAACTTCTCTCTGCTATATGTGCATCAAACTTATTTCCACACGTTATCAAATTCTCTGCAGACGCCTTCTGAATCGGCTTCTGAATCTACCATACACCCAGCATCCTCGTTCCGAAAAACTAACTAGTCTCACTTACCTCAGTAATATCTTTTATTCGTTATTCGTATGTATTTACAGCACCGTTTATAACTTAGCATCTACTCGTGCTTTCAAACACTTTTAATTTAAATTAAACGGACTGCACTATCACCGATTTAGAAATTTTTAACTTAGATGTAACCATATAAGTCTGAAGCGGAAGGAAGAAGTAAGAGAGCCTTACTACGTCTCCTAGTGTATTTATAAGCGTTGAAACCTACCTCGTTTTCATCGAAAAACACCACCACTGTATCCGACTCTAAAAATCTAATCTACAACGATCTTTTAAAACTTAGAATTTTTCATTCCACTTAGCTTTAGTCCGAAAACACTGCCTATCAAGCACAACGGTCGCAATGCTCCTACAAATGTCTCGCACTCCACTTGTAATCAGCCAATCCAGACCATTTCCCCTGTCGTACGTCTATCATCCAACTATGTTCTCCTCGTCTAACTCATATTCATTGTCTTTGTTAAAATCCCACTACAACAACGTAAAATCGATTTTATGGTTTGCCTCTACAAATTACCGCGCACATCAAATGACTGTTTTATCCAGCGTCTGTTATTTGTCATCTTCGTTTACCCTATGCTATTGATATCTCGTCTCCACTTTGTTTTTAAAACACCTGCTATTTCGCAGCCTTCGCTTTGACCGTTAACTCAAATTTCTAAAGAATTATGTTTCAACGTACATTCTGGTTTCTTGAATTTTTTTATTTGTCTGTCAGTCCATTCTATGAACTGTTTGCCAGTTTGAAATTGTACTTTCCCATGTCGTTTAACCTGTAGATTTCTTAGGATTCGTTTTTAAAGAACACTTTGTTAGTTTAAATGAACATATGCGTTTACATTATCGATTTTATATACAAAAGCTCTCCCTTATCATTTGATGTGCTTGATTTACAACCTTAAAATATTAAAGCTAATTATACTTGCATTCTCTTTGCGTTTTTACGTTCTACAAAGCTTCCATACTACGGAACTTTAAAATTACGATTTATTAACACAAATGTATTTGTTTTAAGGTCAAACTAATTAATTTAGAGCGTAAATAATTTATTCCTGCTTTCTATATTTACAGTTCTTACAAAATTACTTCTTGACTTATCTATCCCGCGTTACATATAATTTACACGATAATATATATATATATATATATATATATATATATATATATATATATATATATTCTTATACCACCCTCCCTTTTTTTTATTACACACTTTTTCTTTTTGTTTGTCGTTGCGCGCCTTTTCTTATTAATTTAATGACTTTATACAATGTGCAAATATCTATTTCATGCCACTTACTTTAGCAACGTTTGGTTGGTTAATTAAATCAAAATTGTTTTAATATGCCTCCACTATATGAACTCTTTCTTCTCAGGGTATCCACCTACTTACCGTGGGTTCAGTGCTAAGTAGATGTGCAATGCCCAACCAAACTGCACTATCTTTTGTTTTAGTACCTTTTTTAGAATTTACTGTTGTATATGCCAAATTTTATGTGATCCACGTAGCCTTGTGCCAAATTAATTAATACCACAAAATTTAAGACTTTGACGTTATAATACACTGTACTCACCTGGATTATACGTCGTTACTGGCCTCTCTTAATGCTGGCTCAAAAACCTTTTCGCCGTATGCGCCTTCACAAGGTTTCACTATCACTTTGAACTGCCGTCTAGTCTCCAGGTACCTTTTCTTTAATTTTGTTGCGCCCAAATCTAAAATAAATATAACCCGAATTTAGAATTTAGAATGCCCTTTTTATCTACTTCCCCTGCGCTAATTCTTCCGTAGTAATTTCTTCTTTAATTTGTACACTTTTACCTGCTACTCTTACGCTGCCTTCTAATTTTGCTCCTCTCGTTCTAAATCAATCCAAATCTATCCTCGTTCCTGTTTACCACTCAATCCAAATCTATCTTCGTTCCTATTTACCACTCAATATCCCGCTACACATAAATCCATATCCAAGTCAATCCTTATATTCTTCACTCTTATGTTTCTCACTCGATGCCTTCTACCTATATAATCTCGTTCCAATCCAAACTTATCTTCCGCCGGTTCGCTGTCGCACTAATTCCAATTTTACCTTTTATTCGCCGCCGCTATTAATTCTTTATACACTGATGCTTCTCTTTACTCTTCTTTATAAATCAAACTCTTATAATTCAAACACATTTATTTACTCTTCCAAAATATCAACAATTTAGCGCAGTTTCATAAAACACGTCTTTACACAAAAATAATTCGAAATCAATTCCCTTTGTTTACAATCCTAGGTGATAATTACAACATTTTCTGCCTACTCTATTACATATTTTATAAAATAAAACCATCCAATAACATTTTATCACTGAGTTCGTGTCACAAATACATTAAATTTAGTCTTTTACATTTTCCTATTTTATACATAATATTCTATCATTGGTCCTAAATGTTTCACAATCCTTCAATCATATTTGACACTGCTATTACTTATAATTTTGAGATTACATGTTTGTCCAAAAATTGATTCTAGTAAAATAAAAGCCAAAATAATTCACATATGAACCTGGATCTGCGAGGTTAATAGTGGACATCCATAGACGCATCCGGTTTTTGGTTGGCAAATGTACGTTCAATGGCCTATTAAATTATAACTCAGTATAAAACCTTGAGCACTGTGTATTATAATTTACGTCTTGGCACTTACATTTCAACTAATATTTTAAATACTTTAACGTATGTAAAGTACGGCAAACATACATTTTTAAATTACGGGATCTGATATATGGATTATTTTATTTGGCATACACTACCTTCTACACAAAACCACCCTTAGAACCTTTGTGGCTCCTCCTGACATTATAATATATACCTGTCAATAGAAGTACCAATATTCTAGTATTATTTATTAGTCTTGAATGAAGGTCATTGCTGAACAAACTCTTAAGCGGCTTATCTCAAGATTTCGTTTTACACGTTTCGATTATTTAGGACCGTTTTCAAAACTATCTATAAGAATAAGAAATACTACAATAATTAGTCTTGATAACTCCTAACCCATTTTACATACGGCATTGCTAATAACTATTAGTATATAAATAGTTAACACTTTATCTAAGACAACATAAATTCATAAAAATATCTTGCTGTTCTATGTTAGAAGTTAGTTTCCATACTATTAATATTCTTATGCAAAAGGTTAGTTAACTTAACTTTAAGGTGGGGTATAATTTTGTCCGAGGTCGAGTGTGGGTTTAGAGTTAACTATTTTAAATTACCAAAAGGTTGTTTTTGTGTTAGACGCTATTCTATTTTCTTTGAACTGAATTGTAATATATGTTCAAAAAAATTCTTGGTCAACTCTTGAAGTTACCGATTTTAAGTTTCTGTGCGAATGAATTTTTCTAATACTGGTCTTTTTGCTGTACTTTTTACCCGTAGTTAAAATCTAAAGATTGTTAAAGTCAGAACTGTGAGCTAAATTAAGTGCAAGTAAAGTCAGCGCTTTGCGTTTCTGGTTCCTTGTTTGTCTTGTGTATGTATGGCCTTATATCCTTTTCTGTGTGTGCTGCTTGATATTACTAACAAACACACCTGATATTTCATACAATTAAATCTATATATCGCGATGTTTGAATTTTGATTTTTAATTATGGTTTTCAATTTAGTAAGAAATGTTTTAGAAACGTTACTTGGTTTTTGTGCCATTTTTGGACTGTGGCTTCTTATGTATTGTTTTTAATATTCTCCGAGTATCCGAGTACATACTCAATTTCTATTGTTGCTTTGTTTTAATTTAATCCAATTTTGTTATTAATATTATTAAACATGCCATGTACTTTTTTCTTGCTTAAAGGTTCATAAAATATACATGGGCAGTTATTCTATTCAAAATTTTCTTTAGCTATGTTTTTTGGCCTATATTTATTATGTGACAATTTTCATTTGCAATTCTTAGTTAAATGTGTCAATTATGGTTATCAACGCCAATTGCAGTGTGTACTACATATATTATTCAAGACGATCATTAGCGACGAAACCAGTAAAGTAAAATGAAGGAATAAATGGTTTAAGACATTTATTCAGCAACGACCTTTATCAAAGACTATTGAGTAATACTAAGTAAATGGCAAAAAGATAGAACTTTTATTACAATATGAATGAAAATTGTAAAGGGCATGAATACTACATTCACGAGGTTACTAATAATACCATATTTTTATATCATTACCATTTCTTGGTATAAAATGAAACAAACAGTACAATAATAAAAGGAACAAATATGATTTTTAAAAGTATAGTTATTTTAAATTAAAATTAGCCAAAGAAAAATAAAAAGATCTTTAATTCGATCTAAACCGCAAATTGTGATTCTAAAATTTTTGCACATCAAATTCAAGTCTGCTGTTTTTCATAGACAAAACTAAGGTCAGTGTTTAAATATGTAAATATGTCATTCTTACAATCCATAATCGTTTGCATTGCTTAGTACTAAATCTACACATACTTGAACTAATGTGAAACATAAGATGATTGATAATTATAATCAAAAAGTTTGTAAAAATATCTTCGAAGTACAAGATATAAAAACATATTCATATTAATAAAACATCGGAAGATCGGAAGATTAAATCGAGCAACTTTTTTTTGCCGCTCTTTCTCTTGGTCTAGATAAATGTCTTTTCTGTCTTCCTGAACTCTGCTATCTCGGAACATATTCTTTCCGGCGATTTTTTCGGACAATTCTCCGAGATTAATGACCTGTATATCCCTGATCCCGAACATCCTTCCCCTGATCCCGAACACTTCAAAAATATTAGCGCCCATGTCCTCAAAAAACTATCTGCTGCCTACCGTAACACCCATTTCCGCTATAACCTCCGTCGTCGTCCTGTTTCTTTCCCTTTAGGCGATTATGTTTGACCATAATTTTGCTTTGTCCGTTGCTTCACATCATTTCAATGCTAAACTCGCTCCGAAATTCCTTGGTCCTATTTCTATCAGTAAAGTTGTTTCCCCTTGGACCTACGAACTTACCGATTCTTACAGTGCCAAGAGCATCTGGTACGTCAAAGACCTCAATCCTGCTTTTTCTAATAATCCTAATGGCACTGACCGCACTTCATTTTCCTGCTGGCGTTGCAAACGTCTTAAGCTCTATAGCTAGTTCTCCCGCCCCAGATTCTTGTGCCGATTCTGCTCTACTTAGAATTTGACTTCTGAACATTATGATTCCTTTATTTATTTTCCTGTTTTGCTGGGTTTTCTTTCTTTTCTTTCGCTCAACCCGGTCTGGGTGCGAGATTAAAATAGTCCCACGGTACGGCCTGCTTGTCGTGCGATGCGACTAAAACGGTCCAACACATACACACACACTTCATAGGTACACCCGAACATTTCTGTTTGATTCTCCTTTCTTTCGTTCTCTGCTTGTACTCCACCCCGTGCGGGTCCGGGATTAGAATAGGCCCACGGTACGACCTGCCTGTCGTAAGAGGCGACTAATGCGATTCAACACCTACACACTCACCCACACACACAAACACACACGCGCGCGCACGCACATACTCACATACATCCACTGTGCCAGACACGTGCTGTTTTAATAATAATAATTAGTAGTATTTAGTAGTATAAAGTTATCCATTTATCATTCACGTTTGTGATGCGTATGTTCTGCCAACGGCATAAATACGCTGCGCATTGTAGTATGAAAATTAGAACTTAGAATTGAGAAGAGCTTATGGTATTATAGTTTTGCGGCTGAGGGTTTCCAGAGTCCTTATCGTTAAGCAGGTAACGCGGGCGCAGAGTGTCAGTGGTTGCTTGAACGTTGAGACATTAAGTAGTGCAGCCGGATTCAAGTGGTTAAATGAGGGTGATCGATAATTTAATTAAGAAGTATGTTTTGCGAGTGTATTATAAACAAAGTGTTTAAGTAAACTATCTGAGGAAGCAAGGTGGGATTGAACCATATATTTTATATATTAACTGAGGTTATCTCAGCATTTGATTGCCAGTGGTTTTTGTTGAGGTATCTTATGA
This sequence comes from Platerodrilus igneus, assembly GCA_036346225.1. Taxonomy (NCBI): domain Eukaryota; kingdom Metazoa; phylum Arthropoda; class Insecta; order Coleoptera; family Lycidae; genus Platerodrilus; species Platerodrilus igneus. The sequence continues at coordinate 1,012,017 of JARFIW010001130.1, forward strand.
GTTACATCAGCCAGAGATTGGGTGTTTCCGTTTGGTTTGTTGTGTCTGCAGAAATAATTACCCACGGCCAGTTGCAACTGGGGGTTATATACATTCGATTAAACTTCCATCTTATAATTTCTTATCAGTGGGTTCGTAGAGTTGCTACAAAAGATAAATAAACAGACGTCGCTCTTAGTTTTCGTGGTACCTGCGGTTATTGACTTAATAGTGTATAGTTAGGGAGATAGCTTTAAGTGGTATTTATTTTAGGATTAAACACACATAACGGTCCATGTATTAATTTGTCCGCTTGTATCTTTAATATTAACAATTTATTATAGTAATTGTGCTTGGTATTTTGATTTAGTACTTTATTAAATATGTTCAAGGTTCTGTTTTTATTTCAATTGTTGAATATTCCCTTTACCGCACGCGCACACGCACCCGCACCCGCGCCCACATCCATACTCCCACACCCACACCCACCCATACACACACACACGCACACACACACACACTATACAGCTAGATGTACAGATTATATGTCGCATATGGTAGCGAACTACACATCTAGCATGCTCCTAACATGTCGTAACTGGCACTAGTAGCCAACCAGCTCTCCGATATGAACTGTACAAATCGTCAGTTGCTGTTGACAATCGAATTAACCAAGTCTGATTTATACTTAAATACTATCCGTTCCAAGAGATACTACTCGGTAAAGAAGGACAGGGCGAAGAGAAGATTGTATAAAATTGTTATAGACAACGAAAAGTACAGATAAAATATTTCTGCCCAAACAGGACGAATGTCAAATTGCTGGGGGCCAATTTCCATCAAATGAACAAGTTTTAGGGATATTACCTCATAAATGCGCAGTATGAAGTTAAATCTTCATATTAGTGTGTACTTTTACTATAAAAGAAACGAAGATCATTTGGAAAAAGTGAAAATTCCAACACAAATAGTGCAACAAAGCGTTGAAAACCTGTATCAAGGATGGATAGCTCCTCAAAAAAATTCTAAACGCCGAAATGAAGTACAAATATAACGGGACAGTCTCTTCTTGAAGAGACTGAGCATGTTGATATCACACACGGAAATGAATTAGAAATAATTAATATTGATCAAGATAAAATTTTATTTTTCATTCTGAGAAAAATATGCAGTGTAGCTCAGTGATTAAAAGAGAATATGCATTATTAGTAAAAAAAACAAGATAAAGTTAATAAAAGATTCGTCCAAAGTTATTATTTTTAACACATTTTGTACTATAAAATTTGTTTATATAAGTGCCTGTTGCCGGTTAGATTGATTTTTGCAGTGGTCATTTGTTACTATTTTCTTTCTCGTGTCGCAACATTCAGATCTCTGTCGTAGTCATACCTCGTAAGCAATCAAAGATAGTTAAGCTACATGGCGATTTGATGCATACCAGCACACCAATTTTTGTGTATGCATGTGTATTTAAATGTATACTTAAATTGGGGAGGTGATAGTGATAGATTGGCTAAACAAAAAACTTATAAAGCATTTGATTCTTAGATCGATTTTTAAATACCCGATTTAAGTCAACTTAAGTAAAAGTTTTTGGACTATTGTTTTGTTACGTTTTTAAAATGTAATTTACCTATGAATTGAATCATATCATGCTATAGAATTGATTTCACAACAAATGTTCCAAATGACAACCGCGTGTACGTGTGCGTCTTGTGCACGTGTGCGTGGTACGTGCGCTTGCGTGTGCATATGCGTGTGTACGCGCAAATGCGTGTGCGCGTGCGCGTGTGTCTTTGTGTGCGCGTGCGTGTGCGTATGCGTGTGCATAGGTGTGGGCGTGTGCGTGTGCGGCTGCGTGTACGTGTGCGTGTACATGTATGTGCGTGTGCGCGTGTGTGTGTGTTTGTTTGTGTGCGTGTGCGTTTGTGTGTGCGTGTGCTCGTGCGTGTGTCTGTGCATGTGCGTGTGCATTTGCGGGTGCGTGTATGTGTGCGTGTGCGTATGCGGGTGCGGGTGCGTGTATGTGTGCGTGTGCGTGTGCGTGTGCGTGTGCGGGTACGTGTAGTGTAGTGTTAAACGAATGTAAAAAGATTCGTAATTTTAACAGATGTATAGTGAAGAGGTTTTTATGGTAACAAATTGCTCATGAACAGTTTTGAGCGGAGTGTAGTATAAGAGACCATCGCCCCACATCAGTGCTGAGGACGTCTCCTTAACTAAATGCGACCCCGCATATTAATTGACTAATTGTGTGGCAAGCTGCTACTGTTTTTTAATTTTTGTTCAGCTTTGCTTCACTTCGGTTTCCGTCATAAAATACATATTTCGTAAATACTTAGGCAATTCGCGACAGCTAATTTATCTAGCTGCCAACCTCTCTTCTAACGTATTTATAACATAATCTTAGTGACTGGACTGATTATAAATAAGAGCAAACCACTATACTTTTCTTAAATTACTGTGTAAAACAATTATCAATCTTGTACCTTAGTTTCCACGTAAATATGATGATATGATTAACTACTATTTTCCGTAAGGTCTAAATTACTACATTTTCTTTGAATTACAGGTTCTATTGATGGTGCAGTAGTGGTTCAAACAGGAAACAGTTCTCCAACTATACGTAAGCGAACGACGTTTACGTCTTTTCAATTAGCAGCTCTCGAAGAGGAATTTACCAGAAATAAGTATTTACACCGTATTAGACGTATTCAAATGGCCGAGGCGCTCAATCTTCCCGAACGCCAAGTGAAGATTTGGTTTCAAAACCGCAGAATGAAGAGTAAAAAGGAACAAAATAGAGCAACTTTGCCTTCAAGCACGAGCACGCAATTAACAAGCTTAGCAGCTTCTCACTCAAAAAATAAAAATTATGAAATTGTGCGGGGGGCATCTTCCACAAGCAACTCAATAAACGAACAACAAACTGTTCACCGTTGTCTCATTGACCAACATCAAAATTCTCCAACCTCATCACGGTTTCTTGGTGCCATTCCCAGTACTGCAATATCGTCAAATCATTACGAATCAATAGTTCCACTACACAACGGTTTGAGTAACTACCATTACCTTAATAAAAATAATTTTGGTGTTCAACATTTCAAAGCATCTGATATAGATGATCAACAGCAGTATCAGCAATTTTTTCCCAAATTAATGTCAGCTGATTTAGAAGATTTACTAGAAATATATTTTTGAATGAAGCAATACGAATCGGGTTAGGATTAACTTCGAATATGGTTGCAATGCTGCTGATGTTTTTTCAGACCTAATCAACTTTGGTTATTTCAATAAGTCAGAAAAACGTGGTTATCATATTGATAATGTAAAGTATTCCTTGACTAGTATTATAAATACTATTTCTTCACTTATTTTGCATTATATATTATGTACCATTTTTCCATTTAAATTATACTCTCAATATATCTTTAATATTAATGTGGGAAATATTTCATTAAACTCCTGTCTACATACGTCGAATGAATACATTTTCAAAACAGTATTACTAAAAGCCTCTAAGCATTCGACACTGTTACAATAGACAGCATAAATTGCAGGTGTATAATATCATGAGATTTTCACAGCTTGCAATTTGCGTAACTTCAATGTCTTTCATCCAAGAAGAATTATCCAGCAGTTTGTTACTTCTTCTACTATTCTTGGTTCAACTATAGGGCTTAAATGAGATAGTGACTTTATATTTTTTATGCGTCAAATCATATAAATCTGGTACAGCAATTTTTATTCAACCCGACTCACATCTATTTTTTGCAAACAACAAGTAACGGATACAATACGAGAACAGTTGTACATAAAATAGACCAAAAGAGCTTTGAAGCACAATGTTGTTTTGTTGAATTAGCATTTATTTGCATTTGATAATTTCACAAAAATAAATAAGTTAATTTTATACTATTTGTTTATTCGACAATATCTAATACAATATTTATAAAATATTAACAAGAAGAAAGGCGTTCATTGCTTAATTATTGGGCAAATCTGTCTGAACAGTTAGTCGGAGAAATCACCTTTTCGTTTTAAAACGCGAATACGTTCTTATAAGTTTCTTTTATAAAGTGTACTTCGTGTTTGTCATGCATAAACCGAGTAATTTAAAAAAAAATAATGCTTCTTCACGGCCGTATGGTTTATTGACTGAGAACTCAACCCGACAGTTGGAAAGAAATACCTTTATCTCGTTGTCAAGTGAATGCACTAGTTGGGCTACGATACCATTATAGTACACACACGGTTTGTTATCAATGTTGTTACGGGCCAATTCAGCACTACGACACCAAGGGACGGATCGGAATCCGTGCGCGGCCTAGCTCTAGCCGGTGAGGGGTGGGTATGATAAAAGTCGTAGGTCGGGATTGCTAAACGCCCTAAGATGACAATTATAGTGGGGCGTAAACTTGGTAGTATGCCAAAAATCGGGAATGACGGTAAAATTGGGTGGGCACCACCAGTAATGTCACTGCGTTAGATATATTCGGGGATCTCGTTACTGGTCGAGAAAACGCCCCTGCACTTATTATAATAAGACAATATGAAAATAAGGAAAAACTCACAGTGTAGAATGTACTGATTCACCCTACTCACGCAAATTACTACAACAAAATAATGCACCCGGATTATACTCTTAACTCTATTTACAAACGCATGGCTGAAAAGTACACATTAATTAAGCACAGTAAGTAACATAAACAAAGGTGTATATAAGGAAATGTAGGTACAGCGTATATTGACTGCGCCACAGCTACGATCAAATTAATTATGATAACTAACCAAAAGTAACAACTAGGTAAAAGTTCGCACTGGCCAGGGCTACCAAAGATATACTTGTGAGTACAATTATTTCTAAGGTGGGGTAGGATTAAATGCACCTGAGCCTCACGGCAGTACGGGTTCTTAGGTTTGACGACCAAAAGAGTGTAGACTATAGCCCGAAATATCACGCGTGTTACACCGGGTGCATGCAAACCTCGGGTAACAATGTGGACGGTAGACGTAAGTCTACTTGAACTATCTAGGCGCTACAACTGGTACAGTCTTACGTTACGAAAGAAGTTGTACAATTTGGAAAAGTATCGCAGCTTTAAAATTTTACGGACTAATAGATATACAATGCGCACACAAGCGGCTTTCTGTTTTACACGGTTGACTACAGTAAAAGTAGGGCAAATACGGGGCGAAATACATTATCTATTTTGAGCTTCACTGACGGTAGATGCAAAAGAACATTCTATAGTTCAGGGTAAAATATCCCAATACCAGCGTGCGAACTAGTTTGGTCACTCAGTAACTACTACAGTGCAACGCTTACCTTAAAGGGTTTGTGGGGTGAATCAGGTCACTATAGACACAGCGAGGAGAGTGGGTGTCGGGATAATGCAACCTTCCAACTAACTTTACCATAGGTGTGTGTTAATGCATCAGGTTCCCAACTAAATTGGTTAATTACAGCGTACGGCAAATGTAATCTGAGGTCACTTTTATTTCATGCAAATAAACTCCCACTATGAATTGGTATCTTATAGGTATAATAATGACGATATATAAAATCGGATGTTAGAGTGGACCTACAAAAGAATAATTAAAACACACCCAAACGTAAAACGCAACTCGACACTTTTTAAAAATTTGACAATTTCCACCTGTCACTTTCTAGCCTTCCTCGCAATTTTGAAAAAGTGTACAGTTTACTTGACTGTCCTTTATCACAAGTCGGCATGTCTAATATGCTTGCTAAAGTGAACTATATAATACTAAACGTTGAATTAAACCAAACGTTACAATGTTTTTGATGTAGTGCTTAAAACGTAATAAAATATACTATTACAAAACCGAAACCGATCTCAAACAAACGTTTTAGGTTTTAATATTAATACTAGATGGTTCCTTTGGGTGTAGCTGTTAGTTGTTGGTTGAAAAACTACCAACAATCTGTACAGCCTGCATGAGCGAACATGGTATCATGGTAACCAACAGTTCTTTACTTGACTACTTATGGTACATAGGTTGTCTACATTCCAGGAATGGTAAGAGTTTTGATAAATAGCATGATCTGCATTAATCAGTAAGATTTATCCAATTGATTAGAGTTTTGTACGTAAATGTACTATTGTAAATATGTATTTTTTGTGTTTTTATATTTCAGTAGCTTATATTCAGAATGAGCTCGTCTGCGGCAATAAAAGATAAGTAGACAAGATTCTTGCGATTTGATACATACATTGATGCCGCCGTGTAAATATAATTAATTAGTTGTTTGCTGTACCAATATTAAATTCAAGTACAGATGTTTTAAAAAAGGCGAATTAGTTTGTGTGTCCCGTCGTTCCGTTCTTTAAACCCCCCTTTTTCTATGTTCGGCTAACAAATATTTCATTAACATAGGAAAGTAGGCTGGTGAGCAATATAAACATTTATTTGAGGAAGAAAGTGTTCTAAAACAACAATCATATTCTATGAAATATGCAAACAATTGACCCTTAAGAAGAGTATGCTTTGGTGGTGATAACTGCAAACGCAACCTAAGTTTCTCAAATTTTGCAAGCTTGACAGGCTCGATTAATACGTATTAAACCGTTTATAGATTCGTTGAAATGCTTGCTAGTCGTAAAACCATTTCTAAAAGCTAGCAGCTCGCCTCATCAATTCCATGTAACACATTTTAGCCGCTGCTTACTATTTGCAATAGTAAATTCGTTGAAACACTCAAGCAATTGCTTCTCCTAAACATTTTAATATTTTCTCCTCCTTGAAATACACACGTTATTTCCAATAGTGTATTCCACGAAAACATGTTCGAAAACAACTGCTTTGTATAAAAGCTTTGTTATATTTGCAGGCGTTCAAGCTCGCTCAAGTTTTATGCGTAATAAAATCGTTTCTTCTAATTAAGACATTCGTGGATCGATAATGATCCAAACCTCTATTCTTTTTTAAAAATGGGGCAACTGATTTTTCTTGGCCGTATGGCTGATGGCATAATCGTTTAGATGTTTTAAAATATATCTTGCTTTCCCACAAGCAGCGTTGTGATGTCGCGATTTTAAAATGCGTTTTGTGCTAGTATAGTTAAGTTGTTGGTTTCAGCATCCAGTTGTAGACAAATGCAGCCGCATTACCTCATCCTAAGATGGTACCAAAAAGAAGCCCGTAGCTCAACGTACAGTGAATTTTTGTTTGCTTTATTTGTGTTGCTGTTTTGGAAGATAGACAATTCTTTTTGGTTGATTCCGCAATAAATTTCAGACCGTACGTTACCAAATGCACGCTCACAACACAAACGATTATGACATCATTCTTAAAGGTTGTGTTACAGCACTTTCTATTGTTTACTTTATGTATAAATTAATGTTAACGTCAACAATTTGATATATAAAATTTAATGTTACGCTCTTAAATTTTATGAGGCGAACTTTGTAAAACAGATGTAACCGTATTATTTCTTTATTTCTTGTACATAATTAGGGCTGGAACATTGTATAAGTATTCTTTTATTTGGCTAATAAGACTTTATTTTTGATATTTTAAAATGTTTAGGTTTTTATTGAACTATATGCAAATTGACGCTTTGTGTACATCACGTTATACCGAACGATTACGTAAATGTGTTTTTGACGTTTGTAAATATTCTTTTGCAACTGTATGTTTTACTTACATGTTGGAATATATTTTTTTACTGAGGTTTCCAATTCTTTCCTTCTATATCACCCACCCCACTTTACGACGTTTTTGAGTTATCCCAAACTCTAACTCTTTAGAGTTCGATTCTACCATTCTGTCCTTGTTATTGTTGCGGTATTCGGTATAGTGTAGGCAATTTTCTCTACTTTGAAGCTTTCTTTCTTGTGTGCACGGAATACCGTGACAACCTGGCGAATTTCAATGTTGTGCATGCCGTTGTAATATTAATAATACTATAAGATGCTGCATGAATATAGATACATAAAGACTGTTTCACCATAGTATGTGAATTACTGAAAGTCGTTGCCTATAGATGGAAAAGAAGTGAAGTATGTGTGAAGTGAATGTATATGGGCAATGTATTTAGCGTCCAAAGAAACTGAATTGATTTGTTGTTATGTACGTATTACTTCAATTTCTATGAAGTATGATTATAAATAAAATATCATATTTTTGAAAAATAGTATGCTAAAAGTTGCTTTAGACAAAAGTATAGCTCTTAATATTATGATTTATTACAATATACATACAGTTATTTGAGGACATCTTCTTTTATTGATAGTAGCGGCCTAATTCGTAGTTTTGTTCTTTACTTATTCAATATTTACATCAAACTGAATACGATTGTCTAAGTGATAATAATAATTATAAGTATTGTTATTGCTCATATATAACAGAAAAATTCTAATCTTGTACAACTCATTTATGTTTTAAGATTCTAAATCTAAGTGAAGCAGCACTTCAACTGCGTCACCCTACAAACCGCCACTGGCGACTATATAAGATACTAAGGAATAAAATATAATTCCTGTAAAGCAGGATGTCGTCAAAACCATTCACTGTTGCCGAAGAAAGTTGGACTGCGTTTTATTATGCGGTACAGCAGCGTGCTAGTAATGATCGTCAAGCGTATTTTTACCCAATATTCGGAACAAAATTGGTCTTATAAAATCCCAAATATCAGGGTGCTGAAAAGTAATTGTGATTGTCACTGGAATTAAAACTATAATGTGTTACGAAAACTGGAGTTAAAAAACTATTTTAGTATTCGACACCAAATTTCTGTGGTGATTTGCAATTAAACTCTATAGTAATAGTTCTATTACAATGCGAAACGCTTTTCATAAATTTTAACCTAGGTTAATTCGAAGCAGATCTTATTACTTTTAAAACATAAAGAAATGCTATACAATAATTTTAAAATTTCCTTAGTATATTCAGAATATTCGAAATATGCTTCAGTTCTAACGGAATCGTTAATTTCTAACGTTAAATAATATCATGAAGCAATTCGCTTTTTTATTAAAAATTTTTGGCACATACAAGGTTTTATTCAAAATTTCTGTTAATTATTATTGGGATGTTTTAGTATTTATTTTATAGCAGTATATATTATTGACTTTTATAATAATTATATACAGACCTCTTGATAAAGACAATTTATTGAACTTAACAGACAGATTGTTCATACAATACACATGACACTGACTTTGACATGATAGTGATAAGACAATGAATAAATCAATAGGAGTTGCAACATTTACACAGTGTTACCAACTTCATTATACATCTTCTTTTTGTTTCAATATGGATTAAATCATATAACATAACTTATATTAAGTTCACTATACTAATATTATTTTTAGTCATATTCTGAAAACGTAAATCTTTTTGGTTTTTTTATTTGACGTCCAAAACTAGAAGTTCCTCTATCCTTGCTAGAACTACTACCATTTTCTGTATCACACTCAATACTATTATTATGATCTAAAATATTAGTATCCCTACTTTCATAGTTTTCAGGCGTTTTTGGTGACTTTAGCAAATGTTGGCGGTTCCTTCGAAAAGTACCATCTGAACTTTGCACAATGTATGAGCGCGGTTCAGGTCCTACCTGAATAATTTTATCCGGCGTCCATACTAGTTGATGTTTTTTAAAATAAACTGAATCCCCAACTTTTAATTCGGCTAAGCTTTTTGTATGAGAATTATAATACGTTTCAGATTTCTTTCTGTAATCATTCAGGTAACGTTGATATCGTTTTAAGTTGATTGCTTTAGGATATAAATTATTTTCTAGTATAGGTATTTTTGTATTAAGATGCCTAGACATAGATAGTTGTGCTGGTGAACATAACCTTTGTTTTGGGGTAGTACGGTAATTTAATAAAGCTATGTATGGATCTGTTTTGTGATGTAAGCATTTGGTTAATATTAATTGTATTGTTTCAATGGTGCCTTCAACTTGACCATTTGATCGACTTAAATATGGACTTGTTATTATATGTTTAAACTTCCATTGTTTGGCAAATTCTTTAAATGCATTAGAATTAAAAGGTGGACCACCATCAGAAACGAATACTGATGGAATATCATGTCGGGCAAAAATAGATTTTAGGTGTGTAATGACGATATCACTGGCGTGACGACCACTTTTTTTAACAAAACTAACTCGACATATTTAGAAAAATAATCGACAACAATTAAATAAAATTCTTTGTTGAAATAGTTCGAAAAATCTACTCCGACTTTGTTCCATGGAAGTAATTTATAATCATGAAATAATAATGGCTCTTTCGAGTTATTACGACGATAAATAATGCAAGTTTCACATTGATAATAAAATTTTCAATGTCGTTATGAATTTTAGGCCAATAGACTACAGACTTTGCAAGACTTTAACTAGACATTCCTTGATCTCCTTCATGCATTAATTTTAGAATTTCCTGCCTCAAAGGTTTAGGAATAATCACGCAGTGTGATTTAAATAACACTCCATTAACAGTGTGTATTTCGTCTTTAATAGGAAAATATGGCTTTATTAGATTATCAACTTGATGTTTTTTATTAGGTCAACCTTCACGGCAATATTGTATAAGTTTTTGTGACGTTTCGTCATTTGTAGTACTTTCTTTAATATAATTAAATTTGTTGTTGTTAATTGGTGTGTTATCAAGTAACATATTAGCATGCAGACTTAAGTGAGTGCTGCACGTGATAGTGTGTCCGCGACATACAAATATTTTCCTGGTTTGAACACTACATCAAAATTATAGGGTTCAAGACTTAACATAATTCTTTGTAGACGTGGAGGAATGTTGTATAAAGGTTTTTTAAAAAAACTATCTATAGGTTTATGATCAGTTTCAACAATGATTTGTTGACCATATACATATTGGTGAAACTTTGTACATCTTAGTATTCCTAATAATTCTTTTTCTATTTGGGCATAGTTTCTTTGACTATTATTAAGAGTCGCTGAAGCATAAGCGATAGGATTTCGACTGTGAGAAATAACTGCTTCCGTGGCATCTTTCGAAGCATTAACCGATAATGTTAAATGCTTGTTCGGATCACAATAAGTTAAGACCGGAGCATTGGTAATAAGCAACTTGAGTTCATTAAACTCAGATTCATGCTGATCATCCCAATGCCACAATGTATTTTTTAATAAAAATAGTCTAAGATTTTTGGTTTTGACTGATAAATTATTTATGAACGATCCTAAATAATTGACCAAACCTAAAAAATGTTGAGCATCAGTGACACTTTTTGGTGTCGACATATTGATCATAGCCCTAACTTTATCATTGTCAGGACGAACACCGTCCTCATCAAATAAATGACCTAAATATTTGACACTTTTTTGGAATATTTTGATTTTTCTTTATTAAACTTTATACCAATTTCTCGAGCTCTATGTAAAACATTTTTTTAATCTATTGTCATGCTCTTCTTTAGTTTTGCCATATATTAAAAAATTATCCATCATAATTTTAACACCGGTTATTATCAAAAAAGCGATTAATCATTTCATTATGAAAAATTTCAGGGGCTGCATTAATACCAAAAGGTAGCCTCAAAAATTGGTACCTACATTGAGGGGTTATAAATGCACATAGTTTTGACGATTCTTCAGCTAGTTTCGGCATCCAAAATCCAGAATTGGCATCCAAAACTGAATAGTACTCTGAATCTGCTAGATCAGATTTAATTTCATCAATATTAGGAAATTTAAAATGAGTTCGTAAAATGGCCTTATTTAATTTCCTTGGATCAAGACAAATTCTCAATGAGCCGTTCTTTTTAGTTACTAAAACTATTGAATTTACCCATTCTGCAGGTTTATTAATTTTCTTAATAACACCAGTACTTTCTAAAACTTTTAACTCTTTTTTTAAATTGGTTTTGGAGCTTGAAAGGTACTTTTCGTGGTGAATCTATAGAAGGCATAATATCCGACTGAAGTGTTAAATGACACTCATAATCTTTTAAACATCTGTATAATTTTGTTCAATATTATCATCCTGGAAAGTAATGTTTTGTATCTTTTTAATTGAATTTAACTCTATACAGCTTTGCAAACCAATAATAGTTTTGCATGAGTTATCTAGTATGTGAAATTTTAAAACATATTGCTTAGAATTATGTTCACATTTTAATGCACATTGACCAATAGTAGGTAAAATTTCGCCCGTAAATGTAGAAATTTGAAAATTACTTTTATAAATTAAATCCTGGGGTATATTTAAATTTTGAAATTGCCTTAAAGAAATAATATTGGTTTCAGCCCCAGAATCTATCAAACAAGAGACATCTGTACGATTAATTTTCAAGCATATATTGCAGAAAGAATTACTTTGTTCTTGCTTTAAATTGTTGCATGAATTTAAATCCAAGAATAAAGTATGATTTTGTGATTGAACATTGTTTACAGACACTTTATTACGACACATTTTAGCAAAATGATTTAATTTATTGCAATTCTTACGTTTGACCTTTGGCTGGCCATTTTTGTCGATGCACTTCACCACATTTACAACAAACAATTCTTGTACCTGACTGGTGTTGATTATAATTTCGATAGTTTCTATCACGACTGGGTGTGCGTTGACGATTCTTAATTCGACGCTGGCTCTGCAGCACCTGTGTTCTTCCAACAAATCCTGTATCTCGAGCAAGTGATACTTCATCCGGTTGAATAAGTTGTTTAACTTGAACCTTTGATAATTCACAGTACTTTGCAATTTTAATAACAGCATCCAATGTTTTTGGTGCTTCATTCAGAAGTCGTTCTTTGAGGTACTGATTCTTATTACTTAATTTCAACTAAAAATATATTTAACCAAACTATCTCGTAATGTACCGAATTCACAAGTAAGGCTGATATTTTTTAGATCAGTAGCATAAACATCAATATCTTCCTCAATGAGTTGTCGGCGATTAAATAGTTTGTCTTTCTATTGTAATATTTATTTTTGGCATTAAAATGTTTTCAAACTTTGTAATTAAATCAGCAAATTTTATAGTATCAACATCTTCATTAAAGGAATAAAAAATCTGTAGTGCTTCCTTACCAATATAATGTAATAATATAGTAACTTTGCGCTGATCTACTTCCTGTTCTAGATTAGAAGCTTTAAAAAATAATTTGAATTGTGTAATCCAATTCTTCCATTGAAGTGGCATGTTGTTACTTCGAGTATTTCCGTATAAGAAGAGTTTAAATTTAATATTGACATTTGTTGTGTTGCAGGCGATGAATTGTTTGAAGTTTAACTTTTTAAAGGCATTTTGAGTTTATTAAAATACAATGTAGCACATGTTTGTAGGTTAGGATTGTATTTCCTTAAATATTTGTTAAATCCTAGCAGGTCCAATTAAAATATAATTTCACCTGACACCATGTTTTAGTATTTATTTTATAGCAGTATATCTTATTGACTTTTATAATAATTATATACAGACTTCTTGATAAAGACAATTTATTGAACTTAACAGACAGATTGTTCATACAATACACATGACACTGACTTTGACATGATAATGATGAGACATGATGATGCAACATTTACACAGTGTTGCCAACTTCATTATACAACAGGATATTCTTTATTTTTTTCGTTACTGATGATTGATGTCGTTATAAACCTGGAAGACTCTGGTTTGTGTTTGGTAGCTTGCTATAAAGTACAACAGATAGCTGTACCTAAAGCTTCGTTTAAATAAATAATCAACCCCTCGTCGCAATTTTCTGGAATACTGTAAGTAATAATTTCAACATAAGTCGAAGCTGAATATTGGTAGAAATCCTCAATACAGAAATTCAAAAGACATACCTTTTTAACACTGTAACACTTACAAAATAGCGTTATTCATGTTTTCTAGGCCAAACATTTAATTATCACTCTATTAAACCAGCAGCTATGGTACATAGAACCACTAATCACTTCCAATTGCTGTTCACTAAACAGACACGACTTCTTTTCTAAAACGAAAACAAAGAAACTCCAGACTTACCAACAATCAATTCTTTACATTTTCTAAACTACTTGTTAGCGCTGATAATCACTCTATATTAGCAAAATCACACATCGTACATTAAATTTGATATAATATAATGGTTAACTTTAGTAGCAAGTTTTAAAGTTTATTTAATATTTCTGTATTGTAGGGAACCGTGGAAATTAATTCTGCTGAAAATTACAAACTGGATGTGCTAACTTGCAAAGAACAGCTAATCACTTATTAAAACAATAAATCTCTCGAAACAGAGTTTCCTAAAAATCAACGAGCGTAAAATCGTAATTGAAAACTGTTTCTTGCTTCTAATGATATTAAGAAGACTAAAATCTTAAACGCAAATGGAAGTATTTATTTAATTCTATTCTTAGATACGTAATGGAAAAAGTCAAAATAGCATAGTCCCGTTAGACAAATAATAGTTACATGTTTTCGCAGTAATTCGCTGCGTACATACGGTGATATATTTTGTTTAACAACAATTGATTACAGATGACATATGAGGAATGCTTGGCAAGAGGACTGATAATATATCGCACTTCCGGAAGAACAATGACGTAAGTGCAAAAATCTTAGTTCTTCACAAAATCAATTTAAAGTTTTTAATTTAATGTTTTTTAAATATAGGTAAGGCGGTAACAATTTCATAATATTAATTAGTTTTGATTGGTAGCATATTCTATCTAGTTTTAAACCGAATAGTCACTTCATGAATTTATTAGTTACTAAATAGCTTCTACCTGTACAGGTAAAATGACCATCCAGTTGTGTCAATGTTCTTCTAAAACAGATAACAATTATAGTTTATTATGATACAATTGTTTATCAGCTTTTAATATCTAATAACCCACATAGGCTAAATAAAGAATTAAAATTAATAAAAAAGTCGATACATTACAGTATTTATTAAAAAATTCTTAAACATCAAAATAACTTACAAACTGCTAGTGAATCTAGGTTCATAGAAGTGAGGAATACTGTTATTTTGTAATAAACTTAGTGTCCTTTCTTTTAGTCTCACTTACTGATATTTTTTCGGTATATGCGGACTTTAATGTGATATTTTGCATAGTTCTTTGTGAACAAGAACGTCTATTTTGTAGTCTAATCTGGATTCTTTACTAGTTCATTTCTTCATAACTCCTTTTTATAAAAGTAGCTATCACTTCTTTTTCAAAACGCAGCATTTTTATTTTCGTTAGTTTAATTGGGATTCCGTTCACATCTTTCGAGGTATTAATTGCCATCTCGTCACTAAGCAATTTTAAATCAAAGAAATCCTTGAAACCCATTTCTCGAAAACGAAAGGATTTCCTTTCTTTTTGGAGGTCCTTATAATGGAGACATATTGATCTGACACATAAATTAGCCCTGATTTTTTGCCTTCCTCAACGGCTTCTCTATTGTACTATGGACCCAATCGCCTTCATTCTGTGTGTGTCCTCTTATGAGAAACTTGTGTGTGATGGAATCAATTAAAAACTTTTCTACTACATATAAATACACTGCCAATATACAGGGTGAGTTTTTAGTGCGGCAACGGTCAATAACTCCGTTATTACAAAAGCTACATAAACCAAATTTGGAGGCATATTAGGCATGCCTAAAGTGCATATTTTAAAAATATTTGGAAGCATACAGGGTAATTCATAATTCCAGGGCATATTAAACCTATATTTTTTAAATGGAACACCCTATATTATTACATTTTGAAAAGCCCATAAAGAGCTTTAATTTGATATCAAATTGTATCTGTCTATTCCTTTTAGTTTTGAGATATTCAACTGTTTTTAGAAAAATGACCCCGATTAGATACATTGCCACTGCACTAATACACAACTTATGTTAATTTTCAAGATGCAGAAAATTTTACCATATACCATAGTATATTTGTAAATATCACTTTTGAAATTTCTTCACAGTATACAGGGTGTGTCAGGTTTCAAAATGCAATTTTAAAATTTTTTAAATGGCACCCTACCAATTTATTGCTACAATGGATAGTTCATTAAGTGTCCTTTCATTTTGTTAAGCATTCCTATACCTAAATCCATTACTTTCTGAGATATTTTGATTTTCTTCAAATTTTATGAATGTTTTAATTTATATAACTAAAAATAACTTACTATGGGAGAATATTATAAAACAATGAATACATTTTGCTTAACAATCAATTACAGTTATCCAATAACAATTTTCACTAAAGATATAACAACCTACAATAATACGCTATCAACAGAATTCTGCGAGATCAACAATATGCATTTTATAGAAAATGTTCAAGCAGGAAATCAGGCAGGCTTTGAAAAATAACTATTACATGTAAAGTGTCATTTAGGTTTATTAATTGTAGTGTGTTGTCATTTAACACATTATCAGTTCTGTTTTAAATGTAATCTTTGAAGGAGTTTTCAAAATGAATTTTACAGTGGAAGAACAAATAAATATGATTTGGGTATTGGGAGCAAGTTTAAAAAATTTCCTACTTGCATCAAGAATATACCAAGAGAGATATCCTGTTAAATGACAACACACTACAATTAATAAACCTAAATGACACTTTGCATGTAATAGTTATTTTTTCAAAGCCTGCCTGATTTCCTGCTTGAACATTTTCTATAAAATGCATATTGTTGATCTCGCAGAATTCTGTTGATAGCGTATTATTGTAGGTTGTTATATCTTTAGTGAAAATTGTTATTGGATAACTGTAGTTGATTGTTAATCAAAATGTATTCATTGTATTATAATATTCTCCAATAGTAAGTTATTTTTAGTTATATAAATTAAAAACATTCATAAAATTTGAAGAAAATCAAAAATATCTCAGAAAGTAATGGATTTAGGTATAGGGAATGCTTAACAAAAATGAAAGGACACTTAATGAACTATCCATTGTAGCAATAAAATTGGTAGGGTGCCATTTAAAAAAAATTTTAAAAATTGCATTTTGCGAAACCTGACACACCCTGTATACTGTGAAGAAATTTCAAAAAAGTGATATTTACAAATATACTATGGTATATGGTAAAATTTTCTGCATCTTGAAAATTAACATAAGTTGTGTATTAGTGCAGTGGCAATGTATCAAATCGGGGTCATTTTTTTTAAAAACAGTTGAATATCTCAAAAACTAAAAGGAATAGACAGATACAATTTGATATCAAATTAAAGCTCTTTTTATGGACTTTTCAAAAATGTAATAATATATAGGGTGTTCCATTTAAAAAAATATAAGTTTAATATGCCCTGGAATTATGAAACACCCTGTATGCTTCTAAATATTTTTAGAATATGCACTTTAGGCATGCCTAATATGCCTCCAAATTTGGTCTACGTAGCTTTTATATTTATTATATCGACCGTTGGCACACTAAAAACTCACCCTGTATATCTGAAATTAAATTTGTATCAACCAGTATTTCCTTTTTTCTAGTCGAGCTTATGCAAAGTCTGCCTCTTACCTGTTCTTTTGTTGACCATTGTCACTATAAAAAATGACGTCGGAATTAGGTCGAGTCTTTGCTAGTTTTTCAAGAAACAGTAAGATGCATGATCCTATTTCCACAGCTCCTCTGTATTCCAACCATTCATGCCAGAAAAAACAAGTAGTATGGTCACCATTTATTTCAGAAACCTATAAATAGAAAATGAAGTTTGTAGTTCAATTAATTTTAGTTGATTGTTTTTAAGACGAACCGTTAAATTGTAACAATTGAGCCGCGATTTATAGAAAAAAACTGAGCTTTGTCCCATTGGTACTGGAAGTACAGTCTGCAAATCGTAAGTCGCTAAAACTAATTTCGATCCTGCTCTTTCTATCTCTTCTTTGTCTCTGGCCTTCTTTTCACGACTTAGCTTTTTCTCTTTTAGGTTTGATTGATAAGCATTATCAAACTTTCCCTTTTCGGCTATTTTTGAGTTCTTATATGACTCATAAAGATCGCACTGGTCATTTCTTGGTGCGAAGAATCCTATGTTGAATTCAAAGTTGAATATACGTGCATATGTATCATAATTTCCACAGCTTTGTTAGCAAAATCTTGTTCTTGCACATAATTTCTATGCATTTCGGCGATTGATAGCCCACCATCTATAAATTCTCGAGAGGTGCTTGCTCTGACCTGACTCTCTAGTCCAGGTATAGAGTTTATGTGAGCTCTTATTGAATCCAATATTTCATTATCAATTTTTATGTGATTGCCGTGTTTACCGTGATGATCTTCAACAACGATTCCTGTGGCAGAAGCTTTTGACTGGATGACTGTTCTAAGTGTTCTTTCGGTAATACCAAAGCCTTGATCATTAACGTTTTGCAGACCTTTATTCGATTTCCATTATTCCATAAGAAGAACCCACAGTTCTGTCGTCTAGGTTTTATAGAAGATAATACAGTGCGACGATATTTTAATTGTAACGGTTCGATGCACGAATCCAAGAAATCGCGCTGGCGTTGCATAGATACCAATTTCCAATAATTTTCGAACAATTCACTCCTCACTTTGTCATCAATTTTTGTCGAACACGGAAGCTTGCAACGACCAGAACAGAAGGGTTTCATCATTCTTTCCTTAACAGATTTACCAGTTCTAGAAACGTAACACTTTCCAGAATTTTTCAGTAACTTTGCTTTACATTTTTTCCAGTTATCTGGATTCCGTTGTCTTTTTTTCCCTTTTTGGGAGGTGTGATATCTAGTGACAAGTGCCTACTGTTTTCACTAACACACTTCACCAATGACTCATTTTCTGAACAATTTTCAGATGTTTT
Source organism: Platerodrilus igneus (assembly GCA_036346225.1). Classification (NCBI taxonomy): domain Eukaryota; kingdom Metazoa; phylum Arthropoda; class Insecta; order Coleoptera; family Lycidae; genus Platerodrilus; species Platerodrilus igneus. Next base: position 1,030,767 of record JARFIW010001130.1, read on the forward strand.
GCTTTCTGATTCTGATGGTGAAAACACACTGCCCTCTTCCTCAAAAACTTCATCCTCTAATTCTATTACTTCACTGTATTTTACATTTGAAATTCGCCGCAAATTTAGTTTCATTTCACCAGTTCTCGTAGCAGTATACGAATTTTCTTTATTAACAGACATCATCTCCATACTAATAGACAATGAACTCGGCTGCAACATGGTATCACTTAAGTCGCTTAAAACATCTAAAAAGTTCAAAGATGGTTAGTTAAATTGCGTAAAATACTTTTCTACGTATTATTGACTTACCTATCGAATGCGATCTACGGCATTGCTCTATCGACTGAACCAATGAGGCATTCAAAGGTAACTGTGAAGAATTAGGTACTACTTCAAAGCTCGTACAATAGTAGTAGTATTGTCTATAGATTTGGTTGTAATGTTGGAATTATCTACCAATTTTAGCGTAACACCATCGTTCGTAGAATTGTGTAATACATCAGAATTTATCATAATATTATTTCTATCTGTAGGCATTGTCACAAATTAAGAATTTTCTACTACTTCCAACACAACATTAACATCTGCAGGTAGTCGTACCATATAATTTTTAAAAGAATAATTTTAAAAGCTTTTCACCTCGGGTAGTCAATATTGTAGGTATGTTCTGAAGAAATTATAATAAAGCGAAAATATTTTATTGCACATAGTCATAAATACAGACAATGTAAGACAAGCGAGGGAACATTGACAGAATGAACATTTGTATCACACTTAATCAACACTTACGTCGTTGTTTCGCTGATAGTCGAACAAAAATACTTCAAATTGCACTTCAACTATGACACTATCTACATTTGTATCATTGTTCCAATAGAAGTATCACGAAAATTCTTTAAAGTAGTAAGGACTATCACTTACGTCGTTCTAGCGCTGAGAAACGTGCTTTAGAATCGGAATTCAAAACAACTGACAGTTACGTCGTGGTTCATTCGATCTCAGGCGGAAACAGTAGCAAATAGAACAATGATGCAATTTCCATCTAGCGGAATCTGAGAGTCATATATTTACGTTGTTGTTCAAGTGGAAATAAGAATGATTTTTGAAGCTTTTGACGGATTCAATTAAAAAATTATTAAATTTGCACTTGCGCCATTGTTCTTCGGGAACTGCGATATGTTTATGGTACCCGTAACTAAAAATTAAAGCTTTTTAATAAGGTTACCTTTATAGTTTTGAGCACTAATGCTAGTAATAAGCTGATTCACAGACATTTTATTAGGTATAATATTTTAGGTAGCAATTTAGCTCAAAGTAGATTTCCATAACAACTAAAACAATTCAAGCAAACTGTATAGAGTGAGGTTGATACTTTGCTAAAATAATAGCGATACTTATCTCTTGTTTAATCTCGTAATTTGAAATGGAATATATACTAAAATTTCATGATACGAAGTAACCTATACACTTTTACAGGAGTTGCAGTTAATACCAGTGGTAATGCTTCTGTAGCTACCTTATTAACAGTTATTAAAGTAATCGCGATTAGCAATAACAAATATAATTTAACTACTTTAAAATGAGCTTTTGCATTGAAATGAAACATCGCAATGTATTTGTAATTGTATGTCAAATTCCGTGAATATACTTGTTTAAATAAATATTTAGCTATGTTAGTTGAACATACCCTAACTTAAGGTGAAAATTTTGTCTGCTTTTTGTAGCTACCACGATACTTTTTCAACTTTGTACAAATTCTATCACTTACACTAGGACATTGGTGTAATGCATGTTGACCTACATCGTAATATTTTGTGCCTATAATCCCTACTTTAGAAATTGCATATCCTTATTGAAAGATCCTGTATATAATTATGTAAATACAGCCTGTACCAAATTAAGTGCGCACTATTGCTAACTCTTTTATTATTATAGATACAAAGTCGGTTAAATTAACAAAGTAGCGGCATTTGTTTCTGCTGATTAAGATTATGAAAGCAGAAAATCAATAGAGCAGAGCGTTTAAAGTAAAAGAGAAAAATGTAATTTTTTCAAATGGAACACCCTGTATATTTTTGACCGTGTCGATCGCGTATCATCTACAAAATATAGAAGTCCCAGTGCAATATTAACATAAAACGTAAAATAACCTAACTATTACAATTTGCAACTTTTAGACAAGTGAGCTGTGTGTTTCTGAAATACAAATGTCATTCGATGCGTCAGTAGATTATTCTCTTAACAAAAGCAAACATTTTATGTAATTTTACGTTTTGACTGTGGTTTAAGATGTTTTATTATAAATTAATATCTAACAATGGCGTTCACATATTTACAAAAATGCGATATATTAGAAGCGTATTTTGTTTGCAGAAGAAGTAGTTTCCAAGCACTAGAACAATATGGTCAAATGTATCCTGAACGTGATCAACCAGACAGAAGGTATTTTCTAAAACTATATAGAAAGTTTAGGAGTAATGAAGCAGTGTTTCGAAAGTTTATTATAAGTGAGCAAATAGAAGTAAATGTATTGACATATTTTGAAACATATAAAAATAATACAATCAGAGATTTGGCAAGGGACAGTAGTTTAAGTCTATTTACAAAATGGAGAATTTTGAAAGAATATAAGTATGTACCCTAAGTACCAGCCAGTGCAAATATTACTACCCGACGACAGGAAAGAGGTCTAATATTTTGCCAATAGTTAGTAGCTAAGTTGTAGGTACCGTTCTAACATTTTAACGCGCATTTTTTGGAGCGATGAAGGGAATTTTTCAAATACAGGTATGTTTATTCGTAAGAATATGCACTGTTGGTCTATAGAAAATTTATTTATTTATTATTCCAAAAATCCATAAATACAATTTAGCATTAATGTTTAGTGTGGTTTAATGGGCAGCCAAATAAATCGACCAATTTTTTATGAAGGCAGGAGATATGTTGGTTTGTTTTCACAAGTACTGGAAGAATATTTAGGTCATATTAACTTGGTGGCACGTAACGGAATGCATTATCAGCACGATAGAACTCCTCTACATCAGTTTCACGAATTGAGAATATTGTTAGTAAGGTCTTTTTGAGATAGGTGGATAGCAACAAACGGTTCCATACGTTGATCCCAAAATCTGCCAACATAACGCCATTAGATTTTTACTTTGGGGTTATGTTAAGGATGAAGTTTATAAGGGGAGATTTGCAAACCTGATCGAACTTCAAGATAGCATTACACGCATCGTAGTTTCCATCGGCGGCAGAACAGTTTTAGAAATCACAACATCTGTACTAAAGAATGTGTAAAAATGCATTGAACAAAACGGTAATGTCTTTGCACATTTAATATAGTTTTTTTTAACTACACAGCCGACTTGTCCAAAAGATGAAAATGCTAATAATGAGGTTATTTTACGTTTTAGGACCATATTGTACTAGGACTTTTTTGTTTTATAGATGATTTGCGAACGATATAATTAAAAATACACAGAGCGTTCCATTTAAAAAATTACAATTTTCCCATTTATTCGTAAATTCTCTGTTCTATTGTTTTTCTGCTTTCACCATCTTAATCAGCAAAGAAAATGCTACTACTTTGCTAATTTAATTGACTTTGTATCTATAATAATAAAAGAGTTAGCAATAGTGCGCACTTAATTTGGTACAGGCTGTATACATGTATAACAATAATTATCATTATTGTTATTATTAGTTGTTTTATTGTAGATCTAAACCTGACTAGTTTTATATCCACCAAATTTTAGTCAAAACACATGCCCCGGAGAACCCAGAAAAAAATATTCATCTGGATACAGTCGGGATTCTATATAAATTTACAAAATTGAGATTAATAAAAAGTTTGCATCTGAATTAAAATATAGTTGTAAAAGTAGTTTGAATTTGACTATGGTGTAAAATTAAAAATTTGTATATTCTATGAAAGTATTTGAAATCTGTCTTTTTTGAAGCTTTCTAAAAAAGTATGACGCAATTTGTTTATTTACGTACATGAGCAAGTACATGTATGCATGGAAGCGTATGTGTATGCACGAGTTGGCATGAAAAATATACACACACGCACATATATATATATATATATATATATATATATATATATATAAGTATTTGACATTATTAAAGGATTTAAAAAGATAGTTGTTAGTACTACGGATAAAAACATCAATTTACCACTTTTATCAAGCTATTCTAAAATTTAAAAACACTACGGTTAACAAAGATTGATGAATAATTACTTGTTAAATGCAGATATAGAATATTATGTATTAATGAGACAGCGTTTGAGGTTTAAAAAAGCATTTTTCCATTGTTTTCCAATACGAAGGGTATCTAATGTAACTTCAATTGAATGTGTGTAGGTTTTGTCTTTAAGACTATTATTTGTAATTTGTGCAGGATACTTTATGCCATTTATAAGTTTGATTTACCTAAAAAGAAAGTCGTTTAATACATTTTAATTTTAAAGCGAAATAAAATTATGAAATGTCAAAATGAAATGTAAAAATACCAAAGCTGTTCTAAAATAGTAATTAAGTAGAATTAAGGTTAATGTATTGAATGCATCACTTATATAATATTTGTTAGTAGGCTAGATATAGTTGTTTTTAGTTGTCCTAGGTGATAGTTGTTAAAAAATAATTAATTGATAAAAAATTTTGTAAAAGGATTGAATATAATTTTGTACCTGAATAGATGTTTTTTGGTTTTAAGAGCCTGTGATAAAATTTATCAAAAGAAATAGATGTGTTGAAGTGCATGCATTTTATTTGAATGTAATACTAACTAAGTGAAAAGGTTATACGAAAAATAATTAAAAAAAAAGAAGATTTCCAATTATACCGAACATCGGGGCATCCTTTGTTGTTATTGAAGAGTTGCAGCTGTGATAGTGAATTATTTTGCAGCAGGGTTCAGTCTTCTTGAATTGCAGATCAGTTTATTTGGTGAAGTATTGAAGTGTTTTTAATAATTGAGCAAATAAAGCATATAGTTGGTGAAGTAGTAGTTAATTGTAGAACCTAAAACTATAGTAAAATCCTTTTTGAACATAAACTAAAACATACTTTTATTAGGTAGTCACTGAAAGCGTTCGAGGCGATTTGTGGTATCCTGTTTCAAAGCCCCTGTACACCCAGACACATTCAACGGAGTTGCAGGTATTTTAAGTTATATTTATATCCACTTCATTTAAAGTAACTTGTGAATAATTTAAATTTCAAACGTTTAACTAAATTAATATATGCTGAATAGATTTATCAATCTTTGTATAATCACGATACGCAAGCACAACAAAGAGGTTAAGTGATTTTGATCTAAGAACGCTTTAGGCGCCTGTGTCTTCAATACCTGTAAGGGGACAAAGAACCCACGTCTTCTTACAGAGTTTAAATAGTAGATTCAGTTTCCCTGAGAGAGTTTCTAAAAGCCGTGGCATAATTAAATTTGAAAAGGTATTTATTTAAATCATTTTAAAGGCCAACACCATTTTAAGGTTGCACTTATTACTTTTTAACTGGCAAGTTAAAGCATCATTTCATTAAATATCACCATACATAACATAATATATATATATATATATATATATATATATATATACACACAAAATATTACGTGTATACAAATATATACAAAGAAATATTCACATATAAACACAGATACATACAATATGACATGTATATACACATATACATACATACAATATAAAAACAATTTGTCTAAGACATAATTTAGGTTATTAAGTTAAGTAGATAAGTATAAATTGAACTCAAGCCACTAATGTTTGTTTTTTTGTTCATAGTGTTGTTATTTTTGTACATGTGATACATCTCTAAATATAACCGTTTTTGTTTATATGTTTTCATTTCTAAAATTTTTGGATTCTGAAGATCTATTTTGTGATTTAAACTAAATGAATAATTTGATAAATCACAAGAATTTGGTTTAATTTTGATGCCAATCTTATGTTGAGTGATTCGTTTGGGATGTTTGTCTTATATATAAGCTGTCGCATTCCAAACAATTAATTTGGTAAACATTTCTTTGTTGCAATGTTGACGTTTTATCTATTAATTTCGTAAATAAGTTTCCTACAGTTAGTACATTTTTGGTCGCAAATTTAAAATTATCTTTTTTAAATATTTGATTTATTTTTTGGGTTAATAAATTTTTGTGTGGTAGTGTTTTATATACTTTTAAATTTTCTTTGTTTATATTATCATCATTTAAACGAGAAAAGTAGGAAATTCCGAGGATGTTATACATACAGAACAACGGATTATAAAGCTAAAGAAGGTTTTTGTTTTCAGTTGTTTGAAACCAAACAGCAGAATAGAGTTACAAACCATCATCGCACGCATAAGATCATAGATCTGGTAGCGAAAGTAACGGCATTTAGAACACGAGCTTGTGAGAGAAACATGTTCCCAAACGCAGAATTTAAAAATTATTGATACAAATAAAAGTTCCCCTGTGTTGGATGCTTTCCTTCAACAAGAAGTTAGAATGTTAGATTATCAATGGAATTTTTGTGTTAGCTTTGGCATCTATCAAGGTGAGGACAAGAGTTGTTTTTGATTTTTAGATAAAAATTGTCAACGGTAACTATCGTTTTCTACCTGAGGTCTTATTTTTGCATATGCATCATAATGTTCACCGTGAAGTGAACTGCTATGTTGCACAGCACCATACAATCATAATGTATATAACACTTTAGTTTTATTAAAATTGACCGTCAGGAGATTTTGACAGCACTTTGAACAAAATGGCATAAAATCCAGTAAAATAGGGAATGAAACATGATTATTCACCTTTGCAGATCGAAGTCTTAAAATCTGAAAACGCTTAAATGCAAAATCGGTACAGCATTACATACTAATATTTACTTAGTAGCACAAGTATAAACAATTCTTTTATTAGGTCCACCATGTCTCTTTTTACTTAAATCCCAGCTTATTTTATTATTTCCAGTAAGAAAATCTCATGTCGTGAATTCGTAAACAATATTGCATAGAATATTAGTTTTTTACATTAGTATTTTGGCATTGTGCTTCCCCAAGTATCATTTATATCGCAGTCTTCATACATTTTTTTTATCCTGCCATACATACAAAACTGTGTATGTAGCGTTAATTTTTATATCGTTATTAAGGACAGAAGATTCTTTATGATTGAATAAAGATAATTTTTCTAAACTTATTTCTATATGAATATTTTTATCGTTTACAAAAGCAAGTGGCGATTTACGCCAGTTAAATTTACAATTAATTTGTTTAACAGCACTATTAAGTCCATAAAGTGAACTAGTTGTATCAATAATTGTTTTCTTAAGTGATAAATTTTCTGGAATATTTTGAACAAAAGATTCAAATGTGGGGATAGGTACATTACTCTCAGAAGAGACCTTTTTATGTTTGAATGTGTTATCTTCGATGATATCTTCAGTGTCAGCATTTGATTCATGTTTTGAATCATTCTTTTTAAATTGTTCAGTTGAAACTTTAGTGTCACTAGATTGTTCTTTTCTAGAACCCTTATTTTCTTTTCTGAATAGCATTCCCTCTTTGAATTGCTAAGGCGACTCTCTGCAATGGAAATACCAGCATTTGCCATCGAACCAGGTTTATTTGAACAAGAAATTATATGTGACGGAGTAAGTGTGTCACAACAAGTAAAATCCCACGTTACTGGTTTTCCTAACTGGTACTAAACTAATTCCATCTGGCCTTTTGCCGTCTTCCCTAAACAAATAAGGAGGTTCAAGAATGGAAGGGCATCGGCTGAGACCAGTGCACGTTTTATTAAATAATTTACGTTTGTGTGACAACCACTAAGTCCATGAATCTCTAGTTCATTAACTTTAATGCGACAAATACATGTATGTGGTGTACATAATTTCGCGCCTAATCTAAGTCCTACAGCTATTCTAAAAGGATTGTTATCGAATAAAGTTCCTAAAGAAGCTGAGGGAAGGGCTTCTAACCAAATGCCTGAATATTAAAAAAAACAGCTAGAATGCGTGGCTTATGTATAAGATTCGTAGCAGATTTAAACAAAATTTTTGAAGTTATATCCAACATAGGTTTGTCCTATTCCTTCTGGACAGATTTCTTATGTGAAATATTAAATATTTTTGTTTTAGATTCCATAAGTTTTCTGTCTCTAAGTATAAAGTTTTATTCGGAATATGTTTAAAATTTCTAAAAATACATTGTATTAAGGACCAGGAAGCATTAATAGAAGATAAAAATGTCGGTAGTGCAAGTGAATTGGACGTTCCTAAACCACTTCTTTTAAGAGATAATGATGCTTGCAACCATTCGGTGGTATTAAGTTTAATGTTTAGTATTTCTTCTAGTGCACTATGTAATAAATTGTCGAAAAAATTTAAAATGTCACAACACGTCCAATAAGTACTCCCTGTACGTTTGTTGTGGTTTGTTTAGCATTCTTCTTAATCTTGTTTGGGAATTAAACCACTTATAGTTTTTAAAATCATCTTTATTTATGTTTCGATCCATGACCTAGAATCGTTGTCAAACTAATTAAAATTTTCGAGTTTGACATTTATGACATAAATTGAAGGTGACTTTTAAACTTTAAAAATTTTTTACCTAATGTACTCAAACCAAATATATCGAACATTGATGAATTAAAGTCACCTTTAATTTATGTCATAAATATCAAACTTGAAAATTTTAATTATTTTGACAACGATCCTAGGTCATAGATCGAAACGTAAATAATGATGATTTTAAAAACTATAAGTAGTTTAATTCCCAAACAAGATTAAGATGAAGACGTCCAAGTTGGACTTCATCTGAGAATATGTCAGTTTAGAAATAGCAAAGCAATTTTTAAGTAAAAAAAAAGTGTGACGGAATGTTATTTGATAGCAAACGGAAGGTCATACGTGATAATGATTCAATTTTTTCATGTATACAGGTTGAAATTGCTTCTTAACAGAGTGGTGTAACAAGAGAGTCCAATTATTTTTACTTGGTATACTATTATCTGGAGCAATGGAGTTAAAAGATCCTAAATATTTTTATCTTCTTTTGATGAAATATATAACAATTCGCATTTTTTAACATTAATTTCTAAGCCTATGGATTTAGATATTTTAATAATTTTTTTAAAATTTTTAAAAACGGATACAACATTACCACCAAGACAGTCACATCCAGGTACCAAACATTGAACTCTGTGTTAATACATTTAATTAGATCTTTGATAGCTAAGCAGAATATAGATGATCCTATTTTTTGTTATAGTCCTCTTTCTAAACTGATGCATGATATTATTATGAAATGATAGAAAACAAAGGTTTGCATAACATTACTTAATATAAGAAGACACGTTTGGTATATGATTGTTAATATTGTTAATAATTATGTCTGGAAAATTATTTATATATATCGGGCAGCATGCGCTACACTTTCGCAGCCATTTGAAGTTGCAAAATCAAACTGTAAAGGCCTGAACAGATATCCTAAATCGTTTTTTAAGCTTATACAGCATATTTTAGCTGTTAACCGTCGAAAGACAGTGCCTATCACAATCGGTCTAATTACATCATTTTTTTTTTGATGGCACATAATGATACTCTGTATAAAATGCAACATAAGTCATTTATTATGTTTCCGGATAGCATTAAATTGCATAGCGTTGTTATGTCAAAAGTTCTTGTGCATGAATGCCTGTAGAGAAACTTAAAGGATTTTGTAAGTGAGAAGGGCGGAGAGAGTCCGTGCCACCAGCTGAGCTAGATTTAAAAGAATTCAATACTGAAAGTTTATCTTTGTCAGAATTATTATAATTTGTATAATTTTCAAAATTTGGATTATAGGTCGAAATAGCTTTTTGATGTTTTAGTTTTTAAATTTTCAAATGTATCGTCATATTCTGAGAATGTTTCACCTGAATATAAAACCTTGATAGCAGAGGAGAGGTCGCCATCCGATACTTTTGAAATAACTTTCTTGGAAATCCATACATCGCCAGGCAAAACTTTTTTGTTATGTAAATTGTTCTTATTATCTTCTGTAATTGAGAATTTGTTCAAATTAGCTAAAATTGCTTTTGAAACGGTCTTAAATTAATTTTTTTATCCTAAACTTGGAATAGCCACTGCTTTATATGTAAATAGGAAAAGGTTGTCTAAGTTAGTAATGTATTTAATTTTACGCGGGGACAAACTTTTAAGTAAAATTTCAGTTAGGCTTCAGAGATAGAGCTAATTTTAAGTAAAAAAAGTTATTTCGAAAATCGTACCCACATGTTGGGGATGCCAAATTTATGTTACGCCACTTCGTGTAAACACGAAAGAAAGCACTAAAATCAGTAAAGAAAATTGCCCACACCGAATACTGCAACAAAACAGGGGCGGAATGGTAGAATCAAGATCCAAAAGTATTATATTTTGGGCTAGCTCAAAAACGTTGTAGAGTGGGATGGGTGATACAGAAAAACAAATTGGAAACATCAGTAAAACTATGTTATCTATTTACAGTCTCGAAAGACTATTTACAAAAGTCAAAACACATTTACGTAATCGTTCATCACAACGTAATGTACACATAGCGTCAATTTAAATATAGTACAGTATAAACTTAAACCTTTATAATAGTGAGAATAAAATCTTATTATTTAAATACTAGAAAACTTGCATGTTCAGCCCTAAATTGTACAACAAGAAATTATACATACAATTTACAGCAACTTCTGCTTTGGCAAGTGCACCTCAAAAAATGTAAGAAATAACGTAACATTAAATTTTTAAATAGTATAATCAAATACCATCTATCCAGTTGTTGACGTGAACATTACTTTACACAGCAAAGTAAACAATAAAAGAATGCTCTAACGCAAGCTTTAAAGATAATGTACGTAATCGTTCGTGTCGTGAGCGTACATTTGGTAGCGTATAGTCTGCAATTTGGTGCGGAATCAATTAAAAAAAATGCTTATTTTCCAAAACAACAACACAAATATGTGACCTATCGGCTTCTTTTTGGTATCATCTTAGGATGAGCAAATGGGGCTGCGTTTTTCTACGGGCTGGATACAAGATCGGCCAATTTAACTATATTAGATCACTACTTACAAACAGCAACTTAAATTCGCGACTTACAACATGTCACTTCACTGACAGGATTTTGTATCCGATGTCCTTCTTTTAAAGCACGATCTGTATTTATAAAAAAAGAACCACTTAGGAGCAAAGCTTTTGGTTTTTAAAAGTATCGCAGAAGGATTAAGTGTAAAGAATTCTCAGAAAGCAGCTGCAAAAATTTACACTTGTAGAAAGGGTGTGTGTTGTCTTTGTGTTCATGACCAAATGGATTTGTGTTTGAACTCTTCTCACGGACAAATGGTGCATTTTGGTATATAGATAAATTGTGTCCAATCGACTTATTTTGACGTCTACAATACGTAGTAGCTTTATTTCCCAGCAATTTTGGGACACCCTGTATAATATAAAATTACTTTGAGATTTAATTAGCTCGAGTTTCAAATTTCCCACTTACATTTTTAATGAATATTCACGTAGACAAATTTACCTTTATAATTTTAATAATTTTTTCATTTTTGCGAGAATTGGAAAATATTAAAAAGTGCATTATCTAGAAAAATAAGCTGAATTACATGGCAGTCAAATTCAAGATAACGCAAATAAAGAAAAAACAATCGACTACCATTCATTAAAAAATATCCCAGTTATATCATTTTAATAATCTATAGGAACACTGTGGCACGATTTAAATAAAATTAAATAAAAACCCTTAACCACAAATAATATTTAAATTACTAGATACGTATTTCGACCACTATGTGGTCATCATCAGTAGGAAACCTCTTTGAAAAAAAAAATTAGCTGTTGTTCTGGAACACTTCAGAGGATATTCTCCTCACCACTTAGGCTGAAGTGAACCTTCCCAACCTATAATTTACTATATTGTTGCTTTAAACACTATCGAGGATATTCTCCTCACCCGCAGGCTAGTGTTCTCAACAACAAACAAGTGTGACATTAAAACTTAAATCTACTTAATTTATACTAATTCTAAATCTACTGAAGCGGAACCAGTTTAATCTTGCTTTCTCATTGGTTGTTGACCAATAGGAAAGCAAAGCAGATAGCTATTGCCTTATCGGTGTTTAAGAGGGTCCTTTATGTTTAACAATTTTAATTGATTCATAGGCATTTCAGGAGGAAAACGTTGGTACCGCTTTTAACAATTTAACATTTTCTAGTTTAACGGGGTGGCTGGTTTCAAATATATGTTTGGCGACCTGAGACCTTTCATATTTACCATATTTGAAGTGAGCAATATGAAAGGTCTCAGGTCGCCAAACATTTTGAAACCAGCCGTAAGAAAATGTATGTTAAAAGCTACCAACGTTTTCTTCCTTAAATGCCTATGAATCAATTAAAATTGTTAAACATAAAGGACCCTCTAAACACCGATAAAGGCCAATGTTATTCTGCTTTGCTTTCCTATTGGTCAACAACCAATGAGAAAGCAAGATTAACTGGTTGCTTCAGTAGATTTAGAATTAGTATAAATTAAGTAGATTATGGTTATTTAATTGTTATTTATACATGTTGTTGTTGAGCTTAACATATATTCATATTTTCATACAAGAAAAGCTCCAGACACCAAAAGTTACGGTAACACTTTCGTACAGGTCAAAGTTATGCATAAAATATTACAAAATCAATTTTCAGTTTCTCGGATATATCTCTGGAACTGTTGAAACTAATTAATTTCTGAAAACTTATTTTGAGAAAGTTCAAAATAACGCAGCTCTTTTGTAGGTTAACCAAAACTGCGTCTAATGTAGTTTGTAAGACCGCAATATTAAACAAGGTACCCTCTATATACTCGCATCATGATAGAACATTGTATTAGTTCTTTAAATCTTTTACAAGCTGCATTAAAAACAGTATTTCCATACATTAAATGTCATTATGATTGTAGCTATATTCAGATAGTGATAGACATCTGAAAGACACATTTAGTTCGTGTCAGCTTTCTGAAAACGATGACTAGTTGGTGTTCAAATATTTGCTACATAATTTGAATCGAAGTTGGAGAACTCACGAAGAGTTAAATTTACAGGAAATTTAAAGGAAACTTGATCCGACTAGGGTGATGAAACGTTTTTTTACACCCTTTGCTATCAATCACAATGCAGACCATTAAATCTTTTCTTCCGCCCTATCAAGTGCTTCGTAATGTATGAAAAAAGGTTAAAAAGGACTAGCAACGGTGAAACAGATGCGGTAAATTGCACAATGAAATTCACACGAACGCTTTTTGAGTAAATGCGAGTTGCCACTCTGAACTCAGATATAGATAACGCAAGCAGATTATAATGAAAACAAAGTGATCCACTGCGTATCGGATTTCCAACACTAGTATTTTGTACAAAACTGGGGGTTCAGGTTAGTTCGAAGATGTCACTACTGTAATGTAGATATATTATTCAGTGCCGTCGTGTAAATATACTGCACCCCTCTGCAAAGGGTTTTGTCACCTTTTCAATTTTTCTTTCAAGATATCTTATAAACTTTTACTTTTTATTTACTAAACTATATTAAACGGGATAAAAGATGTATCAATAGTAACAAAGATATATCCTGTGTTAATTAATAAAGCTAAAATTATTATTCAAGTCGTTTTAGAATCCTCTAAATGGAGTTACTAATATTGATGAAAATAGCAAAACCATTCCCTTGTATTTATAACAAAAACGGTTTGGTAAATCAACACAATCAATTTCAACACCTAATTGGTGTGAAGTTCAGGTGTAATTAATAAAGTAGTAAAATGTATAACTAGAAGTAACAAATTACCATAACAATATTAGTGAAAAGTGTGAGTTATCGTAGAGGAAAAGTACTGCATTATTGGATGTGCAAAACATTTTATTTCTGAATTTGATAACAAACGAAATATACAATTGATCGGTGTCTAACATTTTAAGAAAATTAAAGTCGAACAAGCTTGAATGCGTCATTAAACTGTAAAATGAATGGCAAATGGCATCGAATGTAATAATTTTGAGTAACAAGAAACTACAGATAATATAATATAGATCACAATAATAAAATCAAAATCTGAATTTATGCTTCAAAATTGAGAAGAACATCATTGGTTGAAATCAATGAATATCAGAAAAAGTAAATTCGTTTCAAAATTTTTAAAATCATTGACATAAAACTCATTATCGTTTTTAGTTATATGTAAAATTTGCAAAAAGTCTAAATAAATACCTGAATTCTGTAATCATAATCTTGATTAAAATTATGTTTGTGGTAAAGAATATGATTAGCAAAAGAGGATTTTGAACTACTGGAGTTGTCTACATTATAAATTGTTATTACGAATACATTTATTATGTTCGTGAAATCTGGCTCTAAATTTAACAAAATTTGACTTGAAATATTTTAGTTAGTAAAAACTATGTCAATATTGTACCATTTGAAAAATTCTTGAGTACAGGTGAAATATCGTTATAATATGGTAAAGACTGAATATTTCTGTGTTCCTTGTACAGTTTGTATATGACGACTAAAGTATAACCGTTATTTAAAGTTATTTGTTTTATTATTTTAATTTCAGCTAAATGATTTTCCTTAAAGAAAGCAGCTGAAATATGTCGACGAAGTAAAATATTAAAAGCTGCTAATTTATGAGAATATCGGTAACTCGTTTTGTAAGATATTATGGTATTATTGTGGTAGGTTTTCTATGTATGTTAGTATTAATTTTGTAGTAACCGGTGCCAGGTGATTAACACTATAAAATAATCACTCTATTTAGTTGAGTGTGTTTATTGTGATACCCAAACGTTATCTGATAACAAAAGGTCAAATTCATAATTCCTACAATTTAATATGTGATAGTGCTGTGGTATCAAACACACGCATAATATTATTTTAACATGAGATGCTGCAGTACTCTCCACTGGGAAAAAATTTAATATAAAAAAAACTTAAATGTTACCTTAAAAATGCGGTTAATTATAACGCCAGTCTTTTGGTTTTTTCAACTGATCTCGAGGGCGCAATTAATAAGGTGTCGCAAATTGTGTGAAATCATCAGTATCCGTCTTATTTTCACATACTGGTTTTTCCAAATCATATTTGTTACAATCTATTTGTACATCATTCCTTACAAGAGGAATATTTGACACATATTCCACAAATTTCAGCATTTGATTTTTGTGTCGCTTTACAGTGATGCCGTCAATATTAATTAAGAACATACAAGACCCAACCTTTTTAAAAACCTCTCTTAATGCCCAAACTTTTTCTTTTGAGCTAAAATCGATTTCCCTGTTTCCATGATAGGATCGTATTTGTAGATCATGTTTTAGTTTGACATGTTCTATAATTTCGGGAGTCACATGATTTGTTTCAATTTTAGTATCGCTAAGTAAAGAAAATCTATTACGAATTTCACGACCAAACATTAAAAATGATGGGGATACACCTGTAACTGTGCGTGGTGTAATACGACTATCAAAAAGAAGTTTTTATAAAATTTTATTAAGATCATTTGCTGAGTTTTCTTCTATTAATTTTTTAATTTTTTAACGCTTCGGTCACTATTCTTAGCAGCTCCGTTCGACGAAGGATTATAAGAAGCTGTCGTAACTGATTTAATGCCGCATGAGTTAAAAAATGTCATATACCCCTGCTGAATGAAATGCCGCAGCATTATTTGAAACTATATTATATATACAGGGTGGTCCGGTTTTCATTAGCCAGCGTATATCGTCTGAACTATGCAAGATATAGAAAAATTTCATGGGAATAAGTTTTTTGAATATATTTTCTCTACAAATATAAGGCATTAAGTATTTTTCATGGCATACTATATTTGAGCAATAATATATCACTTTGGTTTTTTAAATAGAACACCCTGTATATTTTTTTGAAAAAATATTGTACTTGAAATTGTCTTTACGGCAATATGCCACAATTAATGATTTCTATTCAAAGTGCGCTAAATAACCTAAATAATAGAATTTCAATTTGATTATTTCTGTTAACAAATGCCATTGCAGTATTTCAGTTGTTTATTCACAATTATCTGTCACATAAATAAGTAAAAGTATTATTGTGTTCTTAATAGTTGTTTTGCGCAAAATAATGGAAATGAGTTATTCAAACAATGAAAAAGTTGATATGTTATGCTGTCTTCATAAGTCAAACAACAATAAACGTCAAGCTGCAGTTTTATATCGAAAGTTATATCCTGACCGTAGACAACCAAATATAAATACATTTAAGAATTTAGAAAATTCTTTAAGGTCCAATGGTAGCTTTTCAACTATCACCAGAAATCAAGTACAACATAAATTGATTATTTTGGCCTACTTTAGACCTTATCCTAAAGTTTCTCCGAGACAAGCTGCAGCTGAACTAAACGTTTTGACAGATTTTAAATGTTTTGAGGCGTCATTCAATAAAAGCATTTAAGATGCATTTGATTCAAACATTACATCCCAATTATACCAACAGCCGAGTTGGTTTTTGTATATGGATATTGGATGTATAGGAAGAGAATTTTTGGACAGTATAATTTGGACTGATGAATCTCACTTTCATAAAAATGGTATTTTTAACAGAAAAAATAAACATTATTGGAATGATAGAAATCCTTTGCAATTTGTTGAAACCCGTTCACAAGTACGATTTTCAGTGAAGGTGTGGATAGGTGTAGTAGGTGACCGCATACCGGGTCCGTATTTCTTTAATGGTAGTTTAACCCAAAATAGATATTTGATGTTTTTGCAAACTTCGTTTCAAGATTTCTTAGATATTTTTCTAGTTATCAGGCGAAACTTATGGTTTCAACACGATAGCGCTGCACCACATAATGGAATCAATGTTACAAATTATTTAAATAATGAATTTGGTCAGAACTGGATCGGTAATAGGAAACCGACTTTGTGGCCTCCGCGATCACCTGATTTGTAAGTTCTTGATTTCTTTGTTTGGGGTTTTTTTTAAAAGATCGAGTGTAATTCTAATTCTACCCCTTTTCAAAATCTTGAAGAGTTAAGCGCAAAAATAAGAGCAGCTTGCTTGCTAATTACCCCGGTCATGCTGCAAGATGCTAGAAAAAATTTAATTATTCGAGTTAATAAATGTTTAAAAGGTAATGGTGAACAATTTAAACATTTACTAAGATAATTAGTTTCCTTGTTAGCTATTATTTTCAGATGTATGTATAAAAAAAAATTCAATTTATTAATTTATACAGTAAATAAACAATAATCACAGTTTCCTATTGGAATTTTATTATTTGAGTTATTTAGTGCATTCTTACAAGAACTCATTGGTTGTGGTATATTGCCGTAAAGACAATTTCAAGTAGAGTATTTTTTCCAAAAAATATACAGGGTGTTCTATTAAAAAAAGTGACATATTATTACTCAAATATAGTAGGCCATGAAAAATACTTAATGCCTTATATTTGTAGAGAAAATATATACAAACAAATTTTCCCTATAAAATTTTTCTATATCTTGCATAGTTCAGAAGATATACGCTGGCTAATGAAAACCGGACCACCCTGTGTATATATATATATATATATATATAAATTGTTGTGTGTTGTGGATTTAGAGGTTAAATAGGTGTAGACAATAAAATTTTAGCAACCGTGTATATAGAAATAGGAGCAAATTATTTAAGCGCCAAATAAATTAATTTATATAGTGAAAACGGAGGGGTATTAAGGTATTTTTCAATATTTAAATTGGAATGTTAAAATTGCATAAAGCAAGAAAATTTTAGAGTACATAAACAACTCACGGATACGCATAAGTAATTATAACAAATTTTAATCAAACGCATGGAAGCAAAAGGCGAGCTTGCATGCATAAGAAAATCAATAATTTCAAACGCAAATGTTTCCAATATAAAAGCCAACGGTCGTTTATACAATTACTAAGAAGGAAAGAAACCGAGAATCGTTATTTTAAACGGTCGGTTGTTTCAAGAAACACCTGTTGTTAAATGTCACGTTCAGGGAACTTAAATAAACGTTAAGATAGAACTCCTATGAAATTGTTTGCAACGGTCGATTTGACCAACTGGTTTAAATATCAAATGCCTTGAGGGGTGAGTGGAATAAACGATCGATAATATAAAACAGACAGAGAAACGTATAAATAAAGCGTTGGATAGAAGTCACGTCGAAATACACGGGTAAATGTGAAGGACGACTACGATATCGATTTTCTGTAACTTAAGAGGGGTTCTAAAGGAGACAACAAATATGGGTAGAATGGTGACAGATAGCGGATAGGTGGAGCGCTGCGACGAGGGAAATTATATCATTGGTTAATGGCCAGCAGTTTTCGAGAAGAGAGCTTCGTTACGGTAGTAAACAAAATTCTATGCAACAGCACGACGAAAGTGGGAATTTTGAGAAGTCAGTGTTCGTTACGTTCAAAATTTTAGAAAGCAGTTTTGAAAATAAGCTTTTCAAGTGAAACAGGTTCCACTGGGGGGTTTGAAAATGATATAAATACACGAACAAAGATATTAAACCTCGTTTTCTTTCCATCTAGATCTGAATACGGGTTTAGATTTACAACATAATAGTAGTAAATGCTCATACGGTTATCAATTATTGTGAGTTCAGTGAAGTTGCATTAAACATCCTGTTTAGAAATTATGAAAGCTGTAGTAGCGTACCCCATGTTATAAAAGTGATATTGCACGAGTTCGTGATTGTTTAGATAAAAGGTGCCGTTACTACAACGAAGCTATTAAATAAAGGGATGATATTTGGGGTAAGCAAAGCTAAAAGCATAATTTGTATGCATGAAATATTTGGTATGGAATGTTACTTTTGAGACGAAGCTATTATCTGGGGAGTACAACAGTAGTGGTAGCGGAGATTTGGATGGTGGGTATCTGTAGATCCAGGCATCATCGTAGTAGATGGACACAACGACGAGGGTTTCTGGTAACCACTTTCAGTGGTGACGAGGAACGAAGGTGACTCCAGGTAACGAACTTTAAATTTCTGTTTTTGTATAAACATTTGTGTTGATATTTTTGTGTTTGTGTATTTGACTTATTGGTGGCGCATTTAGTACCATAAAACTTGTTTAAAGAGGTATGTGTGCAGGAAAATTAATTTTGATTATTAAAAAAGGGGTAAATTGATGATATATAAAGGTTTATTCATGCTATAAATTGTTGTTGTAAGAAGTAAACGGATCTTTAAATTTGTTTTTAATAAAATGCAAGGTTTAAAAAGCATTGACAAAAACTGGGTTATAATGAGCTCAGAATACACCAGAATAGACTCAAACTTGCATGTGGGGCGCATCTACTCGTATCTTGTAGAATTTGTTAAAATATATTAAGAAACCAAGGACTTTAAAGCAGTTAATAATTAACCTGGTAATAATTGTAACAAACCCTTTGTACCTAAGTGTAAATATTTTATCTGTTAATATGTGTAAATAAAAGGTTGTATGGTTGTTGTACTATTTTGGTAATTTCATTTGATGGTGTGTGAGTGTGAGCGGGGTATGTACCTAAAAATAGGTATTCAAGAAGAGGCCAATTGTTGAGCTAGCCAGGGTGAGCAGAGAAATTCGAAGGCGTCCAGAATAAAGGGTAAGAAAATTTTTTTAAATTTTTTGGAAAATTTTATGTAGGCCTAGATGGGGCACGATGTTACTGAAGTTTCAAGGCAATTTTATGACGCCCAATTCGTGGGGCTTGAATAATTTAAGAAAAGGCCTAGAGTGTTCCAGAGGTGTCCCAGAAAACAGCAATTTTATGACGGCCCAACGCTGGTGCTCGTATTTTGGGGACTAACACAGCAATATATATATATATATATATATATATATATATATATATTAATAGAGAAGAATAATCCACATTTGGAATGCAAATGAATGCTTAATATATATTAATAGTTATTAAGATGAAATGAAAACCCAACTTTGTATTTAAAGTTGAATTACCATTTCAAATCGAACTAGTAATTGAAAACCACTAAAGAACGGCTACAGCAGGACTTGAACCTGCAACCTCTGATTTTCCGGATCAGCGCTCTAACCAATTGAGCTATCTAGCCTAATTGTTTAGATGATGTTATACTTAATACTACTGAAGCTTGGCTCTTGTTAACGATTTTTCAATTACGTCTTGCATTTAAGGAAATTGAATCTAGTTATATACATAATTCATGTACTAATAACTTGATCATCCCATTTTTGCAACGTTCGGATAATACAAACATGTAATTATATTATTATTAATAGAGAAGGATAATCCACATTTGGAATGCAAATGAATGCTTAATATATATTAATAGTTATTAAGATGAAATGAAAACCCAACTTTGTATTTATAGTTGAATTACCATTTCAAATCGAACTAGTAATTGAAAACCACTAAAAGAACGGCTACAGCAGGACTTAAACCTGCAACCTCTGATTTTCCGGATCAGCGCTCTAACCAATTGAGCTATCCAGCCTAATTGTTTAGATGATGTTATACTTAATACTACTGAAGCTTAGCTCTTGTTAACGATTTTTCAATTACGTCTTGCATTTAAGGACATTGAATCTAGCGCTGATATGGAAAATCAGAGGTTGCAGGTTCAAGTCCTGCTGTAGCCGTTCTTTTAGTGGTTTTCAATTACTAGTTCGATGTGAAATGGTAATTCAACTTTAAATACAAAGTTGGGTTTTCATTTCATCTTAATAACTATTAATATATATTAAGCATTCATTTGCATTCCAAATGTGGATTATTCTTCTCTATTAATAATAATATAATTACATGTTTGTATTATCCGAACGTTGCAAAAATGGGATGATCAAGTTATTAGTACATGAATTATGTATATAACTAGATTCAATTTCCTTAAATGCAAGACGTAATTGAAAAATCGTTAACAAGAGCCAAGCTTCAGTAGTATTAAGTATAACATCATCCAAACAATTAGGCTAGATAGATCAATTGGTTAGAGCGCTGATCCGGAAAATCAGAGGTTGCAGGTTCAAGTCCTGCTGTAGCCGTGCTTTTAGTGGTTTTCAATTACTAGTTCGATTTGAAATGGTAATTCAACTTTAAATACAAAGTTGGGTTTTCATTTCATCTTAATAACTATTAATATATATATATATATATATATATATATATATATATATAAAATTAGTAATATTGACGGTTTTTATAATGTATAAGCAAAATAAATATTGGGGATACAGTCAGATTGGGCATGGATTTAATATAAACTTCTTATAACCATTTCAAGCTTTCGAAAATGTTTATTTTCTTCATCAGGATACTAAAAGTTTATAATTTAACATTTATATAATAAAATTATATAGGTTACTTACGATTATAAAGTTTACAATTATATAAACATTAAATGACATCTATATGACATGGACAGGTTTTTGTTCATACGCGTACATTAAAAAGGTTCTTATAAGTATATGCAAAATTAAAGTTAAAGTTTATTTAGTAAAGATATTAATTAAATAAAGTAACATAGTTATTATAGGTTTTGATAAAAATAAAAATAGAAACTAAAAAGTGTTATACTAGTTTTTAAAAATTAAAGCTAATCGTATTGTACCAAAGGTGTTATAAATTTGTATAGTGTGACAGTTTTATATAAATTTGGAATTATTTTTATTCTTATTTATTGTTATAAGATATGAATAAATATTGTTTAAATTTTGTGTGTCTGTTTTTTTATTTATAGGATTTTCTTCGAGAGCAATCGCGATCATTTCAAGAAATAAGCGTTTTTTATAGCTAGTTTCTCTGAATATAATTCTGGTGTCATCATAATTCATAGTGTGACCTGTATCAATTACATGGGAAGCTAGCGCGCATGTTTTTTTGTTCAGATTGCAATCATTTTTGTGTGAGGTTAGTCTTGTAGATAACCAATTTGATGTCTGTCCAACATACCTACCATTACAGTTACGACAGGGTATACTGTAGACTACTCCTGACTGTCGGGGTGTAGGTGTGTGGTCTTTAAGACTACTATATAATACCCTATCTAAAGTTATAATTGGTTTTTTGATAAGTTTGATGTTTTGAAGATCCTTAAAAAGATGTTTTAATTTATCTGTAGGTTTATCAATGTACGGAAGTGGAATAAACATTGTAGGAGACGTGGAGCTGGTATTAGTGTCTGTAGTATTGTTGGAGTAAGTGTTGATTAATGTGGTATTTTTTCTTGCGGTGGTGTTGAAAATTAGTTTGTTTGTTTGCCGTGGAACCCCAGTAAAATTCTTGCCCCACCTGGGCCAAACATAAAATTTTCCAAAATAAAATATTGCTTTTTAAATTTCTTACCCTTTTATTAGGAAGCTTTCGAATTTCTCTGCTCACACTAGCTAGCTCAGCAATCGGCTTCTTCTTGAATACCTATTTTTACGTACATACCTCTCTTACACTCACACACCATCAAATTAAATTACCGAAATAATACAACAACCATACAACTTTTTATTTACACATATTAAAAGATAAAATATTTTCACATGAGTACAAACAGTTTGGTACAATTATTAACCAGCTCAATTTATTGATTGCTTTAAAGTCCTGGGCATAAAATGATTTTAAACAAATTCGAGTAGATATGAGTAGATGGGCCCCACATATAACCCTAATTTGACTTCAGACTGTTGTATTGTGAGCTCATTATAACCCAGTTTTTGTAAATGCTTTTTAAACCTTGCATTATTGAAAACAAATTTACAGACCCATTTATTCCTTACAACCACAATTTATAACCTGCAAAAATTTTTATATATCTTCAATAAACCCTTTTACAATACTCAAAATTATTAAATTGTCCTGCACATGTACCTTTTTAAACAAGTTTTTTTTAAAACAGGAAATACGCCACCAATAAGTCAACCACACAACACAAGAATATCCACAAATGTTTATATAAAAACAGAAATTTCAAATTTATTACCTGGAGACACCTTCACTCTTCGTTACCGCCGAGATGGCTACCAGAAACCCCTCGTCGTTGTGTCCATCTACTACGCTGATTCCAGGATCCACCGATCCCCACCATCTAATATTTCCGCTATCACTATTCTGCTTCTCCCAAGATACTAGCTTCGTTTCAACAGTAACATTCCATACCAGATACTTCACGCATACAAATTTTTCTCAATTCTGCTTATCCCAAAATCATTCATCCATATAATAACTTAGTCGTAGTAACGGTAGCTTTAATTTGAATAAGCAAAACTTGTGCAATCATTTTACTAATTTACGGTCTGCTACTACAACTTTTATAATTTCAAATAAGATGTTTAATGTAACATTACTGAACACACAAATTCTAAACGAAAGCTTTTATTATCATGTAGGTCTGAACCCGTATTCAGAACTGGATGAAAGGAAAAAGAGCTTTAATATATTTGCCCGGGTATTTATATTATTCTCCAATCCCCCTAGTGGAACCCGTTTCATGAGAAAAGCTTATTTTTCAAGCGGTTTCTTAAAATTTTGAACGTAACCGACTATGAATTCATAAAAATTTCTCCCGTCCGTCGTGCTGTTTACATAGAATTTCATTCTCTACCTACACGTACGAGCACTTTTCAAAAACTGCTGGCTATCAACCGATGATATAATTTCCTGCTGTCACAATGCTCCACCTATCCGCTATCCATCTTTGTTCTATGCATGTTTGATATCTCCTTTCAAACCCCACTTGAGTTACAGAAAATCGATATCGTATTGGTCCTTCGCCTTTGCACGTGTATATCTTACGTGACTTCTATGCAACGCTTGCTTTATCTGCTTCTCTATCAGTCTTACATTATTGATTGTTCATTCCACTCACTCCTTAAGATATTTGTTATTATAGCTGCTGATACAAATTGACCGTTGAAAACAATTTCTATGGTATTCTATACTAACGTTCGTTTAATATTCTCTGAACGTAACATTTAGCCAACAGGTGTTCCTTAAAATTATCGACCGTTTGAAAATAACAATTCCTAGATTCTCTGCTTCGTAGTATTTGTCTAAACGTCGGTTTTAAAACGAACAACATTTGCGTTTGAAATTATTGATTTTCTAATTCATGCAAGCTCCCTTTTTGCTTTCATGTGTTTGATTAAAAGAAATTATAATTAATTATGCGTATCCTTGAACTTTCATGTACTTTAAAGCTTTCCTTCCCTTATGTAATTTTCACTTTCCAATTTAAATATAAAAATTCGTTAATACCTGTCCGTTTCCATTATGACTTAAATTAATTTGGCGCGTAAATAATTTTCTCTTATTTCTATATACACGGTCGCTAAAATTTCATTGTCTACACTTATTTACCCTTTAAATCCACATATACATATATATATATATATATATATATATATATTAATAGTTTTTAAGATGAAATGAAAACCCAACTTTGTATGTAAAGTTGAATTACCATTTCAAATCGAACTAGTAATTGAAAACCACTAAAAAAACGGCTACAGCAGGATTTGAACCTGCAACCTCTGATTTTCCGGATCAGCGCTCTAACCAATTGAGCTATCTAGCCCAATTGTTTAGATGTTGTTATAATTAATACTACTGAAGCTTGGCTCTTGTTACATACAAAGTTGGGTTTTCATTTAATCTTAAAAACTATTAATATATTGTAACAATTTTATTTTCGCAGTAAGAAAATCTATTCAGGAAAGGTACAACGAATGTTAAAACACCTTTATTAACTAAAGTAATAATACGTGTAACAATCAAATTCTTACATTAATACAGTATCTAGAGTTGTTAGTCTATTTGTTTCGGAGTTCGGTGTATTTTACAGCCACTGGCGCGCGCGTGAGAGGTTTTGACAACCCCACTCGGGACCCTCCGACGAGATAAGAACGCGGCAAAAGCACTCGTCGATAGGTGAGAGCAGCGACAGCATGCATTTGAAAAGAATGGCGAGTGACCTCCGGGTCGCATTATTTATGTGACACACTTCCTGAGTAACGGTTGGTATTGTATATTCGTTATCATAGTACCTAATTTAACAATTTGTTTAGCGCAACGACAACTTAGAAATTACAACTTACAAACTACGACTTAGAAACAACGCAATGGAAAATTATATTTATAACGAAGATTAGACAATGGAAGCTTACGCTACAAAAGTCTAGGCACTTTGAATCAAAGTAAGAAACACACTTCGCTGCAACACCTGTATTCGAGGTATGGAAGGCAGGAATAATTAGTAGCAGATTCCGCACGGCGATGTGGTTTCCATTCCAGCCAAGGACAACAACCGGGGTTTGGTTCGTAATAGCTTTAAGATTTCCTCAGTGCTTCCTTCTAAAAGCACGTTATTTCGTTTTGTTTTATAGAAGCACAAATTTGTTATTCAGTTTATCTGTAGTTAAGTTGATTTTCTCCAGTAACAAATTTAATTTCACTTAGTTTCGTAAATATGTGACTACACGTGGCTTCAACATAAACTAACAGCTGCGGTTACGTCACCTGTTTGTTTGAAATATGCCGTCAACAATTGCACAATTGCTAACAGATGTTTAGTATTACATTAGTACCACCTTCGATAAAATTATAGAATATCTTTGTGAATATTTTGATTTCAAATTGATTTTAATATCGTTAACTTAAAGAGAAAATTTTGTATATTAATTTGTAAATGACCTACACAGATCTGATTGGGTTATGAAACCTTAGTATAACCAGTCACATAAATTGTAATATATTTGAGTAAGGATCAGGTTGATAAACCTTACATTAACTTTGCAAGAATTTCAAGTATTCATTTTATTTTATAGCATTGAATTTTATTTACAGAAACAAAAAAATTCTTTCTAGTAAATTGATAATCCACGCTTAAAGTCTTTTATTCTGATCTAGTTTGATCAGACCTGATACACAAAAAGCAATAAGAGTTAAATTTTATGACACCCTTATGTAGAAAATATTCTCTATGCATTTTAGGTATATTTGAGGACGCAAATTGTGTTCCCATTTTCTATGTGACTTAATTATTATTCTTCCTTACAGGAACAGCGTCTTATTCTATTAAGACATATTTTGTTAAAGAAGGCAACCTTTTTTGGTTGGGTTACCACGCCCATACAAAAACCAACGTGGGGCAATCGTTACACTAGCGCCCAACGTGTGAGGCGTCGAGATTTGTTTGTTCAACGTGTGAGGCGTCGAGATTTGTTTGTTCAACGTTTGGGGCCTCGAAATTTGTTTATTCATAATTTGATTTACCTCGAAATTTGTTTGTTCATAATTTGATTTACCTCGAAATTTGTTATTTAAAATGTAATTTGCTTCGAAATTTGTTAGCTCAAAATTTATTTTGCTTTGAAATCTATTTGTCCAAAAATTATTTTGCGTCGAAATTTGTTTGCTTAAAGTCGATTTGACATTTAGATTTGTTTGTTTGCTTTTGATAAAAGATTGGTTGTAACATTAACCTCATACAGTCAATTGATTAACTTGGTCAAATTTACTTTTGACTTTCGTTCTATTTTGACCCCATATAATTTTTTGATATTGTTTTGGCAAAATTATTTTACCAAAAACACCTTTTGATTTTACCTTTAGTAGTACAAATTTGTTTTGATAATTTTGTAAGGTTCAAATCATTTAGATTTACCAGTTTGATTTCATTGAAAATTAGGCTTTTGTAATCATGTCGGATATTCCGAATTGTTTGTCTGCTTAAAGAAGAACGGGAGTAGTGAGTGAGAAACCAGTTTTGGAGAAAAGGAAAATTTTAGGAAGACTGTCAGTTAAAGAAGCTGATAAGCCTGGAGTTTGATTTGTTTGAGTCAATAAAGAACATTTTGTCCAAATTTGATTATAAGGCTAAAGATTCTATTCTTGAAGGTACATTGGAGTGAGCTGTCGTTATGTCATTTGAAAATTGCTCTTTGTGCAAAAGCACGTTTTTGATTTTGTTAGCAGATTTTGTTTAGATCGGCATTGCAACGCAATTTAGTCTAGGCGGAACTTGTCGTCGTGGTTGGTCGCTCAGCAGTATGTCAGTCCAGACGAGACTCAGGAAGGGTTGGTCGCTCGGCATTGCGTTAGTCTAGACGAGACTCGAGGTGAGTTAGGCGCTCTAGAATTTTTTGCATCTTTTTGATTTGATGTAAATTTTGGTATTGTTAGTCTAGGTGAGACTCGTAGAGGGTTTGTCACTCTAGCATATTTAGGCGTTGTGAAGCTTTATAGTTGTTTCGACAGTTTAATTGGTAGTAGGTGTGAGTGTACCTGAACACTGATTTTTTGTTAGCTATTGTCATGATTAGTTTTTATTGATGACTCATAAGCAGGTAAATGACTTTTAGTTGTTGGTGATTGGTTTTCGAAATATTCGATTTTGCAACCTTTGCGTAGTGCCACGGCACATTTGATCGAGAAGTTTTGGAGGAAAAAGTATTTCTTGTCTACGGGTACCACAGTTTGTTATTTGTGATAATTGGTCCACAATTAATTGGACGTATTTTTAAAGCTTTGTGTGCAAGGTACGAAATTCAAAAGATTTGGTATAATGCTGTTTATGCTCCCCAATGCAATTTTGTGGAAAGAATCAATAAGACAGTTGGTACAGCAATCCGTTCATACGTAGAAGAACATGATACGTGGGATATTGAGATATCAAAGATCCAATACGCAATCAACTCAGCAAAACATGAGTCCACCAACTATTCGCCAAATTTTTAGTTTTTGGTCGTCAGGTACCTTTAAGTGGAAAAGCGTATAATGATAATTTTATACCTGGTGAGGATGTTGATGTCGTCTCCAGTAGTAGACCTTCTTATGTTTTGGATCGTCAACCTTTGTTTGATATTTTGGAAATGTCCGTGAAAATTTGCATGTAGCTTATCAACGTTCGAGTAAACGCTACAATCTTAGGAGAAGAGACATTTCATTCCAAGTCGGAGAAAGTGTTTGGAGAGCTAATAAGGTCCTCTCGAGTGCTAGTGATAAGTTTTCCGCTAAGTTAGCTCCAAAGTTCGTTATGAGTAAAGTTCGAAAAACATTCCAATTTAGTGTATGAGTTAGAGAACGAAGATGGAACAAGAGCAGGAAATGGCACGTAAAGGACTTGAAACCAGTTGAAGCGTCCTATCCAAAGGAAAATGATGATCCTGACGATTAGTTCCGGTCCGGTCATCTCTTTGATGTTAAGTAATGCAGTAGTGGTTTGCTTTGTTTTGTCCAGATTTTGATTTAGTGTCGTTTCACTAATTTTGAGTATTTTGTTTGAGAAGTGAAATAAGTGGTTAGAGATTTTGAGGATTTTGTAGATTTTGTAAGTTTGAGGTGTGCCTTGGTTTGCACGCTGGTCATTTTGCTCGCGCGTTACTCAGAGATGTGTTTAGAAGATGTCTTTAACAGATATCTTTACAATGTAGAAGTAAGTGGGCTATTTGATTGTTGGTCCTGATTTCTACATATCTAGGTAGAGAGAATATTAGATTATTCTTTCCTTGTTTTTTTGACCGTTCGAAATTCTTTGGTTTGATAAGGTCAAGGTTGGCTTGGTGAGTCTCACCATTTGGTCCATCATTAATGAGATCTGTTGTTTGTTGGAACTTAGTGATAGGATATTCAGTAGGGTGTAGGATATTACAGCCCTGACTGGTTCGATTTTGTATTTGAGTTTGTTAAGTAACCTTATGGTTAGGTTACCTTCGTTTTGATTATCTCTTTGTAATAAAGTGATAATACTTTGTATTTGAATTTGTTAAGTAACCTTATGGTTAGGTTACCTTCGTTTTGATTATCTCTTTGTAATAAAGTGATAATACTTTGTATTTGGATTTGATAAGTAACCTTTTGGTTAGGTCACTTTTGTTTTGATTATCACTTTGTGATAATAGTGTTTAAATTTAGACCTATTAGTAAGGTCTTCCTTTTGATTGTCACCTTATAGTGATGATACTTTGAATAGTTATGCTGTTTTGATGAGGAAGCATTTCTTTTTTTTTGTAGATAGAGCTAATTGAGCTCCTGGAAGTGAAGTTTTTTGGAATTAGAAATAAATTGTAAATGTTTGGTTATAGGTAATAAATATTAGCCTTGTTAGGAATAAGGACCCCAGGTTAAAAAAATCATTGTGAATTTAATCTTTTGTCCCGTGGAGTGTTTGACTTTCTTTTGACCCTCCCAATTTTGATTAATACCGATTGTGACTCCCCGATTTTGTCTCCCAATGGACGTCAGGTACACGTAGTTACCAACACACTCGAATTGTAAATATTTGTCTCCCTCGTTTGAATAAATTCGTAAAATTGTTTTGATAATTAGGAAGGTAGAAAAGGCTAGTATTATTATGACAAAAATTTTTTGTATTTGTTATATTTGAAGTTTATTCCTTAAAAAAAATTTTTTCTTTTAGGAAAGGGTAGTGTAACAATTTTATTTTCGCAGTAAGAAAATCTATTCAGGAAAGGTACAACGAATGTTAAAACACCTTTATTAACTAAAGTAATAATACGTGTAACAATCAAATTCTTACATTAATACAGTATCTAGAGTCGTTAGTCTATTTGTTTCGGAGTTCGGTGTATTTTACAGCCACTGGCGCGCGCGTGAGAGGTTTTGACAACCCCACTCGGGACCCTCCGACGAGATAAGAACGCGGCAAAAGCACTCGTCGATAGGTGAGAGCAGCGACAGCATGCATTTGAAAAGAATGGCGAGTGACCTCCGGGTCGCATTATTTATGTGACACACTTCCTGAGTAACGGTTGGTATTGTATATTCGTTATCATAGTACCTAATTTAACAATTTGTTTAGCGCAACGACAACTTAGAAATTACAACTTACAAACTACGACTTAGAAACAACGCAATGGAAAATTATATTTATAACGAAGATTAGACAATGGAAGCTTACGCTACAAAAGTCTAGGCACTTTGAATCAAAGTAAGAAACACACTTCGCTGCAACACCTGTATTCGAAGTATGGAAGGCAGGAATAATTAGTAGCAGATTCCGCACGGCGATGTGGTTTCCATTCCAGCCAAGGACAACAACCCGGGGTTTGGTTCGTAATAGCTTTAAGATTTCCTCAGTGCTTCCTTCTAAAAGCACGTTATTTCGTTTTGTTTTATAGAAGCACAAATTTGTTATTCAGTTTATCTGTAGCTAAGTTGATTTTCTCCAGTAACAAATTTAATTTCACTTAGTTTCGTAAATATGTGACTACACGTGGCTTCAACATAAACTAACAGCTGCGGTTACGTCACCTGTTTGTTTGAAATATGCCGTCAACAATTGCACAATTGCTAACAGATGTTTAGTATTACATTAGTACCACCTTCGATAAAATTAGAGAATATCTTTGTGAATATTTTGATTTCAAATTGATTTTAATATCGTTAACTTAAAGAGAAAGTTTTGTATATTAATTTGTAAATGACCTACACAGATCTGATTGGGTTATGAAACCTTAGTATAACCAGTCACATAAATTGTAATATATTTGAGTAAGGATCAGGTTGATAAACCTTACATTAACTTTGCAAGAATTTCAAGTATTCATTTTATTTTATAGCATTGAATTTTATTTACAGAAACAAAAAATTCTTTCTAGTAAATTGATAATCCACGCTTAAAGTCTTTTATTCTGATCTAGTTTGATCAGACCTGATACACAAAAAGCAATAAGAGTTAAATTTTATGACACCCTTATGTAGAAAATATTCTCTATGCATTTTAGGTATATTTGAGGACGCAAATTGTGTTCCCATTTTCTATGTGACTTAATTATTATTCTTCCTTACAGGAACAGCGTCTTATTCTGTTAAGACAAGTTGTGTGTCAGCGAAGGCGATCTTTTTCTTTGGGTTTCCACGTCCGCCCTTAGAAATTTGCCATGCCTTAAACATAAATTAATCTGGACTTGGTGGCGCCTGTTTGTTTTAGTTTAAGTGTGACCCCCTACAGATTTCGACTTACCCCCCCATTGCTCATAGCTCTACCCAAGGAATAGACCCCTAGTTACGTCGGAAGACTTTGTTTTGCACACACCTAACTTGGAGCATGGTGATAATAGAGTAGTGTCGGCCAGAAATATAAAAATAAGTAACACTGACACCCAATGCGGGGCTGGTGTTTTAGTAAGCCAAGGAAAAATGTTTCACTGGCGCCGGCAACGTCAGGCCTTTGAAAAATTCGTTTCACTGGCGCCGGCAACGTAAGGCCTTTGAATAATTCGTTTCACTAGCGCCCATGCGTGAGGCTAGCGGAGCCATTTAGAGAGAAAAAAATTACGTTACAATATATTAAGCATGCATTTGCATTCCAAATGTGGATTATTCTTCTCTATTAATATATATATATATATATATATATATATATATAAGCAAGAACAAACACGTATACCTATAACAACCGCCTCATGGCAGTAAATGAGAATATAGCATGAATATTACAGGAATAACGCGAGTGCGTGTTATAGAGCACAAACAAGAAGAAATGTTCAAACTTTACTTATATTTATAAAGCAAATTAATTCTATTAATAAAATATGGATATTTACAAGATAAACACAAAAACATGTTAATGAGCACAAGTAAGAACTAACGGTTGTCTATCTTTATATATAATAAAAGCACAAACATGCAGAAAATAACCACATTAAATCGATTTAGGACAAATGCAGTATGAACAAAAAAAATGTGCGTGTGTTTTAATAAGTACAAACAAGAACAAATACCATGTTAATTAAAGTAAGTACAATTTAAATTCAAGCTTAACACAAAAGCGTATTAATAAACACAACCAGAACAACGGAGAATAGATGTGGTGTTTATTTTGCAATAAATATACAAACTTAAGCTAAGGGAATGTTATTATGGACGAATAAAGGATTACTATTAGCCCAAAAGAAGATACAGACACTCGAGAAGTGACTGTCGGCGAAGATAGCAGAACCGGTGCTTCCACGGCTCATTGTGGTACGACGTGCATCCACTATTAGGACCTGGCTGGCTGATGACGTCGACGGGGTGCTACCCTGCGTTTCCAGATGTAAGCGAGTAAGATAGGGCCAGTAGGTAATTATTGACTGTAATAGAGTAGAATGATTTTGTGCCACCAAGATATACATCACTGGCAATGTAATGGTAAGTAATAGAGTGCTGGTGGAATAAAAAATCGCCGAAGGTATTGTGTTCGAACTGCGATAACAATCACAGGCGTTGTAATGAAAAGATGACAATTATTGCTTATGTGTAGTGCGACTTAATTAGCGTAGCTTGCAGGTAGCGTAATACTAGATGCTTGAATAACCACCAGAAACTTAGCAGTACGTTTTTGTTCCTTGGATAGAAATCGACAGGGACCGAATACCTGCTGAATTTGGAGCCGTTATGTTTGCCCTTCTGATTGCAGACGTAGTTATTATGGTCAGGGCAAAATGAATTACGCTCATCTGGGTTTTTATGTCTTGGAAACAGCGTTTTATATGCGGTAATAAGACAAAACTGAAGTTTTAGGAATAATGTTTTTATTTATGGTTTATCTATATCTAAGTGAAAACTTTGGTAACCTGGAAATGTTTCTTGTTGTATAAGAAAATTAAGCCGAAGAGTGCTAGATGTATGTTTATGTTTTATATACTTATTGCTAGAGGGTGTTGCTTAGGTTAAGAAGTGCTCTAGTAGTAAGGATGTAAATTATTTGTCTTCAAAGGTTGTGTGGAATCGACGTTAGATTGTTTTGAAATTGTGTTTGGATGTAAGCTTGTGCGTCATTGCTGCGCTAAACTTGACTTTTCGGGGCGTAAAAATGCAAACCTGCAGTTAAAATTTGTTCAGGGTGCAACCCGGCAGCTATGGAATGTAGGAAAAGGGTGTTGTAGGATAAAGGGAGCAAGGGGTTTTTACCTATAGAGAAAAGTAGGGCATTCGTTAAATAGCGGCGGAAAGGGTCATACGTGCCAAAAACAAAACTGTTTTACAACAAAATTTTTTTGTGTTTTATGCACCTCTGGGGCGTGCAATATAGCTTATAATAATGAATAGTGCTTAAGTGCCGAAGAGACAAATAGGAAAATAAAGATTAGTGTCGGGACCAAAAGGCAGTAAGGATCCACAACAACACATAGCGTAGTGACTTTGGAACGATATATCTTTATATGTGAATGACAGGCGCACCTATTCAGTTGAGCGCAGCAGCCTTATGTAAGTTGTTTTCATTAAGAGGTGTGTTGGCGAGGCCGAAATAGCAGTAAACATTACCACTGGTCAGTGGACATGCAAATGCTTTATATTAATTTTTGTAAATATATCTAGTTGCATCAAGCAAGGTCGCTGTGCTTTTTAATTTTGTATAGGATCAGTCCAGCAACACGATGCCGCTCACAATTGCAATGGTTAAAAGGTATGGTAAAGTATTCGGAAAACAAGCGGATTGCGTTTGACTCATGATCCCTGTGAGATTTTCTTACTGATTTATTTTACATCACAAATAAGGACAGTTACACAGGGTAGCATTAAGTTAGAGCTAAAGTTTAAAAAATCTTTTTAAATCACCTGTCCCTTGATTATTATACAATTTATTTGTTAAATATTAAGTTTCAATTGGACTAAAAAGCATGCAGATTTTTCGTTGTAAAACTGATTTAGAAGTATTACTTTTACCACGTCACCCGAAATTTTGTGAGTTAGAACTTAGTTTTTGTCTATATAAAATAACCAATTGCATTTTGGGTTATTTTTGAATATTCTTGTCTAGCCGTTATATTTCTGGTAGAACTTCGTCTTAAAACAAAGCTTTCTCCTCCTAATGGAACAGAAAAAGGCGCAGTTATTCTAAGGTATGGCCTAGTATTTTTTACAAACCAAACGATATTGTATTTCTGACTGTGCTTTTAATTTGGTAGTAAGCCTGTTAGTGTTCTAGTCCGGTCAATTTAGACATTCACCCTTGCATGAATTTCCAACAAGCTGAAAATGTGCATGAACGTTAGAGACACCATTATACTGAAATTGTGAAAAGTCCCCATCGATCCCATTTGTGCAAAAAATGTTATTGAAGGTCAAAGTTCGTAAAAATGGTTTTTTTTTCATTTTTCAGCAAAACGGTTAGTTTTATTATAAAAATATCTCCAATAAAATTGTAGATCATGCAATTATCTACAAAACTGTCCTTACACTTTTCTCATAATATTCACCATTTCTGAAAAAAAAGTCCTACTCCACGGTCTATCTCGGTAAAATTTAATGGAATGTTAGGTCATCTTATTCATCATTACCGTCATCGTCTGTTTCTTCCTCCTCATCATCATCTTCTCTCTTCCTCCACCTTGTTCTTCTTCTATTTCTTTTTCTTCTTCCTCATCTACCTGTGTTGACGTAAATTGTTCTAACGCCAATACATCAGTTGTTTCGTCGTTGATGTACAGATCTTCTTCTGTTGGAGATTCAACATTTGAACACGACTGGCCTTGACAAGTGGTGCATGCAGGTGAACAAGATAAGCCTACTTTCCTGCAGCCGCATTTCGAATTACACTCCTTTTTGCAGTTGATAAAAATTGTGCTAAGGAGGTTTTCTGGTTCAGGTGGAAGTAGAGTGTGGATTGGTTCCAATACATTATTAATTATCTTCCAACCCCATTCTTTTGCGTCCAGTTGATTACCAAGCCACACTTGAACCTGGTAATATACACGATAAAAATGTTGGTGAGCAGAAGCCGCGGTTGGTGGAAGAGAAGCTAATTGCACACGTTTTTTATTACGAGTGCTTTGCAAAAGATAAGTAATGGAACTTGTCTATGCAAGTAATTTTTTTGGAACCCCATATACAGAAAGAAGAAAGCGAATTCCGTTGGTGATTGAAGTTTCTGGTGTAGGATCCATATCTTCGAAAGTTTTTGCACATGTAATAAAATTGTGCTTTTCAAACAATTTAAAAATCGTTGTTTTACCCCTCCAGAACATTGCTGATGTATCGGAGCCAGTCGTAGCATGTAAAAATAGTATACGATTTTTACATTTAGGATAATCTGATAAACTCGTATTTGAAAATATTTCAGATTGTTTAGCCTTGTCGGGTTTCAAAAAATAAATGATTTTTTCAATTTTTCAATTAACGATAATTTTATTGGGACCTTAGAAATAGGAGCAAGTAGACGGATTAACCATCACGTAAACGATTGAACATTAGACAGTTGTTGCTCAAGACCATATGGTCACATACAATGATGGACTCGGTTTCTTCTCAGTTCATATTCTTAGAATTATCAATATTTATGTATTAGTCACGCAGACTAATAGTTTTACTTATATTATGCGTCCAATAATGTACATAGGCAGCGTAGTCATGCATATTATAGAGAATACAACTAGTAAATTTTAGAATCGCTTTTTCTCAGAAATGGTTAATGCTATGAAAAAAGTGTAAAGACAGTTTTTGTAGATAATTGCATGATCTACAATTTTTGTCTAAAATTTTTTATCATAAAAAATCCAATTTTGCGAACTTTGTCCTTGAATAAAAATTTTTGCGCATATGTGATTGATGGAAGCTTTTCACAATTTCATTATAATGGCATACTTAACGTTCATACAAATTTGCAGCTTGTTGAGAATTTATGCAGGGGTACCCCTATTTTTTCAGGTAAATTCGACCGGATTATTCGCCAAGCGGTTTCAGAAGTAGTATGAATTGGGTGGTGTTTGTTACCAAAGTTACGTACAATTCCCTTTCATATTCGTGGATAATATAAGCCTGTATATAGAGGGGTACATTCTCAGGTGTTTAAAACAGCACTTGTTAATTGTCTGTTGCAAAGGATCACTTCAGAGAGCGTAGTGAGGCGAAAACCTTTATAAGATCCCG
The DNA here is from genome assembly GCA_036346225.1 of Platerodrilus igneus. Classification (NCBI taxonomy): domain Eukaryota; kingdom Metazoa; phylum Arthropoda; class Insecta; order Coleoptera; family Lycidae; genus Platerodrilus; species Platerodrilus igneus. Next base: position 1,066,654 of record JARFIW010001130.1, read on the forward strand.
AACGACCTCTTTATGCTAGTTGCTTTTAAGTAGTCTTAATACGGATTTAGTTTTCAAGTAATGTTGTTGTTGAAAGGTTTTTTATTTTTTTTATCTCGGTGAAATAAGACAAAATTAGAAATCTCTCAATTGTATAAATAGAAACATGTTAAAAAATGTTTTCCAATTCCCAAGTTATTGAATTTATATAAAATTCACCAATAAAAATTAATCAGCTGATTTCACGTTAAGCGTATTGGCTACCTAAAGAAAGTCGATCCCAGGTCGCAACACAAATTGAAGGCAATCATTCTTTTAAACTTTAAAAATTTTTGCTTAGTGTACTCAAACCAAATATTTCAAACATCAATAAATCAAAGTCACCTTCAATTTATGTCATAAATGTCAAACTTGAGTTTTTATTATTTTGACAACGATCCTAGGCCATGAATCGAAACGTAAATAAAGATGATTTTTAAAACTACGAGTGGTTTAATTCCCAAAGAAGATTAAGAAGAAGGCATTTTTATTTTGAATAATTTTAATCGGGTCATAAGGATCCTATTTATCAGTTACCGTTTAAATGTTTGTTACTAGTTTACTCATCGGGTAAAGGTTTTGCAACCATAAAGCTCTTATGAATGGTGTGTACAGAAGTGTAAGTAATTTTAACCGTAAGCCTGTTAGTTTTGAATGACTTACTTCAGCTTCGAATAATTACGAGAAGCATTACCCAAAACACGCTGTAATGGATCGTAGAAACTTAGATGTAGTTATTTTGTTAGAATTTAGTATTCCAAACTATTAACTAAGGGTAGATCCTAAACAGGAAAACCGTTCACAGTGGGGTTATTATGATCAGGTTGCTTCAAATTAGATGCGTTTCTAAATGTTAATGCCAGAGGTCCTATTAATCCACGAAATCATTCTTGTACAATGGATGAGCTACATATTTTAAGGATCATTTGCATAAGCAAAGGCATAGTTAAAAGTATGGCGTGTAATAGCAATTGGATAACACGGATTGTCCAATCTTAAACCCAGTTTATAGTGTAAGATAGAAAATTATGTATAATATAATGTACGATAAACGTTAACCCTATTGCCGCTAGTTTAAGGTTTTGTAATCTAGATGAATAAGGCTGCCATACTGCATAGGATACATCGTGAAAAAAGTAATCGGGAATTGATGGAGTTTTAGAAGTTACTTAAAGAAATTTTCAAATATTAGGTATCAAATTAAAAATTGCTGAGGGAAGGTTTTCCATAATCAGTATTTAGTATCAAAGCATTTGGCATCCTTGAAATAACATTATAATACCGAAGTTTCGGAATCTTTAATGTGTAGGTATAAACTGTTCTTTTGAGCTAGCGCTATTCAATGCTACTGTATTATGCTAGTTTTTTAGCGTTTGAGTAACGACTGTTACGAGAGTAATTGTGGTAATTAGTGGCTGCGTTATGTGAAATGATTTATAAATTAAAACTGGTGTAGATTGAATAAATTTATCACAATCGCAAAAGCTAATTGCGATCTTAATGAATCGTTTTAACGCCGTTTCTGGTGTCAGTGCCATTGGTGTGCAAAATTTAATATGCCGATCTATCATCCATACACCTAAATATTACTTAATGTTAATAAGTTATAAAACTGTCCACATGGACAGATAAAGTTAATAACAAAAAGGTTATAGAAATAGTAGGGGAATTAAGATATCTGTCTGAAACAAATAAAGAATAGGAGAAATAGAAGGGCAGGATATGTTTTAAGACACAGATAGTAAAAGATGCAGACTGAGGGAATTTTAGGGAAATGTGGGAGAGACCGGAGCTGGTTGTCATAAATTTGCGTATTTGATTTTTTTTTGAGATAATTATTCGTTGCTTTGGTATCAGTATTTTACAGTACGATAATGTAAACATCATTTAATATTTTTGTGAATGTTTATATTCCTAAATCGATTACAAAGGCTCTCATGAGACGTTAGTAGTAAGCTGAACAACTTATGTCAACCTACTTCGTTACTGGGGCAGGTTTGCATACCTACTGGGATAGATTGTCATAAACAATATACCTACACTTGAACAGCGCAACCTAGAAAAATTTTACTTTTAGTCAAAAGTAACAAATAAAAGTAGAACCTAATAATCTCTTAACCTATTAACATTGTTCACTTAGTCGCAATCTGAATCACAGTTGCCATCTCACCATAAATGCATTCGTCGTGCGCACAGAATCGACACTTAACACACTGAACCTAGTTCTCTCCAGTGCGACTATTGGAATATAGCTCCGTGCAAACCAGACAAAAAGTATCTTCGTCAGTCTTCGTCTGAAATTAATTCAAGAGAGCACATTTCTTTGTATTTTGTCTCTGGAATAAATCTTTTGTAGCACGATCAACAGTCGCTTTATTTATTGTGCAGCAAGATTTTGTCCCAACTCTTTTTTGTTTTCTGGCAGTAACAGTTGCTCTCTTTTGTTGTATCACCTTTTTCTCTTCTTCTAAAGCAGTTTAGACTGGTGTATTTGTGAGAACAGCAGACGAACGTCTCTCTTTTTCACGTCTACTTTGTGTTTTTCTAGTATTGGCTTTAGGCGGCGTTCTTAAGTCTTCCAATAAACGTGCGCCGAAATTGATGTTCAAAGCTGTAGCAGTTTGAAGGTCAAAAGTGTTGATATCAGATGATGCAGCCGTAGTCTTTGATTGTTTGCCAGTAGTATAAAATTTTGTACCAGGAATTGCAGAAGGAATATAATATAATACAGTATCAGTTGCCTCGGGAATATGTAAATTATCTGGAGGAGTAAGTGTAGCTGATTCGATTGGAGCCATATTAATGTGATCCAACTCAGATAAAAGTTGATTAATTTTTATAGTAACTTGACCTCGTTCTAGGGGAGGCTGATCCGTAGGTGCAGCCGCCTCAATTGGCCGATCTGTTGAATACCCAGCCATAAACTCATCAGGAGAAAAATTATCTGAGTTAAATAGGCTTATCCCAGATACTTAAAAACCCGCCATTATATTTTTTGGGGTGATTCCATTGAGTAGAGCTAATTTTACAATTGATGGAATATCATAAATGGTCGTCGTTTGTCCAGAATTATTTGGTATCCGTAAGTCGCATGCAGTGTTGACGTACTTTTTCAGCGGTCCGTAAACATGTCGGTTCAAAGATGAGTTAATGGCTGCAATGCGGAGGAAATGATAAAACAGTTACTCCGTTTTGTTTTAAATAATCTAGTGCAACCATAGACAAATGAGACTCGTGATTATTAAGTAGCAGTAATACCGGCCTTTCTTTTGAACATCTTACATTCTTTACAAAGTAAATACTACCTGTATGTTTGTTGTGGTTTGTTTAGCATTCTTCTTAAGCTTCTTTGGGAATTAAACCACTCATAGTTTTTAAAATGATCTTTATTTACGTTTCGATCCATGACCTAGGTCCGTTGTCAAAATAATAAAAACTTCAAGTTTGACGTTTATGACATAAATTGAAGGTTACTTTGATTTTTGAAATATTTGGTTTGAGTACACTAAGCAAAATTTTTTAAAGTTTAAAAGAATGATTGCATTCAATTTGTGTTGCGACCTGGGATCGACTTTCCTAAGGTAGCCAATACGCTTAACGTGAAATCATCTGATTAATTTTTATAGGTGAATTTTATATAAATTCAATAATTTGGGAAACATTTTTTAACATAAATTGAAGGTTGCTTTGATTTTTGAAATATTTGGTTTGAGTACACTAAGCAAAAATTTTTAAAGTTTAAAAGAATGATTGCCTTCAATTTGTGTTGCGACCTGGGATCGACTTTCCTAAGGTAGCCAATACGCTTAACGTGAAATCAGCTGATTAATTTTTATAGGTGAATTTTATATAAATTCAATAATTTGGGAAACATTTTTTAACATGTTTCTATTTATACAATTGAGAGATTTCTAATTTTATGTCTTATTTTACCGAGATTCAGTGAAGGGGGTTAAGCAACCTGTGGCTACCAAGATCCCTCAACATTTATAATTTGCCGAAATAATGGTTTTCTAGTTAATATGCTTATTGTTATGTAATTAGTTATTGTATGTATAAATAGAAATCATGTATGTAGGCTGTATTTCATGTTAATATCGCAAGGAAAACCCAGGAAAAACTTGCAATGCTACCTAGATATTGTGGGCATTTGATCTTCATTTGTTATTTCTTTTCTTATTTCTTTTAGTAATGGAATCCATTGATTACTGAAAGTCACGGATTCGTTTGCAACGCAGTTATTTTTATGTAGGGTTATATAGGCAGCTGCTTTGATTTTGCGTTTTTGGTGGTTTTCTTCTTTGTCGATAATTTTTGCATCTTCCCATTTTATTTTATGACTGGAGTCCCATGCATGTTGGCAAATCATGGATTTTTCAAATTTTCTATTTTTTATATATGATTTATGTTCTCTTAATCGAACTTCAAATGGTCTGGAATTTTCCCCTATATAAAACTTATTCCATTCGCACTGTGTTTTGTAGATACAGTTTTTTCAACTTTGTATTGCGTTTTTGGGTTTTGTTTTTGTTAATTGTGCTCTTAGTGTATTGTTGGTTCTAAATACTGTTTTAATTCTAAATTTGTTTCCTATTCTTTGAATTTTTCGAAGAATCCTTTATATATGGTATTGAGAGCATTTTGTGGTGTGTATCGTTGTTTTTGTTTTCTTTTCTTTATTTTTAGGGTTTTATTCATTTCTTTCTCTATTATTCTTTTAGGATATTTGTTTTCTATTAGTGTACATCTGATTAGGTCTTTCTTTTTCTTTAAAATTTCTTCGTTTGATGATATTAATTTTGCTCTATCATACATGGTTTTGATAATTCCTCGTTTGACACATTGTGGGTGGTTTGAATCGAAGTTTAAGTATCTGTTTGTGTGCGTTGGTTTTCTATATACCGATGTATTAATTGTTGTATCGTTTTTGCTAACTAAAATACCTAAAAACGGAAATTTTCCATGTACACTAATGTACACTAATAGAAAACAAATATCCTAAAAGAATAATAGAGAAAGAAATGAATAAAACCCTAAAATAAAGAAAAGAAAACAAAAACAACGATACACACCACAAAATGCTCTCAATACCATACATAAAAGGATTCTCCGAAAAATTCAAAGAATAGAAACGAATTTAGAATTAAAACAGTATTTAGAACCAACAATACACTAAGAGCACAATTAACAAAAACAAAACCCAAAAACGCAATACAAAGTTCAAAAACTGCATCTACAAAATACCGTGCGAATGTAATAAGCTTTATATAGGAGAAACTTCAGACCATTTGAAGTTCGATTAAGAGAACATAAATCATATATAAAAATAGAAAATTTGAAAATCCATGATTTGCCAACATGCATGGGACTCAGTCATAAAATAAAATGGGAAGATGCAAAATTATCGACAAAGAAGAAAACCACCAAAACGCAAAATCAAAGAAGCTGCTTATATAACCTACATAAAAATAACTGCGTTGCAAACGAATCCGTGACTTTCAGTAAACAATGGATTCCATTACTAAAAGAAATAACAAAAGAAATAACAAATGAAGATCAAATGCCCACAATATCTAGGTAGCATTGCAAGTTTTTCCTGGGTTTTCCTTGCCATATTAACATGAAATACAGCTACATACATGATTTCTATTTATACATACAATAACTAATACATAACAATAAGCATATTAACTAGAAAACCATTATTTCGGCAAATTATAAATGTTGAGGATCTTGGTAGCCACAGGTTGCTTAACCCCTTCACTGAATCTCGGTAAAATAAGACATAAAATTAGAAATCTCAATTGTATAAATAGAAACATGTTAAAAATGTTTCCCAAATTATTGAATTTATATAAATTCACCTATAAAAATTAATCAGCTGATTTCACGTTAAGCGTATTGGCTACCTTAGGAAAGTCGATCCCAGGTCGCAACACAAATTGAAGGCAATCATCCTTTTAAACTTTAAAATTTTTGCTTAGTGTACTCAAACCAAATATTTCAAAAATCAAAGCAACCTTCAATTTATGTCATAAACGTCAAACTTGAAGTTTTTATTATTTTGACAACGATTCTAGGTCATGGATCGAAACGTAAATAAAGATCATTTTAAAAACTATGAGTGGTTTAATTCCCAAAGAAGTTTAAGAAGAATTCTTTACAAAGTGTTCTGAAAATTTTACAAACTGCGTCTCGCTCATCCATCCGGAGGGATTTGCATCGCCTTTACTGCTAACTGGACCATTCCGTACAAAATGTTCGCGATAGTTTTTTCGAGGAAATATGAAAAAAAGTGACACTGAATTACCAGAAGCTGAAACAGTAATGGCAAGTGTAACTAATGAATCCCGTTCCGCGGACGTTATTCCGCTTATTTGTTTAAATCATCTTCTAGCCACAACTCTATCTGGTCTCTGCATGGTGGTGATTCCGGTTTCATCCATATTATAAATTTTATACGCAGTAAATTTCGATCGATCTAAGACAGTTTTTACATTCTTAAAAAAGTGTACCACATTATTTTGATTGAAGCTTGACGCTCTAGCTTAGTTAGTAGCCCCTGGTGTTCTTATGGATATTGTCGGTTGCCGCTTCAACAACGATGTGAACCAATTTGGACCGGCCATTTGGTTCGTAGATGAAGATGTTGAAACTCTAATATTGAAGGCACCAGAATATTGAAAAGCAAGTTTTCGTACTTGTTTAGGTGTAAGGCCGTAATAAATGTCTGAGGCAGTTTTTAGATAATCACATAAATGTTCCTCTTGCTTTAAGTTGAACACCTAAAAAGTATGGCGGTGGTATTACCTAATAAATTTAACTGAATTTGTCAATAATATGAGCAAGTACTGCTCGTCTTATAACCTCGTCAGGCGTTTTTCCTCTTTGAGTTTTCATTTTGTAAGTCTGCATGGTCGGCATCTCTGCAATTAAACAGGTTGGAATATTTTTATTTTATTCCCGTTGTGTTTGTGATACATGGGGTAAGTTGTCATAATGGGGGTATGTTGGCATGGTATGCCAATCTACCCCGATCGTAAAATGTCAACAGTAGTACATTATGGGCGTAATCACCGCCTCATTTCCACCAGCATCCTCATTTCCACACACATCTGGACCAAATTTACATGTAAATTCGCACTATAAAGTCTTATTTTTTAAGAATCTCCTCCTGGCTCCTCCTTGCTCTCCTCCTTGCTCGGACATCCCCACAACCATTTTGATTACATCACACCCGCATTCTTTCCACCCGCGAGATAAATCTTTCTCCACATTTCCACCCACGAGATAAACCTATCTTGTTTGGTATCAATTAATATTAGAATTTTCTCAGCTACCCGAATCTCTAGGAATTTTTCAGATTGCATCAACCTCAAGGGAGCTACCCTCATTTTAAGATTACTTACCTGTAGCGACTTTTGAGCGTTCTTATAAATTTTTTAGTCATGCGATACATTAAATTAGCTTAGAATTTTACACAGAATTCAAATCTGTAAACAGATTTGAAATCGGACCACGCCCTGCAAAGTTATACCCCTTTAAATTCCTGATCTTCTAAATTTTGCTCTTTGCTTTATAAGCAAACCTAACAAATAGTTTTCTTCGTCTATCCATTGCATCTTTCGAGATAAACCTATCTTGTTTGGTATTAATCAATATTAGAATTTTCTCAGCTACCCAAATCTCTAGGAATTTTTCAGATTGCACCATCCCCAAGGGAGCTACCCTAATTTTAAGATTTCTTACCTGTAGCGACTTTTGAGCGTTCTTATAAATTTTTTATACATGCAATACATTAAATTAGTCTACAATTTTACACAACCCGAATCTGCAAACAGATTTGAAATCGGACCACGCCCTGCAAAGTTACATATACCCTCTGCGAGATAAATCTTTCTCCACATTTCCACCCACGAGATAAACCTACCTTGTTTGGTATCAATCAATATTAGAATTTTCTAAGCTACCCAAATCTCTTTAAATTTTCACATAGCACCATCCCCAGAGAGCTACCCCATTTTAAGATTTCTTACCTGTAGCGACTTTTGAGCGTTCTCATAAATTTTTATACATGTAGCACATCTTGTTAGTCTAGAATTTTATACACAATCCGAATCTCTAAATAGATTTAAAATCGAACGACCCCTTACCATTTTACACACACCCTCTAAATTATAAATTTCCTGCGGCTCATACCTAAAAGAAAATCTAGAAACAATTCTTAAAACTTTTATTACAAACAATTTTACTAATACAGTTTAAATTTGTAAACCACATTTCTAAATACATATTTACAATTTTTTATTCTTAACCTAGAGCTCATATCGGCTTATACTTATTAATATTTATTTCTAAATAGAGCACCTTTTCCAAAGACCAACCGGACCCGCATGTTTCAAATTCCTCTGATTTTGTTCTTATGGTTTCGCTTAAGACCTCGTACATATTTTCCAGATTACTAGAAGACGTTATAACCACATTTTTTGTGTTAAAGGATTTCACATCGGTAGCGTCTTCCCCCATTTTGATGTAAACGCCGTAGAGTTCGCAATAGACTTTTACTGCTTGTATGTTGTATTCTTTTTTTATTTATTAATCGAATAAATCGCTCTTTCTGCTTCCAAAGAAACTCAGGCACCCCATCGTCGACACTGGCGTTCTTTATGCGATAGCTAGCCATACGGTTGTTAAACGCAGTGCTAACCATTTCTACACCATCGTCGCTAGTAGCGGTAACTGATGCATTTTATGTCTGTTGCTCCTTAAATGTGCGGCATACGTAGTTTTCCATTTCGAAATCGCATACTTTACACATAATTCGTGGTTGTTTCGTACAAGACCCTTTAACAGCTGGCGGAGCTGAACGTTTACGGCTTAATGACATGCCGTGCTGTTTTCCTTGTGTCGCTGTAAGTTGCCCATTCTCGTAAAAGCGAAACCGCAAGTCCCACAGTTTAAGTACTTTGCTGCAGACGGATGTATAAGCAACCTTGGACGATGTTACACCACAACATTTGTTCTGATGCCGTTTGAGAGCATCCCTTCTGGTAAAGTAGACGTGACACGGCTCGCATTTAAAAACGTTTGCAGGTACCATTTTAGTACAAAACAAAATCCGCACTATAAGACTTGACTTGTAAGCGAACTAACTTATAACTAAAGAATTTACTCTCGCGCACCGGCTTTATGTACCCTATAGAATGCAAACCGAAGGTTTCGAAGACACCGAACGAAGTTGAGGATTCAGCGGGGACTAAATGAGGTCATAATCCTTGCTGCTCGTCCAATACATTTAGCGCCAATGCATGCACCTGGGTCGCATCGTCGATGGTGCGAATGCCGTTAGTAGAAACATCGGAAACGTCTTCCATGTTATACGGATCGCGTGCATATTAAAAATCCAAAAGGGTGACATAACACGCACACAAATTGTGTGCAAGTCGTGCTGTAGAAGATGCAGTGCTACTATAACCAAAAACTTAATAAAAACACTTTAAACCATTACTAAGAAAATACCAACTTGTTGTCTACAGGATACTTACTAATAAAGCAATTTAATTTTAAATAACTTCTACGTCATATTTTAGGAAATGGTGGGCTTGAATATTTTCTAAATGAATCACCAAGCGAAAGTATATGCTTAGCAGTATTAAAATTAACCATTAATTTCCCATTTTTACGACCGTGGTTAATTATAGATTAAAATTTAATTTGTGCACGTTCGAGCTTCCCGTAAACTAACATATTTCATAGCAACAATGCGCTGTATAATACATGCATACCCCTTCGCCGCGCTACTGCTATTCTTGTAATTGCTAGAAAAAGTCACTCTCCTTTTTACTGTTAGGACCGATGCAAAGCACCATTTTTTTTATACGTTCTATAGCACATCGCGCACTTTTTCGTCTGATGATTAAATTTTGCTTCTGTAGGCTTTTACACTTTCGCATAGCGGTCGGCCACACGTAATGATTTCTAGAACCGGTAAGTACTCGATATCGCCCCAATAGAGAATTAGATGCTCGATGTCTGTCAACTTCCAATTCCCTCGTAAAAGGTAGAAAAAAAACTCAATCAATCATCCATCTAACTTAAACTTCGACCCGCTCCTGTTCTGATAATTTACAAACATCTTTTTTCAAACGACAATAGGCCGAGAATTTTTAAACCTCCGAGGGATCTTTAAGTCGTGATCAATTACACATCCGAGCTACGCGTAAACTAACATATTTTGTAGCAACTGTATAATACATGCATACCCCTTCTCTGCACTACTGCTATTCTTATACTTGCTTGAAAAAGTCAGTCGCCCTTTTTACGGGTAGGGCCGCTAAAAAGCACCATTCCATTTTTTCTTTATACGTGTAGCACATCGCGCACTTTTGTCGGATAATTAAATTTTATTTATGTAGGCCTTTACACTTTCGCTTATTTAAACATCTAATACAATTGATTAACCACTTTCGATTATTCTAACGGAGACTACCATACATCCCGCCGCACCGTTCTTTTTGAATCCAACGATCCTATGGGCTTCCACGCACTAACACCTGACGTATCTTTCCTACTATTTGTTAAACAAAAAACTACCGGCATCGCCATGTTCGTATACGAACGTAAGCAAATGTTTGTGGATATGTACGAGAATATGTAGTCATATACATTAACCAGTCTAAGCTCTTTTATTTAGTCCACGAAAACTACTATTTTTCTAAACCATAATTAATAATCGTCTTTATAGGTTCCACATTTCTACCGTTACCCAATGACTGGTGCTACGTACATGGAAACTTTAATTTCTTATTGGAGAGAATTCTTATTCTCCCGCGCACTGCTGCGTAATTGCATGGCTACCCCTTTTGGAGGTATATGCTCGTTATAGGTTGTAAGACCCTCGGTTTTACTTAACTACAATTCGTGAAACCCCTTTAATCTTTTTAATCGTATCTTTCTCGCCTACAATACAGTAGAACTTAACATTACTACCAACAAATTCTAATACTGGACCCCCATTAAATACGTCTTTAATTTTTCCCACAACTTTTTTGTTGACAAGTGTTATATTGTATTTATTATACGCAGGGTAGTCACTCTTTTAAGATAAATATATTTTGCTAGGTATCAACTTACATTAAATTTTTCTAGGGACCCTAAATCTGTAAATAAATTTTAAATAAGACTACCCCATACAAAGTTATGCGTTTTAAAGACCCAAATCACTAATTTTTGCTCATCTTTATTTAACTCCATCTTTAAAACCCTTTTTTCGCTAACCAAGACATATGCTTTAACCAACCGTTTCCCTAGAAATCTAAAACCGCAGTGTCCCGCGAATACCACGTGGAGATAACACGTATACTCTGTCAACCAGGATAGAATCCGGAAGGATTTGGAAGGTGGGAGAAGAACTTAAAAATTATGGAGTCTTAAAACAAATCCATACAAATATAAACAACTATCTTATATCTTTACGCCCCCATGCGTAGATTGTTGTACTATTAGGAATGATGTACCTTTTGTCATCTTCCCTCGATAAACTAATTTTATTAATAAGCTGCGTATGCAAATCGTATTCTTTTACTCCGGATACATACGCAGGCAAGTACTCCACACCAAATAAAGAATTGGATGCTTGGTGACTGTTAACATCCGCCTCCCTCGTGTACGCCCAGACACATCCCAGCCCATGAGCACCCCTGCGCATGCACACCCCTGCCCATGCGCACCCATGCGCGTACGCACCCCTGCCCATGCGTACCCCTCTCAGTGCGACTGCTATTTCGGGGTAACGTTACAGCCTTTTATAAATAAAGAACAATGTTATATACTATTATAAAATGTTTATTCTGACATTATATATAACAAATTTAAAAATATTTAATACCAAGCATGGAGTCATTTAAACTTAATTTTAATACAAAGTTATACACAGAAGACAGTCCTTTCTTTATGCTTGTTTGCAGTGGTTTTAATTTTATCTAATTTTATTCGCAGCTTAAAATTTAAATCGACACCCAAGTCTTCTATCTCCTTTTCTAACCAATAGTTTGATACATAAAGACCGTCTAGGTTTTCGAATTGTAAAATGTACCGAAGTTTGCCTCTATATTTAAAGTCTTTGATTCCGCCGACAACCAGATCCATTCCTTCGTGTAATTCTTGCAGCTTGTGACAATCTTTTAATCGCAGCTTTCCCACTATATCCTGCATACGTATCTTGTTAGGTTGATCGACTTCTTCTTGTCGGTATTGGAGGAAATCCTTTTCTCCCACACACTGTTGTGTAGTTGCATATCCACCACTTTTGGGAATATATGGTTGTTATAGGTTGTAAGACCCTCGGTTTTAAATGATCCGAAAGGTTCTTTACTAGGTAAATATACAATGTTTAGCGGAACCCCTTTGCGTGTGGTGTACCCCAAGGTTACGAAACCCGCATTCCTTAGTTCGTCTTTGTTATCTGCCATTTTGATAAATACGTTTTAGAATAACCTTTTAAAAGTATACGGATTTAGTACCATCCTTTTCTGCAAGAACACCTACATAACTAAAAGAGTCTTTCTTACTAACCGCAAATGCATACAGCTTGTACAACCCGGATGTATCTAAGTCAGTCCATCGACACATAAAATAATCTTTTAATTCTTCCTCATTTTCTCTAATAAGATGTTCTTTGTCTAACACATCTTTGTATTGTTCGCGTATTGTCGCAGTGTTTTCCATGTAGTCCAATTTTCGCCTTTTTGCATCCATTTCCTCTAATTCCAGTTGTCTTTTCCTTCCACTTACAGCGTATGGCATACATAATGGGGTAATTTCCTTTAGCGTAAACGGATAGAGTTTACTACCAATATTTCGCGTTGTCGTACAACCTCTGGGTGAATGTTAGGTGTATTTATCAATCCCATTTCCGAAATGACTATTTCTTTTGGAATTGTAGAATATGGTGTTGCAGATTGTGTAAAATATGTACTACCTGCTTTAATGTAGCACTTGGGTAAGATTTTTATTTTATCTTGGCTGTCTTCCTCCTCTACTATCTCCAAATAATTTACGGGTAAATAGTTAAAACTAAAAGCCGAAAGCACATACTTTATCAATGTTTCCCTTTCTTTTGGTTTTCGGACAACTTAATTTGCAAGCCCGTCAATTTCTTTGTATTACCATTCCCCAATACACGTACTGTAGTAGGTTATTATACACTAAACAGCAACTATTTTGTAGCTTGTCCGATAGCTTACTCCACATTTTGGCAAGTGGTACCGAGTACATTGGCGCCTTTAGGAAGTATAACTTACTATCTTCCAATAACGTTAAACAGTCTTTTAAGGGATTATACACCCGTCCCGCACTGACATAGCTTCCAATTGCACAGTTGTATATTGTCGCTTCCAATCGCATAATACCATGTTCTTTGGCCAAAGTAGACGCAAATGTTTCCCTTAAACGTACATCTGGACAACGTAAAAAATCTAGTATATGATTGCCAAGTTGTTTATTAACACCAGGACTTGTTATCTGACACACAAATTTGTTGTATATCTTAATTCTTGCATTGGTTGTTAGCCATGTTAAACAATCAATTCCTACAGTTTTATCGTTGTCAACTATAATATTACACTTTTCTTCGTATTCTCCCTTATAGCAAAAGTTATGCTTTGTAGTTAAATAATTACACATCTCCATCTTGCTAAATATGCCCGCAAAATCTTGGGTTACATCCATGTCAAAAAGATAGAAATAATCTTTTTCGACTTCGTCTAATATAACCGGTAGTTCCTCCAATAAAGTTTCCAACTTAACATCTGCTAGTTCCACTTTGTATGGAACACATATAGGATTTTGGAATTTTTTATTAATGCATTCGAGGTCTTCTTTTTCCGATAATTTCTTTTACTCTCTGGCCCATCTTGTTAGTGCTTTCCAGAGAAAACGGAAGCTCAGCTTTAACACCATGCCTAGCGGAAATAAATCGGTTGAACTTTCTTCGTAGATAGCTGTTAAATGCACCACAAATTTCTTTTTTATAGGATAAACATCCTTTTGTTTGCAGATGCTTGTTCGGTGTCAGAAAGGTCGCAAATTTTAACCAACATTATATTGTCACAAAATGGTTCTGTAATTGGTGTGTGTAGTCCACCAGTCAGCATCTGTTCGCCTTCGACATAACAAATATTACCAATATCTTTTACCAGATTATTGTTGCACATATTTTCTGTCAACAGCCATAATCCAAATCGCTCATTTGTCGGTTTCACTTTATTCCCAAGAAGTTGAGAAACGTTAATCACCATGGAGACGCTCATGTTTACCGTTCTAGCTACTATCGAATACTAAATTGAATACGAAAAATTGTTCTCTTACGTATTCTACAGAGTGAGGACGTATATTGCCGAAGATAGTCGAATATGTTGTTATCCAACCTAAGCCGACAGGGATGCGCATCGACATATATCCGGATATATGTAGGATGTTAAGTTAGGTGAAATTGCCCCATAGGGTGAAATTACCCCACATGACCACATGGCCATATGACCACATGAACATATGACCACATGACCATATGACCACATGACCACATGACCATATGACCACATGACCATATGACCTAATTGCTTTTAATGAGTTTTCTCATTAAAACCCATTAACACTAATTGCATTTTAATGAGTTTTTCCATTAAAAACAAGTGTGGACCTAGGTTAGATAAAGGAAAAATTAATAGGTTAGGTCAGCGCCGCGGCGCTGACCTAACCTATTAATTTTTCCACGCATCGGCCCGGCTTGAGGTCCGGCTTGAATGTCAAGCCGGGCTTCGGGCCGGGCCGGGCCGATTCGGGCCGGAATGTAACTAAAGCCTTAAGTCATGTATAGATTTTTCAACATCCTAATGGAACGTATCGTTTGTTAATATATGTATTTTCAGTTGTATATAAATACTTCTTTACTATTATTATGTTTTTCTACAAAAGTTGAATATATCAATCTTAATAAATTATAGTTTATAGTATCATTTTAACCTCGAAGAATCTCAAAGGTATTTGGAGTTGATGCACACTTGCACAGGCAATCCAAAATAGAAGGTGGTTTGCATCAAACTTCAACCTTAAGTAACAAAATGCATTTTAGAATTCATGTACTACTACTAGTATATAGTAAAATATTTCAAGGAAAGTATTCAAAATTTGACTGAATATTGTTTCCTCATATTCTAAACAAAGAACGTTGCCAATTTCCATTTTACAGATTGCTGGTGTATAGGTCTACATTTCGAGAATGTGCTAGCATCCGTTCAGAGAATTGATTATTCAAGTCTCTCGTATCAGGTAGACATTACTTTGTTGTCTATGAATATTTTTTTGTCGCATGCTTTACTGGAAATTTTAATTATTATGAAAAAAAAATGCCGCAACATAGAATATTATTTAGTATTTACATTTTAATTTTCTATATCCATTTGTTATTTAAAGCTATAAAAAGCTAATCGCATTGTATTCGGTATGGTGTTCAACAAAAGATACATTCAAATAATTAAATCTAATTAAGCTGTTTTTTTTGTAATCGGGCAGTTTAAAATATTTTTACATATACAGGGTGGTTTCGATTTATTCATAAATAATCTTTAGTGAGAGGCCACAATAATAAGTTAATTAATAAGTATAATACAATAAACCAGCTCAATTAACATACGTTGCGATACTTCTTCAGATTAATTAAATATAACACGGACGATTTCTATTTCAAAGTTCTTGAAAAGTGGAAAGAAGTGAATATTACTTATCGAAAAAAAATCGAAATTCACAAATCGGTTTAAACCAAATCATTTTCGTTTTCGATTTATTTCCATTATGACACACTTACCAATATGTGTGTAACTGTACCTGGGTGATATATTAAGAAGAGCGTTAATTATAATTTTGTTTAAGAGGCACCTAAAGAAATCATTAAATAAAATTTTTTACTAAATCAATAAATTGTATATTTCGTTATTTAAACTTCGTGCCGGCCCAAATAGCCCGAAAAGCCCGAAAAGCTTGAACAGTCTGGCCCGGCCCGGCCCGGGCCCGACACGTGCTTGGCCCGGCTTGGGCCCGAAAAAATTTGACCGGCCCGGCCCGAAGCCCGGCTTGATATTCGGGCCGGGCTTCGAGCCGGGCCGGGCCCAAGCCCGGGCCCAAGCCCGGGCCCGTGGCCATCCCTAATCGTAACCACTATAAAATTCATCAACATCATGATATGTTGTAGGCATATGTATTTGAACTCCCCGGGTCTGTTAGTTATAATAACCACATTAATAGTCTCCAATTAATTATAATTATATGCTCAACACTAACAATAAATCCCCGGCAAACAAATTAATGTTATTAAAGCACTTAGCCTGGGTTTATCGTGATATTATACTTCTCAGGGTGGCGCTGTCTATTCTGCTCGGTCCTGTTGCTACAAGTTGCAGTTACTTCCGACGATATGGCTTCTCTTGCGAGACGTTAAGGAAGGTAAGGTAGGTGGGGTGATAACACTCGCGTCAGCACTGCCGGTACGATAGGTTATTAGATATGGTAAATGTGGCAGTACAATCAAGTGTTCCTGAATAGTCGGTGGTCTTGACGTTTTACGTCTTCACCCACCACCGAGGTCGACGCTCTTGCCTTGGTGTTCATGGGAAGGTAAACGCTTCTCACGCCGTAATCCTGCGTCAGTAAGTAGTTTGGAATAACAAGCCTGGCGCCGGGATCCGTGTTAATATTTTTATTCTCAGGGTTTCACAACATCAGCGGAACTGTACTAAATAAACAGGGATTTTCATAACTATTAAAGTAAACTCCCTAACTTCTAAATTAAGAAATGTTACTTCTTAAATGCTTTAAAATAAAACATTACAATCGCCATAGAGCTTCAAAAAGAAAACAAAAATAGAAAAAAGCCTCTTTGTACGAGAGCTTACATATCCACGCGGACCTAAACTACTTTTGTCTATAGGCGACACCTGATTTTTTAAACCGTAGCAAAAGTTGCAATACCAGAAAACGAAATTAAGCAGCCACTCGATGTTAAGGCTTACCTGAACTGAGTGTTTGTTGCACTACCAACCCCACAAATTTCATCAGAGGCATGTGACTCACATACTTAGTACTATACTATAAAGCTAGTTACAAAAGTTTTGCTTGCACTTTTAATTATGAATGCGTGCAAATTTCTATCTGTCTCGTTAAAGACTTTTTTGAAAGCTAAACCAATTTAAAATAGCTTCAGCAAAATAAAGCAGTTATAATGAGGCAGCTACAACGTTACGTTTACAAATTAACAATGCTACCGCAATTATAATACCTAATTCCTTAACCTACCTTATCAAATACAATACCAAAGTACGAGTTTGCTCCTTACTCAATAATAATAAATCCTACCTTTGATCATGAATACCAAGGGTTCGGAACAATAAATTTATAAAGCGATTTCTCAAGGTATTTTATTTTAAGAAAAGATATCCGTAATTGACTTATCAGTAACGGCACGGTAAAGGTAACATGTCAGAGGGATCTATGACAAGTCGTCGCCGCCGGCTCGCCGCGGCCGACCCGCTGCCAACCCATCGCCCTTCCAACTCGTCGTCGTGCCAACTCGTTGCTGTCCCATTTAAGAATGAAATTATTTGCTGAAATTTTAAGAAACAACAAATTAGGCGGTTATTAATTATTGCGGATTGTTAGGATGGATAATAATTATATAAGAATATTGGTTTGGAGTATGCTTGTTGTTCTAAAAACTTAATGATTGCGGAAGAGGTAGCTTTTGATAGAGGGTGAACGAAAACAAATTTAGAAAACCAATCAGTTACAACTAATAGGTATTGATTACCTTTCTTAGATCGAGGACGAGGTCCTAGTAAGTCAAGGGAGATTAATTGAAATGGATAAGATACTTTTTTAAAGGTACCCATCAAACCGCGACGAGCTTCTTGTGAACTCTTTTGTGCACCACAAATTTTACAGTTTTTAATGTAACGGCAAACAGATCGTCTTAATTTGGGCCAACAATAAAAATAAGAAATTTTTTATGTCATGTTTGTAACACCTAAATGTGCAGAGGCAAAATCATCACGAAACATTTTCAACACTTCAGGTCGATTAGAGGTAGAAATTACTAATTTCTATTCAGGTTGGTTAGTAAGTTTAAAGGTAGAAGAACTAACAAATTTATATAAATGATTTTCAAGAACGCGGAAGGAAGGGTAGTTTTTAGAATGTTCGGTCACTTCTTATACCATATTAGAGTACCCGGTATCGGGAGTTAAATTAGGAAGATTTAAAGCAGCTGCATCACGCGAAAGAGCATCGGGTATAATATTTAATTTGCCAGGTCTGTGACGAACAGTAAAGGTGAATTGTGAAATACGTAACTCTATCTGGCTAAACGTTCAGCGGGTTGTTTTAAATTATTCAACCAGGTAATGGCAGCGCAATAGATTATTACTATAAATTGAGTTCTTTCTACATAACCCCTGAATTTTTCAATTCCAAAGATTATTCTGAGAAGCTCACGCTCTGTAGCTGAATATTTCTGTTCAGTAGAAGTTAGTGTACGACTTGTATAAGCGATAGGGTGTTCTAAACCATATTTATCTTGAAATAAAATGGCCCCTAAACCAGTAAGTGAGGCATCAGTCTGAACATAAAATGTTTCTTCAAAGTTAGAAGAAATTAAGATAGTTGCTGAAGTAATCAAACGTTTTATTTCATAAAAAGGTTTTGGTGTTTCAATAGTCCAATTAATAGATCGTCCTTTCTTTTCATTTTTAATTAATGCTGTAATAGGAACAGAGATGATAGATAGGCTTGGCAAAAAATTCGATAATAAGATATCATTCCAATTAAACGTTTAATTCCAGTGACGCTTTTTGGTATTTTAAAATTAGTAATAGCATTTACTTTATCATTTCCCTTAACAATAAACCCTAAGAAGAAAAGACATGAACAGCAAAAGATACATTTATCCAATTTTTTTAAAATCTGCATTGCCTTAGCAATC
Organism: Platerodrilus igneus; assembly: GCA_036346225.1. Lineage (NCBI taxonomy): Eukaryota > Metazoa > Arthropoda > Insecta > Coleoptera > Lycidae > Platerodrilus > Platerodrilus igneus. Next base: position 1,085,699 of record JARFIW010001130.1, read on the forward strand.
TGCTACTTCATATAAAGTTACAATATGTCCTTCAATTCAAAGGTATTTGAAATGACTAAGATATCGTCAAGGTATACAAAAACAGGTTCGTGATGTAAAATTTGACTTATGTTTTATTATAGTACGTTGAAATGTTTGAGGGGCATTAGATAAACGAAACGGTAAGAAACTAACTTCATATAAACCTTTTCAGGTACACAAAAAGCAGTTTTCTGATGAGAAGATTGTTCTAAGAGTATGTGATACAAATCTTGCTTAAGATCTATAAAGGATGTATATATTTATCAATACGAAATCTACTTAATATAGAATCCGTTCGGGGTAATGGATAGCTATCAAAGATTGTGACGGAATTTAACTTACGACCATTAAAACAAACGCGATAATCTCCGTTTTTCTTTGTGACTAGTAGAATAGGACTATTTCACGGTGAATGAATAGAGGAAATAACACCAGATTGAATCATTTTATCTATTTAAGCATACAAGTGTTTTTTTAAAGCGGGATATAACGGATATTGACGTTGTTTGAAGGGTTTAGAATCAGCAGTTAAAATTTCATGCGAAACAGTCGTTACACAACCTAATTTAGAGGCAGATAATTGATGCAATCAATTTATAGTTTTATCTAATAAGACAGTTAATTCTTCAGTGAGAGAAATTTTGTTCGCAATTCTCCAAGAAGCGCATTTGTTCTTCTTAAAATTAGCTTGCCAAGTAAAATCGAAAAATTTAATAATAAATTAAAGATGAATTAGACCCAGTGTCTAACAATGCATTTACAGAAAAAGAAGCGATCGAAATTGGTAAATGTGGACGATTATCAAACGGTTTTGTTTTTAATTTCGCCGTTGTGGCATTAGAATGATAGAAAGCATGAACTGTTTTTAGATAATAGACCCTTTAGCTGGGGTTGTAAGACGTATTTCATTTGAAGGAATAGGTAGTGAAGAAATATTACAAACATAATTATTGGGTTTTTGTCTGAAGGATGAAAATATAATGGGTTTTGGATTTAATTGTGACAATAACGATAGTTTTGTGAATTTGGGCGTTTCATTTACGACGTAGGGGCGCTTACATCCTGAACAAATACCTCCCTTCGGTAGTTTCACCTCCTGTAGGAATCGGCAAAGATTTTTAGATAAGTAATTGATTCAATGTTTTGTAAGGCAAGGTGTTCCGCATAAAAAGCATTTAAATTTCGTATAAGTTAATTTAAGATTTCCGGATCATTACATTTTGTATCCAGTATATTAAACAAGGTTTGCATATCGATAGTATATGATAAAACATTTTCATCCGTACATCTGAAAACGAGCACGAATCTGCAATTTAATACCGTAGTTATTGTCAAAGGTGAAAAAATCCAGTTTCAAAAGATCAACTAAATTAGGCCAAAAGTGAACTTAGTGTTTAGAAACCAGTTTAAAGCACTATCTGAAAGAAGTTTTTCCGCACTAAGAAATAATGGTTGGTCTCTGCAATTCCGAAACGTTTTTCATCCTCTAGGCGTTCGAGAAATGACGTTAAAAAGATTTTTGAGTTCTATCCTCAAAACGTAAGATTCCACCTATAAATCGTAACCGATTTAGAGACATATATGCTTTATGTAGTCACTGGTAAGTTATTTACGTTAAGACTGTAACCGAAGGTTCCGAAATAACATCTAATCTTTCCAAAACGTAACCTTCAGTAAGAAATAGGTCGGACATAAGTTCATTTCGTACTTTATCAAATTTATTAAGGTTAGTATTTGCAAATAAATTTATCTTCCATGAACTAAACGAAATTGGACTCAATAACTCTGTATTTGTAGGAAAGAGCTCGTTAAAATAAATGATTGTTCTTATATCTTTAATGGTTTCCTGTACTTAAATTAAATCCTTAATGGGATCTATAGAATATACATTAACATTAAACTGGGTATCAAAATTTTGCAAAAGAGAACGGAATGGTAGACGTCTTTCATTCTGGATGTTAGCAGAAACTATATTTCCAGCTAACAGCTCCCACGCAAATTCTTTAATTTTTAAATGGACGTGGTTCATAGGTAGCAGTACGTTAAAGGATACACACTCAAAAATGGTCAACTATTTTAATTAATGAGTATTAACGCTCGGTTAAGACACAGTGGACTGTATTTTTTAAACATGAACAAACAAAAGGTATAACAATGAACTTACCCAAGATCTGCAACTCACTTTAAATAGGTGTTTAAAGGGTGAGATTTAGGATGGTCATTGAAGGAAGAAATTTCACCGTTTTCGAACCCACTCTCTAAGACGGGTGCAAGGGGCTATTTTGACGTACACACCGTAATGCCACAATTTACTAGAGAACCAAATCACACCGATGTTTGTTGCTATCTGTCTTAATTTTGTTATTGTCAGAATTGGCATATGTTTCAATTTATCTATAAATTAAAAATAACCTGAATTGAATGCTATTCTGGCGATAATTTATCGGATTCATAAACTGTAATTTAAAAATAAAAGGAATTTGTTGCCGTCGGTAACATACCAGAGCTTAATGCCAGAGCGCTACCCTGTAATTTTCCTAATAAATAATGCATTTTGCAAGTATTGTCCAACTTAGAATTATTATGGATAAGGCTTTTAAATGTTTCGTAGAAAAAAAGCCATTTTAGAAAATCGCCGTTAAAATCAATTAGATCAATTTCTGGGAGACGAACAGTAGCTTTAGCTGCCTGCATAGTTTGATTTTGAGAAAATTGATCGGTAACTTTCAAAGTGATTAGACCGGTACCAACATCCTGAATGTAACGATAAAGTTCATCGATAGCGTTTAATTCATTGTAGTTCGGTTTAAATTCTGGATCCGTTTCAAACCCTATCGTATTAATTTCATCTATAATTTCGTCTAATTTACGTTTTGTGTCATCTAGGGTTGCGTGTCTTATTTTAAATTCTTTTAAAATTACCGAATCTTGAATGTTTTTACTTTTATCGTAAAGTATTTGAATTCTTTGGAAATAGGTTTCCTTTTTAGATTGAAGTGATTTTAATCTATAAACCGCTTTACTCATTATGATATTAATAATTCGGTGATTAATAACAAATTGCAGATGTATAACAAATATGTAAACTTAGAACGAAAGATTTGTATTGTTTACGCTATTTCAAATGTACTCACCATTGCAGGGATAGATAAGCGAATTTGAAATAGAAAAGCATATGCGACAACAGAGCGCGAAAGGTCTGTTTAACATACACCTGTTTATGTTATCTATAGTGAACGATTCTTGTAAATCAACTGTGGCATGAACGAGCAAAAAAACCCTTATAACCCAGTATTTAGTAGAGTGCTAAATTCCAGCTACTAACAATCCGTGCCCGAAGGTAACCAAAATTGTTAACGCTCGGTTAAGACACAGTGAACTGTAATTTTTAAACATGAACAAATTTAAGGTAAAACAATGAACTTACCCAAGATCTGCAGCTCACTTTAAATAGGAGTTTAAAGGGTGAGAGCTAGGATGGTCATTGAAGGAAGGCAAGGATCACCAATTTAGAAATTGCACCGTTTTCGAACCCACTCTCTAAGACGGGTGCAAGGGGTTATTTTGACGTACACACCGTAATGCCACAATTTACTAGAGAACCGAATCACACCTATGTTTGTTACTATCTGTCTTAATTTTGTTATTGTCAGAATTGGCATATGTTTCAATTTATCTATAAATTAAAAATAACCTGAATTGAATGCTATTCTGGTAATAATTTATCGGATTAATAAACTGTAATTTAAAAATAAAAGGAATTTCTTGCCGGCGTTAGCAAGTAAAATCAATACTTTTAGCAATTAGAAGAAAATCTTTAATAGAGCCTTAAATATAACGAGATTAATATAAAGAGGTTTTAATTAATATCTAAAAGGCATGAAATATGTATTTTTACAAATTGCAAAACACGTTTTATTTAATTACGGCGAAACATGTGAGTATCACATAGAAACTGTGAGGTTATGTAGGCAAGTTTGAGTAATTTTCAAAAATACTTGCATTAAAGGTAGAGGCATCCTTTATACACGTTCTTAAGATAAAACACGAAACTAACTTCAAACAAACCACTTTTTTTGTTTATTTGTTATCAGACAGAAATTTCAGTAGCGACCTACTTATTTTAAGACTAACTGCCATGTCATATTTGTAGTGTCTAACTGCTCAAGGAAGTAAGTTTTTGACATATGTTATATTAGAAAAGATGTCTAATACAACAAAACTTTATTTCAGTAAAACAACTATAAATTCTTCTTAATCTTCTTTGGGAATGAAACCACTCATAGTTTTAAAATCTATTTTATTTACGTTTCGATCCATGTCCTAGGATCGTTGTCAAAATTTCATTCCAAAGAAGATTAGAAATAACCAAACACGATTTGTGAATTTGAAGGATTTCAGCCACTTTTGAAATCCAGGAAAGTCATTTGCTGATAAGTTTCTTTACAAATAACCAAACGATTTTGTGAATTTGAAGGATTTGCTTTTTGAAATAGGAAAGTCATTTGGCTGATAAGTTTCTTTACAAATATCAAAATTAGTTGACATTTTAACACATAATTTATTACAACTATTGATACCACTAATTTAATAATTTCAAACAATTCATTTTGTATAAATTACACATAATGCAAGGGAAGTAGCCGTCATTTACGCTTTACTGTTGAATAATTCCAATACAGTTCATGGTACTGCTGGTCCACTGCCGCTTGTGTAATGCTTGAGTTTTCCTTTTATTTAAACTGGATTTAATCTATAAACATTATAATCTTTGATAATAAAAATATAAAGGGTACCAACTTACTTTAACAACCTTGTTTTAAATTGTATAAACGAACATCATCTTAATAACATTCTCGAACATTAGTGATTCCATTAATGTTACACTAATGCAGTTCCAACCGTTTTGCTTGCCGGTGTGCACGTATGAAATTTTATTCTGTGTAATTTCAAGTTCTGCTGGAGGAAGTGCAATATGTCAAGACGATTTAACAACAGGTATAATAACATTATAACTACGGCAGAGCTACGTTAAGATAGATGTATTTACAGCGTTTGCACCTGTATAATTATGAGTAATTGAAAAGGAGCTATTCTATACGCACACGTCGTACAAATTGTATATGGCGACTATTACTTAGTTCGTGAAAGTATGTTGGCTATCACTAGCAACGTGAGTAATACGCTTGCAGGAGGCTTTACTACAAAGTCGTTTTGTAGATTATCAAAATAGAATGTGGTGGAAACTTACGGCCCTGTTGCAAAATTTTAACACTAAATATCTTGAATATTACAATTCTTGTTTTAAATATTTTATATATGAATTACTAAACTTAAAATGTTAAAAATTGATACTAAAATAGTGAATTCTACTAAAACGCCTTAGATACAATATTTATGTGAAAAATTGCGACACCGATTTTCAAATATACAAGATATTATTGTTCTATTACAAAAAGTTTCAGAATAATTATTACAATATTTCAAGCACAAAATTGTACTAAAATTATCCCGCCTACTTTTTTCAATGTAATCGTAACTACATGAATTTATTCAAATACTGTATTACCAATTTTTACAATTGGGTCATTTGAGTATGAGCACCGTTAACCTCAAGGCACGCATTTATACGATAAAAAACTATGCTCCAACTTTTCGCTAAACAAGTCTGCGGTGTTAGTTGCGACAGTATTGATTATACTATATCCCAGATGATTAATAAATTGTATTCTTTCAGCATGTCGCCGCACTTCATACTTACTAAACCCCAAAAAGTTTTTATCATAACATAGGCTTCAATTGGGAATATCAAGATCGACTCTGAATAAAATCATACACAAAAGGCTTTGCCTAACCGTACATAAGGTAAAGCTTTTGCATAAACCAAAGCCTACAGAAAAACTCGATTAAATATAATGAACATATATTAAAGAACGTTGTTCTCAGTCATAAGACAACATTTTGTGTGTGAACATGCATAGTTATAGAAGTTAGGACTTGCAAGAAAAATGTCTTGTTACGAAGAAGAATAACAGTAATAGCAAAAGTATATAAAATATGGTCCTACTTTTTTATCGGACTAGAAACCTGTCCGAAAATAATAGGGAGATTAGTAATGAAAATGTAGGAGAGTGCGAGGGATACAAACAAACGGGACGGCAGAACAAACGAATAGTAAGTAGTTGCCCAGCTATTGGTAGCTACTTGTGGTAGAGTGAAGTATGTCAGAATCACTTCTGGTCGGGAACCCGCAAGAAAAGGCATACTCGGAAGAATGCACCACGGATAACCGTAAAATTAGTACCGAAGTTGCATTACCACCGCAAAGCAAATATACTCGAACAGGTACCGATACAAGTTCAATAAGTACGAAATATTAGTAAGTGGGGACTTAGGCATAGCTTACCTAAAAAAAAATGGAAAAAAAGAAAAACTGGCAAACTAGGAACACCAGCTACACGTCAAACTGTATAACGCTATATTGTATAATTCTACGCTAACAATTCTTTTAATAAGGGTATCGCCATAACGTGGCTTTAGAGTATTTGTTATTTTAATAAAGGTGGCCCTTTGAGGATAGTAACCAAATCCTACATCGTTCCTTAGACTTAACTGCGTATAACCTTCACTAAACGAGGCCATAATTATTGACAGTGGTAGTAAAGAAAACAATTTTCCAATGGACTATCTGATATCGGAACTACAAATATGTGTCTCACAGATAAGAATACCACGGGTAGATCATAAGGCGAGCGGATATCCTAGTTACTTTCAAAACTTTACAAACTATAAATTAAAAGTAATATTAAGAGTGAACTATACTAAAATAATAAAATAAGCATATCAATCTAAACTTTTTAAGTTATTGCTAACGTCTAAGATTATCTTTGTTAGTTAATTTTATACCAATTTAAAAAGAACAACAATATAACAAACATTAAACTTAGTACTTAATAATGTTTTCATGTTTTCGTAAAACCTTTTTAATGCGCCCGAAGTCTTGATCAGAGTCAAAATAGCTGTGCCCTATTTCAGGAAATTTGTGATCGATGATTTTGACGATTCCTTTGTGAATGAGGTATTGATAAAGGACAAATAATTAAAAAATTTTTGTTCTGGCCTGCACATGAGTCAGTCCACAGTATCAAGTGTGATATTGCATTGTCTTGAAAATTTGATTATATTTCAACATAGTTAATAACCAGCTGCATCCTTCAGAACTTCCACGATTAGCTATATCTTCAGTCCAATTGAAGAAGTCTGCTTTTTTAGTTTGCTGTGTGATAGAATGTATCTAAATTATACAGCCTCATTTGCGCAGATAGAAAGCCCTACTTGTACTTAGTCGAGGAAGAGGTTGTGTTTGTTTTAGGTCCAGGGTAAGATTCCATACGCCATCATTTTGTTGTGCATATTCTTTGTCTGTTCGTTGAAGTGCAAAGGCTGCTTCATAATTTTCTATATGTTGTTCATCACAGTTACCAGTTTCGTACTTATCGCAAGTGTCGCTATGGGGTTTACCAAAGGAATAGTTGGATTCACTGGAGAAAATTCGACTATTTGAACAATTTTTTATTTTGAAGTGAGCAGGTTTATTCTCTTCTGTACATTGTTCAAGATACAAACTATACATTTTTGAAATGTTTTGGAATGGAGAAAGGTATTGCTTGTGTGGATTTTTATTTCTGCATTAATGCGACTGTCACAGGAAATTGTTTGATATATTCCATTGCATAGTTCTTAACTTTGTCAGCTAATTTATGGGATCGATTGTGATGTTTCCTTCTCCTATCGCATACAGAAGTGTGCACATTTTTTTTTTATTGATTGCTGGTGATATTCAACCTTTTTTACTAATCTGGTATAAGGAGCAGACTTATTCTTAGCAGCATCTTTTTGACACTCGAAACGCAATACTTTTAAACAGTAGCAAATATTTAATTTTATAGTTATTAGAGAATATTTCTATTCTTTGTTTAATGTTCAACTGGCCACTGCACTTTTTCTTGCAGGTTTCGTTGCATAGTATGTCTAAATTTACAATCTTTGCCGGCATTTGTTTCTCTCTTGATCTACATAAGCCTCGGCATTTTGCCTCGCCATTGCGGCAACATTACGTGTTCAAAAATTTGGGTTTTTGGATCTTTTTCTAGACTATTTTTCGAATGGTTTAAATGTTTAGTTTTTTGTTTTGCAATCTTGGTTTCCCCAGTGACAGTTCGTTCACTACTATTTGGTAACACTTCATGAACGACATTTTCACTTTCTGGTGTTTTTTGTTTAAGGTTTTTTATTTGTATAATAACCTCTCATGGATGAAGGAGGTATGTATAGGTTGTGATGGATAAAGGGTGTATGTGTTGCTACTTACACTTTTCATCCAATCACATCTTATTAAAACAATGTTACATACCTTCTTTATCAATTTGTATCCCCTGTTCTGGTTGATATTCTCATATTAAAGTCAGGGCTAAGTAAAGATTACCACTTACCTCTTTCATTAATGAAGATAGCTCGATTTTTGAAAAAACGTTACTTACCTCTTTTATCCACTCGACTCTTCAATTAGCAGTACATTAAAGTACAAGCAATATTTAAATTTCAAGAGTAGTGGGTTGCCAGTAACGAGCACATACAAACGATTGCGTTAAAAACTTGCAATGACCACACTGGTTTGTTGGTAAGTGCGCGACTTTCAGGCATTTATCTTTTAAAAATATCACATAACTCTGCAACGATAGAAATCCGTGCAGGTATTCTATTATTGTATTGTAGTTCGGTGATGTGGAGCAATCTGCTTTGCACTTATTGGTAAGAAAAAAAATGGACTGCATATAATAGCATCCAGATAATGTTCCAAGCCTAAAGCCAAGTAAAAGCTTCGAGGAATCAGACATTCAAGAGAAGGCAGATCGATAACACAAAAAAACGACCACTGCAAACAGAAGAGATAAACGAGCTAAAAAGTATAAGAAATAATAGAAAATCAGAACACCTCATTCTCACCAGTAATTTCACTTTACAATTGATTTAGAACATGAAACTATTGCTCGAGGTCAAAGTAAATTTAGAATTAATTAATATATTTCTTCGCAAATGTATCTCAATGCGTGGTAGCTAGGTTTATGCATAAAGTATTTTCAAACACAACCGTTTATCGCGAAGGATGCATATTCAAAAGCGCAAAAATGGAAAATACTTTGGAATGCTATTGATAAAATTGAAACAATTCAAATTGGAGATAACGTAGCATCTACGGATAAAGAACTTAAGAATTACTTTAAATGATTGGGAGGTAAACAAATAACACGGATATTACCCAATAAACAGCGCTATGGGCAGAAAACCTACGAATTATAACAAAATACCATATTTGTGTACTAATATGAAATTATAGAGATATAATGTGGTGCGATGTGACACAAGATAATGTTATTGGGCTGTTTGTTTATTGAAGAAAAAAGTATTAAACCATGACGTGAATTGCGATATGCTAAAGCTTTATGCGCTTTCTAAATTGTATGATGTTATGATAGAGAAAGGAATCGTCCATTTTCAACGAAATGAAGCACCACTATGCAACAGCATTCGTAAACATGAGGCACTGAAGAATCGGTTCTGCAAGGATAGAGTGCAAGAGAATGTCCTATTCCGTGACCACCAACAACCTGCTCTTGTGGGGTATCTGGAGAGCATAGCTTGTGGTAAAAAAATACGAGATATCAACCATCTGAGACAGATAATTATCTATGCTCCTACAGACACCACCCAAATCATGTTGGCGAAGACTGGGAACGAAAATGTATGTCGCACGGTAAATGGCGCATATATTGAAATTCACCAAATTGTAATGAAAGCTTGATGTATTATTGCCTTTGAACACATGTTATTACTTACTGCCATACTTTACTTTTTTTTTTAAATAAAATATTTAGCTTTAAAATCCCGAAGTTCTATTATAGACACCCTGCATTTTCATATAGCTTGTAGGTAACTGCATTGGTGATGCAACATTGTTTTGCTACATGATCGTTTCCAGTCAGAGCACGAAAGCGCAGCACATTTAGTTTCTCGGAATTTATTATAGTTGAGGACAGGGTAACTAGGATACTTTCTCAACTTATTCTTTAAAAGAATATCAAATTTATTGCTAGTTTAGTTTGAAACTATTTAAGTTTCAGTCTCTTATCCTGTACCCAACGGTAGAATGTATCTCAAGCGTGTATAAATTCTAATAAAGCAGCTGCTGCTACATTGGAGTTACTTTTAAGGACGCGATATTAAATTTCATTTGTACGAGGCAATTTTCTTGTTATATTTTACGCCACAATTTAGGCAAGAGTTGGAATTTAAGGTGTATTTAATGCTACACAGATTTCCTCTACTTCAGTGCGAAAATTAAAATCCAGTCCTACAATCCATTATGCAGTTGATTATACAACTAATTCTATTGAATTTAAAACACGTTTCTATTTATTCGCTATTTTAAATACTGTATTTTAGTTATTATCAATTTTGTCAGTATCCAGGAAATACGCTGTACTCAAATTTCTAGTTATTAGTAAGTATAGCACAATTACACTCATGATGTACTACAGAGCACAAATTAAAAGTTTTACGTAAATTAGTGGTATCATATTACAGGCGGCTCTGTGGCGTAGTTGGTATGTTGGTGACTACTACCCCCAAGGTCCTGGGTTCGAATCCCGACACGGTCCGCTTGAAAAATGTTAGGCGAGTATTTTTCACAAAAATATACCCTCGTTCGGATGAGAGATAAAACGGAGGTCCCGTGTGTGAGCGTTGTCACGCACGTTAATGATCCCTACCTTGCTTGAAACAGCAAGGGTTCGGCAAAATTCAAAATTTTTCATGTAAAAAACTCGCTTCTTGGCCAATGTAGTACCTTCGGGTGGAACATTGGAAAATCATATACAAGGTATCATATTACACGTCCTGGAATACAGGCCTTTATTTTCGAATGGTACACAAAATGATAGGTGTTAAGGCGATTACACGGTTAAACCGTTATGAGCACAAGTGGCTATTGCTGCTTATTTGAATGAACAAATATCCATACCTTTAAAAGTTTCTGGAGATTCTTATTGCAGAATCATTGCTGTACTAATTACAGGTACTTCTTGAATTTACAAATTTCGAATTCAATCTAACCTAACTATTACCCAATACCTTTATGTCCTCACGTAACCGTCATCAAACCAATTAATATCAGAATTTCTTCAAATATTTCCAAGCACCGTACCAAAAATTGAAGGACTGTATGAGTAGTCATCAAAATTGCTTGTCTGTTTATTTAGGTATATATATATATATATATATATATATATATATATATATATATATATACTCAGATTTAGACCAGGGTAGAAAATTAAATAATCACATCAAATAATTTTAATCACCGTGTAGAAGCTTTGGGAAAAGGTACGCGTTATTAAAAAAAACCGTGAAGCATAAAAATTCATTCGTTTTATTAAAAATAAGAGATTTAAATTATTTATAAGACGCTTTATATAAAAGGAAGCAGTATTAGAAAACTTTACGTGTAATTTAATTATTCCTAGTAAAGAAACAAAGAGAAATTACGTGCAAAATTTATATTAATTAACCCTATTTTAAGTAACCGGTATTAAACAAAATGTACTGATAATAATTGAATATTTAATTAGGATTCACTAAAAACTAAAGGGTATTATTTTAATTGGAGTTAATTGAAAAAATTAATTGGAAAAACCGTGGCTTAATATTCACGGGAAGGCGCGATACGGGGTTATTTAACCCAGATAACAGTCCACATGGACTGAAATAATCGATAATAAGGAATATCAATTTGCACTAATAAGAACAGGGTAGATAGAGACAGATAATATGCGCAAGACCGAGGCACATATAGTAAAAGGTGTGAGTAGAGCAACGTCATAGGGTTGCGATTGGTTGAAAGTAAAAGGCAAAATTTGAGAGGTAAAAATAACATTTCTGTATAAAATTCAATTAGTTATTTCCAGACGTTGCGTGCCGTGTTGAAATTTCTGAGATTTAACTGGGGCGAGTGCAAAATTCGTAAAAATCGCATGCCGGGCTGCGGAATGGGAACATAGCAGGCGAAATTCTTTAGAATTGTCCGTTTTGGGGAACAGACCGACAGACAGGCTAACCGCTATATATACGGAGGTTAATATGAACAAGCTCTTAGATCTTCGACTTGATTCAACGCGTTAAACAGTGCTTTTTAGTTTTCCGGTTTTGATTAAATAATTTTAAACAGTTTGCTCGAATATTTTTGTGATGTAAAACAGCTTGTTCTTTACGTGCTACAATAAATGTACTTTAGTGCACTTAGAAAAGAAGATACAAGGTAATAAAGTTAGTATCACTGTACTAATTAGTCAAAATTTGCAACGACAAATGAATACACAAAAGTAGGCAGTTTTGGCGTATATTGGTGAAAGAAGTATGAATTTCTTTGCTATTTTCGGGGTATTAATAATTAAATGGTGCATAAACGTGTCTGGATCCACAAAACAAGGTTCAGATATACACAGATGAGTTCCGGAAAAGCCCTGAAACAACTTTAAATAAATGGTGATGGAAAAATTTTAAAAGCGTTGAGAATCAGAAGCCGTAAATATAACCCAGTTGGAATGGTGTAATTAACAAAGGGACGATGTACATTGAAGCTACGAGTGCAGTAACCTTCAGGTAAATTATACTATTTTGTTCGAACTTTGATATTTTGGTGTGTGTTGAATAACTTTATAATTTGTTTATTTAAAATGGACAGTAGTGAAATTGTACTAACAATAATATTTTAATTTTAAGGTGAAATTTGCTTGTTTAAGTAGAAAGGGTATTTAGTATTGATGTTCTGGATTATGATGAAAATATGGGTATGTCTTTGAGCTCAATTAGACGAACCTGGTTAATTAACGTAAAGGGGTGGTAGATGCTCCTTTGTACTCAGACTCCGGTCTGCATATATTGTTATAGTAATTAGTAGGCATCCTACAAGGACTTTAATTCTGGATGCACATTAAAATGATAATAAATTTAATTTTGAAATTTTCTGATATTAAAATTTATGCTGAATTTTAATTTTGAAATTTTAATGTATTGTGAATATTGATGTAAATAGAGTTGACGTTGATGTTTGTGGTAGGAATGTGTTTGTTTTTTTTATGTATGAGGATGAAAGCTATCTAGAGGAGCAGCCGAGGCGATTAACGGAAGAAAGTCAATGGACCAACACAGTTAAGGTAATGAATAGCTTTTGTAGGTTTCACAGCATTCTTGACGCCCAAAAGTGAGGCTCGATTATAAAGCGTAGTTCACGGATTTTGTAGGTTTCACAGCAATATATATATATATATATATATATATATAAATATAATTTATATATTGTTTATATTATGTCATGTATATATATATATATATATATATATATATATATTACTACGATATCCGTTGACTGAATGACACTCAATAATACAAAAAGTTCCACGTTCTGGGTGTCAGTAATTGCTGCATTCTCCTTCCACTGCTAAGACTGCTGGTGGTGAAGTGATTTACCTATTTTAAAAACTACCTCTGCTTAATAAAGTTTACCACGGCTGCTCAGCTGAATCTGAAATACAAAACTAACTACTCGACAATAAAACGGTGCGAAGGTGAATAGCCTACATTTATTAACATACCAAAAAGAAAGTACACGCCAAAATCAAAACTAAACTCCTCTTACACATATTAATTATAAGTTATATACATCCCCTTTAGAGATACTCTCTTAACAGTACAAAAATTGCCTCAGGTAAAATTTTCCAATCAATTAAATCAGAGAAAGTAATAGTGCTTTACCACTTTTCATGCTTTAATCCTGATTAAATACGAGCTCACAGTAAACCTTATGCTTTCGTGTTAAATTGCACATCAATAATCAAAAAGACCCTTTTACCTTGTACATAAATCAAATATTACAAATGCCATAAATCACTCTTTATTATCAATTCCCACATGAAATTCAGTAAAATAACTCAGTTTAAAAAATTCATTCCGTAACTCTTCCCCTGTTTGTCTTTTTAGTTCATAAAATTATACCCCAAATGCACCAAGTCATTAAGCACCTATTTACACACATGTACAACGAAAAGCATCAGTTACCTGGATTCCATGTTTATCTACGGGCCAGCTACCATTGTATCGAGGACTACTGCATTCAGGAACACACCAATCTGGATCGCAATAACCGCAACTGCAAGCTGCAACCATATTACCAAGAAGTCATCTTGTCTACCATTTTGAAAATGCATCCAAACTCCAAGCCTCTTCTACCAATACCATAAATATTTAATAATTAACCAAACCGACCAAATACTGACATCTACTCCATTTTAAATTGCATACTTTGGACACTTATTGCAAATTAGTATGAAACCGTTTTTATTTACTTCAATTGGCGTAAATTAATTGTACTTTCATGCAAACGTAAAACATTTTAGTATTGGGGCCGTCAGATTGTTAAAAATCAAGATCGTTATACGATTGTCAAAAAATAAGAACTGTAAGCTGTTTGAAAACTAAGAGAGCCTCTTATCCATGTCTGGCGGTTTATATTTAGTTTCTCCACCCCTAAAAGCCGGCTACAATTCCTCAAATGTCCTTCAATACAAACATTCGTATCAATTCTTAAAATCACTCACACCTCACAAATTACACTTTTTGTAACACTTCCTACGGCCACCATTTCCAAAAACATCCCCACACAAACAAACTCATGTAAAAACAATTCTATGTATTTTATTTTCTAACCGCAACGATTTTTTCCGAAAACACAAGTTTAGCACTCACAACAGCACACACCCGCACTAAATCGTTTCGGTGTATTCAAACATCTCCCTCCAATAGCGTTCTGTATATTCATTCCAGCTGACAAAAGTTATCGTTTAAACTACGTCTATTTTGACACGTTTTATTTCCATCCCACTCGCACATGCTATCAAATAACCCCTCTTGGATTCCTTGTTTTCAAGCTTCTTTTCTAACGGTCAACAGCTACCCTTCCAACTTAAGTTTTGCATCTTTTTTAACAGGCTATAAATTGCTTCTAATTGACGGCGAAACTAACAACTATCTGGAATTTCTGTTTGTTTGTGCAACGGTTTATCTCGCCTATTTAATAATACTAGGACGGCTTCTTAGAAACACAATTCAAACGCTTTTAAACAAATAATTTAACCGTCAACTTTGCTTTTAGTTAACCTTACTCGAAAAACTAAACAGTTTTAAATCTTAGAGGAGCTTTCAACACATATACATCCAACTTTGTAAACAAGAAGGCTTAAATTTTATGTCAAATACGAAGGTTACATATGAAATTTTAATTACTCTATTTTAGACGGGCTGTTTCCAATATGACACACGCTATACTTTATGAGTATTTATGTCTGAAGGATTATGCTAAATTACATTTTAGCTTCTAGAAAGTTTCTGAAACAAATTAAATTCTAAAACTATTGAATTTAAAAACGCGTCCCAACGTTGTATGTTATTTTCATATGCTAAACCACGAAATATGATATTAAATGAATAATAATGCCATGGCTGGTTAGCTTAGTCCGCGTAGGAAGGCTGATATTCGCGTCCCTTTCGTGTCTTCCGTTGTGCGTTCCTGTCTTGTATTTTCCCCAGTACGTTTGTACTTCGTGTCCCATTTGTCCCATATGTTTTCCAGGATCGTCGTTATTCCTGGAGCTATCCCTTGGCCCTCGGTTTCTAAACTTTGTCCATTTGTCTTGTCGTCCTAGTGCATGTTTAATCTTAAATTATGAATGTGGTTTCCCTTGTTCCTGTTCTATTTGTCCTACTTGTCCCCAATAGGCATGTCTCCTAAGGAACTCTACGAAAATGTCCCAATCCGTAGCGTCCAGTAGTGTCACATATTGTTCCACCTTTTGTTCAAAATTGTTCGCTAGACACCTCATTATTTGTTTGTCGTTCAGTACGTTGTCTAATTGTTGTTTTGCGAGGCTTTTTATAGCGTACTTTTCCATCGTCTGTCCATATTTGCTAATGAATCTTCCTATTAATAAGTTGTCACTAACCTATTTTTCATTTTCCCCCCGCTGATAATTCAAAAATTTCTTCTCAAATCTTTCTATCTCCGTTTCTACCTAGGTAAATAAAATTTCCGCGTTACGTTTTAGCATTCATTGTACGACATCTAATTTCTGTTGTACATACCCAATAGTGGCCACTACTACCTTTAAATTTATTAAAACTATTTTGGGAATAATTTTTCCATTCTCATAAAATTTTGAAAATTGTTCCAGAGGAATGATATTACTACTATACTTAACATTGTTTGCATAAGGTTTTCCAGCTACTTTTTATAAACTGCCCTCCTCTACCTCCAGTTTATTAAGATTTTTGTTAGCTTTACTAAATGCCACTCTCGAATTCTGCTTGTGTTCGTCCATTGTCTCCTTTATATTACCCATAATACAATTAACATTATTCAAGCTTATTTATTACTGTTTTTGCCTTTGACATACTCGAGTTAATCACTTCCTGAACCTCTTGTTCCATGAGAAATGTAAAATTATCGAATTTGTCGTTTATTAGTTTTATTTTCTGAGAGGTCTTTTCTTACTTTTCCAATTTCTCATCCCATTTTTGCCTTAACGCTTCCAGATTCGGACCGGATATTTCACGATTTTATTTTGTTTTTTCTAGAATCTGTAAAATGTTTGGTGGGATTTTTCACAATGCTTCCATCCCGTCTGGATTTTTCATGATTTTGTTTTAGGTAGTTCAGTAGGTTCATCATACCTGGTTCTGCTTCTTCCTGGATTTCACTTCTTTTTTAACTACTTACATCTTCCATCCTTTTTCTTTCTGTATCCTAAATAATGAAACTATTATCAGACCCTATCAACACCCCTTCTTATCTAAGCAATTCCTTTATGTTCTTCCTTTCATTTTAATAGTGGTTTATAAAAAAAATTTGCCGTAAGAAATAATTTTAATCTACTCTAGTTGAGCCACCAATTTCATCGAGTCGCCAATTTTTTAAGAACGCCGATTTCTTGTTGCAATATCGAATCAAACTTCTCTGTACAACAGATGCAGAGTCCCCAGTCTAGATAAAAGGAACCACTTCCTCGACTAGTTCAGTAGATAGAACATAAACACTTTCCTGCTTGAATAAATATATATTAAATGTAACTACAATTTTTTATAGTGTAAGTATGTACAGATAATAATAATAAAAGGGAAACGAGAATTAGTGCAGGGTAAATCACATAAAAATTACAAAAATGTTTACCAAAGTAACACTGACATTCACTATATTCCTACATTAACCTTCCACGGTAAGAGTACCCTCACGACCGTGATTATATCTTTAAAAACATATCTTTTAACATAGATGCCTGTAAATTGCCCTTTGTTATAAATAACTTCATAAATGAGTTTTTGAATTAATTAAGTCTTACAGGTACAATTAGATTATTGAATGCACAATGCTCTTTTCAAAAAGTACTTTACAGAAAAGCACAAACCCATATAATCAACCAGACCATTGAATTCAGGAGTCTCAACTCAATTCCAGATAAACAGCCTCCCAATGCTTCCAAATTTTGAACACGGACCTTTAACTCAAGGACTGATACTCGAATACAATTGCTCAAAGCTCAAACCAGGTCTAAAAAAGCCAATTCGTAACGAATCCAGTTGCAACAAAATCAAACCAATTAGGTTAGAGCTAATATTACCAGTAATGTTTGAAATTATCAGGAAGCTATAATTGAAATTATAAAAGAACTAATATATAAAGTTACAATTGAAGAAATGATTGCAATAATATCTAACCATTTTGATAAGAGAAATGATTAAAAATTGCGTGAATCGCATGTAAACATGAAAATTTAAAGTCGGGTTGCATCAGTTGTTTATAGAAAAGCAAGTAATCTATCAAAATACAGCATGTTGATAATGAAAGACAGCTGCGGGCAGGTTGTGATTATGGGAAAGCGTGGAGCATTGCATCAGAAACTGCTCTAAAAGCAATTATTTGATTGGTCAGAGACAAGCGACGAGTTCTAGACCAGACCCACGGATGGAGTGGGAATTCGAGATTATATTAGCAAGCACCTTGATAAGAAAGTCAGTTTTGAACTCAATGAAGGCCGAAGTGCATTGCCATTAGACAAAGTATTACGTAATAAGTATAAAAGTGAAAAATAAAATGAGTGCGAATATGAAGATTGCAATTACCGTTTAAACGTAAGTACGTTTTTAATGAATTTATTGTAAACTAAGACATAAAAATAATAGGGTTTCAAGGTCTGAGGGAAATAGACTAGGATTCTGATGTTAAGAAAGAAATACAGTAATGCAATTTAAATGTCAAGGTGAAAAGAAGAATAATACAATCTTGAAGTACAGGGTGAAACAAACTACAAATTTAAGTCTGGGGCAAGAATGATAAGTTTGAAGAATTAAAATAAATTGGGGTATATAATTTAATGGTGGTGATCCATAGTGTAGTAATTTGAATGGAATCCAGAATTGGGGAAGATCATTTTTATTGGAAGCGACGATGTGAAAAAAATAAAACCAGGTCAGATTTTTAGTTATAAGACATTTGTTTTTCTATATGAATTTTTATATAATTTTTAATATTGAATTTGCTAAATATGATATGCTTGTGAAGAAGTCAACAAAAAAGGTTGCATACGCATTGAATGAGTAATATGAAAACAGGTTTAGAATATTCTACACTTTGTTGGTAAAGATAATAAATTTTCTTTGGTGACTTTGGGTTTATGAGTACATACTAGATGGTTGTTAATAAATGAAATTTATAAGAAATGTATTACAAATAATTTCAAAAGCTGTACATAACATATTGGTTTCATTATATAGAAGCTAAATTTACTGAATTTTATAATTGCAAATAAATGCTAGCCGAGGTCATAAGATTTAAATAGTACAAAGGCGGAGCCACAAGTTGAATAGGAAAGTGATAACCCGCAAAGCGGTAACGTATCGAATTTTGCCATTGGTAGATAGAGTTGTTTAAAGATAAAGTCCAGTTGATAGCAATATTAAGAAAACAGCTGGAGGAGGAGATAATTACACTTAATCGTGAATATTAAAATGGTGGTCCAATAATTTAGAATTCATAGCAAAATAAATAATAACAGCTCAACGTAGGGGCATGATAATTCTTCGAATACCATAGCAAATAAATATGGTCGCCCAAAGTAGAGGCACGATAATCCGCCAGTAGCATAGCATATATATATATATATATATATATATATATATATATATATATATATATATATATATAACCGTTTATTCGAGGAAATTTTATTTTAAGTTAAGTATTAAATTTACCTAAGTGTACCTACACCATGACCAATCAAAAAGTTTTACGCCCATGGTAAAAAATACCATTCAGTGAGCGCTTTGATTAAAGCTAGATTGACTTCATTATGATATGTAAATTCCAGTATTTCTAGTTTCCATTAATTTGTAATCGCACCGAAGGTTTCTTATGCAAATAACAAAATTATTTTAATATCGACGTTATCGTTGCAAGTGTTGGTTTTACACGAAGAATTGCAATTATATACGTTACTATTTGCTTGTAGTACTTTTATATTGAGGATTTATGTCTTCTCATAACAAATCAATCGATTGCACGACTTTTCAACACCTTTTTTCAGTTTGTGTCTGTCTTATTAACAATTTTTTTTGGTAAATGAATGAAAGATATTTGGTATAAGGCCCTTAGTAATAATGCCGATATACCTTCCTTTCTAACTTTTCTTTGCGTGACTAGCTCAACGGAAGTAATAGAGGCTACAAAATAAAATCAAACACCGCAATATCAGAAACCATACAGTCAAAAACAATTTTCTCTCATGCAATAGAATTTAGAACATTTACAGCATAATTTTTAAACATAAAATTATCCCCAACAAGTACCTATTTACTTAATTATTAAAATGTTCTTTACCTAATCTTGGTTACAAGTTACAGAACTTAAATCTCTTCTCTTGTGGATAATTTACTTGTCGTTTACTACCCCGTGGGAAGAGTATAACCTGGTCAATAATGCTCCAAAAAATCTATTAAAGTCAAATGTTTCGAACTTTGACCTCTAAGTTTTCTGGTAAACTTTTTTACAAAAAAAATATGATATGATTAAGACTTATTCTACATTAAATGTAAATGAAAAAATTACTGAAATATCAGTTATAAATAAAAGAATCTAAAATTAATACTTACAAAATCCAACAGCGCTTATCCAATGCTCGTAATTAACGGTCGTAAATACTCTTGCTTCTATTTTTGAACTGACATTAAAATCCCAGTATATCAGTTTTGTTCATATAATTTTAAATCTCCATTTATTACATCAGTTTGAAAAAGTGCATCGGCTATTCAATTATTTAATTTACTTATGGGGGCTTTTTGTATCGAAAAATGTTCCTTCTTCATTCTTTATTACGAAACAAATGATTGCATTTAACAACTTCTATGCTTGAAACTATTTAAGCGTATAAGCTCCATGCACTTCAGCATCTTTTGTTTCAAATAAAATTGTTACATATTACTTGGTTGATGCAAATTAATCAATGAATTGAATACATTGTCGATTGCGTATATTAAAATGAAATAATCCCCTGTAATAAACTTCACGCTTACATACAATTTATTTAACTCATTCTTCCGGGATTTCATTCGAAGGACCATTCACCTACATGGTGTAAGTTTTTGGAAATTCCACAGTTTTAATCGTCTAATTAGTGTTAAATCACCTCGATAGAATGATTTACGAGAATCAGAATCGTAGTATACCTTTGTCCAACACACGAAGTTACTGGCTCGCGATCTTTTTCACTAATACGTAATGCTATTTAACCGCGTTCTTATTTATCTTGTTATTACTTTTAATGTTCTCGCTCTTAAAATCGAGCATTCATTGATTAAATTACTTTTGAAAACATTTCCCAATTAAGAATGGCGCATTAGTTTCCAAATAAAAAAAAATTTAGAGTGTGTTTTATTTAAAATTCATAAAGTGAAATAAAATTCAATTCGATACACGTGGAAGTCAATTTATATGGTTAAATAAAGCTTGGTTTATTTATTCTTAGTAAATTGAAAAGGATGATATGGTTCTTACGCTAAACAAGGAGAATGTTTTATGCACGGGAGGTGTATTTTTATTATAAATCAAAATAAATAGATTTATATCTAGAAAGTAATACACGGAGGAATCAATCGCATTTGCTTTTATATCAACACACATAACTAATAATTATTCCTTTGTATTGTTTAAATGCAGTAAAATTTGTATTCATAACAATTGTAAAAGAAAATATTTATTTTATGCTAAATAAAATGTGTTTTTATTCACAAAATTATTGATTTTATGCACAGAAGCTGTATTTTTATAATAAATGAATGGCATTGTAAGTATATCTTAGAGTGATTATTAGCAGGCAGGAAATTGTGTTTACGCTTTGCAGTTTAATGGCTATGTATTTATAGTGCGCTTTTAACAGGATGGAACAATGATTCTTCCCAAATTTTTATTCTTGTCAATTTCTTTTATATTTGGGTGGGTTTCATTTACAGGCTTTGGGTTTTAATGATATATATTGCTATGGTATTGACATAATACCTTCACAGACGCTATAGTAGCGAATTTCCTTGAAATGGAAATACGTCCAACAACTACCACGGTCAAACTCAACAAAGACAAACTTAATATCAGGGTATCCGCGTTAAAATGCTAAAGTCTCAAAATTTCAAAGGTTTTTTTTAAATACAAGTTTATTATAATTTTAAGAATGCTTTTAAAGATGTATAAAATCCTCAAGAATATTAATAGTATCAAAATCTATTTCAAATATCATCACACTCAAATTTTATTTTATAGAATTACTGAAATTAAATGTATACTTTTTTAAATGTTAGTGCACTAGTATTTATAGTGGTTCAAAAATAAATCAAATTTAAATGTCAGAACTCAATAACGGTTTTAATTACTGCTGGCAAAAACCTGAAAAAATGAAAACCTGTCTACCGGTTTTACTGAAATTGGTTTCGGTAAAACCGTTTTACCGAAACTGATTTTAAAACCGGTTTTACCGGAACCGGTTTTACAAAAACTTATTTTACCTAAACTTGTTTTGCCTAAACCAGTTTTATCAATCAAGCGATTTTATGGATATCGGTGAACCGACTTTAATCAAAACCAGTGCTGCAATACTAAATTAAAACGGCTTTGTCAAAAACAAAAATCGTCTGAATTCGTATTAGTTGTGTAGGAACCTCACCACGATACATTATGCCTTAATACCGACGAACGATCTATAAAGTCGAAATCTTTACAAAGAGGAATTAAATTATGTACTAACTCTGTTGTACACTACAGCAGGACTTGAAGCGGTTTATTACAAGTTAAACTAGTTCTATTCTAATAATAATAGATACTACAGTGCTGTGTTGTATTTTATAAATGTAATTAACCTATACCGATCAGTAACTAGTATAAACTAAAATTCAATAGATGTCTGTTATTATAGTAAACAATACTTTACAGTAGTTAGGATTATCCTTAATAAAATAAGGCAATGTAATCAGCTTTAAAAATTTACTTTCTGTTATTTTTTATTCAAGAACCCAAATACTTCGTAAAACACCGTAAAACTTGCAACCGTCCACAATTCTTAGAATTTTACCACACAAACTCCAACAGCCACCGTTTTCCAGTGACATTCTAACGTACGTTCAAAATTGCTTGTAAATTCTCTAACCACCACGATTTTTTTTAAACATTTCCTTGAAAATCCAACTAACGCTCCTAACCTACACTCTTACTCGACTTGTTTCCCCATATTCCAAACATTTCTCATTAATCACGTTCTGTATATATAACCCTCAACTGACATTTAATACGCCCCTTATGCAACAAGTGTAGTATCTATCACTCTTCAACCTACGCTCCAAAATCACCTCTCTCTTACTTTGTACTCACTCCAACCTTATAGCCCTAACACATGTTATCCCGATCCCATTTTAACATACACGCTAAAGCAACTATGCTTTACTTCATCTGCCTTCCCCGTTGTCAACGAACGTTAAGCGTTCAATGTACACCTATCTTACTTGTACCGATTTTATCTAATACTCCCTCTTTGTTTTATTGTTAACAAGTTGAATTTGTAACTGACCACAGAAACCGTTAGCCCACGCCCACTTAAGTTTATTATCGTTCTAACGAGGCTATAAATTACTCTATAATTGACGTCTGACCTAACAAGTCCCAGGAATTATTGTTTGGTATTTCAACGTTATCACAGCCCTCTTTATTTAAAGTCGAAGAATTTTGCGACGGTTATCTTCGCTTAGACTTTAACAACACGTTTAAAACTTCTTGTAAATAATACAACGGCCAACCTTGCTCGTACAAACACTACTTGGAGAACAGTTTAAAATAAAGCTTCTTATAAATTATTCCTACAATCTAACTTTGTTATAAATAAGAGGGTTTGAATTATGTCAAATACGACGGATACTTACGACAATTGAAATGCTTTGTGCTACACGGGCTGTTTCTAATTAACAGCTATACCATACGCTATACTTAAATACAAAGGTTAAAATGTTTATAATATGACCATTAAAACGCTAACTTATATACACTACACCTTATGAATATTCAGATCTGCCGGATTATAAAAATTAACTTTTAGCTTCTTGAACTATTATTGTAGAATTGTTAATTTCTCACTGGCGATTTGAAAAGCGTTTTCAAATAAATTGTACTTTGTTGCTGTTTCATGCTAAATAACGAAATAAATTGCAAAATGAATACTAATACTTTCATAACCCCCAAATATCACAGTAATATAAATATATATATATATATATATATATATATATATATAAATATTGAAAACAAAATAAATTTTACCTTCGTGACTATCAGATAACAAATTGCACCTTTATATTTCCTAAACTCTTACCTGATATCACAAGGTCGAGAATTTCTTATTAACAATGAAAGCCCAAGGTAAAGTTGAATGGAAAACGGCTTGAGGAAAAGAAAAACTCTTTAGACATAAACGGCTAGTAGAGTGTTAGCTTTGGGTAGATCATGAGCTGGGGTCATGGGTTGTCAAATGACCAAAAATATAAATAATGAGCGCCACCGTATTTTTCAATACAACAACCTACAAAAATTAACTGTGCTTGTATTAGGGGAATGCGGAAACCTTATATCAACACCACTAATATAGCCATAAAACTTGAGTTTCACCCTTTTAAAACACTTACCAAAATCTCAGACACCAGATGTCATACAGATGTCTCGACTTGACCTGTGAACAGACAAATGCACAACATGGACACCGTTTGTGTCCTCAAAAATATTTACCAAAAATAAAATAATAGAATTTAAGTTTCAAAAGTACACACCCAGGGTATTTGTTATCATTACACACAATTTCTGATCGGGGATGACTTGTAAATTTTCTCGTATTTTAAATAATAAAAAAGTCATGCAAATAAAATAGATTCTATTTGATTAAATTTCTTGATTCGTTTTACTATAATATTTTCAACTAATAATTTTTTATAGAACAGAAATATAATAAGGATTTATATTCAATAACATAAAGATCTATAAATGAATCTTAATCAATTTTTTGTAAAGTTTGAGTTCTCTTAATTATTCATATAACATATTCTTCAAGTCATAGTAGTACTACGTTGACTTTAACAATCAAATTTAATTACCTAAGTTCAGATAAAATAGCATGTATCAACCTAAAGTTACTTTTACTTAATAGGTATTAAAAGAATTCCTCATGTTAATTAAAATCAAAGTACATGACCTCAAAATTATTAAAAATATTTTAAATTAGCGTTACATGACATGTGAGGTCTAAATTGGACAGCTGAATATTTTTTTTTATTTGACATAATATGTCACTAACAACTTTTTAGCTTAGTTAACGTTATCCGTATGTGCAATCATTCTGACAACCAATGAATTTATTACGTAATTCTTTCTTTCCTTAAACGATTTTTACGTGACTAAAGTTCAATCTTATATTTCCTTATTGCAATTTAAATAATAATGAAAGTGATTAAATGCTAAAAACACTCACGTGTAGAAATACTGCTGCAAACAAAAGAAATCGGACTATAACCTCAGCTGTCGGAAATTACATTAACATCTGCATTCTGCGATGCACAAATAGAAGCCACGTGAAGACGTACGAAATTATTGCTGGAATTGTGAGAACTGAATAAAAACAGTATTTAACAAAACCAACTTCTGCTTGATTTTACATCGTATAAAATTTAGTATTCCAAAACCCAAACTAAATTTTTTTGAAATTAACTCTTTGATATTACTGATATGATAAACTTATAGGAAATTGTATATGATATTCTCATATCATATGGTTACGTGATATTGCACTAAGAGAAAAATATTAATAAAATTTATTTAAATAATTTATACCAATTGTATTAATGATGAGGGTGAGCTTCCATCTCCTTAGGCCTGCAGGGATCAACTGAACTGCTCTAGGTGGAATATACAAAAAAATACCATCACGCTTAAGCCGTTAGGAACAACCTCCAGATACGATGATTCAATCAATACTAATTCTTTTTCGGACCGTGTTATAGGCCACGTGTTTAGACACGACCATCTTGACTTTACTACGCCGCTTATCGCAGCTTGTCTCTTCAAACGTTGATAGCAAAGTGCTCGAATTGACAACTCGACGAAGCTTAGTAACGAATCTTAGACCTCAAAGGTAAAGGAGTCTATATGTTATTATAAATTTTATGTATTATTTTTATTGTACGGAATTTTACAAATTACATTTTTATATTATTGCTGTTTTATTATATATTAATGGACGAAGTGTAACTACGAAAAAAAAATACATTACAATATATATGTATGTATATATATATTGCTGTGATAAGGGGTTGTTTAAGGGTGCACGTTATAGTAAAGGTCGTTCAGGAATGAGTAATTAGAATAGGCAGCAGAAAACTGCACTTATTTAAGGAAATAATTAAGAAATAGACATAGTTTGTAGATAGTAAGTAGTCAACACCCTGTATATAAAGTAGAAATAGTTTTTGGGCGACGCAGGTAAACATAGGAAGACGCATAGTTGGCGTAGGAATGAAAAATACATGTATTAAGTAGATAGTAAATATTAAATACCCTGTAGATTAAGTTCAGTTAATTTAGGTAAAACAAATAAGTAAATACTCCCTGTATGTTTGTTGTGGTTTGTTTAGTATTCTTCTTAATCTTCTTTGGGGATTAAACCACTCATAGTTTTTAAAATTATCTTTATTAACGTTTCGATCCATAACCTTGGTTATGAAAACGATCTTAGGTTATGGATCGAAACGTTAATAAAGATAATTTTAAAAACTATGATTTTAATCAAAGAAGATTAAGAAGAAAACAAATAAGGATATTTTTCAGTGGAAGCACGCGTATATTTAGAAATAAATGATAAAGTGTAATTAGACACGCATTAAAAAAGAGTTCCAGACGATTAAATTAATACGGATATAGAAATAGAGTTTCAGGTAGTTAATATAAATGCGTACAAAGATCTAACCATTTGATAAGAGAAATGATTAAAAATTGCGTGAATCGCATGTAAACATGAAAATTTAAAGTCGAGTTACATAAGTTGTTTATGGAAAAGCAAGTAATCTATCAAAATACAGCATGTTGATAACGAAAGACAGCTGCGGGCAGGTTGTGATTATGGAGAATCGTGGAGCATTACATCAGAAACTGCTCTAAATGAAATTATTTGATTGGTCAGAAACAAGCGACGAGTTCTAGACCATACCCACGGATGGAGTGGGAATTCGAGAATATATTAGCAAGGACCTTGATAAGAAAGTCAGTTTTGAACTCAACGAAGGCCGAAGTGCGTTGCCATTAAAACAAAGTAATACGTAATAATTATTAAAGTGAAATAAAATGAGTGCGAATATGAAGATTATAATTGCCGTTTAAACGTAAGTACGTTTTTAATGAATTTATTGTAAACTAAGACAAAAAAAATAATAGGGCTTCGAGGTCTGAGGGGAAATAGACTATGATTCTGATGTTAAGGGAAAAATACAGTAATACAATTTAGATGTCCAGGGGAAAAGAAGAATAATACAATTTTGAAGTACAGGAGTGAAACAAACTACAATTTTAAGTCTGGGGCAAGAATGGTGAAAGTCTAAGTCTGAAGAATTGAAATAAATTGGGGTAGTCCATAGTGTAATGGCAATAATTTGAATGGAATCCAGAATTGGGGAAGATCATTTTTATTGGAAGCGTCGATGTGAAAAAAGATAAAACCAGGTCAGATCTTTAGTTATAAGACATTTGTTTTTCTATATAAATTTTTAATATTGAATTTGCTAAATATGATATGCTTGTGAAAGAGTCAACAAAAGAGGTTGCATACGTATAGAAAGAGTAATATGATAACAGGTTTAGAATATTCTACACTTTGTTGGTAAAGATAATAAGTTTTTTTTGGTGACTTTGGGTTTTTGAGTACATACTAGATGGTTGTTAATAAATGAAATTTATAAGGTTAACTAATTGAAAATGTATTACAAATAATTTCAAAAGCTGTACATAACATATTGGTTTCATTATATAAAATCTAAATTTACTGAATTTTATAATTGCAAATAAATGCTAGCCGAGGTCATAAGATTTAAATAGTACAAAGGCGGAGCCACAAGTTGAATAGGAAAATGATAACCCGCAAGGCGGTAACGTATCGAATTTTGCCATTGGTAGATAAAGTTGTTTGAAGATAAAGTCCAGTTGATAGCAACATTAAGAAAGACAGCCGAATGAGGTGATAATTACAATTTATAGTGAATATTAAAATGGTGGTCCAATAATTTAGAGTACGTAGAAAATTAATAAGGCGCACAACGAAGGGGATCAAGAATTCCAGTTCATAGTAATAAAAATAACAGCACAAAGTAGGGGCAAGAAAATTCCGCGAATAGTATAGCAATATATATATATATATATATATATATATATATATATATATTAATAGAGAAGAATAATCCACATTTGGAATGCAAATGAATGCTTAATATATATTAATAGTTATTAAGATGAAATGAAAACCCAACTTTGTATTTAAAGTTGAATTACCATTTCAAATCGAACTAATAATTGAAAACCACTAAAAGAACGGCTACAGCAGGACTTAAACCTGCAACCTCTGATTTTCCGGATCGGCGCTCTAACCAATTGAGCTATCTAGCCTAATTGTTTAGATGATGTTATACTTAATACTACTGAAGCTTGGCCCTTGTTAACGATTTTTCAATTACGTCTTGCATTTAAGGAAATTGAATCTAGTTATATACATAATTCAGTACTAATAACTTGATCATCCCATTTTTGCAACGTTCAGATAGCTCAATTGGTTAGAGCACTGATCCGGAAAATCAGAGGTTGCAGGTTCAAGTCCTGCTGTAGCCGTTCTTTTAGTGGTTTTCAATTACTAGTTCGATTTGAAATGGTAATTCAACTTTAAATACAAAGTTGGGTTTTCATTTCATCTTAATAACTATATATATATATATATATATATATATATATATATATATATATATTGAAAGATATAGATAATCGTAGTTGCATATACGCGTATCTACTAGAAATAGACACCAAAATAAGAACAGGAACTGTACCACAGACATAATTACTAAATCTCATTAGTGCTTATATACTTAGTCTTTTTTTTGTTTATATGTGTGTGTGTATTGTGTGTTTGTTTGTTTGTGTTTGTGTGTCTGTTGGTTATGTGTTTACCTTTGTACTTACGTGCATTCTTGCACATGTTCTTTCTTTTTTGTTTTATTTATATTTTGTTTGTGAATTGTTTGCATGTATACGTGTACACACGTACGTATTTCTATACATTTATATATGTTTATGTGATAAAATGAATGTGATTCTATTGCTCTAAGTCTTCCTACTACCTGTACAAATTTATCACACAGACGTACATGCACTTGCGTTTTAGTTTATGCCTGTTAATTAATTAATTATTTTAATACTTGTTTAATATTTAAAATTTATCCAAGAAATTATTATTTTTGTATGGCTAATTTTAATCTTGTAGTACCCATTGACATTGACACTTATATCTTCAAAATTCTAAAACCTATTTTTGTAATTTAAAATTAATATTTTAAATTTAAGTCAAACCTCACATTCGTAAGTATTTAACTTTTAAAATTTATTTATTTGTTTACCATTGTATTATAAAATCTCGAAAGCTTGAGTTGAAGAAAAAGAGTAGACTTTCTTAATTGCTGCAATCCCCAATAAATTGAATTTTTAAATTAATATTCAGCAAATAAAACGTGAAGTATATATATATATATATATATATATATATATATATATATTATATATATATATATATATATATATATATATATATATATATATATATATATATATATATATATATATATATTATATATATATATATATATATATATATATTTTGTGGATACAAAGGGATAAAGCACTGCAAAACAGTAAAATTTCAACAACCCTGTATATAGAAAAGAACAATTTATTTACACGCAAAATTAATTTAATTCATTTAGGGAAAACGAACAAAGACTAACGTATTCTTATAATTAATAATTGGAATGTTAAAATTACATAAAGAGAAAACAGCTTTAAAACAAATAGAAGTTCAAGGATACGAATAATCAATAATAATTTATTTTAATCCAACACGTATAAGCATAAAGAAACGTACTTGGATAAGAAAATCAATAATTCCAAGGCAAATGGATTGTTGTAACAGCCAAACTCAGTTTCATCAGATACGAAGAAATACAAAGTCTAGGAATTGTTATGCTAGACGCTCGATAATTAACATAAACACCTGCGTTTTAAAAGGTTACGTTTGACGAAGTCGAGAGCATGTTACGATAGGATTTCATAGAAATTATTTTCAACCATCAGTTTGGTATAAACAACAAGGCTAACAAACATCTTAAAGAGGGAGAGAAATGCACGATTGGTTATATACAACAGATAGAGACAGATATAAAAGCGTGGGATTGAAAATGCACGTACCATATACACATGGAGTTGAGATTGGATGTCATCAATATCGATTTTCTGTAACTCAAGTGGGGTTTTGAACAAAACAGCAGACATGCATAAGACAGAGATAAATATAGCTTAGGTGGAGTTTATGACGGCAGAGAATTTTGTCATTGGTTGAAAGTGGATAGTGTTTCGAACGTAGACACAAGCGAAGGTGAAAGCGAATCGGAGTATTTTACTTTACTTCGATAAAGTACTGAATGCCGACCACCATAACAGTAAAGCTTTTTGTGAGTATTTTATGTGATTATATTACCGTAAATATAGTGGTTGAAAGTGTAAAACAGTAGTACCGGACATCTACGTATTGACGTGAAGTACGAGTAGTGCATATTCAATTAATAAAGGTCCGGCTACTACAATACAAAGCTCGAAAATCAATAAATGGAAGCATGATATTTGTGGGTAAGCATCACAAATAATCAAGTTTGTAGGCATTATATATGGAATGGTACTGTGAGACGAGGCATAGGTCGCAGAGGTGGCTGATGGTGTTATGATCTGTAGATCCGCTAAGTAGCACGGTGAATGGAAACGAAGCCGAGGTGTTCTGGCAATCATCTTCGAAGGAAAGGAAGCCTGAAGAATTCTCCAGATGATTTATTTAAAATTTCTGTTTGATAAACATTTGTGAAATTTTGTGCTGTGTGGTTGGCTTTGTGGGGCATATTTATGGTTGTAGAAACTTATTGAAAAAGATACATATACTGGACAATTTATTGAGGTGAAATATTGAAAAGGGGAGTATTTAGAACATTCAAAATTTTATTCAGGATATAAATTGAATTGCAAAGGATAAACGGGTCTGTAAATTTTGTCTTAATCTATGCAAGATTTAAATGGCTTATACAAACTAAACTGGGTTATTATGAGCTCACAATACTCCAGTGTGAAGTTAATTTAGGGTAACATGTTGAGCCCATCTCCTCATATCTCATTGAATTTGTTTAAAAATAATTAGAAAAATCAAGGACTTTAAAAACATACCATAATTTGAGTTCTATAATTAGTGTATCAAACTGTTTTAACACATGTGAATATAATTTATCTGTTAATAGCTGTAAATAAAAGGTTGTATGGTTGTTGTATTATTTGGTGATTTTATTGAATGGTGTGCGAGTGTGAAATAGGTATGGTTAAAAATTTAGGTACTTGAGTAGGGGCACAGCTGAGCTAGCCAAGGAAGCTGAAGGAGTTTGCAGAGGAAATAAAAGGGTAAGGAATTTTTTTGAAATTTTTGAATTTTTGAAAATTTTATGTTGACCCTGGTGGCGCACGAATTTTAATAAACAACCCCGAGACTGTCCAGTCTTCCACGGCAATATACATGTATATTTTTGTTTGTTTTGTTTCCGAACTTACTTAAGGTCGGTTTGACGCAGCTCTAAATTCTTTTCTATTCTGAGGTAATCTAAAGGGGTCTACTTACCTTTCATAGCCTAAATCTCTAATAATTTGACTAATATAGCTTTGTCTAGGACTTCCTGCTCTATTTTTATTTGATAGTTTGTAATCTAAGACCTTACTAAATAGTCCCTCATGTCTTAATTGGTGCCCTATCATTCTATCTCTCCTGACCTTTAATTGTTTCCACAAACAGGGTTCCTCGACTATCCTTCTATAAACTTCCTCATTTGTTACTCTATCTGTCCAACTAGTCTTTAACATTCTTCTATAACACCAAGTTTTAAAAGCTTCTATCTTTTTCTTATCTACCTCTTTAATTGTCCCACTACCGTATAATAGAACGCTGCATACGTACGACTTTAAGAAACCTTTCTATTATCTAAACTAGTACTATTAGCTATTAGTAAGTTTTTTTTTAAAAACACTTTTCTAGCTTGAGCTATTCTAGCTACTATATCCCTTCTACTACGTCCGTCCTTTCTAATTGTACTACCTAAATAGCAAAATTCATTTACCTCCGTTAACTCGGTTTTACCTATTTTTAATTTTGGTTTAGAACTAGGCTGTAACTCACTTGTCTTTATCTTTGTTTTTCTTGAGTTAATTTTTATACTATAGGTACTCTGTAGTATCTTATCTAAAATAGTTAAAAACTTTCCTATCTCTTTTCTAGACTCTGCTATAATGGCTATATAATATGCAAAACGTAACCTGTCTATTTTCTGTCCATGTACACTAATACTTATCTCTATTCTCTCTCTAACTAAGTTTAAAGTATCCTCAATATAAACATTAAAAATCAAGGGAGATAGTATACATCCAGTCTAACACCATTTCTAATCTTAGCTTCCTTTTCTATTTCATCAAGTCTAATTACTACGCTTTGGTTTTTTATATATACTGTAAATAATTTTTCTATCCTTATGAGAGATTCCTATGTTTCGCAAAACCCCGAACATAACAATCCAATTAACCCTATCAAATGCTTTTTCTAAATCTACAAACGCGAAATGACTCTTTTAATTTTTTGTAACCTTTTTTCGATAATTACCCTAATCACTAATATTCGTTCTCTAGTTTTTACGAAAACTGTTACGTCATCATCGAACAATTCGGTATTTGTGACAATAAATACCATCAGTGCGTTCACCCTACAGTTTGAGTGAAACATTTTATACCGACAGTGGAAGTGCGTTGAAGAACACAGTCGCATCCGAACCCTTGCAAAACACGGTCGTGTGAGAGCTTTTGAAAGCGACATCGACATCCAATCGTGCGTGTTTTCGGTTGTCCGTCAAAAGCTTTTGTTGTGAACGTTTATTGCCCACAGCGGCACAGGATACCCTTTATTAAGTAGTTTGGTGTAGTTGTTTTTTAGTTATTACATAACCGCTCCACCGCTATTGTTATTGCTACAAAAAGCAATTGGTCCTTCCCTATAATAGCATATTTATATCACCTCATTCACCCCCCCCCCCAATTAAGCCATTGTTCCTATAAGTCGATCCGAATTCACCAGTCCTATGGTATACGCATGTCCTAAATTAAATATCATTTTGCATTTCAGCAAGCTTTTAAGTAACTATTTTAGCTTTTAAATTTGTGTTCAAGCTCCATATTTAGCGGGTTAAAATATGTACAATATTAGCTACATACTTTCGTTAAATTAAATAAGCGATTTCGCCGTTTAGTTACAAACAAATACTTTAGCATCAAATCTGTTAGTTTTCAGTTTTAAATTCATTTTAGCGGCATAAAACACAAAGCAACCTGAAAATTATAGTTCGCTTTATACTTCTTAAATAAGAAAGGAAAGGGATTTGCTTTGTATTTAAAAGCCATTGCACGTTTTTGTATTACACACAAACCTGCTCGGTTTGTAAACCTAAAATATTTAATACATTTGCAGGGGGTAAAGTTGTAAAGCTGAACCCATCTTGCAAACACGTTAAGCCGCAACGTTCCTGTGATCTTTTGATGTAAAGGCCGACCGTAACCGTAAGCTGTAAATCTTATCTAAACGCTTTGTTCGACAAACCGGTGGGTTTTCGACGTCTGACATTAAAGTCCACATTGCAGGCCAATAGTCATAAACGTGATTTAGTGGTTTATACGCTATTTGACATTTTTCGTGGCTTGAACAACAACCCATAATATTTTAATATTTCTCATCGCACATCTGACCGGTACCGTTTTACAACATTTTATTGTAGATCTTTCAATATAACAGTCACTATGGCTCCGAAGAAGGCACATGTAGTAGAACTAGAATTACTGAAAACACGTATTATAGAAATGTTTGAGCTTAGTAACGCTATACAAAGTGACCCAACTTTAAAAACGTTGTTCCTTATTCAAACAAGGGGCGTAAATGACCTTTACAGAGATTTCAATACAATTTTAGTTGCTGTCTTAGCCTCCTGTGACGAGGCAGAATTATTAAATTACAACGCCTTACGGAAGGAAGTAGATTCCGCTTATTTTTGCATACTGCTGCATCTCGAAACGATGCAAGAAATGAAAGCACCACAAATTACGGAAAATGCTACAAGCAGCTCGGGATCAAAATTGGTACCGTTAAAGCTCCACTTTTTAATAATGAGGCAACTGAGTGTACATCTTTCACCGATTTATTTGACAGTCTGGTCTATAACAACGCGTCGCTGTCCAATATCGAAAAGCAAAATTATCTTATCAGTTGCTGTACCGGGGAGTCTTTGAGAATCATTAAATCGGTACCCATTTCAGGAGATAATTTCATTATCTCATAGAACGCCTTGCGTGAGCGATTTAGCAATCCGCGTTTATTGGCAACTTTGCATTGGAAAGCAATGAAAGACTTTCCACCTTTAAAATCAGAAGACCCTAAGAAACTTAGGGCACTTATTGATTGTTTTCAGAGAACCTTGCTGTTCTAACTAACTTAAAGTTTCCCACTGAACATTGGAACTTTATTCTGGTCGATTGTCTTTTAGAAAAACTCGATCCGTTCACTAGAAAACGCTTCGAACTCCAATCGGATCCGAAGCAAATACCCAATTTCGATGATTTGAGATATTTTTTAACTCAACAATGTGCAGCGTTGGAAACCTTTTCTTCAACCGCACCTGTTTCTTATTCGACGACTGTCCATACATCTCACACATCAGTGCCTAAGAAATCCTCAGCGTTTCAATTTAAACCAAAAGTTTCTTCTAACGTAGTTTCACTGGACACACCAAGTAGGTCCAGTGACTCAAAGAATTCATTTTCGCACCATTGTCCTTCTTGCAAAGGCAATCACTTAATTTATAGATGTCAATCGTTTCTAAAGAAAACTCCGACGGAACGTTTCGACATTGTCAAACGCTTACGCCTTTGTTTAAATTGCTTACGAACCATGCAATGCAAATCTTATAATTCTTGTCGAACTTGCGCCAAGCCGCATCATACCTTGCTACATTTTGAACCGCAACCTGCTTCTAGCCGTTCAGCTGAACCGACCGCTACACACATGCATAAAAATGCCAATAGGACGCAGTCAGCCTCTCCTATTCCGGCAAATGTTTTGTCTTCACAGACGAATTCAAATCTTGGGGTTACTGTCTTACTCTCCACTGCTGTTGTGGAAGTTCAAGATAGTTCTGGTAGATACAAACCGATCAGGGTACTCTTAGACCCTGGCTCTCAAGCTAGCTTTATTCGAGACGATTGCGTGAGCAAACTTTGGCTTCCACGCATACGTTCTCAAGTTCCGATTTATGGACTTGGGCAGACAACTTCAGCAGTCAATAGGGGTGCCGTCAGCTGCACCATTCGCTCTATTTTAGACTCTGAAAAATCTCTAGAAGTCACAACTTTTGTGCTTTCGTCAATATCTGGCAAATTACCTAGCGTTGAAGTTCCTAATAATTGCGAACACTTATGCGGCCTGCACTTCGCAGACCCGACCTGGAACTCTCCAGGAACTATTGACATGCTCCTTGGAGCAGATGTTTATCCGTTCATCATCAATGGCGGTGTTATACATGGCAAATTTCTTCAGCCTGCCGCCATAAATACAATTTTGGTTGGACTATTATTGGTCCCACAAAAGCTTGCAGTCTGATACTGTCCAAGCATTTTTACTTCTGTAGAAGATCCTATCGACCAGACCCTAAGGCGGTTTTGGGAGATAGAAGAGTTGCCATCCAAGCCTTATACTTCTCCAGAAGAGGAAAAGGCAGATCTGATTTTTGAAAACACGTTTTCTCGTGACCCTAGCGGTCGTTTTATTGTTGCGTTACCGTTCAACGATACTTTGCCCGTTTTTGATAATTCCTTTGACATGGCTAAAAAAAGACTATTTTCGTTGGAGCGCAAATTGCATGCTCAACCGGAGCTACGCGCCCAATACAACAATTTCATGCAGGACTATCTTGATGCGGGTCATATGGCATTACTCGATTCTCCGCCCGTTGGGAACGATAATTATTTTTTACCCCATTACCCTGTGTTTAAAGAAGAAGGTCATACTTCTAAAATTCGTGTGGTTTTTGACGCCTCTGCAAAGGCTAAAAACAACGTGTCACTTAATGACACTCAATTGGCTGGACCTAGTCTCCAAAATGACATTTCGTCAATCTTACTTAAATTTCGCTCTCATCGTTTCGTTTTTACTTGTGATGTTCGCCAAATGTATCGACAAATTTTGGTTACCGAAGAACATCGAAAGTTTCAGTTAATTGTTTGGCGGTTCTCCGCAGTAGAACCCATTCAGACTTATCAGCTTAATACAGTGACCTATTGTATTAAGTCATCGCCTTATCTAGCATTAAAAACTCTTGAGCAATTAACCATTGACAAAGGCAAAAGGTTTCCGTTAGCCGCTGAGGCTATACGGTCAAATCTATATATTGATGATTTCGTCGCCGGTGGAGATTCTATACAATCGGCCCGCGAAATTAAAGATCAACTTATCCGACTTTTACATTTGGCTGGTTTTGAACTTCGAAAATGGAGTTCTAATTCAGTTTCTATTTTGGAAGGCATTCCGTCAGATTTTTGCCAATATACTTCTCTCGATTTCGATTCTGACGAATCAATAAAAATATTAGGTTTTCAATGGTCACCTACAGAAGATATTTTCTCATTTCGGGTTAAACCATTAAACCCAATATGTACAAAGCGCAACATACTTTCACAATTTGCCAGAATATATGATCCATTAGGGTTTTTAGCCCCACTAACACTTTTTGCAAAACGCCTAATCCAGCATCTGTGGATGTTAGGTTTAAATTGGGATGACATCCCACCAGCAGACATTTCGTCTCAATGGCAGCAATACCAAGAAGAGTTGCCGTTATTATCGTCATTAAAGTTACCACGTTGTTTACCCCCTTCGGATCCTTTTACTTGTCATTTGCATGGGTTTTGCGATGCTATCGAGGGTATGCAGCGGTAGTGTATTTCCAGTTCATAAATCAAACTACTGGAGAAATAACTGTACAATTTGTAACCGCTAAAACAAAAGTAGCTCCAATTAAGCGAATTTCAATTCCACGTTTGGAATTATGTGCCGCCGTTTTATTAACCGATTTACTTTCTTTTACCATTCGGTCTTATCAAGGCTTGATTGAAATCTCCGATGTTTCAGCGTGGAGTGATTCTACGGTCGCTCTCACTTGGATACGTTCTCCACCTTTTCGTTGGAAAACTTTTGTGGCAAACCGTGTTAGCCACATTCAAGAAATCATTGCACCTAGCCGATGGTTTTATATTAAATCTTCGCATAATCCGGCTGATCCTCCATCTCGGGGATTAATGCCAAGCGCGGTTATTTCATGTTCGCTATGGTGGGCGGGGCCTGAATGGCTTCACTACCCTAGTGACTCGTGGCCGCCTCAACCAACATTGTCAACCTCAATTGCTGAGGTAACTACGGAAAAGAAGATCCTAACATTTGTCGCTCAAACAGATCCAAACGTCATTGACATGTTACTAAGCCGCTTTTCATCGTTATATAAAATCCAAGGCATCGTGGCTTACATTTATAGATTTTCTAAACCCATGGCTCAACGTCATACGGGTCCCTTAACAGACATTGAATTACACAATGCTCTCATGATTATCGTCCGGCATGTACAAAGTGTTACATTTTCAAAGGAAATAGCTTCGATCAAGGCAAACCGTAAATTACCTAAAAGCTTGCGAAAACTCTCTCCATTTGTTGATCCACAAAATATCTTAAGAGTAGGTGGGCGCTTGACACATTCTTCGCTTTCCTATTTCGAAAAGTTTCCTGCGTTATTGCCTCAGCGGCACCGATTAACCGAACTTATCATTCGGTCAACTCATGAAAGGTATTACCATCCCGGTGTTAATACCACAGCGTATCTTATCCAACAGAATTTCTGGATCCTTTCTATTAAAAATTCAATCAGAAATTATTTATCATCCTGTCATAGATGTTTTCGTACCAAACCGGTCCTGGTAACTCCTCCTATGGGAGACCTACCGGCAGCACGTATTACCCAAATCAAACCGTTCAGTATTGTTGGTGTTGATTTTGCTGGCCCTCTTTTAATAAAGGCTAACCGCCTGCGAGCCTCTAAAACTCTTAAGGCCTATATTTGTATTTTTGTTTGTTTTGCCACTAAGGCAGCACATATTGAACTTGTGTCGGATTTGTCGGCAGACGCGTTTCTTGCCGCTTTGCGACGATTTATAGCACGTCGAGGACGCTGTTCTCAAATATTTAGCGATTGCGGTACTAATTTTGTAGGTGCCTATCGTCAGCTTATGAGTTATCTGCATAGTGCAGTAACCTCAGAAAAGATAAAGTGGTCGTTTAATCCACCTAGCGCCCCTCACTTCGGTGGCTTGTGGGAAAGCGGTGTTAAGTCGGTAAAGACACACCTATCTCGCGTAATCGGCGAACAAAAACTTACCTTTGAGGAACTGTACACAGTTCTTACACAAATTAAATCTGTTCTAAATTCAAGGCCACTCTGCGCTTTGAGTTCGGATCCAAATGACTTGCGTTGCCTAACACCAGGTCATTTCCTAACTATGGAGCTTCTTTCTGCACCACCAGATGAGGACCATTCAACCAACGTTTTACCATTAAAAAGCAGGTGGAAACTCCTGCAAAAACTCCACCAAGACTTTTGGGCTCGCTGGAGCCATGAGTACTTACATACTCTGAATCAAAAGGTTAAATGGCACTCTAAGGTAGGTGTCCGACAAGTCGAAAAGGACACTATTGTCCTCATCAATGGAAGTTTGATCGTATTATTAATACTTTTCCCGGTGCGGACGGTATTATACGTGTCGCTGAAGTCAAAACTGCACATGGCACATTAAAACAACCTTTGGTCAAACTAGCACCGCTACCGGTATTTTAATTCTATTTTATGTTTAGATGTATATACACATTTCTTACATGTATAGTAGTATATTATTTTTACATATTTGCTTATTTACATATATATTTTAATTTTTTTGCATAGTTGGTAATATCGCTCGCTGTAGTGTACCACCCTATCTTTCGTTACCTGTTTTCCTAGCAAGGTCAAATCCCATGTGATTTCCTTCACCCAACCTACTTCCCTCCTTTTCAAAATTCTATGAATTTGGTGGGCGGTATGTTACGTCATCATCGAACAATTCGGTATTTGTGACAATAAATACCATCAGTGTTCACCCTACAGTTTGAGTGAAACATTTTATACCGACAGTGGAAGTGCGTTGAAGAACACAGTCGCATCCGAACCCTTGCAAAAGACGGTCGTGTGAGAGCTTTTGAAAGCGACATCGACACCCAATCGTGCGTGTTTTCGGTTGTCCGTCGAAAGCTTTTGTTGTGAACGTTAATTGCCCACAGCGGCACAGGATAAAAGGTATTTATACCCTTTATTAAGTAGTTTGGTGTAGTTCTTTTTTAGCTATTACATAATCGCTCCACCGCTATTGTTATTGCTACAAAAAGCAATTGGTCCTTCCCTATAATAGCATATTTATATCACCTCATTCACCCCACCAATTAATCCAAAAACCATATTGGTCTTCACCTAGATAATTCTGTCAAAGCTTCTACTCTAATTTAATTTATTATTGTTCATATTTTGGAAGCGTGGGATTTTAGGATTGGGATAATAATATTTTTTTCGAAATCTATTGGCACCTCACCTGTTTCATATATTACTTTTACTTGTTCATATAATCTGTCTTAAGTTTTCTGACTTGCATATCTTATTAGTTCTGCGGGTATATCGTTTATCCCCGGCGCTTTAGTTAATTTAAGATCTCTAACAGTTCTATCAAATTCCTCTCTTATTATCGAGAACCCTATTTCTATATCCTCTTCTTGGTCGTTCTCTAGCTCGTCCATATAATTTCCCTTATATAAATCTTTTAAATATCTTTTCCATCTATCTGCTACCTCAATTTTATTTATTTGAAGCTCATTATTCTCATCTTTAATGCCATTATATGTTTTCTTATCTTCCCCGATAAACTTTTTAAATGACCTGTAAGTCCTGTCTGTCTTACCTACCTTCAAATCATCTTGTATTCCCTTACAATTTTCCTCCATTCTTTTATTTCTACCTTTTCTACACTCATGTACTACCTTATTTCTAACTATATTATGTTTTTGCTTAGTTTCACTATACATTCTCTGAAAGGTTTAAACTTTCTTCTATTCTCTATTAGATCTAAAATCTCTTTTGTTTCCCTGGGTTTTTTCGTTTCTACTTTTTTCTTACTTATAGTCTGTGTTGCTGAATCATGTACAGCCCTTTTTATTTCTTTCCATCTATTTTATACGTTCTCTCCTATAGCCATCTCTTTGATCTTATTATCTAATATTTGTTTATATTCCTCTTTTACCTCACTATCATTAAGCTTACCTAGATACCATCCCTCTCTTTTAGCCTTTCTCAATTTTTTCAATTTTAGATTACACTTCATTTTAACTAAGTACAGATCGCTATCTATGTCAGCCCCTTAAAAACTACGACAGTTTTTAACTTGGTTTCTAAAACTTTGTTTAACTAAAATGTAATCTATTTGGTATCAATCCCTATCATCTGGCGCTTTCCAGGTATATCGTCTCCTAACATGTTGTTCGAATAGGGTGTTTCCAGTTACTAATCTACGTTCCTGGCAAAACTCAACTATTGCTTTCTCCTCTATCATTTCGTATTCCATACCCAAATTTTTATACCATTTTTCCGTCACTACCTTCTCTCACTGACGCATTAAAATCGTCCATAACTATTAAATTCTCATCTCTCTTTACTTTTCTCATATACTACTTATATCCTCGTATACCTTTTCTACTTCCTCATCTTCGTACTAAGTTGTTGGCATGTAAACCTGTACTAAAACAGTGTCTGTGG
Source organism: Platerodrilus igneus (assembly GCA_036346225.1). NCBI lineage: Eukaryota > Metazoa > Arthropoda > Insecta > Coleoptera > Lycidae > Platerodrilus > Platerodrilus igneus. Next base: position 1,126,751 of record JARFIW010001130.1, read on the forward strand.
GTTTCGTACTCAATCTAACCATAATTATTCTATCACTAAATTGTAAGTATTCTTTCACTTTACGTCCTAATTTTTTACCTAACACTATTCCTACCTCTGCCTGTCCATTAGTTGAAGAAGTTGTAATTATTCTACACTTATCCTTCCAAAAGTCATTACTATCTAGCCATCTCACCTCACTAATACCTAAAATGTGCAGCTTTCCTTTTTTCATTTCGACTAATAAATTCGTTAACTTATCTACTCTAAGCAATGACCTTACATTCCAAGTTCCTATCACTAAATCGAACCGTTGTTTTAAATTCTTACAATGACGAGCCCCAAGTACTCCCTGCCGGAAATCCGAATTTTACTTGTGAGCTCTCTGTCATACACTGTTCTTGTTTTAGACCACGCATATATATTGTTGTGGATTCAAAGGGTTAAATTTGGGGTAAACAATAAAATTTCAGACACCTTGTATAAAGAAAAGAACAAATTATTTATGCGCAAAATTTATTTAATTCATTTAGAGAGAACGGACATGTATTGACGTATTTTTATAATTAATAGTGGTATGTTAGAAAGTACATAAAGAAAAACAGTTTTAAGGCAAATAGAATACGCATAATTAATGTTAATTTATTTTAATCCAACAATTAAGAGCATAAGAAAACCCACTAGGGTAAGAAAATCAATAATTCCAAGGCAAAAGGTTTCTTTGTAACAAGCTAACGTCAGTTTATCGGATACGACGAAAAATAAACTCTAAGAATTGTTGTGCTAAACGCTCGATAATTAACGAACACTTTCATTTTTAAAAGGTTGCATTCGTCGAAATTATGAGCATATTAAGACAGGACTTCATAGAAAATATTCTCAACCGTCAGTTTGGTTTGAATAACAAGCTAACAAAGTTCTTAAAGAGCAAAAGAAATGCACTATCCGTAATATACTACAGATAGAGACAGAGATAAAAGCGTTGATATTGGAAACGCACGTACTTATACACGTGGAGTAGAAATGAGCTGTCAGCAATATCAATTTTCTATAACTGAAGTGGGGTTTTGAACACGACAGCAGACATGCATCAGACAGAGATAAAAATATTACAGGCGGGGTTTTATGACGACACAGAATAGTATCATTGGTTAAGAACAGACAGTTTTCCAAACGTAGACAAACGCGACAGGTGGGAGCGATTTCGGATACGTCCGGCACGTTACGGATTAAATTTCAGGAATTTTCAACACGGTGGTATTGAAATTTGTAGAATTTTAATTTGAAAATAAGCTTTTCGCATGAAGTGTGTACAGGGATAGCATTTTGAAATGATATAAATACTCTAGCTAAATTATTACCAACGTTATAGTAGAGTTTTTTTTTGGTGAGTGTTAAATATGTTCATAATACAGTAAATATAGTGCTAGCACGTGTAATTTAGTAGTAGTGGCCTTCTATTTATTAACGCGAGATACGTGTAGTGTAAATTAAATTAATAGAGGTCCGGCTACTACTATACTAAGTTAGAAAATCAATAAATAGAAGCATAATATACGTGGGATAAGCATCACAAACAACTAGGATTGTATGCTGATATGGAATGGTACGTTAAAACGAAGCGCTTGGCGAATAATTGGAGTTATCGTCTGTGAATACACGGAGAATCACAGCGCATGGTCACGAAGCCAAGGGGTTCTAGTAATCGTCGTCAAAGAAATGGAAGCCTGTAGCATTTTCCAAGTAATTTATTTCAAATTTCTGTTGTCTGACAAACTTTTGTAAAATTTTGGTAATGTGTGAGTGAATTTTGGGGTTTATTTATGATTATATAAACTTATTGGAAAAGATACATGTACTGGACAATTTATTAGGGTTATTTAAATATTGAAAAGGGGTGTATTTAAAACTTATAAAATTTTATTCTGAATATAAATTGGATTGTAAAGGGTAAACGGGTCTATCAATTTTGTATTAATTTATGCAAGGTAAAAGGCATATACTAAATAAACTGGGTTATTATGAACTCACCATACTCCAGTGTACAATCAATTTAGGGTAATATGTGGGGCCCTTCTACTCATATTTCATTAAATTTGTTTGCAAATAAGTAAAAAATCAAGGACTTTAAAAACAGATCACATTTTGAGTTTGTAGTTAGTGTACCAAACTGTTTTTATACATGTGAATAATTTGTCTGTAAATAGCGATAAATAAAAGATTGCATGATTGTTGTATTATTTGGTGATTTTATTGAATGGTGTGCGAGTGTGAAGGAAGAATGGTTGTATATTTAGGTATCCGAGAAGAGGCACAGCTGAGCTAGCCAGGGAAGCTGTTGAAGATTTCGAAGCGGAAATAAACGGGTAAGCAATTTTTTTTAAAAGTTTTTTTATTTTTGAAAATTATTTGATGACACTGGCTCGATGTTAAAACCTTAATCCCTGATTCCACACCAATCTTATGGCGCCCAATTCGTGGGACTTGAATAGTTGTTAAGAAAAGGTTCGAGTGTTCCAAAGTTTAATACCCGAAAACACAGCAATATATATATATATATATATATATATATATATATATATATATATATATATATATTAGGTAGTTAATTACACAAGGTAAGTTGATAAATACTATCGTATTTCAGTAAATAAGATGAAATAATAACTTAGACTTTTTTATGCATTTGAATTTTCTACCTGTATAATTAAATAGTAGAATAAGAAAAAAAGAGTCCTTTAGCTATTTGCGGCATTATATGCTAGTCGGTTACGCCATTTCCATTGACAATTCATATTCAATGTGCTTCCAGTAAGTTATACACAATTTATTTCAGACATACCAACATAAAAAGAGTGGTTGGGAATCTCTGCGAAACCGTTGCTTCAAATACATTCCTCGTGCCTAAACTTCGGCATTCAATCAAATCCTCATTTTGATTTTAATTGAAAAAGAAATTTATGTCACTACCCTATTTAGTTGTTGTGTGTTGTTGACAGCATATAGAATGGTCTTTGAAAGTTCTTTGTCTGTTCACCATGTTCGCTCCTATATAGGGATTTAAACTAACTAAAGACGGGATAATTATCTGTATAATACAGTTTAACACTTACTACCGTCGGAGCTATTTCGAGTTAGTAAATTAATTACAGTAGGGTTTATATATGGGGAAAACCAATTCCACTTACAACATAATTTAATTTATATGACGTGAGTGATTAATTTTAATCAGTTAATGACTTTCGTAAATGCATTTGTGTTAATAAAAAAAATTTACAAATATTAAGTCATTCTTTGGTTTTAATATGATTTTTAATATAACAATTCCTAGTTTTATAAATATCTAATCAAGAAAATTTTGTACAGCGTACTCAAATGAGAGTAGAGTTGACAGTATGACATTTACAAACGTTGAATGGCAATTATTCCGTATCATAAAAATTCCGTAAGTTGAAAATAAGCTCTCTTGCAAATTGAGGAGTTTTCAAAGAGGCGTCTGATATTATACAGATTCGAAAATGCATTTATATTCAATACTTACATTGGGTTAACGATTAAATTCGACTATAGTGACCATGCTTATTTATATGTCCCGCCCTTCCTTGTATATAAATTGAATTAATTACTCTGAATGTTATTTAGAAACAAGCTACAATGCATAGCTTGTTTAAAATAATGTTTTCAGAAGTTACAATTTAGAACACCGTTATTAGTACAAAAAAAATCAAGTATATTGCCAGAGGATGCTCATTAGGATCGACCACGTTTAGGACTCCCATTACCAGTGTTGCCAATCAATAGCATGCTTTTTTCCCAGATATTTTAGCAGTAAACCCCAATAATCCCCAAAAAAACATTAAAAACCCTAAAAATTCCCCAATTGTTAAAAAATTTTTTTTGGAAAGGAGGATTTTTAAACTTACTACTTGTTTTATAATTTCATATAGAACATATGCATTATCTTTAACAAAGGGCTTGAACCAATTTAATAAACTTGTCAAAACATGGTAAAAATGACTGTGCACATAGAAATACAAAATTTGTTGTATATTTTACAAGAAAAAGAACACGTTATACATTGTAAATTATAATATGGTTAAGGCTTATCCCACATACGCCCTACCGAATTAATCATACTGTCAGTGGGATTAAAAGCAACACATCCTCCTTCTGCCATTATTCTTTCCTTGGCTATCAATAAGGCACCTACAGTGTCAGTATCCAACCTACTTGTTTTCAATTTTTATATTTTTTAAGTTACTGAATACTCTTTCTACTGAAGCATTTGAAAAAGGCAAAATTAGTAAAAAGGATATGACAATCTTCAAATTTTTAAACATTGGTTGATCTATGGCGTTCTATAATTCAAAAACAATCTTCCAATATTTTTCCGTAGGCAGTGTGGTGTTGTTTTTTAAAAGACAATATTAGTGTTAGAGAAATATAACAACAACGCACCTTGCCGGTTAACTGCTGGGGTTCGTTGGAGAGCACTATAGGCGTGGGTTTATGTATGAATAAAATTAGGGCCACTTAAGAGCAGAAAATTTAATGAGAATATAAATCTCAAACGAATAACTTGACTAAATCGGAAATATTTTGGGCACCACCTGTTTCGGTAATAGACGCAGTGACACATTCAACTGGAAACAGGAAAATTGAGTGTCAATCAAGCGTATGTAAAAGATATCAATTATTATAAATAAAGTAGTCGAGAGGTTAATTTTTAGCGTATCGCATATAATGTCATTTCAAATAATATTGAATACAAGCTCTCATGATCGAGTAATTCAAATAAATAAATATGTAAATCTTAAAAAGTGATTATTATAAACTTCTAGAGTATGCGATGATCAACGCAGTTACCATGGTTACCTCGTTGTTACAAACAAAACATAAACTTTTACGTATATGTAGATTTCAGTTGTTAAAAATTATGGTAACAATAATTTAAGCAATAGAGTAGATTAATACATTTCCAGTTGATAATAATATTAGGTACGCTATTTTAGTCTTGTAAATATTTAAATATAACATCAAAGAACTTCAATAAGATTACTAGCAACGTTATACACACAAATACATGTTATAGGAATCTACCAACACCTGATTCTTCTGACAGGCTGATAGTAGCATCAAAATAAATTAAATAAGATAAGAAAGTGATATACGACCTTGTTATCCGTTAACTTTGTATGCTGAACACAACCCTCGACGGTGTATAACAGATGTGCATCCGGGCGTGTTATGTTACAATACTGATGACCAGAGTTTCCAAGATCGACGGTAAGTGTTTGAAAATTGATTCAGAACTTGTTTTACCAGGTGACGATACGGGAATGTTACTTCCGCAATATTTGTTGTGCGGTATCAAATCTCCTGTCCAGATTTACCTGGGCTTCCAAACTTCTAAGTTCCAAACTTCAACAATTTCAAACTCCCGAAAGTTTCCTAAGGTAATCAATACAAAGGGAATTACAATAGAGCAAGATAAACGTATAATAAGATATTACTACTAAATACTTACCCCTGTAATAGGGGAACACGATAAATAAGTACCCGCAGGTACTTGATGAGATAAATGTGGCTTATTAGCCACGAGTGCTCACGGCACCATCAAATCCAAAAATGAATATCAATTCGCCTTATGTGAACTAGTTTGAAAGATAGCGCGTCCGCTCTTATCAAACCTTCACGTGTTTAACAACTATATAAATGTTAATCAATATTCAGAATTAAATTTATACTGGGCGATACGGAATTGTAGGCCGATATAATAAGATATTAAAGAATTAAATAAAAGAAGCATTTGTAAATGCTACACTACAGCCTTCAAAAAAAAAATAATAGGCTAACCTCTTAGACTATTTTCATCACAGACTAAGCCAAGGAATCAGTTGAGGAGCACCTGATAGTAACTGCGCGTACCAAACGTCCAAATGGAAACATATCAGGGTAATACAAAATAGGTAGAGTTCATAGTAGGGAAAGTCGATAATCGGGAAGGTCCAATAAAGGCTGCTCGCTCAACGTAACAGAGAGGGGTTGTGAAATCAAAAGGGTAATTAGGGAATGTGCGGAATGCGAAAATAGACATAAACAATAGGGGTCGATAAGGTAGTGGTATCCGAGGCACCCACTACATCTACCAATAATATTCATTGTTTAATTAACAAAAATATCAGAATTGGAACCGAAGTAGGGCTTCAGGTCCTTAATATGCCACTGTCTCGCCGGAGAGTTATTTTGATCAATTAGCTCATATACTAAACGAGAAACTTTACGTTTAATTGTACATAGAGCATACCTTGACCCGAGTTTTGCTGAAAATTTGGCGGCGGCGTCGGAAAGTACTTTATTCTTTTTCCAGACTTTATCGCCAACGTTAAAAGTAAAATCTCTTTTCCTTAGATTATACTGTATAGCGTTGCGTTCATAAGCGCAATGTAGTTTCTTACGTATTTCGGTAAAGATAGATTTTAAATGTTCTAAACTGGCGGCGTATGCATGCCTGTCGCCGGGAGCGATTTCAGTATCAGCGGTAGTAGTGACTTCGCCATAGCATTTACCCGATAACGGGACGTGACGTGCAAAATTTAAAAATGAGGGAGAATATCCTGTGACTTCATGTTTAGCGGTATTAATGGCATGCTGAAGCATCGGTAGCTCTACATCCCAATTCACATGTTCTTTTATATAACATCGCATAGCTGTACCAACAGTTCTGTTTGTTCTCTCCACGAAATTGCACTGTGGTGAGTAACGAGGGGTGAACCAGATCTTTTGGACTTGATACGAGTCACAGAATTTTTAAAACACGGACCCGGCAAACTGGGTCCCATTGTCGCACAGAATAAACTGTGGGACACCAAATACTAAAAATATTTCTTTTTCTAGAAATTTTACGATATGTGGTGTTATTGCCTTTTTTAACGGAAACATCACGGTATATTTCGTAAACCAATCACCCACGACCACTAAATGGGTATGTCCTTTTTTTGATCTCGGGAACGGACCCATGACGTCCACTGAGATAATTTGCCAAGGGAATTGGACATCTTTATCCGTGCCCATGTGACCGATACGCAGTGCAGGCTTTTGAGAGTTGCACACTTTACAACAGCGTACGTATTTTTAAACATCGACCCTCATTTTGGGCCAGTAATAGAGTTCTCAAACTCTCAAAACAGTTTTATAAAAACCAAGATGAGCGCATGTACTTGGATCATGTGATTCGGTAATAACTTGATGTCGTTGTGACTTAGGTACTAATATTTTCCGTTCTTTGGTATTAGAAGGCAAAGCAGAGTTCTTTGGAATAAATTTATATACGATATTGTTCTCCACTTTCCATTGTGGATATTTAACGGGAGTATTTAAAATTTATTTTTCAGTCGAGAATAAAGTCTGTCATTGTCATTGTCGACGACGGTAATTAGATTTACAGATGGAATACGACTTAAAGCATCAGGGTTTACATTAGAAGAACCGGGACGGTGCAGTAATTCAAAGTTATGCTGCCTTAATCGTACAGCCCATCGGGCAAGTTTGCCTGACGGATTCTTAATATTGTTTAACCACAATAACGAATGATGGTCGGTAATGACCTTAAAGCAAACACCTTCCTCGTATGGCCTAAATTTTTCTATACAGAATATCACTTCCAGACACTCGCGTTCCGTGACGGAGTAATTCCTTTCAGATTTAGATAGGGTTCTACTAGCGTAAGCAATCGCTCTTTCCTCGCCATCAAATATTTGAGTAAGCACACCTCCAATTCCCGTATTAGAAGCGTCGCTCTGAATTACAAAAGGCTGTGAGAAATCTGGCTGATAAAGTATTGGTGCAGAAACGAGGGCCTGTTTGATTTCTAAAAAGGAATTTTCAGCTTCAGGCGACCAAGATATCGTTTGTCCTTTCTTTCTCCCCTTGAGTAAGACATTCAAAGGAGCCACTAAGGTAGAAAAATCGTTAATAAAGCGGTGGTACCATGAGCACAAGCCTATGAACCGCTTGACCTCGGTATAATTAACGGGTCTGGGGTAATTGACCATAGCTTCACTTTTTCGGGATCTGTCAAAAGACCGTGTCCGCTGACGATTAACCAAGAAATTTAAGGGAAGACTTAAAAAACTGACATTTCTCTAAGTTAATGGTGAGATTTGTACCTTGGAGGATATTTCTAACTTCAACCAGTAGGTCGATATGCTCTTCAAAAGAAGCGCTCATAATAATGATGTCATCAAGATATGTGAATATCTTTGGTTCAAATCGAGGTCCGAACAAGGTATCAACCAGTCTCTGCTGGGTTTGGGCTGAATTGCAAAGACCGAAAGGCATAACGGTAAATTCAAACAATCCTCGACCGGCTACACTAAAAGCGGTTTTTTCTCGAGATTGCTTGTCAAGAGGTACTTGCCAGAAGGCACTTTTCAAGTCAATGGTAGAGAGATACTTCGCGTCTCTTAACATGTTTAAAATCATATCAACTCTAGGTAAGGTATACGAATCGTGTTTAGTAATTTCGTTTAGGGATCGTCCATCAAAACAGAAACGGTATTTACCGGAATGTTTCTTTACTAAAAGAACTGGACTACACTAGGGACTTCTAGACTCTTGAACGACACCGAGCCTAAGCATCTCGTCAAGTTCGGAGTTTAAAATTTCCAACATATAAGGCGACATTGGGTATTGCTTCCTTTTAAACGGTTTATGGTCGCCGGTATCAATACTCATTTCAATCACTTGGGTTAGACCTAAACCTTTTTTATTGCTACTTATTATTTCGAAGGATTTAATTATTTGCTCAACAGTTAACTCTTGGTCTTTGTTGAGGTCACTAATCTGAGAAATATTAATAAATTTTTCGGAGTTATTTAATACGGTAGGTAATCGCATTACGTAAGTGCCGTCAAGGTCTTGGGCTGACCAAGTACCTTCTTTAAAATCAATTAACAAACGAAAAGCAGAGATAAAATCGATACCTAAAATTATAGGTGCACGTATGGAGGGAACTACTAATGCTTTAATTAAATGACAATTGCCATTTACTTGAATCGGTAGGTAAACTTCACCTTGTACTGATCGGTTAGAACCATCCGCCATGGAAACATTATTTGACTGGGAAGGTACTATATTTAAATTAAAATATTTTAAAAGCGGGACACCTTCTTCGCCTACGACTGACAAATTAGCGCCCGTATCTAACAACGCTGGAAATTCAGCATTAAATACTTTGATTATAAGGTAGGGTCGGTTATCGGCTTTCTTTTTAACCAAAACGGGAGCCGCATGATGTACGTAAACGGTTTGCGGTAAAACCTTTTTCGAAAATTTATCTAAGTTAGAGACGTAATTATTTCTTACATAATAATCGGTATTGGAGGTATGGTTATTTTTAAAATAGTTACGAGCCGGTTTAAAGTAAAAAGGGCGACGGCCGGCTCTCGTCACTCTTTTCGTAAGTTTTTTGAACAGTTTGGGCAAGTTAAAGTTGTTTCGTTAACTTCCCCACATCTAAAACAAAATTTCTTTCGTTTCATTAAACAGTTTGGGTAAACATGATTTACCTCGCCACAGTTCCAACAAATTACTTTATTCTGTACCTTTGCGGAATAGTTAGCGTCGTACGATAATGTATTGCGAGAGGGGTATTTGGATTTTTCAAAATTTCTTGCGGTAGTATTAGTACTAGTACTAGGTACAAATGTTAAGGTATTCGAAAAATTATTATTGAATTTTTTTGAAACACAGTTAAGCGAACTTCCACTTTTAGATGTAGATGGCCGTGTTGTAATTTCAGAAACATTACTAATAACTGCACTGTTTACATTTTTATTTTTAAAGGCACTTGCATCTTCCAGTTTTTTAACTAATTCTTTTAATTTAGATACGGTCTCTATTTCTAATAGGGCTAAAGCTGGTTGATATTCCGGTAATAGATTATTTTTAATATTTTTTACTTTAGTTGTTTCGTGAGGGGGTCTACATAAGCGGCTGAATAACGTTTCTAAATGAGCGATAATAATTGTTACTTTATCATTTTTCTTTTGCTTATAATTTTTAATTTGGTCCCAAATATCATCATCGATATCGGGAGGTAAAAAATCTTTCTCTAATAAAGCTACTAATGATTGCCAATCTGATACGGTATGTTGAATACTACGAAACCAGGTAAAAGCGTCGTTAGTAAAAAGTTCGACCAAAGAATTAAATAAGGACCTCTCGTCTACCTGACGGGATTTCGCTAATTCAGTTAGGTGTTCTAAAAAAGGATAAAGTTCTTTGGGATTGCCAGAAAATTTTACACCCCAAGTAGCTAAGACTTTACCTTTACTGTAGCCAATACTTGTAGGTTGCGCTATGTGAGGAATAGAAGGAGCGGTAGATATATTTAAATTGTCTGAGGTAACATTCGTCGCTGTATTTTTTATTTTCTCAAATAGTTCCGCCTCCAATTGAAGGCACGTAGCTAAACTCTCTTGCTTCCACACAATCTGTGCTTCGACCAGAGCGGGATCCGCTTCATTTTCTATAACAGTTAAATTTTGTATGCGCCCTGAGGCGTAAATTAATCGTGAACGTACTCTATGACATACACTATCATTTGCATCGCCGTCAAACTCCTCGATAAGTAATTGAACGGATTTTAATGTATTAGAAATTGCGTCTTGTTAATAGGAACCTCAAATTTATAATTATGCATATCGATACGAGACCCGGGATTCTCGTTTTCTTTCTGTAACAGTCGCGCTAAAATTTTTCTTTTATCTGGATGCTTCTTTGAAGTGCCTGTTGAGCGAATTTTAAGCTCATAGTCCAACTCGTCTATTAACAAATGATTTGGCTTGAAAACTTCAGCCATTTTAAGTTACTCTAATTTTGGGTAGGTATAAGAAATACTTTATTAATTTTTACCACAACGGTAGCAATAAGATATATTAGATAAGCTTTATAATAGAAATAGCCTAATAATATTTTTATGTAGTATAAAATAATAACGTTCAGGTAGTATAGAAACGTTCACTTCTTTTTATAAGGTTATGTCATGCATGGCATTAAAGGGAAAGGGCGATAATCAATAGCGGTAACGGTAAATGGAAGATTGATATACGAGGTATTTTTGTCTAACTAATCGGGCCCAACCACGTCGGGTGACACTTTATGTTGTGTTGTTTTTTAAAAGAAAATATTAGTGTTAGAGAAATATAACAACAACGCACCTTGCCGGCTAACTGCTGGGGTTCGTTGGAGAGCACTATAGGCGTGGGTTTATGTATGAATAAAATTAGGGCCACTTAAGAGCAGAAAATTTAATGAGAATATAAATCTCAAACGAATAACTTGACTAAATCGGAAATATTTTTGGGCACCACCTGTTTCGGTAATAGACGCAGTGACACATTCAACTGGAAACAGGAAAATTGAGTGTCAATCAAGCGTATGTAAAAGATATCAATTATTATAAATAAAGTAGTCGAGAGGTTAATTTTTAGCGTATCGCATATAATGTCATTTCAAATAATATTGAATACAAGCTCTCATGATCGAGTAATTCAAATAAATAAATATGTAAATCTTAAAAAGTAATTATTATAAACTTCTAGAGTATGCGATGATCAACGCAGTTACCATGGTTACCTCGTTGTTACAAACAAAACATAAACTTTTACGTATATGTAGATTTCAGTTGTTAAAAATTATGGTAACAATAATTTAAGCAATAGAGTAGATTAATACATTTCCAGTTGATAATAATATTAGGTACGCTATTTTAATCTTGTAAATATTTAAACATAACATCAAAGAACTTCAATAAGATTACTAGCAACGTTATACACACAAATACATGTTATAGGAATCTACCAACACCTGATTCTTCTGACAGGCTGATAGTAGCATCACAATAAATTAAATAAGATAAGAAAGAGATATACAACCTTGTTATTCGTTAACTTTGTATGCTGAACACGACCCTCGACGGTGTATAACAGATGTGCATCCGGGCGTGTTATGTTACAATACTGATGACCAGAGTTTCCAAGATCGACGGTAAGTGTTTGAAAATTGATTCAGAACTTGTTTTACCAGGTGACGATACGGGAATGTTACTTCCGCAATATTTGTTGTGCGGTATCAAATATCCTGTCCAGATTTACCTGGGCTTCCAAACTTCTAAGTTCCAAACTTCAACAATTTCAAACTCCCGAAAGTTTCCTAAGGTAATCAATACAAAGGGAATTACAATAGAGCAAGATAAACGTATAATAAGATATTACTACTAAATACTTACCCCTGTAATAGGGGAACACGATAAATAAGTACCCGCAGGTACTTGATGAGATAAATGTGGCTTACTAGCCACGAGTGCTCACGGCACCATCAAATCCAAAAATGAATATCAATTCGCCTTATGTGAACTAGTTTGAAAGATAGCGCGCCCGCTATTATCAAACCTTCAAGTGTTTAACAACTATATAAATGTTAATCAATATTCAGAATTAAATTTATACTGGGCGATACGGAATTGTAGGCCGATATAATAAGATATTAAAGAATTAAATAAAAGAAGCATTTGTAAATGCTACAGCAGGTTAAGTGTTAAACCAAGTTTGTCATGATCTAAAAGAGCGTGTTCCTTCCATTCATTATCCAACTGCTGAATATCAATAAAGTTTTTTAAAAATGTAAACCTTTCAGTAACACCATGTAAAGTTTTAACTTCAAAATTTTGAGCAACTTGTAGATCTACAACTGAGATAACATCGAATAATTTGTCAGTAAATACAAAACGTTCTTTTATTTCACTAACTATTTCAATGTAAAATTTCAAACATGATTTGAAAAATGTTTCTAGTTCTTTTGTTGAACATTTTGAATCATTTTTAAGATTTTGAATACTTTCGTAGGCATGTATACCTATATATATTTTTTCGAGTGCAATGAAATTATGTGGATTGCGATAATCCATTAGTAAAATATCGGTTTTCTTAAGATACAAGTGTTCCATATAATTACCACAAATTGTCTTTAATAGACTTATTACCTCTGGTTTTAACTTATATAAAAGTGGTGCGGTAATCTGAAATAAGACATTAAAGTCATTCAAAATGCCAAGTATATATGACATGAATTCTAGATAGATCTTTGAAAAAATATTGTTCATTGCTTCCAACATTTCTTTTACAGTTTTAGAAGGATCATTAAAGCAAATTTCTCGCAAATAGGGTTGTAATGCTGCATACTGCTCCAGAACCCTGCCAACGCAATTTTTTAAAGATAATCCAACGAGTTATACTTGAAGTAAGTATTTTATGTATATCTGCATGGAAAAATAATTGAAATTCCTTAAACTTTTTACGCCTCCCATAACTGCGACTAAAGTGAGCACCTAGGTTTCGTAAAAGATTTTCTACTGACCGTGGTAATTGCAGACAAGCTTTTGATGTAGCCAGATGAATTAAATGGCATGAACATTTAACACAAGCTATTTCAAGAAAATCTTGTTTTAGTAATGAAAATACCGAATGATGTTCTCCACCCATCACATTTGTGGTGTCGCTTGAGAACCCTACTAAATTTGACAATGAGATATTTTTCCTAATAATACTTGCTTTCAAGGCACTATACAATTCAGCTGCTTTAGAAGAAGGTAAAGCTTTAATGTCAAAAACCTCGTATTGACTGTATTTGTTTCATTATCAAAAAATACTACTGTATATGCACATTGCTTAATGATTCTAGTGTCAGTTGTTTCATCCATTATTAATGAAAAAAGTATCCAGGAGATCGAAGTTTATCATATAACTGATTTTGAAGTTTGCAGCCAACACTTCTTTCATCAACTTAGTTGCTTTGGTTCGATGAACTTTTAGCGACTTAGCAATTGCTGAATCATGAAATATGTTAGCACATAATTCCGGTGAAACATCCATCACAGTAAAAGGTAAATTATTAGATGCTAACAATCCGGTTAATTTAACAGTAGCATATTTTACCAATCGACTAAAAGGCTCATTTAAAAAATTTGTAAGATTCTAATTTTCTTTAATTTGTCGACAGTTATTAATGTGCCTTTCAGATTTCGAATGACGTATGAGATCGTTTTTATGTGCAACAAGGTTTAAGTTGCATATTTTGCAGCAAGCAACATTTTTATTGTTCTTAGCCTCGATTAGCCATGGCTTAAGTTCGGACACATCCAACCATTCTGAACGAAACGAATAGTGCGTTTTCTTGCATCGTTTTTTTCTTTTTCGTATATCTGCATTTCCAGTATTATTAATGACAGGTGAATGAGCTACTAAATCTGCAATTTCGGAAGTTGTGTTTGAAAGTGAAACTGTATCATCATTATCATCCTAAAAACAATTCATGTTAAGTACACATCTACAAAAATGTCAATTCTGTCTTACATTTCTTTTGCTTGTTGAGGAAGAATTGGGGTTAATTATATTTCCACAAACAACCCACTTTTTAATTACTTCTATAAAAATCCTTTAAAAAATACAACTAGAATCCTGATAACGGGCACTATTTTATAAACATAAAAGCACATTTAAAAATGTATCTTAATGCCGCGGGTAATTATAACATCATATATATGATTTATATAATATTTAATATAAAATATAAGAGCATTATATTTCTCCGCAATCACGGCGTTCATTTTCGTTTACTTTATTAAGGGCAACCAACTGAACAAACGCAAAGAACATAGATAGTCTTAACCAGTTCATATACTCGTTGAATTCTTCATAGTCCTACCAGTAGAATAAAATAGTAAAAATTCATAGACCATGCCAAGAAGATACACAAAAAATTATTAGTTAATCACAAATATGTTGCTATACCATACAAATTCTAATTGACAGTAAGCAATTTGCAAACCTTAAAACCCCAAAAAACCCCAAATATTTTCTCTCCCCAGCAAAATCCCCAGAGCTACTTAAATTCCCCAAATATTGGGGAATTCCCCAACAATTGGCAACGCTGCCCATTACTCTGCGCATATATTGTCAAACAATAAAAAATTGTTGTTTAATCATAATGAAGTTTCCCCGCTTTTATTATCGGTGACGCTATTTATAGTTGGTTGAAATTTGATAAATGTTATTTACTTTTTTCTATTTTGCCCTAATTCTATTTCAATTTTCTTTCCAATGAGATATAGAAACTTTGAATTACTCCAATAATATTGCAAAAACGAAAGATTAAATATCACCCTATTTATTAATAAAAACAATTGCATATTAGGTAGTCCTGCATAAAAATTCGTAGATACGAATAATGGAGCATCATTTTTTCATTCGCTTTGTTTATAGGATTACAAAGTTGTTGCTATTCTTAAATCCTTTTTATAATAAAATTCAAAAATGGGGAATTAACGATGCAGATGGACAACACTGACTTCGAGAAATTCGTATTGTTAGTGTGCGGACACCTTAAATTTTACCGGGTAGAAGACCATAAGGGTAAAATCGAGTGTGACATACACCCCTGTAATATGTAGACTGAAGGTGAATATTCGTGGGTAATAATTTTAAATTCTAGGTCCAAGGTTCGAAATGTTGGAGGGTGACCAGAAGTGACTAATAACTCACTGAGACAATAAGCTGACTGGCGTGTAGGCCTGCGAAGGCATGAGAGTGGGATGGGATTTAATACTAGATAGTAACGGGTTAAATCGAAGATGGATATAATTTTAATAGACGCCACTATATCCTGGCTTAGATAGAAACAATACACGATACTTTCTTTAAAGAAACGAAATCTACGCAGCGACCGATTTGTACTGAGAAAAGATATAGAAAACCTCAAAACAACCACTGCTATTAAACGAAACCCAATTTACACAATATTACTTGCTTGAATGTCCGTGCTGCCTGTAGTTGTACTGGTAGGATTCTCCTGTAAATATATACAAAGGTATCTCCTTCAGTATTTGGTATTGTATACCAAATGCTGAAGGGAGATACCCTTTGTATCCCATAAAACAGTAACAAGTTATTAATGTAGTTTTAATCAAGCACTAACATCTAGCACTAATGTCACAAATGTTGTGAACTAATCAGCAATATATTTATGGATGATTTAAATTACTAGTTTTTCTTATTTTCACTTTAGCTGTTTAGTTGAAAAAATAATAAGAATTTATAGAAAGAATAAAAAATATGAAATTTGCTTGGTAAAACTTTTTAGTACAATCTTGTATAATTTCTAATAGATTTTATTTGCAGCACTTATTGCTCATGCAAAATCATATAGCTAGCAAGATTAAATTCATTAGCTTCCACAGATTTACGTGGATGCTATAACATTATACCACTTACTTCAATAATTATTCAAAAAATATATGGTTACTCTTAAGATACTTCATCAAAATACAACTTTGATCAAGTCACAGCTTAATTTACCGAATTTCAATATAAACTAATTTATTAGTTATTACAAATTTTTATAAAATTCTAATGAGCATCAAGATTGACCAACTAAACGATTTATGTATCAGCTTCTAGATCCTTAATTGTTAAAACAGAAAATAGAGCATTATTATAAAGCACTAAAATTTCAATTACGTTATGGCACTGTAAAGCGCTATCTAAAAGTTGTAAAATTTAAGTGAAACTATAAACATTTATTTCAATCTCTAACCAATTATAATTGATAACAAAAAGAATATTTTGGGTACTAAGGTTTCGTAATTTTTGTGGCACAACCATGCTTAAGATTCGCATAAAACGTATTCACTTTATTAAATAAGTTTAGCTAAACTTTAATATTTCGAAATACAGGTAGAATTAATTTGAAATTTTCTTAGCCTTAAGGTAACAACAAATGTTAGACTACTACCTTAAATTTCACTAGATGTCACTTCAGGAACTAATATCCTATACCAGAAGGTTTGCGGTGAGAAGCAACAAACATTGATCCATAGGTGTATTGTTATACAAAATGTAAGAAAAAAAGGATTTTTTATAGTTAACAGGATAAGTACAAAAACATCAACAGATCTCAAAGAAAGTGACGGGTTGGGGGTGGGGGGGACGATAAAAAGGCACAAACTAATATACACATATACTAAATATTAAACTAAACCTAAAATTGAGCTTAGACTACATTACTCTTCATCTTGACTCCAAGAAAAATGAGGCTTTAAATCTTTCATGTAACAAACGCCTGCCTTAGAACCATTTGAATTAATTAGTTCATAAGTCAAATTTGAAAGATTTTTATGGACAGAGTATAACACATATCTTGACGCTAGCTTAGCGGCAAACTTATCACCAGCTTTAGCGAGTACCTTATTTACTCGCCAAACCATATCTCCTACATTATATGAAATGTGTTGCCTTCTAAGATTGCACAGACGACTTGCTTTTTCATAAGCTTTGTGCAGCTTTGCACTAAGATCTTTAAAGATTTTTGATGCCTTGTCGGTCTAAAAGATATGATAACCTATCACCTGAAATTATATCAACATCTTCAGATGGAATACCATCAGTTCCATAAAATTGTCCACATACGGCACATTACGATCAAAAACTAAAAAGTTTAGAGAATATCCTGTAGCTTAATGTCTTGCTGAATTAATTGCGTACTGAATTTGAGGTATTTCATTATCCCAAGTATCATAACCTTTAATATACGACCTAATAGCAGTTCCAACTGTTCTATCAAGTCATTCCACAAAATAAACTTGACCGGTGTAAAAAGCATTATATCAGATTTTTAGACTTCATATTTTAAAAGCATTTCCTATAAATTGAGGGCCGTTGTCACAAATTATAAATTGTGGCACGCCATATATGAGAAATAATTTTTCTTCGAGATAACGTACTATAATATACGCTTCAGCACCGCGTAGAGGCTGTAAGACTGTAAAATTAGAAAACCAATCACTTACTACTAATAACCATTTATTACCTAAATTAGATCTAGGGTAGGGTCCAATGATATATAGAGCAAGATTTTGAAAAGGGAAACTCATTCCTTCTCTCTTCCCATTAATCCGAACGGTTCAAAGTTTGAAGATTTTTGCGTTGCACAAGTGGCACCTTCCCGACAGTATTTTAAGATATCTAACTTTATCTTGGGCCAATAGTACATTTCTTGTATGTGAGAGATGATTTTGTAACTACCAAAATGCACAGCTAATGGGAGGACGAATGACCTCTTGTTGCCGTGATTTGAGCAGTAAATATTTCCATTCCCTGAGATTCGAAGATAATGGTACGACAGATGGGATAAATTTCAAAACATCCACTCTCCATTGAAGATAATCTTGCGGAGATGACTTAATTTTTCATCTTAGTTGTATATACCACTTATCCAAATTATTTAAACTTAACTCAATTAAGTTAACTACGTGATCTTCAATTATAGTAGCTCGACTGAGAAAATCAGGTACGACATTATATTTACCCTTGCGATGTACAGTGTGTCCCAAATTGAATGTATTAAATGGGTAACTTATTTGTTATTAAAGATACAATAAAACTGTGTGTGCAGTCATGGACCAACTTTTTGAGATCAATTCAATGGTAAAATCACAAAAGAGCGATCTTCTTTTGTTTTCGAGTTATAGCCAAAATTAATATTTTTAACAATTCTATTAATTCGTATAACTCGTTTGTTTGCAAAAACATCCAAAAATACTGTAGAAGTCTTTTATACAGTTTTTTACGTAGAACACAGTGGCGTACGTAAATATTTAATATTTATAACACTTTTGAGGTACTAATATAAACTTGCATTTTTTTAAATGGAAACCACAATTGGTTGCTGCTTTATATAAAAGCTCTTTTGACAGTTTTTCAAAAATATATAGTTTAATGTAATTATCTTTTCAAATGGCCGATTTATTTCATGTTTTTGGTATAATAAAATAATTTATTATATTGGTAATAAATAGTTGGCCGCGAAACAAAAGGTAAACAAAAAACGACAATTGTTTGTATAACAAACGTCAACGAGCTTCAATCATATCTACTGCACATGCAATAAATTGCATTATTAGTTTGTAAGTGAAGCATCAGTCTGTTACTAAATTGCAAAATTTGAAAATACGAAAAATACGATTTGCTAGTTGCATTTATTAAGTCTGTGAGAATTCCTCTATCAGCAAAAACTTTATATTTTAACAGGTAATTGTGTAACTAATAGCAAATAATATTACTATGTCGTTTGTAAATAATACAGGTCTCCTGAAAGACTACAACCAAATATTAACATGTTTAAAAGGTTAGATAGTAATTTACAACAGTTTGGCTGTTTTGACAAACCTAGAACGAAACAGTATACAGTTTTTAATCAAGAGCAAACTACTGTTGCAACCATAGCATGTGTGGAAACGAACCCAAGAACAACATGTAGGAAAATTGAACGGTAAATGGGTGTTTCTAAATCAGCAGCTGCAAGAATATTGAAGCGTAATAAATATCGACCTTATAAAATATAAATTATACATAGTTTGTTTCCGGACGATTTTCGAAAAGAAGGCGATTTTGTCAATGGTATCTTCGTAAATGTGCTGCTACTAACAATTTTGGAAAAAACATTATATGGTCTGATGAAACACATGTGAGTAGTGCTGGTATCTTCAACAGACACAACAATCGACACTGGTCTAATGAAAATACCTATCAAACATATACGAAGCGTCAACAAGACCGTTTTGGTTTGAGTATTTGTGGCTACATTGTTGGTGGCAAATTTCAATACCATGTTTATGAAACCAGTCTTTCAGCTGGTCGGAAATTTTGGGTTCCAACTTGCACGAATTACTGGAGGACATGCCTCTCGAACAAAGACAAAAAGTGTAGTTCCAACAAGATGGTGCACCTCCGCACAACGCTATAATTACTCGTGATTATTTAAATAGAGAATATCCCAATAAATGGATGGGTACGTTTGGACCTGTTCAGTGGTCGCTTTAATCTCCTGACTTGTCAATATTGAACAATTTCTTGTGGAATTTTTTGAAAGAGGAAATCTATAAAACCCAGCACCACAGTATTGAAGAGTTGCGGAATTCAATTGATGCAGCATTTCGTAAAGTTAAGGAGGTTCATTTATTAAATTCTATTAAATCTTTAATAAAACGATATCTCTGAATTGTCAGTAACTAAAACTATTGTAGTATTCTGAGCTGTGTTCTAGTGTTTTATATATATTATATGTGAGGATGTGTGTGGGTGTGTGCGCATGCTTGCGTGCATGCGTGGGCGCGTGCTTGTGTGTGTGTGTAAAGGTATGAGGTGTGTGAGTGCGTGTGTGTATTTGTGTATCTATATATAGGTTATAGACTATTCATATGTAGATGGGGAAATGTAATTTTCAATTTAAGATGTTGTTATATTAATTTTTGTAATATATGTAGTTATGATATTGTATTTATAGCTTTCAAACTTTATTGTTTAGAAATGTGATGTGGTACAATAATAAACTCTTGTATTGTGTTTATCTTTTGTTCCGCGGCCAACTATTTATTACCAATATAATAAATTATTTTATTATACCAAAAACATGGAATAAATCAGCCATTTGAAAATATAATTATATTAAACTATATATTTTTGAAAAGCTGTCAAAAAGAGTTTTTAAATAAAGCGGAAACCAATTGTGGTTTTCATTTAAAAAATGCAAGTTTATATTATAACCTCAAAAGTGTTATAAATATTAAATATTTGTGTACGCCACTCTATTCTACGTAAAAAACTATATAAAAGACTCTACAGTATTTTTGGATGTTTTTGCAAACAAACGAGTTATACGAATTAATAGAATTGTTAAAAATATTAATTTTTGGTTATAACTCGAAAACAAAAGAAGATCGCTCATTTGTGATTTTACCATTGAATTGATCTCAAAAAGTTGGTCCATGACTGCACACACAGTTTAATTGTATCTTTTAGTAACAAATAAGTTACCCATTTAATACATCCAATTTGGGACACACTGTACAAGGTCGAAAGCATGCTGTTGAAGCCGTACAGTACATCTCACTAATTTTCCAGTTGTTTTCAGTAGATTATTAAGCAACAACAACGAAAAATGATCAGTAATGGCAGTGAACTTGGTGCATTCAAGCCATTGCCTAAAATTTTCAATTGCAAAGATGACTTCCAAACATTCTTTTTCCGTAACGGAATAGTTCTTCTCTGATTTGGATAACTATTTACACGCATACGGTAGTACATGTTCGTTACCACCAATGCCTTGAACAAGAATTGCACCTAATCCATAATCACTGGCATCAGTTTCAACAGTGAAAATAACAGAATAGTCGGGTTGTGTAAGCGATGGTGCGGAAACCTAGACTTGCTTAATTCTTACAAAAGATGACTCCGCTTGAGTTGACCAAACAATATTTTGACACTTTTTTCTTCTCTTCATTAAAGCATTTATTGGAGCAACAAGAGTTGGAAAACTATAAATCTTTTAACTTCAGTATAAGTTGTTGGACGAACAACATTAACTATTGCGACCACTTCTTCGGGGGCCAGTTCTAAGCGAATTTGAACCTATAATAATACCTAGGAATTTTAAATAAGTTTTGAAAATTTCACACTTTTTTTAATTTATCGTAAGATTAGCATCTTTAAGACGTTCTTTTACATCGTATGATAACTTCACATGTTCAATAAAAGTGGCAGTACATCGAATAATATCGTCCACATAACAATACACGTTGAGTTTGTACTGTTGTGCCTGTGCAGCATTGCAAAGACGAAAGGGTACCGTGACAATCTCTACTGTCCTCTAGATATTATGCTAACGCAGTTTTATTTTCTACAACTCCTAAGCGTAACATCTCGTCTAATTCTTGGTTTAATATTTTACTAATATAGCGTGACATAGCACAAAGTTTTCTCCGAACAGGCTTAGTACCGCTAGTATTATTATCCATAACTATTTTATATGTACGCCCTAACTTGCCTTCACTACTAATTTTACCCAAAAAATTAATCACAGACTCTGTTTGTGAGTTTTGAGTTTGGGATAAATCGTCAAAATTAAACAAAAAATGTTCTCGAGGTACGGGACTATCAAACCATCCTACATATGAAATATTGTCTTTGATATCACCTTGTATTTGCCAAGAACCATTACTAAAGTTTACAATTATTTCAACTAATTCTGCAAGATCACTATCAAAAATAAATGAGTGTGGTAAAGATGGCACTGCCAGAGCACTAAGTATGCAACATTGTTGTCTAATACAGATGGAAAGATCGACGGAACTTATGACAGATTTTTTGCACCGTCAGCTGTAGGTACAATATTCTTTTCTGATTTAACAATTCTTAACTTCACAGATTTAATTAATGGAATTCCAATAAAACCAATTATTGAGGTAGTACAACCAAAGTCCAAAAGACCAGTTATGTCTCTATCAAATAATTTTACCATAATATATGGACGATTGTCGTTAAGTTACTTTTGTAAAAGGTTATCAGTTCTTTGTTGAATAGAAGCTTTATAAAAATTCTTTACCACACATAACCAATTCGACCACTTATTTTTATTAAAACGAATTTTAGAAGTATCTAACATAAGTGTAGCCTTTCTAGAAGTAACAGGTTGTCGATTATTATACACCTGTTTCCTTAATTGTTTTTTGACCAAGACCAACAAGAACATTGTTACGCTTTTTAGTTACCCTCGATAAGAATGAACGTAACTAAGTTCGAAGTCCCTGTGGCAAAAAGGAAATCGACAGTCTTCCGAATAAGCTAGGGGTCTATTCCTTGAGTAGAGCTATGAGGAATAGTCGTGGGTTTACGTAGCTTAAATTTAATTCTGTTTGACTTTAAATACAATAATTGGAACTGACTTGTTCACTACAACGCAACTATTCAACTTCCAAGCTACTTGATGGTCTACTTTCGAGGTGTTCTAATCAGACTACTATGACTTCAAAAATTTGTTAGTGGAGCGGTATGATAGCATAAACCTTAAAACAAGGATCACAGCCGGCTAATACGGAGCGAAACAAACGTCCTCCAAGACGTCAGCAGCGTCTATTATCAATAAGGCACTTCTAACCGTCACTTGAAGATGAATGTGTATAAAGACCTTCAACTGTTCATGGATTTTTTGTCAACATCGAAAAACACGATCTAATGCGACATTCACAGAAATATGAAACATCGCAACCCACCATGATAGAAAACAACTTCAGGTACATGGAGAACAAACTCCTCTACCATATGCCAACTCCTAATTCATCTAACAATTGTGACGAAAACTCCCCATTTCTACGATGCCATTTTGCCAAAAAGTCAATGGCATTTAGACCTCTCACTCCTCTCTCTCGCTCAAGCTGACAATCGAAAAACTGACCAAACTATACCACTACGTCGCAACCTACAAATTGGAGGAGCTAAGCGCCATTTACGGAAACGTACAGGTGCTTAGAGTTCCAACAAATAAAAACGGACAGCAACAAATGCATTATTAGATAAAAGAGCTCACTGTTGTATTATTTAAAAAATACCTTGTTGAAAGAGGTTACGATTTGCAATGCACAAGTAGCTGCGCAACTATCTTGTAATGGACAACGCATGAAAAATAAATCTTATAAACTACAATCATACTATGTAAAAATGACAAAATAACTTCCAGTGAAAGTTCAAGGTAGTATCCGTTTTAACAAAAGAAGTTATTGTAGAGTTACCATGTCTCCTTAAACAAAGCGCCATAGAATACTACCGCAAGTATGCATATATTTTGGTACTCGCTCATTACAAACCCTACTCTAGGGAACGGGAGATAACAAAGTAAACAGCAATCAATTACTGCCTACACGGGAGCATCAGTTTCCGTCACGAATAGTGTTAATAGTCCGTGATATCCTACAATAGCTCCTGTCGATGTAAACAACCAACTCAGAGTACCATCGCTGCTAGTACACAACATACCATCAGCACGATTTTACACACTTTATTTCAACCTCTACCAAAACTCTACTTTCCAACCAAAATGGAGATTATCGCAACTAAAGTGGAGCAATTACGGTTTCAGCAAAGAAGCATGGGCAAGAATGTTTTTGAAACTAAATCAAATGAATTCAGCATAAGGAATCGGATTTTCTACAGCGCTATGGAGATAAAAACATAGTGAGGCATATTTTCATACCAAGTAATAATTTAAGGGTGTTAATTACTCTGAATATGGCATAAAATATGCTTTCACATTTCTTATTGTTGGTTGAGGTTTATTTGCGCAACCGATACGAAGTGCATTTAACGTATATATGTGCATTTCATTAAAAATATTTCGTATTTCTCACCGCCATAACTGATGAGATGGAACTTCACTTTGAAAGCATAACAAAGCTTTCTTAATATTTAAAGTGGCGTGAACCGCATTGTTTATATACCTAAAATAATGGTCAGGCCACAATAACTCGAATCGTAAAATTAGAAGGTTAAGAGCAAACTAGAATGCTATACTGTGTAACTGGACTGCGAAACAAAACTTATTTTTATAACGAAAAGCAACTCTATTTCGTTCCAGCAAGAAGCAGGTAGAACGATAATAAAGTCATTCAAATGATAACTTCCCTAGAAAACATCCATGTGTATATAATCAAATCAGATGGACGGTATTTTTCCTCAAAACATCCATCTGTCAATCAAAAAACCAAAGAAAACTAACTAAATTGCACTTGTAGTGGAAAGTCCTTCGGCAACTCGTACATCAAAACTTACTATATTATTTCAACAAGCCACACTACGATCAATAGATTGTAGGAAATCCAGTTAATGTTGTATACTACAACAACTATACCTCTACGCGTCTAAATACGAGACAAGAAATATATACGATCAACCTCTCAAAAATTATGAAGACGCATAGGATGAGTTGCCTAACTTCCGCATTGAAATTATGGAAACGTAACATGAACCAATTTACAATTTGTATTACGTAAGGTGTAGAGATAAGGGAATTAGACATTTTAGTGGGGCAGAGTTCGTGATTGAAAGATGTACATAAACCTAATGTAAATATTTAAAAAAGCGAAGAGAAGAAAGGCCGCTTACTGTGAAATAAAGCACTTATGGGATTAGAATACATAACATGATCTATGAAATTAAAAAGATTCTAGTTGACCGATAGCTTCAGATGATACTAAATGTGAATCTCTATATATCTAGCAAAAGCAAGTTTTTATGTAGATGTATTAGTTGTGAAAATATTCCTGATACGACAGAAGACAGACGTCAATTATTATTTCAATGCTATGGTGCGAAGTTTAAATGTCGCAATTGTAGCACATTTTTTTTGCATTCAGATATTTATTTCTTGGGGCAATTCATACTAATAAAGCCTTCAAGTCATTTTCTGCAGTGGATGTTACAAATATGTTTATTATAGTTCACGAAGTATATTCTAGAAACCAACTCGCACGCTGATAGTGCGAAAAATGTTATAAAACCATATAAAAATACAAATAGGAACATTACTATGAACCGATGGTTTACAAAGTTGCTAAAGTAGAAGCTTACCATAATTGGAACGATAAACCTGATATCGAGGGAAGTCCACTGAGCAACCAAATATGAAATGTGGACCCTTAGAGAAGAATTTTTTCATTGCAAAGTACTTGTAATGCTGCGTCTTATGTTCGCTATTATGGTCGAACGGAGTTCAAGTTGTTGATGCAATGTACATTTCCTATTCTGTGTCATTAAATAGTCGATCCTTCGCCTTTTAACATTGGTTTTTGATCTTCTAAATATAGGTGATGTGAATATGCTCGATGTTCTCTGATTTTTGTTTAATTAAATACACTGTTCTATAATAGTTTAAGCTTGTCAAGTATTTCAAAATTTTTCTGAGATTGATTTAACTTCCAGAATGACGTTCTGTTGGAAATTAGGCATCATGGTATTCAAAAATATACAGCATCTCAAGGGTTAAAGTGACCTTGAACAACCGTTTTTCTCATATGTATGGCGAAAACTAACTTTCGATTCATTTGCGAAATTAATTCTAAAAAAAGTCGAGATAATATTCGAACTTTTTAGACGGTTTTCAGTATAGGAATATGTACAAAACATACAGTAAGGCTTCAATTTTAAACGATGCCATTTTTGTCCAGCTTCTCATAAATACACGCCAATTTAAGAATTATTATCCTGAATGCTTTGTTGAATCAAAACAGAAAGATATCCCTGAAAATGATTGGAGCTACTATTACTTTTATAGTCTCATTAAAAGGTATTTGTAATAAATATATGACTTTATTTTAACGCAAGTGGTTATATTTGTTACATTTGCAAGACGAACTTTTTTAATCTTGGGATATGGATAAAAGACCCTTCTTTAATACCCGATGGTTGCATTCTTTCTGTTACGGTCCAAACTTCGTCGTTTCAGTTTTAATTATATGAATAGCTACTCAGAAAGCCTTATTCAAGAATATTAAAATGAAGGAGAAATTGAGGTGGAAATTTCAACATTAATTTTTTCTTTTACCGGAACTCCAATAATTTCCAGACCGTAGAGTATAAATATGAGTTAAAACGTACTAATTTTTGTACTTGAAATTTTTATTTTGGGTCTCTTATGTTGTGTTGTATATATTTGGTTATGTATTATTCAAAAACTTTGGAATAAAATAGGTTAAGCTAATTGAATATCTTCAAATCATATCGGGCAACTGTTAATAATTCCATTCCCTACGTAGGCAAGAAAAATAGCTATTCTCAGTTATAGGTATTTAAAAGTAAAATATACGTATTTGAAACATATTAATAAGACTTTTTACTTGTTTCTTTTGTTAAGCGTGTCAAGATGCAACAGCAGCATTAGACGATCGAAGTACGGTTAATGCGGAGAAGTTTGTTACAATTGTAAACCGGAAATGATAGTTGAAATGAGAAAACGCAACGTAAATCGGCGAATTTTTATTCATAATGATAATACAAATGTCAAATTCCCACACAACACAACAAACTGCCGTGTTATTAAACAGTAACGACGTCAAAATAATGACTACTTTGCACATATTCGCAGAATTATCCCAAATGACTCCTCTTATTCAAAAATTATTATATCGACACGGAATATGCTGTAAGCGTTTTTCATTCGCACACGAAGCCTTTGAAGTATTTAATTTGCTTGTTTTGGAGATACTCAGTTCAGGGTGGAACAAATGTTCTGAAAATTGGTGTCATCGACGAAAAAGTGTATAATAACAAAAGGAAGAGTATTCTATGAAACAATAAAGCATAACATCACGTGAGCTCTTTTTATATTTTCCGCAAAATTTGGCAGTGTCCCCCATAATAGACTGACTGCGTGTAACTTAATTTTTTGAAATCATACCAAACGCTCCCCAAACCGCTTAAACTTTTTTTGTTTTGTGTCGCTATCTTGTCCTTAGTTTGACGTTTGGATAGTAGTGTACATACCAGTAAAAGATTGTGTTCCTGTGCGCACCACCACTAACCACCCAACCACCACTTTTCATCTGCCACATTTTACCTTCCACATTCTTTCTACCATCTTCCACCTTCCACCTTCCACCTTCCACCTTCCACCTTCCACCTTCCACCTTCCACCTTCCACCTTCCACCTTCCACCTTCCACCTTCCACCTTCCACCTTCCACCTTCCACCTTCCACCTTCCACCTTCCACCTTCCACCTTCCACCTTCCACCTTCCACCTTCCACCTTCCACCTTCCACCTTCCACCTTCCACCTTCCACCTTCCACCTTCCACCTTCCACCTTCCACCTTCCACCTTCCACCTTCCACCTTCCACCTTCCACCTTCCACCTTCCACCTTCCACCTTCCACCTTCCACCTTCCAACTTTCACCTTCCACCTTCCACCTTCCACCTTCCACCTTCCACCTTCCACCTTCCACCTTCCACCTTCCATCTTCCACCTTTCACCTTTCACCTTCCACCTTCCACCTTCCACCTTCCACCTTCCACCTTCCACCTTCCACCTTCCACCTTCCACCTTCCACCTTCCACCTTCCACCTTATTACACTATATTTTTTTAATCACAATTTATCGTGCTTTTATTACGCTATAATATTTAAATATAGACATGAGACTCAGTAACGTAATTTAATTCTTTATACACTTTGTAGAGGGGATAAGACTTAACATGCCACCACAGAGTATGTAACTGAATCCAGCAAACTTACCCGTTGCGTTATACCTGAATGAATGTTACCTCAAATAGCCAATATACTCAACCAGTAAACGTAGCAATGTATTCACAACCCTAAGTGTACGCTAATTAATGGCAAAAGATAATCTACAAATAAGTCAATCTAACTCAATGATCTGTATTATAAAATATTCCCAATTACTGTTTGTACATTGATAAAAATGAAATAAATGCATGACATAATTAAACGTAATTTGGTTTACGGGTCTTAACACAAATTTTAAGGAAGCCTTTTCTTGTTTCACTTGAAGCAATTGCTCGAAGCTCACAATTGACATATAAATCGCATATAATATATAGATTAATTCGTTTCCGTTTTAACTGAACAAGAACGATATTCTAATCCTTAAACTAATTTAATACACCCTAAATCACAATTTAACTTCCACAAAAATAAGTGATTTACGAGTTAGAGATCCACACTTAACTACTAATCCTAATTAGTTATACTCATCTAGATACACATGACATGGAACGGCACGCCATCAGCATCCTTAACATTTTTGCAACCACCACTTGCAGCTTTTAAACTCCAGTCCAAAATGGTTTCTTATTGTACAACATATACCCAAGACAAAGACAAGACTCCAAACAAAAATGAAATAAAAATAAGAATAAAAATCTGTAATAATAATTGTGTTTAATTTTTCTAATTTACTTAAGGATTTACTTACCCTGGAAACCAGGATGAAAAAAATATATAACAAATAATGCATGCGACCATGTGCTACCAAACAAGCAAGGTTGAAATATAAAATCCAGTTCAACTGTTCCAAAAAATATTCTACTCTTCAGCAATATTCTTTTTCGTTATTCTAGGCGATAAATCCCAATATTTTGGATGACTTTCTCTTACTCTGATATAGTCAGAAAATTCGCACTAGCATACACCATGCTTTAACCAAGCTGTTCACAAAACAATCAGAGAGGAAATACCTTCTTCTAAGATAATCCAAATTAAAACGGGAATGCAATATAAAGAGATTAAATTTCAATAATTAAAAATCAATAAGACAGGGCAGCATTTCACATGCTAAACAATTATAACATTGAGTAACTCCCTTTTTAAAAACAAAAGAATTCTTGTTAGGTACATGTAACAGTTCCATAACATTTAAAATTAATTTCATGATATATCCTTTTTTATTTTGAGATATATTTATTAGAATGTAATGCACTCAAGTTCTAAATAACTGTCAATTCCCTGAATGCAGACCTGTGTTTATTCTTTCAAATCAATCACATCAAAACTGTCAAATTATTTTCTTAATAAACAATAATCAATAATAGATATTATTTCAATTAAGATGAAGTTTCAAAACAACAAATTACTAGATGAATTCAATTGGTCAGAATGAAAGTTATTGTAAATAATGCTGTTTATATTTTCAAATAAGAAATAGACAATTAAAAATTTATAATACCAAAGCCAAAATGAATTAAGTTCTTGTAAATATCATGTATGTAAGATAAGTGTTTGCAATAAAATTAATTTGAAGTGTAATGAAAATTTAAACCGTAACAACCTTCCACCTTCCACCTTCCACTTTTCACCTTCCACCTTTCACCTTCCATCTTCCCCCTCCACCTTCCACCTTCCACCTTCCATTTTCCACCTTCCACCTTCCACCTTCCACCTTCCACCTTCCACCTTCCACCTTCCACCTTCCACCTTCCATCTTCCACCTTCCACCTTCCACCTTCCACCTTCCACCTTCCACCTTCCACCTTCCACCTTCCACCTTCCGCCTTCCACCTTCCACCTTCCACCGTCTGCCTTCCACCTTCCACCTTCCACCTTTCACCTTCCACCTTCCTCGTTCCACCTTCCACCTTCCACCTTCCACCGTCACCTCCCCTTCCCCTTCCACCTTCCACCTTCCACCTTCCACCTTCCACCTTCTACCTTCCACTTTCCACCTTCCACATTCCACCTTCCACCTTCCACCTTCCACCTTCCACCTTCCACCTTCCACCTTCCACCTTCCACCTTCCACCTTCCACCTTCCACCTTCCACCTTCCACCTTCCACCTTCCACCTTCCACCTTCCACCTTCCACCTTCCACCTTCCACTTTCCACCTTCCACCTTCCACCTTCCACCTTCCACCTTCCACTTTCCACTTCCACTTCCCCTTGCACCCTCCACTTTCTACCTTCTATCTTCCACTTTCCACCTGCAACGTTTCACCTTCCACATCACAACTTCTATTCTTTACTTTCCACCATTCACCTTCAATTTTTATCCTTCCACATTTTACATTACACTATCTACCTACCACATCCTAAAATCTCACACTTAATTTATCAACTATCTGAAACTTTAAATGCTTTACATTAAATTTCATCAATAGCTTTATTAAGATAAAACTCGTTATTACCAAACTAGTACTTTCTTCTGTAATACTCTGCATTAGGATGCAGTGACCTAAAAAGGTTTAAATTAATTGTTTATGGGTTTTTTTGAATTCCTGTTGTGTCGTGGTGTACCGCTGTTTGTATTCCGTACACATGTTTTATACAGCATTCTGCATCAACTGAAGGTTGCGTTTATTTATAATAAAATTCTCTACATTTACCGTTATCAAATTCTAGATTATAACTAATCATATTTAACCTGTCCAATACTTATATAGTATTCGAAATTCTTCCTATATCGCCCTTATAAAATTGTACTCGAGCCAGCCCTATTCCAACACTGCAGCACATTTTCTTAAATTTTGAATATGGCAGGTCATCGTTTGTAAATCCAGATAAATATGGCAAAAGTTTGTGCCATCCTGCTTCTAGAATGCAATACCATTGGCGTTATCCCTGCGTCTAAGCATCAACATAAGTTTTATATAGGCAAAACGAGTCTATTGATTTATGTCTTCCAAACGAAAAATAAACTGCGTCATTTTAGTTTGTTAGTTTACCGGTATATAGCGAATTATCTGCGAAAATTTTTAGTGTTTTTAAATTTTCAGGATCGAATCCTTTGTAAGTACAATAACTTGTTTTTCAAATATGGATTTTTAAACTTTACATGTTAAAAGCAGCTATGTTTATACGTTTAGTTACTTTGTGACAAGACACTTTTCGGTTTGCTTATGCCCGCAAGTCTGCACGATTAGAAGTAATACTTTAATTTTCGTACATATCCACACTCAATACGTACTTGAATAAACCAATTTTCATGTAAAAAGTTAAATTAATGTACCAATTTCTTTAAAAAACATTTTGTAACAGTAAAATATTTTCTATTGCACAATTTAAAGAGTTGTTTAAATGTAACAGACAGTGGTTTGGTCGATTGATGCTCTTTTTTCAATTTTCAAAATTTTAAGTTTATCCACATGCACAACAGTACTTGCTCAAAAGATTGTCCGTTTATTCTGCACTGCGTAAACGGTAGCATTCGCAGATATAATTTTTTGTAAATGCAAATTCAAATGTAGTATACATAATCCGCTGGTAGAAAGAGTCAATGTAGTACCTCCAGGTGGAGCATTGGGGACGTGGCCGCAAGTATAGCGGCCCTTATTCAAATTATAATGGTAGAAAGAGTGTCCCATTTTAGTCCGTGTATGTGATTTTTGAAAAAACTATTTTGCTACTGGAACTTGTTTAAATACGCATCGTACAACGGTATAACTAAAATTCCGTGCCATAATTTAAAACGGTAAATTTATTTTAACAAAAATTTCCCTGACCAGAACTAGAAGCCTTGTACATCCAAAATATAAACCATGTTTCTCATTCAAAAGCCAAACCGTAAATAATCAAACCTGTTACATTTAAAATGAGCAGGTGTTACAAAACAAAATCTCCTTAATGCGTATTCTCAATATTTCAAAGGTAATTCTCGTACAGGTTAGACCACTAAGTTTTCTTTATTTAATTTTGATAAAATTAAAAGTCGTTATACTCGTTATCCATAAGAAGACAGGTATTTTGTTGTCAATGTTGTTAATGGAGGTGCAGTTTACTTGGTCGGCTTATAATTTTGAATATGATGTCGCGTGGGTTACTTCTAATTTAATTCAATCCACTTTAAAGATTTATCCTTCGCACCTTAGTGGTTGTATTCCTTTTGTGAGTTAGAATTGAAGTTGAAATCCTACCAGATTCGTTGTGGATTTTGCTACTGTGTTTCCGTATTTTTGCAGCAAACCTTCTTGTTGTTATAGTTTTCGTATAGTCTATTTAGATATTGGAATACCCATGTGAATAGTTAATATTGAATAATACAAATGATATTTTGGTTATTTGTTTGTAACGCTTTTAGGGTTCTAGTTCTAGTTCTGGTTCTGATTCTTGTTCTGGTTCTGTTTCTAGCTCTGGTTCTGGTTCTGGTCCTGTTCCTGGCTCTGGGTCTAGTTCTGGTTCTGGTTCTGGTTCTGGTTCTGGCTCGGGTTCTGGTTCTGGTTCTGGTTCTGGTTCTGGTTCTAGTTCTAGTTCTAGTTCTAGTTCGAGTTCTGGTTCTCAATCGAGTTCTAGTTCTCGTTCTTGTTTTTACCCTGTGGTTATGAAGATTATTTGTGTTTAAAAAAACTACTGACTGACCGTCAGGGTATACAATTACTGTTATTTTCCGTCATATTCCTATTGTCGTAAATGTTTAAATTGTGGTTATAGTAAAGCAACGTTTTAATTATTTGGCTCGGCCGTTGTTTTTTTTTAATTCACCTCTTAATTTTGTGGAAAACTTGCGCGTGGTTTAGTGCACCATTTTTCTAATTGCTTCTAGTTTCGGGATTTTTTTTGTGATTGTACTTGTCTATAGTTTGTAGATTTAATATGAATTGTTATCGTTTATTAGTGATGAGCTTACTTACGAATTGAGCATCAGAGGATTAAAAGTGGATAATGCTATTGTCGACGCAAAGCGTAGACTACTTAAATATTTATTAGAAACTATGTAACTTATTAGATTATTTCAAATTCAAGCTTAAATTATTTATCTGGAACGGAAATTACTCTTTGTGTTAATACAATTAGCGACTTAGAACGCGATATTGAGACTTTTGATTGCATTAATAGTGTTAACTGAAGTAAACTAATTTTCCCTAGACTTTTGCATGTTGAAAATAGACTTGAACGATTTTAGGCGTCGATCAACCACGTCGTCATTCAAAAAAGTACGTACTAACGTGGTCAAACCAAGGAAGAAGATAACTAATTTTCGTGTCAAGAAGCTGGTAGATAT
Source organism: Platerodrilus igneus (assembly GCA_036346225.1). Taxonomy (NCBI): domain Eukaryota; kingdom Metazoa; phylum Arthropoda; class Insecta; order Coleoptera; family Lycidae; genus Platerodrilus; species Platerodrilus igneus. Next base: position 1,160,118 of record JARFIW010001130.1, read on the forward strand.
AATAGACCCGAAACAAGACACTGATTGCGTCAGCAAAAGATTTGCAGTTAAGCACTAGATGAAGAAAAAAGCGATACTCTACCGTCACGACAGATCCCGATTAATACATACCTAAGACGTAACGATAGAAGCTTACTTGAACGTTTCCAGAATAACCCAATAATTGTAAACTACAGAATAAAAAAGAACTATCAACAACATTTCCTCTACGTTAGCAATAAGAGGAATAGTATTTAACTTTTATGCACGTTCTTAAAATCCAATGTAATCAAGGTACGATGAAAGCATGTTCATTTTGTTTAAATGATAACTGCGTGAAAGATAGCTATTTGTTTTTTGGTAATAATGTTTACACAAACTGACAATCAAATAGCTCCAAACTTTTAATGTGTTTTTGCCACAATAATTAATCCACTTACTTTTACTTGAAAGTGTATAGCCTTTAACAAACAACTATCAAACTACCCATTCCCCCTACAAATTTAGGGTATAATTTATAAATTAGTTATTTCTACATCTACCACATAGTTTGGCGGATAAAAAACAATTTCGTGTAGTTTTTGGATGAATTATAATAATTTTTGATAACCTTTGTGAAAAATAAATTGGGCCACATTCTCTTTAAGTTTTAAAAACACCTAAGTAAAATTAAATTAATCAGATTATGAACTCATTTCGATTTGTTACTGTTTGCAGAAAGTAACAAAAAGGGATTTAAACGAATTAAATGCCGTAATGTATAGGAACTATTTGAAAATGTTAGAAAATATCCAGATTAGTAATAAATATATAATTTCGAAGTTAGATGCATTAATTACAAGATACGACGAATGCGTGCAAGTGAAAGCAGATAATTTTGAAGGTGTTCTAACGCAAAGATTTTATAAATATCTGAATAAAGACGGTATGAGAGTGTTAAATGAAAAGTTGTAACAATTTTATTTTCGATAATAATTCTTTGCATAAAATTTCAAGAATAGTGTAACAATTTTATTAATAATAATAATTGTTTGCATTCAACTTCAAAAGTAATACGCTAAGCCTGCATCGTCCTTTAGTAATCTAGTTATATTCAGATATCTGTGTTGTATAAAGCTATTTACAAGCACATCTCTGTTTGATTGTTTCGTTCCCCTCCTGACGGCGCGACCGCTCGACCTGGTTATACGATAGTCGGCCACAGGTGATAGAAATACCAACATGTACCCTTGGCTGGAGGCCGGCAATCTACGAATCCATTTCAAATAGTGAGGATATCTTCGAATAACGGTCGGTAATGTATATATTGTGCGAACTTGTGTAATTGGAGATAATTTATTTAGCGCGACGAGTAGGATGCAACTTTTAAAAACACACAAGGACACAGAAAAATACATGTATGATGCAACCTTTAGAAGGTGACGTAATTCAACTTTGAGAGTACGACTGCTGCAGAATGTAAGGCGACAGGATATGATTCGACACGTGGAACGAAGGAATTATAGAAGTTGATTTGGATGAATTTGTTTCAAATTGCAAACGCTGTTATCGTTGCCGTCTTCCTTTGTCACAATGCGACAATTGCAGTTTTGGTTCGTAGATAGCTATAAGTTTTTTTATGTGTTTCAAAACTTGGAACACGTTAACTTGCTTTGATGCGTAATACATGTACATTGTAAAAGTTTCAACTAATTGTTGAGCTGGATTTACCAAGAGTAAAACGAAAGTTCATTGATTTAGTGTTCTAAAAAAACATGCTTTGCTCCATATGAATCGTCGGTAATGTCAACAGGTGTTACTGACGTCATATTTTTCTACTTTGTACAGCTGACAGATGTTGTTTTGAAAGCAAATGCTTTGAACAGCTGTAGTGCAATATATGTAAACATGTCTACACTAAAATTAGTATACGTAATTTTGAAAGCTAAAATGCTAATATTGTTAGGAGCTATTAATTTGTTATCTACCTGAAAAGATCTGCCCAGGTTAGAATCCTATTTGTACAACAAGTTTATGTTTTAAAGTAAAGTGCTTGATGAATAATAATAAAGACAAACAGGAAAGTTAAAATTTTAAGATTGATTCAGTTAATGATAAAATTTTTTTGTTACAAGTTATATTATTTTAAAAGAGATCTTTTAGTAAACAATTGGTTCAAGATTAAAGATTTTTTATTTTGATCAAGTGTGATCAAATCTAATTACATAAAGCTAAAACCCTTCTGAGTAATAAATTGATGCCAATTTTACATTGGAAATACTTTTTTATTATTTCTTTATGTATTTTTGCAGGACACAAATGGCGTTCCACTTTTTTATTTATTTAACTATCACAATTTCTTACAGGAGCTGCGTCTTATTTTATTAAGACAGGTTTTTGTCAGCGAAGGCGATCATTTTTTTTTCTTTGGGTCTCCACGTCCGCCCTTAGAACTATGCTATGCAATTATCGTAATTACATCAGGACTTGGTGGCGCCTATTTGATTTAGCTTAAGTTTGATCTGCAAACAGAATTCGACTTCCCCCCCCCCATTTCTCATTGCTCTACCCAGGAATAGACCCCTAGTTGTGTCGGAAGATTTTTGGAACAATAAATATTACTTGCGCCAAAACAAATAACAAACAAAAAACGTTTCAAAGTTATGGTATACCACAAAACCTATTTACCTAGTTATTATTGGAGTAGTTGGTACATGTGTTAATGTAGAATTTATAGAGAAATAAATATAAAAATTTTAAAATGTATTTTAAGGCAGAATAGTTATTACTACTCTAGTTGTATTAAGAATAACTGTAGAATTTGTAAAAGAATAAACCTGTGTAATAGATCTTTTTATTTATATTTTAGTTATACCCTTGAACTGAATCTATAGTAGTCCAGTAAGACAGTTTTAATGCTGTTCCCGACGTATACCTAATAGAAAAAATTTTAAAGAAGGGAAAGTGGCCAGGAAGTTCCAGTGCAATAGTTATCCCTAGAATACTGGACATTCGTAAAATTTACGACTGTCAATTTATTTCGGTGCCTTTCGGATATTTCCGATATACATTCATGTTTGATACGTTCAGTACCTTCCTCTTCAGTGTCATAGTAAGCATTAGTGAGTTCAGCTGTGAAAAATTTGTTCCCGATCTTATATATTCTGCACAGCCGTCGTAAGAATTACGAAAGTCCCGTATTTCCGTTATAATTAATGATTTTGTGTTTTTTTATGAATTGTTATATTTGAGTACTGTTTTGACTTGCTGTAAGTATGGTATTGCACATTTTGATAACTTTAGTATAAAATAAATATTCCTTAGAAAAATGGCATCTAAAAAACAACTGTCTGATGAAGAATTGGAAGCTATTGTTCAAAGGATTATGAATGGAGAAGAAAGTGATCCTGAACCTTTCGAGGATAGCGGTAGTGACTGGGAAGAAGACAACGTTGAAGTCGAAGTGCCTGATTCCGGTAAAAATAGCGATGGTGAATATAATCCGGAAATAACACAAAATACAGAAGATTTACATGAAGTAGGTGGTAGTGAAGATTCACAAATCCCTGAGCATACTGATAACAGTGCATCATATAGTAATAATAGTATTCATTTACCTGCTATTTCACGAAATACTAACTATATTATCCGTCTGAATAAAAGACGATTGAAAGGAAAAAACGGTTAAAAGTGGTCAACCGTAATACCTAAAATGTTCAAAAGAACGGGTGCTCGAAATATTATTCATTTTATGGCTGGCACCAAGGGTGAAGCTACAAAGTATAATGTAATTGATGAATACTTTCTTCATTTTTTTTCTGAGAACATTATAGAGACTATTCTTCAATATACAAATGATGAAATAACCAAACAAGCTGAAAAATACACAACAGGGCATGCTAATGTTTCATCAGTCGCCAACGATGAACTTATGGCTTTGTTTGCAGTACTAATACTTGCAGCTGCTAAAAAAGACAATCATTTATCTTCAAGGCAAATGTTTGACAGCAATATCTCTGGAACTTTCTATAAAGCGTGTATGAGTTGTGAGCGTTTTAATTTTTTGATAAATTGTCTTAGATTTGACAAAAAAGAAACACGGAAAGAGAGAAAGATAAATGATCTTTTTGCACATAAACGTGAAATATGGGATATTTTTATAGAGACATGTAGTACCTCCTATACACCATCATCTTATCTAACTATAGATGAACAACTATTAGGATTTCGCGGGCGATGTCCATTTCGTATGTACATGCCAAACAAGCCAAATAAGTACGGCATAAAGACTGTAATGATGTGTGATTCTTCATCAAAGTATATGATAGATGCCAGTCCATATTTGGGAAAGAAAACACCAAATAATGGCCTACCCCTGGGAACGTATTATGTAACAGAACTATCAAAATCGGTATATGGCACTAACAGAAACCTCACCATAGATAACTGGTTTACCTCCATAGGACTTGCAGATGAGTTACTAAAAGATCCATGCAAGTTAACTCTAATTGGAACATTGCGTAAAAATAAAAAAGAGATTCCCAGAGAAATGTTAGAGGTAAAGAATAGAAATCCAAATTCGTCACTTTTTTGTTTCGATAAAAAGAAAACTCTAGTTTCCTATATGCCTAAAAAAAACAAAATCGTTTTACTACTTTCGACAATGCACGAAGGAGCAGAAGTTTCAAGAGAGAATAGTAAACCATCAATCATTTTGAATTACAACGAAACAAAGAGTGGAGTAGATACTTTCCACCAAATGTGTTCGAATATGAGTTGTAGCAGAAAAACGCGAAGGTGGCCACTATGTATTTTCTTTGGAATGATGAATCATGGCTAGCATCAATTCTTATGTTTTATATACCTACAACAATTTAAAAGCCCAAAGGAAACCCCTCTTTCGGTATCAATATATGATCGAACTGAGTAACCTATTAGCAAGACCATGGATGGAGAAACGTTTAAATATAAAAACTTTGCGCCGTGAACTTCGTTTGGATATATGTAAAATTTTAAATATAACTCTAGAAAAAGATAGTACTATTCCCCAACGAAAGAAAAGAAAGATTTGTTTTTACTGCCCAAGTCAAAAACGCCGAATGACCACTACATATTGCCAACAATGCAGGGGGGCTATTTGTGGAGAACATCGCGGCAGTATTTGATCACAGTGTTCTACTGAATGTTAAAAACTATGTTCTTTTTAAGTCAAATAATAAACAAATGTGTATAGAATATTTCATTATTTTGATAATTTATTTTTGAACAAATTTTTGTTCCATTTTACCCAATTTACTTGAAGTAGTAAATAATACGATAGTCCAGTAATGACGTATATTTAAAGTAATCCAGTATTCTAGGGTTAAATGATGGCAGAAGCTGGATCCCGTCAACAGATTTACTTTAGTGTATAAGTGGAAAGTTCTTGGAGGTTTGGTCGAAGAAGAAACATGGCTTATATTTTTAACATCAAGGCATCTAGTACAAGTCAGGATGCTACTTTGTTAATTAAATAACCGTTCTTAATACGCAAACTGGGAAATTATTGCATGAGATTCTAGATATGCCTTTAAATGATGCAAATTTAAGCAGCGGGTTACAGAAAGAGAACAACTTGTGTAAAAAATGTCTATACGAACTAAAATGGAACGCTCCTGTTAGAAGAGTTTTCACTCTATTTGAGCCTAATTATACAAAAAATTATACCAAGTAATTTACCGGTTTATGTAAAGAAATTACAGAAACAATCCATTGTCACTGTGTAGTTGTCGGCAAATACTGTTGAAAATGTGGAAGAACTTGGTAGTTCAAAATTTAAAGATATTTGGATAAAACAGCAATCAATCTTAGCGCGTCTGTTACATTGAAACAATTCTATAAACTATGCAGTTGAAAATGTTATACTTTCGATTTTAAATAAATTGTTGTATTAATTTTGTTCTTTTAATTAAAATAATATGTTTACTAAAGTACGTATTGAAGGCGAATACTATACAAAAAAAAGTACTTTTAGATGTACACACTCATCCACTTATGTAAACCCAAAGATATCTCGGACAAAGTAAACTAACAACAAACAGATATCGGTTCCTAACATACAAGTTTTAAAATATAAATCCAAAAAAATATTAAATCATTTTACTGACATAAAATTCAATCTTAAAAATTCAAAAACACTTAAGAGCTTAGCACTTTACGTTTAGAATGACTGAAGCAGTTCTAGCATTAAGAACATTTTCTCAAAGAGATAATTCATTTGTAAGGTTGACAACTACAGTACTGTAAAACGGTATACGACGTAGGATAATTATATATGGAAGGCGGTAACCCTGGTAGCAAAATATATCGTTTTTCTATAGAATAAATATTGGCCATATATTGTTATCTTGGCCCAATTTTTACAATTTATGATCGATATTTAACAAACATTAATAGCCATGTTTACTAGACATAGCGGTTTAATATTAGTTATATATTGAATAAATATTTACAATATTTGCAAAATATGGAGGATTTAATATTTATCGGCAATATTAATTCAATATTGTATAATTACAATTTTGCAGAAAAAATTAAATATTGACACGATATTGTTCATTGTTCACATTTAAATCTTGAACCAATATTATCAGGACACTTCTGCTATGGAAAAACAATATTTGACCAATATTTAATGCTACCGGGAATTAAGATGTGTAAGGTAGAATATAGGAGGTGGAAGGTGGAACGTGGACGGTTGATGCTGGAAGATGGAAGGTGGAATGCAGAAAGTGGTCGAAGATTAGTGCTTAAGCGCGTGGAGGAACACAAATCCCCTACTCATGCATTATTTACATTCCATTTCACGATGATTGAATAAATATAAAACTGATTACTATTGTTACTGATAAAGTAGGAACGATTATCTATTTGGGGTGTTTCACGTACGAAAGGTCTTGTTTTAATATACCGTATACATAAAAATTCTATTTTACAATAAAGTTCATAGTACTTATACGCTAAGACGGAATTTTTTTACTAGGAAATATATTAGCAAATTAACAAGTTGAAGGGAGATGACGCATTGCTCCGTCAACCGGAATGTGCGTTAAAATAGCAGCACGCTGTGCAGTGTCACTAATTTTTATATAATATACGACAATACGCCGTACAGCGTCACGACGTTGGTATAAAGTGTTCAAAAGCAGGTACTTGCAGATGAATGGGTTTATACCAAAGTAGTGTTTAGTTTAACGCATTTCTTCCAAATTTTATTTTTTCCTCCCCCTTATCCATTATAAAACGCTCATCGGCGCTGTTTCCGCCTTTTTAGTACATATCGTGCACATAGTGATGTAAGTCGTCAACAGTTATTTTGTTTTGGTGTAATAGAAAAGTATGTGAGATAATAAAGATTTTTCCACTGTACTTTATATTTATTGGTGGATGTTTAAAATTGTAGTTTTATTTAAATTCTGAATAAAAATAGAGGTAAATAACATTTGTAAAATAAATAGATTCATGATGTTTTTTTTAGATTAGATGTATTTATGTAAAAAGGAAAAAGAACAAAGGAGACTAGTTCGGCTTCTTGATGAGATTTCCACTGGCGATGAGTTGGAAATGGACGACCCATACTAAAACGAAGACGGTAAATTTGTGTGGGATCAAGTTTAAGCTCCAGATGGATTCGTCATTAACAGAAGCAACAAAAAAATCTAATTCATCAAATATAAACCAAAAATTCATTAGAGCTTGAGCCACATAAAACGAAACTAAATAATGAGTAAGTAAATGCAACGATTCTATACCCGACTTTAATTTTGATGAATGTTAGATGACCATTTTACACAAAAATATGCTCTCGTTTGAATTGGAGGTAAAATAGGTCCGGTGTGTGAGTGTTGTCATGCACATTAAAGACCTTGCTTGGAATAGACAAAGCTTCGGAAAAATTCAGAAGCTCTAGATAAAAAGTTTGCTTGATGGCCATTGTAGTTCCTTCGGGTGGAGCATTAAAAAGTCAAAAGCGGGGATGGTTCTAAACCTATAACTAAAAAATCAAGAAATGCAAGTTTCCCTCCTATTACAATTGGACTTTGTTTACTACAAGGACAAATATCTACATCAGATATGCGTCCCGTTTTTCACAAAAAGATATTCTATACTTTCACTCAATATTTAGTTACATTATGTCTTGAAAGCGGTTTGACCAATTTCTTAAGGTTAATGTTGTCCTTCTGATATCAAGAAATGTATAGACCTAATAAAGAACTTTCTATTGATAAAAGTTTATTACATCCGCTCATGAAGGGGCACCAATTGTGCATGAATAGTTATTACAACAGTGTATAGCTGACTGAAAAGCTATTAAGAAGCAATCCAAACGAGTTAATTAAGTCGACATGATAAAAAGGTGACCACTTTTGGATAGGAAAAAAGCATGTATATGTCTCCAAATGAAAAAACGAATGTTACCTGCTTGTAATAACTACCTCTAATCATACGTGCATGATCACTGTGGAGAATAGATTTAAAATAGAGAAAATAAAGCTTGGAAATATTTACAGGTCTAGAAGTGATGACTTGACAAGACGACATTGACTTATCCTTCATTACGGAAAAATATTAACTGGAACAAAAAAGTAGATTTTCATACTCTCGACATATATGTATGGAACGCATACTACACCTGTCGTAAATTTTGCAATGAAAATATTAAACATTGCAAATGAACTTATAAATATGTTACTAAACATTACAATGTAGAAGCAAAGACGCAAGTATGAGAAAGGGTGAAATAAAAGTACCTCAGATATTCATGCTCTTAACGAAGATAAAAAGAATGTGGATATGTTAGAAAGAAACTAGCTATAGGTGCAAAGGATGTTCATAAAGGCTAAGTTTATATCCTGACTGTTTCAAACAACGTCATTACCATATTATCTCAATCGTATTTAAAAATATTATCTTCTTATATAGATTGCTTTATTTGTTTGTATAAAAATTCCCATTTTCATTTAGCGCAAATATGAGTGCATAAAATTAACATTTTTATACCCTACGTTATGTCAGACCTTACATGTGATTTTCCAATTCTCCACCCGAAGATACTACATTGGTCAGGAATCGAGTTTTTTTACCTGGAGAGTTTGGAATTTTGCCGAGCTCTTGCTGTTCCAAGCAAGGTAGGGATCTTTAACGTGCGTAACAACACTCACACACGGGACCTCTATTTTACCTCTCATCCGAACGAGGGTGTATTTTTGTGAAAACTACTCGCCTAACATTTTTCAAGCGGACCGTGTCGGGTTTCGAACCCGCGACCTTGGGCCTAGTAGTCACACACATACCAACTACGCCACGGAGCCGCCTCGTTATGTCAGACCGCTGTTCAGCACTTGACGTATACCAGTGTTGTGTTGATTTTGAGCAAACCCTATTGTTGAATATTGTAGCATACCATGTTGCCTAGAGCAAATTGCCACATTTCAGCTAAGTAAACCTTTCAGCTTTACTTTAGTTATTATCCTCTTACCTAAGATTATTCTACACACCACTTCTGAGATTGCTTAAGCATGAATAAATTTAAGTCCTCAGAAATAACTTATATTTAACTATCTAATACAATTAAAATAGTGTAAATAATTTATATATTTTGTTTAGGTATATGTACCTTTAATTTCATATGTTATTCATTACATAATATAGGTAGATTTAAATTCTGTCAATTATATATATATATATATATATATATATATATTTTTTTTTTAAAATGTTGTGGGTTTTAGGTCGGCTGGATTATTTAAGAAAACTCTTTTTTATAAACCTGAGCTTTCGGATTTATTTTAATCCTTTTTCAAAGGTACTACAATAACAGAATTGATAAATAAACATTAAATGATATTGTATACTCACTAAGGCGAGGTTATAATAAATTGGCGATTAACATAAAAGTTATTTTGGTTATAAATCTTCTAAAATGTATATAACAACTTCAAAATACAACAAGAGGTAAAAGTATTATGTAAATAAAATATTGATAATAAATAAAAGTCAAAAGTTTGATAGAAATTGTTATTAAAAGGCAACCTTAAAAATGTTTATTATAACTATTCTGTGTATATATCTGCATGTAGCACTGTGAGTGTATGTATGTATGTATGTGTGTGTGTGTATGTGGGTGCGTTTTTTTTTTTGTGTGTGTGTGTGGTGTGTGTGTGGTGGTGTGTGTGTGTGTGTGTGTGTGTGTGTGTTGTTTTTATTATATTTATTTATTTTAATATTATTAAGAGAATTCATCTTATAGATCCATTGACAAATTTGTTGCTGTGTGGTTGTTTTTATTTTTGATATTTAGAAGATACGTGTAGATACAATTTAAGTTATTAATATCTGTTCTTTTGTTCATAGTATTTTTTTGCTGGTAGATGTGGCACATTTCTAGAAACTCTCTTTTTGATTTTTTGTCTTCCATCTGTAATATAATTGGATTGATAAAATCTATTTTATGGTTTTTAGTATTTACGTGTATACATAGGGCACAAGCATTTGGTTTTATATTATATTATATTATATTATATTATATTATATTATATTATATTATATTATATTATATTATATTATATTATATTATACCACAACATTTTTAGAAAATTACAATAAAGGAGGTCGTTATTAGTAATTCATATATATATATATATATATATATATATATATATATTAATTATTTCAGTCTTCTATCATTGATTGTTTAACCTTGGTATTGCTTGTTTATTGACTGAATGGTTAAATTCGTCCATGTTGGTTCTCTGACTTAAAATGGTTTTGCCGTAACTTGTCTTATCTAATTTTTGAAACATGAGGCCGTATATGGATCTCTATAAGAGGAGGCAGATGTTAGCCGAGCTGCAAATAAATCATTTGTAATGTGAAAATGGTAAGGTGCACATACATTAAATTTCTGCTTTTCATTGAGGTACACTGAAATTTTAAACCTAATACTTTTTTATTACAGAGTTTTAAAGCGAGATTTTAAGGTTGGTTTTTACGATAGGTCTCAAAAGTTCTGCATCCCGTTAAGTTTTAGTTTCTTTTCTTCAAGTATTTTATCTGATGCTAAAATACCGATCAGATGCATGGTTAATAAAATTTTTAATTCTACTTGTACCTAAATTTTTTAGAACAACTACCTGAACATAAATTTAATCGTTGAATCGAAATACTTGTTGGGCGTATATATTTTTTAATTTCAACCATATGTGGATGTGACTTTATTTCCTGAAGGAGTGGTGAATGCTACCAGTTGATGCCTGTTCGTAAGAAACTTTCTCAATTATTTATGGAATTCCGTTACTAAAGCACTAGAAAAAAATTACAATAGGGTAATATTTCGCCGCTGTTAAGGCGAAACCACATATCTCTAAAAACTTGTTTTCAAGAATTACAAAAAGTGAATATTTTTGTTGTGCTTAAAATTATTTAAAAACGTTTCTCTTCTTCGTCAGTTTTTTCTATTCCTAGTCGGGCTTTGGCATTCATATGTGCCTCGTGTACATCATTAGCTATATTTCCTTGCTTAAAACCAAAACAAAGATCGCATTAATCTTTGCGCGGGTGGGAAATGTTAATATTTAAACGCCTCATTTCTGATACGAAAACTTGTTTCCTGATAGGTTGTTCTGCCATTTGTTGTCTATAAAGTTTGTAAATTTCAGCATGTGATTGAAATACATTTTCGAAGTATATTTTGCTGGTAGTAGATCTACAATAATGTGTAGTTTGGCGAAGAATTCTTGTACAGCAGATCTTCAAAGGCTGTTTAAAGACTTAACTTTTCTTTCAAATGTTTTAGACGTTGAAGAATTAATGATCCCAGAGTGATGACTATTTTTCACCCTGTTCAAAACTGTCCACTCACCCAACCCAAAAATATTAAGGAACATTTTCTTACATTCCGGAGTTAATAGATGGCGTACTTTTAGGTGGTACAATACAGCAGGCTGTTTCAAATCTTTGTCGTTGTTTCCACCCGAGCTCCGACAAAAACTTCTTTCTTCTAATTGATCTTCACTCACGACACTGCATTGACGTTTTTGTTTTGATTTTGCGCATTTCTTGAAATCACACTGCTTCTTCATAATTCTAGTTTTTCTTTTCGTAATTATTTTAGTTCCACTTTGCTCCTTTTTAATTCCATCATATTCTTGTCCTTTTTCCCTCAGAAATTGTGCTTTGTTTCTTCTCCATGTACTTTTGTCGCCTTGCCCTTTTTTTGGCTGGTTTCTTTTTCTTATTTACTATACATCCGGTATTTTCTTCTACTTTTTCATTGTGAAGTCTTTTACGCCGGATCGGTAAAAAAATTTCGTCGCAGAATATGCCAGAATCACTCGAGTCAGTGCCTGGAATTTAGCTTGATCCTGAATCATCAAAGACTTTCTCATTTTATAAATTCTCTTCTCCTAAATCAGTCTCAACTTTCCCGTCACTAGCTGTGGTTCCGTCATCTAATGTCTCAACGCCATGTTTGACACTTCGGACTTCTGTAGCAATTGCGAAATTGGATATGGATGTATCCGGCAAGGTACATTGAACAGCGTTTTGTTGGTGTAATCAATATTAAATGGACAAAGAAGTTGATCAGTTTTTGTTATAATTTCAACATAATCAAAAATTATATCAACTTTATTCGGGTTATTTTGAGGTTGCCAATTAGTAGAAACAGGTTCATTGCAAACAGTTATATCTTTCAACGTATTATTGGTTTTCAAATTACTACTTGTCGCCATAAGTACGATTCTAACTGCTGCAAAATTTACAAATTAAACAAGTTATACTAGGACAATATTGCAGTAAAACTCATAACTCAGAATTGTGCGATAAAACTCCTGAATCGAAATAATATGTAGAAACCACGTAAATAAAAGATTTGCTATAAAATTAGTTCATATGGGGTACTGAAATTATCCTCTTTGGAAAACAAATTATTGTCGCGTTTATTATGGTAGTACAATCACAATTCCACCACTCATTACAAATTATTTTAGTTCAAACTTGACTAATTCAACCCAACCACACAATTAACCTCATAAATACGTAAATTTCGCATTTTTATTAAAAATAAGTTGGCTTAGATAGTATAAATATATAATTTAACGTAGGTGGTTAATACTTATCATTGCAATAATTAAGATTCAAGCAAAGAAAGTATCTGATTGAGGATAATTAACCACATCACAACACCAATATGGCATACGTAGTTTTACACATGCAATGAAGCTACTTCCAGATACGAGTTTTTCAATAGCTATAGCGCAAGCGTGTTTGAGCCAGTTATGCGATACGAGTATTATAATATTCTGGAGACACTAAACTACAAAATCCGCATATCTCAAAATCGACAAAAAATTGAGATACAATGTTTTGACTTAACCGCGACGATTTGTTGGTATATAGTTACCCTAAACTCAGATATGTTTTGTATCCGTTTTTATCAATTTCTGATCTCTAATGTGATTAAATAGTTTCTTAGAATATAATTCATAAAATTTTCAGTTATATAAAAAGGCAGTGCAACTAGTTGAGCCACGTCCGAATTACCAGTCTAATAGTAATAAAAATTTTTAAGGAAACTTTAATCGATGTGAGACAAAGGTTTCATGAAATTATTCGTCAAGTCTTGTCTACTTGATGGCTATTTTATTTGATTAGTATTAAAATGGCACTCACACTTAGGTAATTGTGATTGAGGTACTTTTACAGTTTTATTGCATTTAAGTACAAAGATTTTAATTAGTAGAAGAGTAAACTTATACTTTACTATATATTGCACTAAGTAGATTTAATATCAAATGATAATAACGTGCCAAAGCTGTAATGTATTTACAATTACAGTTACTTTTCCTTGCTTTAAACTTATAATGCACTTATAGTAAAATTATTTAATGAATTATATGTCAAGTATCCTGTTCTAATTAAATGTTTCATTCCAGTTACAGTGTCTATAATTTTTTTTTGCTGCGTTTATACCGCCATGAAGTATATTTTGTATGTAAGTCTTATGCTTCTCAATACGACCTGTAACGGTTGATGTTAGCTGTGTCAGAGTGAAGCTTTACAAGCTGTGGTGCATATATTCTTTTATACAAACCTAGAAAAGGGTAGGATGTATGCAATACGAACAGTACGCTGATGCCTTTCTCAAAAAATGAGTTTGAAGCATCTGCAAAGAGACTTATTGGTTTTGTCATTGATATTAGAAATTATATAGAACGCAATTTATGCATATTTTTTAAAAATATGTAGTGTATCACTTTACATTTTTTGATAATTGTTATCGTTTTTCAACATGTAAAATCTCACGCATTGATTATGGAGCAAGATACACAACGCGTTTATTATACCTTTAAGCTTAAAAGTTCCATTTCTATATAAAGTGTAGTAAATCAGGAATCTAGATGACAAATATTCTTATTTTCAATGAGTGCACATTTTGCTTTCATTTTTGACATTTTTATTCTTCCTGCAAAACGTAGTGCTTGGGGTGTACACTTTCGATAAGATTAATGTTTAAAACTCGCTGTAAGAAAATGTAACCCTTTTATTAGAAAAACGAGTTGAATAGTTTTATTTTGGCCTACAGTTTAAGGATATGATGCTCTTATTAAATAAATACCCCAGAACATTAATCCAAAACCTGTAACTAATTTTATGTAAAAGATTAAACTACACAATGGGAGAACTGTTTAATTAGTTACAATTATGTAGAATGCCGCCTGCTCTATATTAGAAAGTCAAATTTCAAAGGAATTTCCCGTTATCCCAATTGGATAATAATTGTTTTTATGTGGTTCGCTGAATGTGATTCGGATAGACATTAACCGCAATCGATTCCTTCTTTTTAAGCTTAGGGATTCCTAATACAACTTCCAAGTTTAGATAACGTAAGGAATTTGTAAAGATTTCTTAATCACTAGTAAAAGTACAACGTGGAAGTGTTAAGGCGATTACGAATTACGTTTCATTACCTTTAAATGAACTTTCTACGCAGATGTTCTTTTTTTGCTGTCTCCATCAGACTGCTTTCCATTGTAGCTTCAGTTTATCACTAGCACAAAGACTCAAAGACTCTATTACAGAGCAATTGAGAGATTGCGCCACCTAAACTAAAGTAAGTTTACATTACACCAACGAACAAAAGTACTCAATCCAATTCAGATTGAGATATTTACATAACAACCAGCCCTAAACTGCATCTCATATATTTCAGTGCAGCAACTTTTGCGAATCATCGATGTTCAGGTTTCTATCTATCTCTTCTAGCAATTATAATATTACTCCATACGTGCTGTGTAAGATATCATTGCACATTCGTATCCTAATTGCTAGTGTATTTAGGATTTATTAGCAGTATCTTATGACACGTTGGAGCATAGCTTAGGATTGCTTCATATCAGTTTCAGAGGTATCTTTTGTCTATTTTGCGGTCGTTCGATCGACTTTTTGAACTTAATCAATTACAATTTGTACTATGCGCATTATAGAAACTATTTTCCCACTTCTAATTGGGCACTGTATTTTTTTATACTTATATTGCTGTACGGTGACAGAAAAGAACGAAAACAAAAGAAAGACTAATTGAATTAGCAGTGTAATTGTGTAAGGAAGTGTATATTAATGCTCTTTAGAATATCAGCAACCAAATAATTGATTTGCTTGTTACAAAAGAAAAGCTCATCAAATAGACTTTCTATCTAAGTCCTTATAAAACATTCATTCATAGGTGTTGGTTAAATGCTTTTTAACTTTAGTGGGTGTGTTCCACCTAATTCTAAAGGAATGAATCGCCATTAATCTATTTACTCTTGAAGGGTGTTAAAATGCTGTTTTGTTATAATGTGACTAGAATTCAACTTTTACTTACTACTCTATACTTGTAGTAGATATTAAGCAACTGCTTCTAATACTAAAATACAATGCCAGTGTGATATTCTATTGCCTCAAATAAAACTGAATACCTAATGATGAGATTTCAAAAACCGAAGCGATCGTTAAAAAATCAAGTAATATACAAATATTCTAAATGGCAGCGAAAAACTAAATTAATAATTGTCGATTTTCAATCACTATAGGTACGAACCACTTATCAAATAACACAAAGAAACTGAAAACTTTTAGGTACGACACATCTGACTCGCACCCTATTAATAAAGTAATGTACATCAAAATTAAAGAAGTTTGCATAAAAATAAGTTTAATGATTAAATAAAGTATTCAAGTTCTTGTACCGAAGTAGCTGTTGACAACAACTAAAAGATGGAGAACTTAGATCGCACAACAGCAGTAAGTGCTGTTATGAATCACTGCATTCACTGTATGCGTCAATTGCTACCTAAACCCCGGGCGTAATTTACTACGCCTCCAAATTTGGTAGCAAGTTATTGTCGTCAAATGGTTAAAGATACTAAGGAAGCCATTAAAAGCTAAACAAAAGACTTTTTTCAGATAGATCAGTTTGCGTATGGTTCCGTTTCTTCAGATTCCGGCAGGAAAGTGGGTAGAACCTACGCTTTTAGGAATCAGCAGGTATTCTTAAAATGATTGGACAGGTGTGAGGGAATGCAAAAATTGCACTTCGTGCTTAAAACGACGATTTGAATGGTTGTAGGAAGTCAAGTTCTTGTATAAAGCGCGTCGTTCCACGAACTCATTTGTGTACATATCATAAAAGTCGCTTAGTGGCTAAGCGCGATGACGACAAATTCCTTTTGCCTGCGAAATGCGTACTTTGCCAAACACATCAATAGAATTGTATGTTATTGACCTTTACTGCGTGAGGACGGACAACCGCAATATTACAGTAGTAACTTAATTAAGGGTGGAAAAAAGTATTCTCTTTAGGACGGCGGGGACGGTCTATTTAAAACAGAAACTGGCATGCCACAGTTTTATGATCTATGATCTATGATGACAATGTAACTTGTTACGTTTCGCGGGAAGGGAAAAGTGGACTAGATTCCAATTGTTTTGCTTCTTGTTTGACAGACTTTATAAAAACGATAAAAAGATAGAAGCATTTTATAGCGATGGGCGATGCGTTCAAAATAGAAATATTATTTTAGCTAATGCTTTACTCCACTATTTCCTTGCCAACAATGATGTCATAATTCTGAAGTATATAGTTAAAGGACATTCGCTAATGGAATGCGACAGAGTCCATTCCATAATTGAAGTCTTCAAAAAGAACAAGAAATTTTTGCACCATCGAATTATGTTCAAATAACTCAGCAAGCACAAAAAAATTTTAAAAGCCATATAAGGTTAAGTACGTAGATCGCAAATTTTTTAACAACTTTGCTGAAGTTCGGTGCTATTCTTCCATACGCCCTGGTACCAAAATAAGCTATTCGTGTATAACAGATTTGAGGGCACTAAAGAGATGTTGGCGTACTTCAAGTAGACAGCAATTATTTAAGAGAAGGCACAAGTCGACAGTTTATTGGTGGGTGCTTACTGTAGCTGAACTGCATAAGGATTATGAAATACTACGCATGGAAGAAAATGTTGAGACACGAATGCATATAAGGCGAAAGTGACCGCGGGGTTGAGTTTGGCCTAAGTTAAAAGTAGATGGCAATAACAAATGATATATTACTCAATATAACATTATCGGACCGTCTAAGAAAGTATTACACCTATTGTTACTTGTAACCTCGGTTGACTGAAGCTAACGTACATCTTGTGTAATGGTGTCATAATTTTGTCTGAAGATGAGTACTTCAAACATGGTGAACGATATTTAACGTGTTTGTTATTTCACAAAGATCTTGAATTATAAGGGAATTATAGTGTATTAATATATACAAAACATTTTTCCAAAGCCCTATATACCCGAATGTAAGCAACTAATTATTGTAAACTTCTTCTAATCTCCGATATTTTAGTTAAGTTGGCATGGCCAGACAAAATGTAGTAATATTAGCTAGTCTATGACAACTAAGGTGTAAATATCAAATGACCTAGTACCCACAATAACATTAGCGGACCTTTTAAGGAAGTACTACACTTAATGTTGTGGGGATCTCGGTTGACAAAAGGTAACGCGTTTATTGCTCAATTGGTGGCATATAATTTTGTCTGGAAATGAGTAGTTTAATCATAATAAATTAAAATTAATTTGGTCGTTATTTTACAAAGAAAAAAAATCTTTGTTAGTTGTTTTACAAAGAGATGCAACCTTTACAGATTCGGTAATTTACTCTTTTCTTTGTAAAATACCCAACACATTTATTGTAGTTCACTATTCTTAAACTATTCATCTTCAGATAAAACTATATGTCACCATTAAGCTAGAAACGCATTGGCTTCTGTCGACCGAAATTCCGAGTAACATTAGGTGTAGTGCTTCCTTGAAAGGTTCGCTAATTTTATAGTAGGTAACAGGTCATTTGTTATTTCCACATTACTTGTCATAAACTAGATAATATTATTACATTTTGTCTGGCAATGCCATCTTCACTAAAATATCGAAGATTTGAAAAGGTTTACGATGGTGTTGCTTACAGAGGGCGTATGGGAAATAGTGTGTAAATATTAATATTGTATGATTCTCATATAATTCAAAAGCTTTGTTGCTTGTTTTGCAAAGACAAGTTCGCCAGTCTGATGAGCTGTAACCGTAGTCAAACTGGTCATTGGTTTTTTTCTTTGTAAAATAACCAACAAATTGATTTTCGTTTACTATGCCTGTCTTCCTCATATCCAGATAAAATTATATGTCACCTGATTTAAAAGTAATGCTGAACGAGACAAGCCTCAATTATGTAATGTGGCATTCTCTGCAGGGAAAAATTTATAACGGTGAGCGAGCTCCTTTGCTTGCAAATTTGGCAAGGAGGTTAATAATGCGCGGCATTTTGAAAACTCGTATGTACTGTAATCAAAGCGTTACCTGTGAGGATGGCTCAAATGAGTGGATTGTGTTAAGTTAAGGAAGTTGGTTAGCTGAAATTGAAACACTGAAGGCCTATGAACATTATCGGATTTATGGAAATGGAATAAAACCACGAGAAATGTTATAAGGTTTTATGTTTAGAAGTATTAATTATGTGCCTGTGGACTAAAAATGTCTATTGTTTATATTTATGTAGCAAGAAACTAAACGAAGACTAATAACGACGGAATTAGTGTTGGTTGTATTTAAGCATGATGCTAGTGATGATGCTAATGATGTTAGTGTTATATCTCATTATGGAGCGGAGGAGGTCGCTTCATGACCTTTCGTCTTCAACGGTGCTTGAAGAATTGTTTCTTTTCAGGCTTAGGGCTTTTACCTGTTACTTCTACCGTATAATTTTATTTATTATTTTTGTAATTTTTTTTTGCTAGATGATTTAAAAAAGGGCTGCTGACATGCTGCTTGAATTAGAATTGACTTAAGGGATGTTAGGATAGTTAGTTTTGGAAAAAACTCTTGTTTGTAAAGATGATGTAACATTTTGGTGTTAAGTTAAACAGAAACCAGATAGAAAAAAAGATAATTAATCTTAAATGGATAACTTACTATTAAGTATCCTGTAATGTTCTGGTTTTATGTATACTGTGTTACAGTATTCTGTGAGTACAAGAAAAAAGGAAAGTACTGCAATAAAAAGAAACCAAAGAACTCCATGCTAGCTAAAAAGGCGTTGAGTGTGATGTGTCACGAACAAAGGAGGAGAAAACCTCGAGAAAGGAATTTTAGTTACAAATGCACTAATTAAAAAGCAAATTGCAAAAAGGAAACTAACACACGGAGAATAATATTTATTCAAAACACATCTAGAAGGATTTACACAGTACAGAAATGAACGTAAAAATATTCAATACATTCTTCAAATGATACTTTTTCCTTATTAAAGAAATGTATGGGAGTATTTTGTACGCTTGCATAGAGTCGGTGTCGTTGCTAACAGTGCTTTAAGCTGCTGAAAGGGATTTTCTTGTGGCTCGCCCCAGGCCCATTCGGAAGACGAAACCACGAGTACAATCGAATGGACAATTATACGTATTTTACAAATTTCGGCGCGTTCATTTTGGAAATACTTGTCACTTTACAGGGATCCACTAAAATTTTTTGGTGTGATATAATGTGTCCAAAAAATTCATCATAGGTGCACAGAAAAACGCATTTATGACGTTTACCACGTAACCCGAACTGTTTTAAGCGGTTGAAAACCAGCTTTAAGCCGTCTACGTGTTTAGACACATCCGGCGATAACATAACATAATCGTCGAAGTAGGCAAATGTTTTGATAACATCGCGCGTTTAGTACGAAAACGGTCATTTATCCGCTAAAAGGTGCTTGAAGCATTCCTCCAGCCAAAACTCATTCGCATATACCAAAAGATACCAAATGGAGCTACGAAAACATCTTTCCGTGACAAACCACTTGCTTTTTCTAATAGTTTTTTGAACATTGGAAAATCATCATGGGTAAGGTGTTCGCGAATATTCACTTTTAGAAGTCCATAAATCATATCCGATTGAACACTTTCTTGAAAAAGCTGGGTAATTTTGGATACACTAGATACCTTGTTCGAGTGTTCACGTCTTGTTCTTTTGCGAACAGGCGTCGGTCAACCTGGTGTGGAGGTAGATCTCTGCCAAAAGCAAAGGTAGTGGCTATAATTGCGTTTTGCCATAATAAAATGCTAGTTTTAACTTCTTGCCTCGTATTGCGGCTTGACATAAGAAATATTTTTATCGCTTATGTTTATGCAGTTCCTTTACACCTTTATCGCATCGATAAAAGCGTCCATAGATTCAGTATCCGTACGGAAAGATCTTGATGTACGCACACTTGGCTTAACCACCGTATATATTTAATTTAACGTTGTAGGTTGATTTGGCGCGGGAAATAAAATGACCATTTGTTGTGTGTGTAGAGCTATTGCGCAAACACTTTGGTCATTTTTGTTAACATCGTCTATAACTGGTCCTCTGCGACGTAGGTAGTCAACAGTGCAAAGTTTGATGACAACGCGGGTGGCGTATATCCTTTCGGGTTGCATGATGAAGAGCTTTCATCTACATTTTTTATCAAGTTGCTCATCTTCTTCGATTCTACATTGTAATTTTGCAAAAATTTGTACTTTTTGGTAGTGTACTCACTTGAACTGGACGATCAGCGTTGGTTTTATACACTGCGCTGTGATTGTCAGTTGGGAATATTAGCAGAGGTGGTAATCACGTTTGCAAAATTCCAAAAATATGAGACTTTGAAGACGCTGTGGTTGCCTTTTTCGTTGGTGCTGATGAATCACATTGGGCGACTGTTATTATGGGAGGAACGTACGTGTTTGTATTTTATACGTTGTTGGAGATATCTAGCTGTAATAACCCCAAAGGCACTAAGCTAATTCCACCAACTTGATCGAAACCACAAACCACCAATTTATTAGTGCTAATAAATCACGACAAAATATTAACTAATATTATGTTACAATAATTCATAGCAAAAAGAGCATGGATTAGTGTTTTGCGGTCTTCTACTTGATCTCCGCTGATGCAGTTCAATTCTTGTTTTTTTGGCGGCGTTTTTCTTTCGGTTGAGTCCATCCTTTCCACCATTACTTTGTATTGACGGGACTGATACTTGAGCTGTTGATGACCATGCACTACTGGTTGCGTTAGGCCGCAGTCTCGCTGCTGTCACTATTATTCATAACCATCGAGCACCACCCCGTTATTTCAACTACAGTACATTACCCTGGTCTTACCACAACTACAAGCAGTGAATATTTTTAAATTTCCCGCCATTTTGTAATTACATCTGTCAATAGTGCCAATACTCTTAAAATTCTGTCGGATTCAAAAAGTTCAGATACGGAAAATGTGATTTTAGTTTATAACTTATGAAAACTACGTTATACAAAATACACGAAAATGTTAGTGAATCAAATATTCCTTCAAAGAGGACAATTGGGAGAGTTTCATACTTTAAAACCAAAGCTTGCTACAGTTGAAGAAAAATTTTAAATTGCTACAGCTGTCCCTAATCAATGGGGCATTAGAAGTCACCTACAAATATTTATTTTAGGTTCTCCAGTTTATCATACATAATGGCTAAGGCATCAGCTTCGAACTCTACCAGTTCTCTTTGAGGTTATTTATCCATATCGTCCAATAAACTCAGTAAAAAAACCCATTTGAGTACTTTTTGGGTTTCTGGTTAGAGGGTGATTCTAAATAATTTACAAACTCTTCGTCCACATAACTTGTTTTTTTTTTATAATTGTGATGCATTCATGGGTTCAACCTTTGTGTGTGTGTTTTCGACAAAGTAGATCGAAAGTTATTTACAACTTTGCTTGTTTGAGAGTCATTATTCGATGTCAACTAATCATCCCCGACTATATAACTTGTATTTAAAACATTATTCAATTATAAAAATTATGACAATTTATTAAATTTACTATCTGCTACGTATGTGACCGCTGATTGATCTAACGCATGATTGTTAAGGTCCATTCTTTGTGACTCTTGCAGTTCGGACGTAGTTGTTCTTTCTGATAAGAATGGTTCAAGAATTCATAGACTATCGTAATAAACCCACTTTTTGATAGGATATGTATCGTCTCCAGAATACGATTTCTTTTTCCCTCCTTCGAATTCTATAGCCCATTCGCAATATGTGCCATTTGTTCTTTAATTCTTGTGCTAAAAACAAAGCATGTTAGTGAATTACTTAAATATGGTGGTGCATTGTCTATGTATCACTATTTTTCCGGGAAAATGTTCTTTAATAGATTGCCACAAACTGTCCACAATATTAAGATTGAAGTAGCCAACAGGCGACTGATAATAAAGATCTTTTCTTTCATAGACCAAATTGCTCAATAAATCTATTTATTCCGGTAACCACTGTAGCTGAACATTTTTGTTCGAGGAAGCTGTAAACATTTTCTGTGCTTTATTTTTCTGATAGCCCTATTTACGGTTGACTTAAATTAATGCCGTTTAACGGTGGTTTAATTCAGAATAAATTGCGCTTGTGCACTGTCAGCCACGACCCTTCACCAAAGGCCAAAATTTCAACAAGTTGAAAATTTAGAACTGGTGGCCAGCATTTGATTGTGGTTCATTTTAAGCGGTGACATAGTGTGATCAAGCTCATAAGATTACGTGTTTAAATTTTTATTTGTGGCTAGTGATGATTGTCACTAGATCAGTGAGACTGTACCCTTACAGGTTTTTTATATTTACAAAAATGACTGGATGGAAATCATACGTGTTGGCTATAAAATAAATGTTGTATAAAGCTGGTGCGAAACTAAAGGCGCTATTCAAAATTGCTACGTACCTAGACGTAGCCGGAGGAAAAGTAAATACCAGGCTAAGTACCAAACGCGGAGAGTGGGAGATTCACCTACATACGAAGGAAATAAAAAAAAAGCATGTCGCCCACGATTATCTATTAACAAATAAAAATAAATAAAGGATTCTGTACAAAGAAGCAAAAGCAATAAATTATGCGTTACTATTTCAAAGCAAACAATTACGCAATATGAACAATTTAGTATTTTAGATACGAAGTGCGCATTTCGTATTTTACACAAAATAAAATTAATCAGTAGTAAATAAACATGAGAGAGCTTTTGTCAACCGTTTCTAAAATTGCATCTAATACTTTTGTAAAATAAACTAATCAGTAGGAAAGAATTAACGTGTGAGAGCTTTTGTCAAACATTCTTTTTAAATTGTATGTATTGCCATTTGTAAAATAAACCAATCAATAGAAAAGAATAAGCGTGTGTCTGTCAAACATTTTTAATAATGGTACATCACACCTGTAGAGCGATAACATCGATTCGCAGCAACAAAAAATAGTTCTACAGTGTCACGTTTCTTATCACGTAACTACACCAAACGCTGACACGGAATATGCCATTGATATACACAAAAGAAAAAAAGTTGTATACCTGTATGTGTCTGGATACTAAGCTTGGAATCCGTCGGGGGCGAGTCAGCACAGCAACACCACGGTAGTCGGGATCTGTTTACCGTGTCACCATAACGGCACTAGCGATCTACAGGCAACGGCTGTTGATCTGTGGCAAAAAACAGTTGGGCCTACATACAAAAAAGAACCAATTTGGCTTTCAGCTAAGAGCTCCTATTTGTCGAACGAAAAACGTGCATTGCTTTTGAAGTACTGTGACGAATAATGTTCTCAAAAGCGCGATTACAAATGGAAAACACGGTTTTATCAGATTGTTCAATACACTATTTAGACGAAGGTTTAGATGGAAAACACATAAAAAGCAATTATAAGTTATTGGAATGTTTAACACACATTGGATACCTAAAACAGGATATAAAGTATTTAATTATAGCATAAACTTGTCGTTTCCAAGCAAGTAGATTTGAGTTAAAAATATTGTTAAGCGGGCTTATGCTGAACAGGTACACTATATAGCGTATTTATTTTATGTAGAAAATAAACGTAACAAAGTGCAATGATATACCTTCTATGACAGCGAATATGATTACTGTTTCTGCATTTTTATTTTGCGCTTCTTTTGTAACCAATACCTGCTGCAATATTAAATCGAAAAAGCATTTTAAAATCCACAGTTCCTATGTATAAATTAATGGCACACTGTTTGTGAGTTTCAGTGGTGGATTGTGCTAACAAGCTCACTCAATAGTTAATAATAGGTGAAATTTAATTCAGTTTATATTTAGGAGCGTTAATTTACCTGAAATTCTAACCAATAAGTTCAGTCTACTATGACACCTTAATAAGTAATTATAGTGCCAGATTACGTTAGTTATATTCACATTGTAACACATCAAGGTTAAGATATTATTGACTAAATTTAATACAACTATAAACTCATACCATTATCATTTAAGTAGCTTATTCCTGAACATAAAAGTGAAATGATTATTTGAAAACGTCGTATATTTATGAGTTTACATTTCGTGTTTGCTGAGTTGAAGTAATATGCTCTGTAACGCTAACAACTGTATTTTTAAATAGACCTCGCGTTCCTTGTAGGTTTAATTAATTTTTATAATTAAAAGAAATGCTAATAACACGCTTGTTTTTTTTTAAACGCAGTTTTATAAGTAGATATCGCTTGGCTACGAAATGTTTAACGCCAGTTCTTTATGGTATTGGTAAATCGATACTTGTCTGTCAATGAACAGTGATATTGGATAAGGGCAACACTAATGCACTCATAGAATAACATTTTCCTGCCTAAAAACGCAAGCTAAACAACACAGTTGGGTCGGAATGGAATACCACGCAGTAACAACTTGGCCATAGGTCTTAAATAAACGTATTAGACAATAGATATAAGCTATAGCATACACAAAAGAATTTTCAAATAGCAATTCAAAATGATACAAAAAACATTCCATCCAGTACAGATAGGCTCATGCGAGTTCTCACATACGCTACTGCTACCGCAACCACACAAGTGGTGGAAGGCTGACTTTAGCTGAAACTGCTGTTCCGCTTGATATAAGTTTCTCGGTAGCAGTTAAACCGTGTTGACGTGTTCTTCAGAGTTCATGAACTTCACTGTTACAAGTAAGTTTTATACAAGGATTTTATATTTTTGCTTTGCCGTATTGCATATAGTGTGATATAATTGCAGTTTGTGGTATTAATCTTTTGAACACGGGACATAAACTCAAAAAACAAAACCTTAACGATTAAATAATAAATCAAATGCGTTTTGCTTTGAATTTGATTTAAAATATACGTTTAAAACCAAACAAAATTAAAGTTCGACCTAATAAACCAAAAACCCCGTAAATTATCAGTATAACGTGGTGTTATGTTATTTAATTTGAGATGGGTTCTGATCGACTAAATCGACAGATAATATTTTGTGTTAAACTTTAATGAACGTAACCCAAATACAAATGCATGTAAATCAAACAAAACTTTAAACATTTAAGTAAAGTCACTAAATATTCTTTATAATTGTTCACGGCGTGTTTTTAACCGACCGGCATATATGGATGGACTTGACCGACCGACTGAAGGTACGCTTGGCTTTGATCCGTCTGGAACTTACACTATGCGTAGGGGCGGACGTGTTGTATTTGTTACAGTCTCCCTTCCCGGTCGCACACTCGTGCCGAGAAGTGACTGACACATTAACAATTTTCCTTTTTGGTCTACCTCGTAAACGCAACTCAACAATGGGTTTCTCTGAAAGGTCAATATTAAAGAGGGTCAAAGAAGACACGTGATAAATTCCAAGAGGTGTGACTCCGGAACGAATTTTCCGTAGTATAACTAACGGGTGAGACATCTCTAAAAAACTGGTAAGGACCGCCTGTTTAAGGGTAAAACTTCGAAGTTTGTCCCTTTGCCGAATTGCTCGTAGCATGAGTGGTACCCCACACTAAGGTTCCAACCTTGTAGGTTTCTACTTCGCGTCGTTTGGCGTTAGCATAGACATTTCTCGTGTCCTGCTTTGTTTTTGTACAAAATTTTGCTTTACGTCAAGTTTGACCATTTTTTTAAATATGAAGTTATCTGTGGCACAAAAGTGTTACTCTCCAATACAACTTTTATGTCATTTTTAATATCCTCCAGGGTCCGAATTTCTCTTCCGATATAAGGCATATAAGGCATATCGGATATAAGGCAACTTTACAGGTCAATTTTTGTGATCTGTGCTCACAAGCATCGCGAGTCTTGACTTCAAATCCCTATCTTTGCGTTCCACCATATTCGCTGATGGGTGATATAAAGGAGTAAACGGTTCCTTAATATCCAAAATAAAACAAATCTGCTGCATCACAGCAGATACAAACTGTACCCCATTATCCGAAATAATCTTTCGAGGTAGGCCATACCGAAGAAATATTTCGTCTACAAGAGTGATAATACGCGCTTCTGTTGTCGTTCTAACCAAAGCAATTCAATTCTATCCATTTTGTGGAGGTATCCTCCACAATAAATATCCACTTTTCTCCTTTTGGACACTCAGACAGTGGCCCAAATAAATTAATTGTAAGAACCTCAAACCGTTGAGCATAAACGGGAGTAAGCAATGCTCCTGGTGGCTTTAAATTCGTAGCTTTGTACCGTTGACAATCGGAACACTTGCTTACATAATCACTAATGTACTTTCTCATTCCAGTAGAGTAGCATTTTTTAGCAATACGAAGATAAGTGCGCTCTATATCATAATCAGCGGCGGTGGCTGCATCATGCAGCTCCTGTAGAACCCGTTCCCTTTCGTGAACTGGAACAACGAGTTGTACTTCCTCGCCATCATCGGTGGCATAACTGTACTGCATGCCTTGAGATAACAAATATCCACGATCCGTCCACTAAAAAATTCATTATCGGTCGAATCTTCAAAACTACGAATTATTTTTTCAAGGTCCGTATCCTTGAATTATTCACGTCGAATTTCATTTGCCGAACGATGAGGCAATCTGCGGATATTTGACATACACTACAAGTCTCTATCTTGCTGTGACTACCGGGGGGTTGTAATAATGTATCCACAACTACATTTCATTTCCCTGGTAAATACTTAATTTTACATCGAAACTTTGTATTAACAAGGCCCACCGGGTCAGCCTTCAGGTGGGAGACTTAAGGCTTATTAACTATCGCAAAGGTTGATGATCCGTTTGGACAGTAACAGAACAGCCTTCAATGTATCCCCTAAATTTATTCAAAGCCCATACCACCGCCAGGGCCTCTCGCTACGACGTGCCATAATTTCTTTCGGCGCTAATTAAAAGTCGACTGGCGTATTCTATACGGTGCTAGTCAGCGCATTCGCCTTGTAAAAGCACTGCCCCTAACGCATAATTACTAGCGTCTGTACGTATCAAATACACTCTTGATTCGTCACACTGTCCCAAGACCGAGGCTGAAACTAATGATTGTTTTAACACATCAATCGAATTTTGTTGGGTTTCTTCCCATTTCCAAGTAGCATTTTTCTATGTTAAATCACTTAACGTTCGTGATATTGTAGTAAAGTGTTGAGTTTTTATTGGTATTTGTTCTTGTTGGTTGTTGTTTCTTGTTACCCTTGTGAAGGCTGTGAAATCTAAAAATCCTGGTGGGCCTATCCAGATGACAATCTGTTACCGAGGAGGGGAAGGGGCGTTACGACGGAGTCTTCAGGTCGAAGACCGACGGCGGAGTAGGGAAACGATTGAAAGCCATGTTGAAGGGCGTAGTATTGGAGTCTTAGGAAGAGGTTGTGAAGTCGAAGGAGTCTGCGCCTGCGGCAGAAAAGTTGATCAAGCCGGGGGTCCCTTGTGAATGTTGCCACCCAGAATTCCCCATTACCAAGAAGACAGTGGAGGACGACGACAAGCAGTAAAGGATGCGTTGCCGTCAGCACTTTCCGCGCGCTAGGACTCTTGATATTTTGGATAAGGAAGACGCACACCGTCTTCTACTAGAGAGTGCCGACGTCTCTCACTACGATCGTCGTGGACGAAAGAAGCTGATTTGGAACGCCAGGGACGAGATACGCCGCGTTCCAAATCAACTGATTGGCATGGTTTGGACAATGAAGTTGTGCGTTGTGAATGCTGGAAGTCAGAAGTTGCACCATGAAGTGCAGCAGAGGTCGCGGTTGTTTCAGGCAGTGGAGGATGAGAATTGAGAAAGTGTTGGTGTCGGGGAATACATCGCACGTCGCAGCCACTGCGGAAACTGCGTCAACGTTTTCTGCTCGTTTCTACACCAAGCCATGGGAGCAGGAAGATGTAATGGTGACACGGTAGAAAAAGGTCGATCCATCACGGGGTGAGACTGTTGTTATCGAGTACGCGTAGTGGAAGGACTCGAGGAAGCTGCAGTTGCAGGTCGGGGGGTACTTCAGAGAGCTGGCGGCGCAAGACCATCGAGAAGATGCAACCATGGATTGTTCTCCTACAGTCGAGAAGGAAATTAAGGTAACATTTTGATTCGAATGGTCTTTAGCCAGAACGCTTTAACGATTTAAACCTGAAAGAAAGACTGAAGGAGAGTTGTGGTTTGGCAGAAAGAGCCCTAGGATTCCTTGAAATTTGTTTCGATTAAATTTTTAATATTTCGATTGTAGAACAAAAACATATTTAAACACGCACTAAAATATATACAACTGAGTTTGAGTTGCTAAACTTGCAAATCCTCTTGTAAAATGGTGACCAATTCGAAACAAAGAAAAGTGTTTACTTTAATATATCCAGCACCGAAATTGGGAACATAACTTATCTGAGTATGTTTTTCAGGACAAAGTACTGCACGATTTGTGGCAACGTACGATTAACAGATGTTGATCCAATCAGCGGATATAAATTACTTCCATTACAAATTTATTCAAAGTTCATTCTTGTATTCCAAAGCTCATTTTTATAAATGAATTATTATGCGTGACAACTAAGCAAAACACTTTTTATGCAACACGTGCTACAATAATTATTAAACTTAGAGCAGTCAATCCTTACACCGTAAACAATTAGGAATGCATCTTCTAATTATTGGAAACATCCATCGTATTTGATTGGGACCTGAACGCCAATTGCAATCGGGCGACAACTGGCCACGAGGATTGAACCCATGTTGTTGAGTAATTATCACACCAGCATTATAAGCAAGACTAGAATTAAGCTGTTTACCCCCCTACAACTTACCATCCATTAACGTACTCGTTATCTACTGTATAACCAAACGCATAATGCACCAATAAACATGCACAAACCTCGGATATAATTCCTAAAAAAACATTTACAGAAATTTAAAGGCATATTTACATTAACAATATTTCACTTTATCAAACACACACTTAGGCAATCGTGATTGGTTTATACAGGAAAGGGGACATTATGTATTATATATATTTCTGTAATATTTGGGGGTAAAAACAGCATTAGTATTCAATTTGGTAATTATTTCAGGATTCAGTATAAAAATACAAATGTCAAGGTGAAACGCTTTTCTTTAGAGTAGAAATGAATAATTTTAATGAATAATTTCAATAAGCTAAAGGTTAATTTAGCATTATCCTTTAACTATAAATACTAACTAAAAACAGCGTGTGTTATATCATAAACATATTTTAACCGATGTATTTAAGAAGTATGAAGCATTTTAAATTTCATATTATAAACCAAGGTAACCTTCAGAGTTAAATTATAGCAAAGTGGGATGTATATTTTTAAAAAGCGTGAGCATTTTAAATCGTTGTAGTTCTTATTTATAACAGTAAAGGTGGAAGTTATATTCGAACGAAGCTTTCTGAGTATCGGTAAAATATAAGACGAGACAAATAACAAGCAATTCTAAGTAGGGTTGGTCGGCGCTGTCAATTAAAAATGAATTTATAGTTTTAAAATGGGTATTTAGCCGGTTACAATTACTGCTTGCCAACAGCGAAACAGAAAGGGGTTATTTATTAGAATGGGTAGAAGTAAGATAGAAATATCACGTGTTAACATACACATAGTTTAAACTTAAGAGGAGAGGGTGACATTGTCAGTTACAATAGAACTTGCAAACCAGTAAATAAGGATAGATTGTTTGATAAAATGGGTATGAGTGAGATAAGCAGAGATGGAACTTTAACGTTCATAGACAACGGGGATAACAGACGAAGTAAACAGGGAATTTAACACGTATGTATTAACGCGAGATAGCTATAACGCGTATTATTAGAGGCTTGTTTTAAACGTTAACTTTTGAAACTAGGCTTAAATTTTCAAGGAAATGTTTTGAAATGTGTTGTAAGAAGGAATACAAAGTACGTGCGTTGTTGTGAGTTTAAACTTTTGTTTTTGTAGAAAATCGGTTTCGGTTGAAAATGAAATACAGAGAAATGTATACGTCAGCTTGTGGTGTGAGGGCAATTTTGAGGATTTTGTTAACCGTTAGAGTTGATGTATTGGGCAGTT
Source organism: Platerodrilus igneus (assembly GCA_036346225.1). Classification (NCBI taxonomy): domain Eukaryota; kingdom Metazoa; phylum Arthropoda; class Insecta; order Coleoptera; family Lycidae; genus Platerodrilus; species Platerodrilus igneus. The sequence goes on from JARFIW010001130.1 coordinate 1,190,977, forward strand.
TCTGGAAGTATTCGGAAAGATTGTGAAAGTGTTTGTGGAAAAATGTAACTGTTGAAAGTTTTAAGAATTGAATGTTTGTTTGTATTGATGGAATTAACAAGCTTTAGAGGGGCAAAAGAAGGATATATAAACCCCAACGAATAGTGGTGAGACTCTCTAGGTTTCCGGCAAGCGTACGCATCTTTAGGCTTACGCTTGTAGTCTTCAACCAGCTCTCAGCTTTACGCATTAATACGTTTACGAGTTGCATAAAAGTTTTGTTTATGTAAGTAAAAACAGTTACATTTTAATTTGCACAAAGTGTGCCAAGAATAATTGAGAATGGAGCAAAAGATAGTGTTTGGTCGAACTAATTGATTGCCTACATTTTATAGGAGAGGTTTGGTAATCTGAATGCAGTATGGAGGTGGAAAACGAGATAACCCTCTGGTAATTGCAATTCAGATTGGAGTTCCTGTGGGCAGCGGTCGTTGATGGTATGGTAGAAATCCTGGGGCAGTGATAGGATCCAGGTAATTGTTGCTTTTGTTTGCATATGTGTATAAACAGCTGTTTTTGTGCATTGTGGGTATAATGTTATGAACTAAAAGATAAACTTGGGTAAAGTTAGGAATTGAATTGTTTCTGTTGCATTATTGTACTGTATTTTATGTGGAAATTAGGTTTAGAAATGATTTATGATATTAACAATATTTGGTATGTACAAGGTAAAAGTGTACTTTTGGGAGGATTGATGTGCGAAATTTGGCACAAAGGATTTACTATGAGCTCGTACTAAACCGGAATTAAAGTGAAGACTGTGGTAAAAACCCTGTTACTTTCTATGATAATATAATTGTAAATATTTGTCTGGGGTAATTATTGATTTCAAGATATATTGTGAAATGTGTTATTTTAACAATGAGGATGTATATAATGTATAAATAATGAGTGAGCGAGGAGTTTTATGTTGATCTTGGAGTGTCTTTTTCTATGAATATATTAATAAACTTAGGCGATTTACGGTAGCAGAATTTTTTTAGTACTTAGTTTGATTTACAGAAAGCAGCTGAGTGACTGTGGCATACTTTGTTGCAAAGCAAAAATATTTTAAGGTTTTTAGGTATGTAAGCAGCATTGAAGGTTTATAGCATTTTAGGGTTTCGGTATTTTAAGGAGAGCAGAGGGAAGCTTTCGCAACAAAATGGCGACCCGAACGTGAGGGGCTCGAATTCTGATAAATAAATTTACTTCAGGAAACTGACGAACTGTAGATTAGGGGTTGATTGTGTTGGGTTTTTTTTGTTTGTTGTGTTTATGTGAGTGTGATGTTTTGAACGTATGTTGAAAAAAGAGTGGTTGAGAAGTCAAGGAGTTGAGATCGGAAGTACTGATAGTGCTTTGTTTGATAAACCGGAACCCGAAATGGAAGCGGCAGAAGGTAGTATGGATCGGTCGAAGACGGAATCGGGAGACCAAGGGAGCGAAATGATTATGAGAATGCTAGAAAAGATGAATGAGGAATCAAACATGAAGTTTGAGCAGTGAAAAAACAGAGAAGTCGACTAAGGAATTTAGTAATTTTAAAAATAGTTTGACGGTAAAAATAGAGGAAGTCGAAATGCGTGTAGAACGGAACGAATGGGATATAGTTGGAATTACACAGGAAATAGGACAGCTGAAAACGAAAGTGAGAGTTTTGTGTGGGGAAGAAATTAATAGTAAAATGACGAAAGCAAGTGATTCAAGCAGGGAGTAGTTAGATAGATTTGAAAGGGAAATGAGTGGAATCAAACAAAAGGTTACCGTTTGAACGGGGGATGGACCGAGGTTCTATACAAATAAATTATCGTTTGATCAGCATATGAAATTTTATGGCGATAATCGCGTAAACCCGCAAATTTTTATCAACAGTGTTCGAGCGTTGGTGCCTAATTTATGTGATGAGCAGGTGAAATTAAATGTAGTAAAGACTTTACTAAAAGACAATGCAGAAGCGTGGTATAATCTTGTATGACAAGACATAGAGTCGTATTTACATTTCAGAGAAAAATTCCTGAAACATTATTGGGAAGATCATAAGCAAGACCAAGTGAAGGATGATTTGATTACGGGAAAATATAAGGGGGAATTTTCAGGATCTCGGGAGCAATATGCTATCAGGAAGTATAGTATAACAAAACAATTAAGTCCATTGTTAACGAATATGCAAATTATTAAGTATTTATCTAGGCACTTTGAGGTGGAAGTTAGACAGCGTGCAGCACTGCAAAACATTACAGCAAGAGAAACATTTTTGAAGTATTTACAGAGATACGATGATGTAAGTACAGAAAGGCCAAGAGAATATAGGGATAGAAATGTAAATCAGATTAGATTTGAAAATAGGGGGAATAATTTTAACAATAGACGAGGAACAAATTTTAACAGGTCATTCAGAAATAACGGGAGTCAAGGAGAAATTATTATCGCAGTAGGAGCGGTACGAAAAGCACACATCAGGGACCGAGTGGGCGACGTCAGAATAGCTCACCGGAAATCTCGAGAGCACAACCTGCAGGGACCAGAAATAATGAAGTGAGAAGTAGGCCGGAAGCTAGTAGAACTTATGCCGAAGTGGCAGAAGGACTTAGGGGATCAAATAGTAAGACGCAGGGAAGACACGATTTTTAATAAGAGACAAACCACTAGAGTTAGCAATATGTAAATATGAACATCCGCGGGAATTTATGACGATTGAGTAGAAAGTGGAACCAGAAATAAATGAGAAAGTTTTTTGCCAATAGTGGAGATTAAAATTTTAAATTATAATGTAGGATCGTTGCTCGATTCTGGTGCGGAGGCAAGTTTAGTATCTGAAGAATTTGTTAGATAAATTAAGAAAGAAATTTGTGATAAAATTATGCCAATTAAGTGGAGTCATTTAGTAACCCTGAACAAAAAGAGGTTTGCTGTCGTAAATAGCCTTGTTGTGCTAAAGTTAAAGATAGTTTCGTTAAGCTGTGAACAGGAATTTGTGATTGTTTCTAGACTAAAATTTAAAAGTATCTTGGGGATGGATGTATGGTAAAGTTAAGTCTGGTTATAGACATGAAAAAAAATGTCAGTAAAGGTTAGGGATATGGTATTGCCCTGGAAGGAGAGTTATGAGGTCACACAAGATGACGTGGGATTAAGTGTAAATTTGATGGAGATAGATGATGGGGGAGTAAATGAGTTAGATACTATTAAATGTCCGGAAGAGAAATTAGGGAAAGTTAAGGCACTTTTTTAAAAAAAACACAGAGTTAGTAGGTGTAGAGACGAGCACAGCGCTAGGTTATAAGCATGTTTTAGGGTTTTACAATTCAGAACCATTTAATTCTAAAATATATCCGATACCTGCAGCATATAGAGAGTAAGTAAATCATGAGTTAGCAAAATTGTTGAGTGATGGCATAATTGAGTATTCAAATACGCATTTTTTAAACCCGTTAGTAGTTGTTAAGTTTGTGTTTAGATGCAAGAAAAATCAACCAAGGGACTAAATCGCAATTTCAATGTTCAACATCCATGGACACACTTTTAACTAGGTTAAGTGGTAAACTAATTTTCAGTAACCTTGATTTGAGGAATTCTTTCTGGTTGATTCCGGTACATAAAAATTTTAGAAGGTACACAGGATTTTCAGTTGAAGGAAAATTTTATAATTTTAAGGTGGTACCGTATGGTTTGTCTATGTCAAGTATAGCATTGAGTAAGGCCAAACAGGCAAAATTAGGGGCGTATAAATGAGTGTTAAGTCAGTACGTCTAAGATATTTTCCGTGAAACAGTTAGTATAGTATTCATAGAGATAAGAGAAAAGTTAAGGGTCCGTGTCATTCAGTATGTAAGAAAGATGACTGCGAATAGAGAAGAGAGTGAGATTCAAGTAGATATAGGTGTAAATAATAGTTGGTAAAAATAGGTGTTAATAATAGGTCTAAATAGTAATGGTAATAAATAAGAGATAGTTGTAGGTAAGCATAGGTGTAAATCATCGTTGTACATAATAGTATAAATAGCCAGGTAAAAAGTAATTAAATTTAGGAGTATATTTGAGTTCAAAAGAAAAAACCCAAATTAAATTTTATTTGTATTCAAATAGGGGGAATATTCTGTGATAATTGGGGGTTGAAACAGCACTAGTATTCAATTTGGAAATTATTTCAGGATTTAGCATAGAAAATACAAATAACAAGGTAAAACGCTTTTTTTTAGGGTAAAAATAAATAATTTTACTAAATAACTTCAGTAAACTAAACGTTAATTTAGCATCATTCTTAAACTATATAAGCAGCATAGAAGGTTTGAAGCATTTTAGAGTTTTGGTATGTTAGAGGAACCAGAAGGAAGCTTTTGCAGCACTATATGTATGTATATATATATATATATATATATATATATATATATATATATATATATATTGTATATAATTGGTTTTGGGTTTTAAGTCAGCAGAATTGAAGAGTTGTCTTTTATAAACTCAAGCTTTCGGAAATTTATTTTGCCATTTTCAAAAGTACTAAAGTAAATACAAATGAATTAGTTATGCGAACAGGGTTGACTCAATAGCTAAAAATTATATATAACTGATACTTACTAAAGTGAGATAAGATACAATTGGACGATAAATATTAATGTACAGTGTATAAGGGTATGGTATAATTAAATTTAAAATAAAAATAATACTAATTATATCAAAAAGAGTAAAAATATTTTTGATTATGATGTAAACTGTCTTTATATTTAATTTTTTAAACAGTTGTTAATATGAGAATTTTTTTGTTTGGGAAAAGTATCTTTATATGTATAAATTAAACGCATTAATTGTAACGACATTTTTTGTAGATATATTAAATTTTAAAATATTTTTATCAATTTGTGTAGTTATTTTTATAATTTTTTTTGTGAGTATGGTTGTAAACAAAATAATATTATAACTTAATTATTTGTCTATTAATTTTCTATTTTTAAATACATTTTTTTAAATTTAGAAGGTAGGCATATATAGAACTCAAGTCTCCAATGTCGGTTTTTTATTAAGTGTATTAGAATTTTGATAGATGTAGCACATTTCAAGAAATTCACGTTTTAATTTACTATTTTCTATATGTAAAATTTTTGGATTGTTAAAATCAATTTTGTGGTTGGTGGTATTTACGTGTGTTGATAGAGCAATTGAATTTGGTTTAGTGCGTATGTCACTTTGGTGTCGTGTTAACCGTTGTTTGAGGTTTTGTGAACTTTGCCCAATGTATATATTGGGACAATTTGAACAATTTACTTGATATACGATGTTCCTTTGATCTACAGGAATGGTTTTGTCTTTAATTTTAGAAAAAAAGGTTATTTATTGTTAGATTGGGGTTTTTGCAAGTTTTATATTAAAATTTTTAAAAATATTATCTAGTTGAGAATTTAATTAATCAAAATATGAAAATACCTTGTAACTAGGAATTGTACAGGTTGTAATATTGGTAGAATTTTTGTAGTTTATTTTATTAGTGTGGTTAAATATCAGTCTTTTTATTAGTGGAGCAGGATAACTGTTATCTTTTAGGATATAATAAAATTTGTTTAAATTTTTTTGATATAACGAAGGATGGCTTATGTTTTGTATTCTGATTTTCAGTCCTAAAATAAAGATAATTTTCATACTTAATGGGTGATATGAATGATAATTAAGGTACCTGTGTGAAGTGGTAGGTTTCTGATACCAGTCTAAAATAATTTTGTTAGTTTTTTCTCTAATTAATAATGTATCTAAAAAAAGAGCCGAATAATGTTTTTCTTTTTCTATTGTAAATTGAATTTTACTGTTGTAATTATTAAAAATTTCTAAAGTTGTATCGATTTTATCAATAGGTACAGCTGTAATATTTTAAAATGTAATATATCTACAAAAAATGTTATTACAATTATTGCGTTTATTTTATACATATAAAGATACCTTTCCCAAACAAAAAATTCTGATATAAACAACTGTTTACAAAAATTAAATATAAAAACAGTTTACATCATAATCAAAAATATTTTTACTTCTTTTGATGATATAATTAGTACTATTTTTATTTTTATTTTTAAATTTAATTATACCATACCCTTATACACAGTACATTATTATTAATCGTCCAATTGTATCTTATCTCACTTTAGTAAGTATGAGTTATATATAATTTTTAGCTATTAAGTAAACCCTGTTCACACAACTAATTCATTTGTATTTACTTTTAGTACTTCTAAAAATGGCAAAAATAAATTTCCGAAAGCTTAAGTTTATAAAAAAGAAAACTCCTCAATTCTGTTAACCTAAAACCCAAAACTAATTATATACAATTAAGAAAGCAAGGTCGTTACCAAATTTATTATATATATATATATATATATATATATATATATATATATAATATATTGCTATGATTATACGATTATTTGAGTTCATGTAAGGTCATAAAGGAGGAATAACACTTGTAAATATCATAAAAACCGCGAAAACCAAACACTTAAATCCAAAAATGTACAGAATTCATTCATTATGGAAAAGCAAATACTAACCACCTTCTATAAAATCAATAATAAGCTATTATTAATTAAAGGCATCTCATTCCGTTAACTGCACTGCACTCATTAAAATAAATAAGTGCGGAAATAATTCAATCAATATCGAACATTTAAGGACATTTTTAAGCTTGAAACACATAACAAATTCAACATATTTGAAGATAAATAACCGTGAAATGAAATTTCTTTCAATTTAAACGTAGTTGCGTAAAGAAACTAATAAATGCGTGCAATTTATACTAGTTTGTATTAGTTAAACACTTAAGAAACAGGCATATTTAAATAAGGTATAAATATTTGAGGCAACGATAATACGTGCAGTTAGAAACGTCATATATAAAATGCCATACGTGCAATTTAAAACGTATATAAAATACCATTTGTTAATCAAGTTCCGCTAGAAGTTCCGATATACGTGCAATTTAGAACGTACATATTAAACCATCTAAAATTCAACGGATTGCAGATATAACCATAATTGAAACGCCTTTTCCACGTACGAAAAAGTGATAGCGTTCTGTCAACCAATGAGAACGTGTGAAATATTCGAGAAGGAACTTGATTCTATAAAACTAACGAAAAAATATAGGAGAAACATTTTATGATCCGCGCGCCGACTGTTTCTTTCTGAAAGAAGAATATTACATGAATAGAATTTTTAGTGAAAGTTGATAATTTTAGAAAGTAGAACTTAACAAAATTCAAGCGTAATGTAATGTAAACAGTAGAGTGCGTGTTGAAATAAATTTATATGAAATTTTACCGTTGATATGAACGGTTCTAAGTTGCTTGTGAATAATCTAAGATACTGAATGTATACTGCAAGGTACTGAATAAATAAGCTAAGTCACTGGTTAAGACATCTAAGGTACCGAATAAATACTCTAAGTGCTGGTAAATACTCTAAGTCACTGGCAAACGAGTCTATATTACTGGTTAATACTCCATGCTAAGGAATAGAATACTCTAGGCTACAGGATAACAATTAAGAGTGATTGCTAAGCCGAATTTTCGGAAGTATCAGAAAACGTTGGAATTTGGGGCCAGTAACCTACAGCAAAAAGAACAGGAACACTGTAAGGTCAGAACCATTTAATCCATAAAGTAGCACGTTGCATGTGTAATTTTACATAATTTGTGTGCTTAAAATTTGCACGTGATTAAAATATAGTGTGTAAAAGACCAACAAAAATTTAGTTGCTACGTAAAACTATGCTTAAAAGGAGAATTTTTTTTTCGAACGTTTAACGAAACTATTCGTGGTAAAATACTATTTCTTTGCTGGATTTAGTTGCTTTAAAAAGGTGTAAAAATTTATAATATTCGTAAAGAGCTAATTCGGTAGGAATATTTATTTTAATTTTTATTTAAAAGTTCCGTAAAAGGTGAATGATATTAAAAAGGGCGCACATTTGTAAATTATAACATGACAAAAATTTTATATAATTCTTTATACAGTTTTGGTAAATTTCGTTTGCCTTATTCAGGTGTATAGACTGTTGGAGAGGAGTGAGTAAAAATTCTCTGTTATCATATATTCGTTTATTCGGTGCGTGGTATTACTGAGCTAGTCGAGGCATAAAGTTGATTGTGTTAATTTTGGTTTATTGTAAAGACACAGGGAGGCGACGATCAGCAGGACATGGATCGTTTTACATCTGGCGAAAGACGATATCGTAGCAATATATATATATATATATATATATATATATATATAATTGTGATGTTCCCCAGAAAACGTCGCTCTACTTCGTGTCCCAATGTTGAGTCGACATATTTTATTGTGATGTTTACCCTGTAAACTCGTGCCCCTCAATTTGGGTGTCATTGATATTGTGAAATTTATTCTCGGCCGCTCCTAACTAAATTCTTAAATCCACCAAAACCTTTTAAAACCCACACACACGCTTACATGTTAACGCTGGATCTAAAACTCCTGCTCACTGCTTCTATTCTGAAACCTAATAGAAATTCACACCCTACAATCACACACTCAAAATAACGCAATTCTCAAAATACATCCCGCTCTATTTACATAAAATACAAATTACAATTTCAAAACACTTTCCCTTATGTACATTCGTATTATTGGTAATGTCCAAAATTTCATTTTCAAAAGTATTTTTAATTTGATAACCTTATTTGAACAAATATTTCATTAAAGCAAGAGGACGTTCCTCGTACCTTACGTTAAACTCTTTGTTTTATCATGAGCTCATAATAAAGCTCGTTAAATGTTCCGTTGACTTTCTTCTGTTAATCGCCTCTTTACTCTTTTCCGCCTCGGCTGCTCACCTAGTTAAAACTTTCATCCTCAATCATAAAAAAAACAAACACATTCCTATCACAAACACCAACGTTAACTCTATTTACATCAATATTCACAATACATTAAAATTTCAAAATTAAAATTCAGCATAAATTTCAGTATCAGAAAATTTCAAGATTAAATTTATTATCA